>CM042844.1:38836729-39519849 GCA_023653725.1 Bungarus multicinctus
GTCATTGGCTTCTAGACCAAATAAGATGGCATTTGGTCACTTCCGTTCACGCTCAACAGCTTCTTTGATGAGGATGGGGATATCAACATTTGTAGGATTTGTTGTTTTTTGTGGATTGGATTTTGGTTGCTGTTGTTGAGTAGAGATGTAGTCTGTAGATGTTTGATATTTGTTTTTAGAGCTGTCTCTTTTTTTCAAGAGTATCTAGTTTGTATAGCGTTCAGGGATGCTACAATGGTATCAAGGGATGTTATACGTGTTTCAATGGTATTGTCTCTTTCAAACAGGGTAATGTATTTTTCTAGTTTGGGTCTGCATGGCGGACAGAAATATGGAAAACCATTGGCAGATGTTTTTAGGAATAGAGCCATTTGCTTGGATAATCCTAAGCAATTATGGTGAGCGTAGCAGTTACAAAGAGAACATTTGATGTAATCTTCATTCTCCTTTAAAGATTCCTTACAAATAAGGCAAGAGGAAGAGTCTTGTGGATCTTTAGTAGGGGTTTCTTTCTTTTTAAGTTGAGGTTTGACATTGGATTGTTTTCCTGGCATGGTGGGTTTGTTGAGATGGTTTGTTGATTAGGTTGTTCAATCAAACAAGGTATTATGGTAATCAATAAAGTAATATTGTACCAAACAGTCTATTATATTAATCAAACTAGTCAATTAATTTAACTAATCAATAATCATCCTAATAATTACATTAATAAACACACTAATCAATTAATTGTCCTAATTATTAATTTGCACTAAACATACTAATCATACTAATATTCAAAATAGTTAACCAAACTAATCAATAACCACTGGTCTATGATAATCTATAATAATGTATTACTCACTAATGATAAATAATTGTAAAAATTAATTAATCATTTAGTAAGATCAGTTAATTAATTAAACAGAGTTATATTGGGAAAAATTGGGGCAGGAAGACAATGGAAGGAAGAGGAGAAGATTTGGTTTGGATGGTCTTGGGGGTATAGGAAGATGGCATATATTAGGTTGGAAGTATAGATGAAAGTCTTTTGGCAGAAGGTTACTCTTTACTCGTTTCTTCGGATCTTCAGTTAGTGATTTTTGGGAACCAGATCTGTCTTCACATGGATCTTCTTGTCATTGGGCATATATTAGGCTGAAGATAAAAATGAAAGTCTTTTGGCAGAAGGTTAATCTTCACTCATTACTTCACATCATCAGCTAGCGATCATAGGGATTAGGTCTGTCTTTCACGGATCCCCTTGTTTTGGTCAGCAATCTTAGAAATCAGGCTACTGCCTGAATTAGCAGGGCTGCGCTCTGAGATCAGGGCTTCTGATGTGGGATTTGATGATCATAGATGATCGATGATGTAGGCAGCAGTTTGGGCAGCAGTTTTACTGGAAGGTTTAAGCTCCAGAATCAGGCCCTCAGTCGTTGGAAGTTTGGCCGTAGTAGTAATTCCATGAGCTACAATTAAATCTATGGTACAATGCTGCTCTATACTGAAATATTTCAGCAAAATAAATGTTTCAGATGTTTCCACATATTATTTATTGGAAATTGTAAGGTTTTAAACATTAAACACATATTGACACATATTAGGTATATGTAAATATTAACAGTGAAATAGTTTTGCTTTGTAGAAAGAGGTCAAGTTCAAAGAAATAGGATTCAGAATATCATGGAATCAGTTATTATAAATGACAACATTTGCTTAAGATGACATTGGTTTAAACTGTAAGAAAAGTGAATAAGGAACAGACACTTTTTTGGATATGTGTTTCACAAATTGATGTAAATATGAGTATTTTTATATTAAAAATTTTCACTTCTATAAATAACTGTTAGGAATAAACAGGTTGGCATCATTTGTATGAAAGCATTCCAGGTCTTCCCTGGAAAGCAAGCAACCAAGCAAGCAAAGCCTATAGCACTGATAATTGAATGGAATAGTTCAAAACATTATTCAGCTCAACAATCAGTCTTTTTAAGAAACTACTAGCACTCATCATATCTTTCAGTGTCAAACATCTGCCAGACAACAAAATTAAATAAAGGAGACAGTTCAAGTGAAATGCATTCATATATCCAGCAAAAGAAAAAAAAAACTGAAACCACTTGCTTCATAAAATTAATGACAAACCTTATTGCCACTGTACCAACTGAGCCCAGCCAAATGCAGCCAAACTTCACAAGAACTTAGTTACTTGCAACAATCAATAAAACAACTGATTGTTTTTGCAAACTTGAAATGGCAAACACATGGTCTTTTCTCTGTATCTGAACATTCCGTGATAAAATTAATGATTTATATAGTTAAGACAAAAATTTACTCTTGTTCGTGGACAGTCAAAACACTGATACTTCCCTCACACGTTTGTAAAATCAAAACTTTTAAAGGGATTATTTTGGTTTTCAATATCAGTCCATTGCTCAGTGCATGGTACCCCATTAAAGTATTCCTAATAAGTACCAGTTTAACCACTTGTTTGAACACATCCCGTAAAAGGAAGCTCAGTATCTCCCTCAATAATTGATTCAGCTATTGTGAAGTTGTTCTTACTGTCATTGTTAAAATTAATCCGATTAACTGAAACTTAATATAACTATCTTTTGTTATACATTGGGCCAGTGGTGTGTTCTCAAAAATTATCTATCATTTATAATTTGGAAAGACAGTTGTTTAGCTTCCAGGTTTGAATTGATTTCATTTTTTTAAAAAAAGAGGAAAATGTAAAGAAAATAAGGAGAATAACTTGGAGGTAGATACCAAAAAAGATAGAAGAAGAATTAAGAGAGTCCATGAATACATTGTAACCCTAAGGAAATAAATTCTGCTTCTGTGTTTTAATTAAATAATTAGTGCTACTATGTGCAGTTCTTAGGATGGAAATTGAAATTCTTATGATCTGTACTTTGATCTCATGGGATACAGCGCAAAATGAATTATAGTTCTTTTTTTGGCAGACCTTGATATAGAAAGATTACTTATAACTTAAAAAAGAAAAAGGGATCAGTTATATCTTGGCTTTATGGATGATGGTTTTCTATTTAATAGGAAGATCTGTTTGCCACAGATATAGATAAATATGACTGCAATGTAATGATATAAGTCTGCAGAGATTCTCAGTTATCAATCAATCAATCAATCAATCAAACAAACAAACAAACATTTATTGCACATGTGTACAATGAAATTGAAAATTTGTCCCATGAAAAAAAATTGTCCCATGACCTCAATGACTGAGAATCTCTACAGACTTTTAGCTATACAATTTGGGATGAACACCCTTTGAATGATTTGGGACTAGGAATGGATTTCCAGAGGAAAAAACTGCAGACTATAGGAACCAAGAGCATTTACTCAGGTGACCCTGAGGACACAGATAAACCCCCAAGTGTTTCAATGGCCCTTTAAAAGGATGCAAATGACCAGCTGTCTGTAAGGAATATAAATTCTTCCATTCCCCACTATCCTGTCAGAGCTGAAGAAGCTTCTTGAATGAGAAGCGAAACGTCTTCAAAGAAAAAAATCAAGAAAGTCCAATTGCCTCATGAAAAGACACCTTTGGGACAATGTAATGATATTTTTTAAAAGGAAAAAAACAAGTATGATAAATATTTTTTAAATTGATGTAACTGTTTAGAAGTTCAAAAAAGAACTGCAAACAGTAAAAATAGGACAATTTATTATTTTTTTATTGACCAGCACTACTTTTATTTATCATTTTGAAGCTTTTATATCAATACCATATTTGAAAGAATTTTTTTTTTAAAAAATACAAGTTAAATTGCATGCTAATGAACTGAATAATAGGAAAATTGTTCAGGAGAAATTACATACTAGAATAATTACATAGGGGAAAAGGCTGCATAGAAAAATCCATGTATTTCTGGAAAAATTAATAATCTGTATAAAATATACAAAGTACCAAGTATTTTCTTCCTGGCACTATTTTTTAAAAACATTCTGTTTGACATTTAATAGAATGAAATAATCCACAAATAGCTGCAATATTCATATGGATCAAATTTAGACTGATTAGTACAGCCATACTTATGGCACTGTGATCTATAATATAACATTGTTATATTTTTATGGTTCTTCCATTAATTAAAAATAAATATTAATATATTCTGGAAACCAAAAGGCAGAGCCTCAGAATGCTAGAGAAATACTTTGCATAATAAACTATTCCCTACGTTTACAATCATTTCAATTAGCATATCTGATTAATTGACCTCTTATTTATGTATTAGCCAGTAATAACCATGGGACAATTGAGAATGCTCATGCCATCTCTGTCTTTTCTATTGAAAGTGGCTAAAATGACTGCCGAGCTTTTCTCTGAATATAGTCACAATCATTGATAAATGATTTAACTTCAGTAACTATAACCAACTACAATTAAATATATTTATATCAATATATCAATTATATATCTACAAGGGGAATTTGGAGAAAAAGAGGGCACAGAAATGTTTCCTCCTATTTTATAATAGCAGTAGGGATTGTTTGTATGTTATGTGTTGAAAAAATCATTGCAAATTAATTTTATTATCATAGTATTTTCAAATATAATAGGAAAAAGCCTGTAAATTAAAAGGCATTGTATTGATCATCAGTAGTTTCTTTCTAAATTCTGCTCCCCTATTGCTAATGCAATATAGTGGATGTGGATTGGCTGGATTTCAGATGTCGAATTCAGACTGCCTTGTCCAAATCTTTATTTGTTAGGTCACAGGTCGAATAAATAACTTAATATACTAAATGAATAGTTGATAAAATTGTTGCTTGAGCAGGAGAACTTTGAATAAGAATATTATGACATTTGACATCTTCCTAGATGTGTATGATGTGTAATAACTCTTTAGGTTTTGGTACATATTTCAGTGCAGTTGAAAACAAGTATAACTTTTAGAGATCTTTAATCAATGTGTCTGTTTCATGCAAAATATAATTTGGGCACCACTTGTATTTCATCTGCATAGCAAAAGAAACAGCTATGTTCAAAGGCAAAAAATAATTGGTTAGAAATAACTGTCTTCTATTCTCCATTCAGTCTTATTCAGAGAAAGAGAAAAGGATAGGCAGGTGGGCAGACAGCCAGATATGTAAATGACAGAATAGCAGGTGGCAGTAATAATGTCTTCTCTTATAAAATGGAACACATTCAAAAATAAGCTGAAATTGTATGAAACTCATGTTTAAACAGAACATTTTCTACCCAATAGATGAAATGTCTGAAAATATGTAATGCTATGCCTAAAATTGATTTTCATATGTGTATAGTAATCCATAGCACCTGAATTTGTTTAATTATGGTCTGCAAGAGTTGGCTTTCTCCTATGGTTTAGGATAGATTTACTTTTTATTATCTAAATAAAAAGCCAATTTGGGTCTAATGGTTAAGAAACCAGGCTAGAAGCAGGGAGAATGTAAATTCTATTCCTACCTTAGGCATGAAAGCCAATTGGATGGTTTGGGGCCATTCACTTTGTCTCAGCCAATTCACTTTATAGGGTTGTTGTGGTGAAAATAGTAGGAAGAAAGAGCATTAGGAAAGAAGGAGGAGAAAAAGAAGGAAGAGAAAAAGAAGGAAGAAGAAGAAGAAGAAGAAGAAGAAGAAGAAGAAGAAGAAGAAGAAGAAGAAGAAGAAGAAGAAGAAGAAGAAGAAGAAGAAGAAGAAGAAGAAGAAGAAGAAGAAGAAGAAGAAGCATTAAGAGGAAGAAGAAGCATTGCTGCCTTGAGTTATTTATAAAAATAATAAAGGAAGAACGAATGAAATGAAATGAATGAGTGTCAGGTTGGTGTTGTGGGTAAAAAGCAGATTCAAAGACGATGAATTTTATTTTGCCTTACGCATATACCCAGCTAGGTCACTTTAGGTAAGCAATAGGAAGAAGGCAATGGTAAAAGATTTCCAAGCTTTTTCTGAGAAAGCTGTGAGACTTATTCTGGCAATTACAGGAATCAACAAGGATTCAAAAGTTTCAAAAACAAAACCACTCAAATTTTAAATGAGGCTTTTTATGTTCAAAATTCCTTTTAGTTAAACTTTCTGTTTTGTATTTACCTCTAGACAATTATTTCAATCCTTTTACGCTAATCTTTAGACCTATAGTTACATTTGCATTGTGTTGATTAATGGCAACCATAAATATTCATCTGATTTGAGCTAGAAAGGCAATTTTATTTAATACAATTAAATGTTTTGTTTTATTTTTACAGTACTATTGGTTATCTTTTTCATCTGAAGCATACTGTACATTTCAGTTATGTATTTTTTTAAAAAAAAACTCTAAGTTTTTTCTCCAGAAATAGGAAACCACGAAACTGTTTTCTCCATTTCTCCATTTTATTTATATAGCTATTGTTGTATTATTTTTATTGCTATTGTTGTATTATTTTTATTTATTTTTTATTTTTATTTGCATTTATATGCCGCCCTTCTCCGGAGACTCAGGGAGGCTTACAGTCTATGGAGCACCATGCTAGGTGCTCGGCAAAGGCCTTCATTCCATTGTATATGCCTGCTTATTACAAGGGCTTTTTGGACCCCCCCCAAGCGGCATTTTTACAAAGTCAGCTTATTGCCCCCAACAATCTTGGGTCCTCAATTTACCTACCCCGAGAGGATGGAAGGCTGAGTCAACCTTGAGCCTGGTGGGATTCGAGCCTGCACTAATTGCAGGCAACTTGCACTAAGTGCTAGATTATTAACAGCCTGCATCACCAAGGCCCTGTATGTTTGAAATTCTAAAAAGTGGCAATCAATGAATAGAGAAATATATCTGAGGAAACAACCAAGAAGAAAAGAATGAAGAGAGGATTTTAAGTGAGGGATTAAGTTAAGCTCAGAGACAGGATTATTACAAGACATAGATCTGGGCAATGCCACAATAAAATTTCTGCTGCACTGAAGTTCCTAAGTGCACTTATGGCCTCCATAATTCTCAAATGGAAGAAGTTTGGCACAGCCAGGACTCTTTCAAGAGCTGGTCACCTGGTCAAATGGAGCAATCGTGTGAGAAGGGCCTTAGTAAGAGAAATAACCAAGAACCCAACGGTTACTCTGACTGAGCTCCAGAGATAGGACAGAGTTTCAGAAGGACAACCATTACTGCAGCCCTACACAGATCTGGGATTTATGGCAGAATGACTAGATGGAAGCCTCTCCTCAATGCAAAACACATGAAAGCTTGCTTAGAGTTTGTTCCTCACAGTCTGAGTGTCCTTCAAGTGCTTTATTGCAAACTACAAGTTTCTTGAAGATTGGAATCACATCAGCTCTTTTCCAGTTCCAGAAAAGTCTTAAGAGCTAGGGCTAGGAATTCCAATTGCCAAACAAGTTTCAGATGTCAACTCCCTCAATTCCCATTTTTTGTGCAGTGGGTCAAGAGAGTTTTTATTACTCAAGGATCTTTCACAGCTCAGTCAAAAGAACACTTTCCTATGGTTCAGATGGATAAGCATAGATTGATTTACAATACTTTCTCTTGTCCTTCAGCATCCTAAAGATGGCAGAAGTGAGGACAATTAAATGAAAATTCAAAATGCTTTCTGTCTATCCAGACACATTCTTCTTTGCATATGCTTGACCAGAAGGGCAAGCTGGAGGTGGTATCACTTCAGAATAAATAACAGCTGTGAGACCTAAGACTTAATAACTTATAACTATAGTGCATGATTGTCCAGCACTTAATTTCTAATTAGCTGATTTCTTGAAGCATCAGAGGAAAATGGAATGAATGTAATGCTATAGTCATAAACCAAATATCATCAATATCACCACCACCATCAAATAATGGAACAGGAATTAATAATGTTTTAATAGCTTTTTGTAATATAATATTCTTCATATGATTTAAGATTGCCAAAAGAACATGGTTGAAAATTAAGCTGGATAGAAATTCCGGATATTGCAATCCCAACACATATACAGAGTCTGATTGTGGAAGATGCACGTAAGGGGAGATTTTATTTCTTTGAGAACAATTATCTTTACTTTCATAGTGAAATGTTATGTGTATATAAATAAAATTCAACATAAAAAAGCTATAATAGAGTCCCACACTTTAGGAAGTACAGTGCATGATTTCATGGTTCATATATATCTTTTTAAATTACAAATTGTTAAGTCACACTAAGCTAACAGCAAACAAATCACAGAACATGAACTAAATAAAAGAAATCAATGAGAGAGGATCATCAAGCTACTTAATTAATGATGTAATACCGGTAGTAGTAAAAGAAAAGTATGGAAAATGAATCAAAATAAAACATACTGTAACTAGTTAATTGGATATTTGGAGTGGAATAGGGCAACACTTTTTAGTTAAGTAATTTTTAACAATTTGCAAGACAGCATAGTATATGAAACATAATTTCTAATTCCAGGTGTGAATAAATGGACTAAATCAGAAAAGGTCTAGGAATTTGTAGATTATTGGAAGAATTGATCTGAAGTACACACACACACACACACACACACACGTGTGTGAAATGAGTGGCTATGTAGATTTGAATAATAAAATTCTATTTTCTTGCTGCACAGAGAATATCTAAATTATTCAATAAACACTTGTTTTATAAAAATTAAATTAAATTACTTTTTTTGCATGTGTATTACCTGCATTTTTACATCAAAATTTAGAACATTCCTCAGGTGGCATTGTTTAAACTATGATTTCATTAAATACAACCATCTATTTAATAGAAATATTAATATAGTGAAATTTCATTTTATGCATTCAAATTAATATAATCACCTTGCCAACAGGCCCCAACAGTGAGTTGCATTGCTATGTGTGATGGATGAATAGGCCAGTCATTAGTTACAAGGTAAGGTTCATATGTTGTACCATCCATATACAAGGTAGCTACTGGGAACTCAACGTTGACAACGTAGTAGTGCCATTCTTTATCACAAATCTAAAGAACAAAAGAAAAGGAAAGAATAAAGTTTGGAAGATGATGAAGCAAAACAAATGAATATTTCTACACTTTAAACTTTCATGATCCTGTTACAGTTTTATGGATATAGCATACAATACTTATTTCAGATTTCCCTTTTACATAAAAAGTGTAAAAATAATACATACAAGATTTGATTAAATACTGTGTGATTTAGCCACATATTGTATGCATGTTTAATTTTTTTCCAAGTATATGCTGTTATAAAATAAATTTCAGCAACTGGAAGAAATAACTAGGTAGATTTGTTCCTAGGGATTTTATTAGGATTAACTTCCTATACAGAATGAACACCAATAGGGAAGAAGAAAAGCTCCATCTCTTCCTCCCCTTCTCAAATATTCATCCATAAATATTAGAATAGTTTTCTCAGGGGTAATAATATCTATATTAAAGCGAAGGTATAATTTCAATCGACAACCTAGGGAATAAATAACAGTACAATTACCATTTCTCTAATACACCATGAAGGTTCACTATAATTTTCTTCACAATTTGGCAACAGCTGGTTACCTAAAGAAACTATTCAGATAGTTTTTGATATCTATTTGTTTAAAATGCTATAAAATTGCAAACAGAAGCATAATTTTAAAAAAGCTGTCACTATCTGTATGCTAATAATTATAACCTATTAATTATTACTGTAGTTACTGACTCTACTCCATCAATTACAGGCTGCAGTTAGAATACTTAGTCCAGGTCTGGGCATGCATTTTAGGAAGGATTTTATCATACTTGAGAATATCCAGAGGAAAGCAACTGATATCATAAGGTTTTGTAAAGGAGAAATTACAAAGAATGGGCATGTATAGATACATAATTATCTTCAAGCTGCCATATAGAATGTGGAGTAGAATAACTTAAGAGTTGTTTCAGGTGACAAGGCAAGATAGAAGGATAACAAAATGACTAACATGCAGATTTCAGAAAAAATCTAGACATCAGAAAAAATTCTTAGCAGCAAGATCTGCTAGTCTTCTTTACTAAACTATTTAAACAGATGCCAGAGATAATACAGTTGAGGATTCCTGCACCAGTTGGGAGTTGGTCTCAAGGATCTCGGAAGTCTCTTTGAAACTATATATTCCATGATTCTTTTAAACAGCAGCTCATTTCACCAGATAATACAGTTTTCATCTAAGACCAGTCAGCTGAGGTAAAACACCTTAATGCAAGATCTAGTTCAGGGGTTCTTGTTTGTTTTTGTTTTACTTATGTTGGTATAGATCCCTGTGCTGTACACATATTGCTAGAGTTGTATGTAGTTGATTTTCTCCACTGAAATGGTTATTACAGAAATATTAAAATGTATGACTATGTATGGCACTTCAATTCTGGAAACTTGATTCAAACACTCTTTTGAAATAAATCATTAGTTAGTCCTGAGGTGAGGACAGCAATTAGGACTAGAATTTCTGTCATTAAATGATGCAGTTGCAAAGAATGATATTACATCAACACCTGGCACTCCTGGCTACTGCCTTACCCCAATGCATGGGTCATTGATCAAAGATTTCATTTGACAATGACATCAGAAGTGAGAGGTTCAAGCCAACAAATGAGAGCTGTTGGTGAGAGTTATGGGCAGGTAAGTGCCATAGGCACATGTTATTGAGCATAGGCAAGTGTGTGAATCTTTGCAGCCTATGCTATGGAGTGTGGGCAGGTGTACAAATGCCAATGGCAAGCACAATGGGTAGATAATTAAAAAAGTTGTGAGAGCAGGAGCAATTTGCAATTCCTCCTAGCTTTCCCACTGAATTTTCTTGTGCATAATTGTAATTCAGCTGCCAAGTGAGTGGATTGTGATTATATGATCACAGAGACATAGATAGGTAAGAGGTCCCTTTTGTTCAGTGCCATTGCAGAATGTTTGCTGAATGAGTTTTCATAATCCAAGGTCTATTTGTAAACTGAAGACATATCTTTAAATATCAAGAAATATCAACTTGGGACAGCAATTTGGATCTCTTTGATCCAAATATTGAAAGGGGACTTTGAATTAAAGAGTCTGCTCAAATTAAATCAGTATTATAATTCAAGCCTGCATCAGCATCATAATTTAAGGCATGGGGAAGAAGAAATAAATATTCTGAATAGAGCACTAGAATTTATGTTGAGACAATGCCAGTGTCAATGTCAAATCACTTATAAAAGCCTCAAAAGGAATATTTGCAAGTTGTCTCACATGTTGCAGAAGTTGGGTAATCATAATTTTAGAAAGCTTATGTTGACACTAAGTTGTTAATGCCAACGTGTGAAGTATAGCATATATAAATAAGCTTTTTTCTACAATATCTATATCTATAGCAGTGACAGCAAACCTATGGCATGCATGCTGGAAGTGGCATGCAGAGCCGTTTCTGCCGGCACTCAAGAGGTGGCCCGGAAGAACCCCACTGCGCATGTGCGCATGCCCCCTGCCAGCCAGCTGATTGTCAGGTACCTGCCATGCATGCGCGAGAGGAGATGTGTGTGTGGGAGGGGATACATGCACATATGCAGAGGTGTGCAGTGCAGGGGGTCATACATGCATGTGCAGAGGCATGTGGTTAATGCTCAGGGGTTGCACACGTATGGGCAGGGGGCAGGGGGAGTCACATGTGCAATGCATCATGCATGCAAGCATGCATGTATGCACAGGTGCGCACTTTTGGCATGCAACATAGAAAAAGTTAGTCATCACTGGTCTATACCCTCTATATGCTATATGTTAGGGTAATGATGACTTAATAGCAGATCTGCTACTGTAATGTTGTAATACTGTAATGCTATAATGATGATGCAATGAGGAGGAATGAGTCAGCAGGGTTACTTGACTTTAAGAGGCTGTACTATAAGGGAAGCCCTGTTGGGCATATTTCTCTCTGTGTGTGTCTCTCTCTGTGTGGTGTGTACTTCCGTGCTGTTGTAGCTATTTCTGATTGATTGTTTGATCTTTGCCTAGTACGTATATGCATATTCTTTTATTGAGATAAACCTCTGTTTATTATTACAAACCACTGTGTACTGTATTTTCTCCTGGATTGTCTCACCTAGTCACACTGTGTGCACTCTGACACTATACTTCAATTTTCAAAATTATCCCATTAGTTTCAGGAATCTGAATGTCATTAAGGAAACTGTCTCGTGTATTTACTATCTCAGAGACTTTTCATTCAGAATCCCAGGCAAGTTGATAGTTTTACCCTACCTTCAAACAATTGGCTATGGCAAATTAAGAAAGCATTGAATCATCACAATAATGATGTTACATCTGTAAGTAAATAACAAAGCTCAGAGAGCACTAAACAATACAGCTCAACCTTGAAGTACATCTATTTTCTTCTATTAATTAATTATTAATATTCTCTAGATAGTTGAAAGGACTAATTCTGGAGCACAGAAACAATTGATTATTATTCATGATGGTAGACACATAAATATTTTCTCTTGCTCACTCACTCACACATCACTGCACATACAAAAAGAGAATCAAGTGCAATGGTTGATATGTTGGGCTTGAAACTGAAAAAGCATGGGTTTCGGTTTTCTTTAAGTCATGGAAGCTGGTTGGGTGACTTTGAGGCAGTCACTCTTTTTCAGCCCAACTAAAAGGCAATTTCTGTTGGAAAATAAGAGAAGGGACCATTATGGACATTGCTGCTAGTTGTACAAAATATATAAATCATACATACACATATATACATACTCAGATACACAAACATGTATGCAAACACATACACATATACATGCACACACACACACACACTCACACACACCAACTGGTAGGTCTGTTTTAAAGCTCAGAGAATTTAATGCTGGTATGGAAAGAATTGTCAGTGGGTGAGGTTAGCTGGATTTGCCATCTGTTTATCCTTTTATAATTATTGTATTCTGTTTTTATTTTATTGGTATTAGTGTACATTATCCAGAGTTAGTTGGAATCTGGGCAGTAATCAATAAACTGTATAAAATTAAACTTGCTTCATTGGAGCAGGATTTTGAAAGGATGCAGTTAGGCTGCTGGATTATTGAAGGTTATATTGGAGAAGATGAATGAAAGTTCACTAATGTGATGAGGATGTTTGGGGGATAGTATACCTAGGACTGAAAGATGAGAGCAGGATTGAAGAAGCATTGAGAATGGAAGAAAGGAATTCCTGATATGAATCAAAGATTTGAGATGAGATCGGCAATGAATCTGACTGTCAGTGAAAGAGTAAAAGCTAGCATTTGGCAGGCCAATGTTACTAGTAGTGAAGGCAGTGAGGAGGCAAAGGTGATTCTGTTACCTTTATTACTATAGCTAATGCCACTTTTGTTGCTGCTGCTGTAGCTGGACTGTGGAAGGCCAGAACAAGCAGAAGTAGCACTGGTTATTGTCTGTTTATTCAGGGCCAGCAGAGAGTGGTGCATATTAATGCTAAATTGTCATTGCTGGAGTGCGGCTGATACTATGGAAACTGTAGATAAGCAACTGAAGACAAGCTATTCGTCTCTAGCTCAACTGACATACATTATCATAAATTGGACCTGTGTTTTATTTTGGAGCAATGGTGATGAAATATATTGTCACCTGCCCTTTGCCATATTAGCTTACTTTCTAGATTACATTTGCTTTGTCAATATCCTAGACCTCTGAAAAGGTGACAGTGTGATTAAAATAGTTTGCCCCAGTCACCTAATGGATCTTGTTGGTTTTCAGCAAGCACTTGAGATTTATTTCAGTGATCTGGCAGGCAATTTCTTCCTGTGCTTTGCAGAATATGGAGACTGATGGCCTTCTTTTCTGTGTTGATTTCTGATTACACTAATCAATACAGGAAAGAACACTTTTCATTCATTATTTCCCCTTTTCCAAATTCATGCAGTTAATTTCTTAGCTCAAAAAATACATCAAAAGTGAGTACATGTGAACAGTCTCAAAATGTGAATTAGCTAATGTCTAGGCTATATGAATGTTCATATTCATTTTTAAAAGAAAAATCACAAATTGACAGAAAAATTGATAGAAACTGACAGAAACAAATATGTTGAGCCTTGATTCCCCTCTTTGTATGTTTCCTATAAACTTAATGAGAATGTACGAAGATGCTCTTATTTTTCACATATTTTCTTTCTTTCTTTACTGGAAAATTTGCTAGTGATTTGTCCTGAAAAACTCCTGTGATGCTGCTGTAACCTCGCAAAGTTTCAACCTTTTGACAAGCAAGTTCAACATCAAGGACTTAAATAATTATAGGTTAAATGGGGGAAAATAGATGCAGAAAATTCCATTTAGTATCTAAGAAATACAATGACTTGCTATGTTGACACTTAATAAGGTGCTGAAAAGAATCCTGAATCTGAAATAGTAAGAGTGCTAAGGAAGGAATGCCAAAAGCAAACAGCTGATTTAGTAAGAGTATGAGTGACAAAAGCATTTGCTAAAAGTAAACATTTGAATGTAGCTATGTAGTTCTATTGCTCAAGCATCTAAATGCAATACTCTCCACTGGATATGCTTTTCAAAATATAAACTCTCAGACCTGGGATATGTCCTTCCAAAATGTACAGGAAGAACATTTTTTGAAGGGAATAAATAGACTGAGCAATCCTAAACACAATACAATCATTTCAAGAAACCAAATTGTGGTTGCTGAGGCTGGCAAAGAGTGGAAGAAAAGGTCTGATGAAGACTTCATCCTCCCAAGTTCAAAGTTACGTGCTTGAGTGGGTACATTAGTTTTACAGCCTCAGGCTTCCTTCTTTTACAAAATAGGCAATCTACATCAGTACAAACCAGAAAATTTGTGTTAGAGAAGTCCCTAACTCTCCACAGAAAATATGATAACAAAACAAGGGTGCCAATGAGATATGTAACAATGTCTATTCTACTGAGACAGAGGGAGTACTGCTTGATCTTCCTATAAAATAATCTCTAAAATTTTGGGAGCTCTAGGACAAGGAAAAATGAGACAGTAATTCTGCTTTTGCAACTTACTTCCTCTCCTGCTTTTTTTTTTTTTCTTTTCTGAAATATGTGACACTGGTACCAAGACAATTGGATGAAACAATTACCTTTCCTCTTTGGCCTATCTATAGATTCGCATATCAGCAAAACTCTGATTTTTCATTTAGTAACCTTCTTGCTGACTTTTTCAGTTATTTCTTTTTAAAAGTTCAGCAACACTGCAACCTATAATACATTTTTTGCACTTTAAGTCACTATTTATGATCAAGATGATAATGAAAGAGACTAGAACAGTCATTTACAACAAAGTGAAATCAAAAGCAAGCACAGACCTCTGACTTTCCTGAATATTAATAGCTGCTTTAAAGGCTCATACCTCCTGATATTACCCTTGAGGCCATGAACATGAATGAGACTATTTCAGAAAGTAACAGTGCCTTGTGACATTAGAAGGGAGAAAGCAATGATATCTTATTTCATCTCTTTCTTTTTTAATATATCTGGAACAAGTTGGTATACTCAGATGAGAAGCATGGAAATGATTGAATACTAAGGGTGTCTTTCTCTTTTATGAAAAGTCAGGACTAAGATTTGCCCTCTTTACGAATAAATATTACACCTAATGATATAAGCTCATTGTCTTAACACAATACATTTACAGAATTTATCAGGCAATGTCCTGTACCTTCAACACCTCATTTTCTGTATAATCTGTAGCACAAAACAAGTTGTAAGGATCATGCATAAATCTTCACCAATGGTGGATATTTTAAATAAATGAGTTGAATTTCAATTTTAATTCTATATTGAATTTCAAGATATCACCATTGTGAAAAGTTAGTTAATTCAGGCGCCACATTTTTATTTAATTGCAAGGGATGGAACAACACCATAAACTAGGAGTATTTTCTTTTGATCCTTTGCTGGAGGGTTTTAGGATTATCCTCTCAGTCACAACATGGAGATCAAACATTATGCTCAGCTACTCAACAAATCTCAACAAATAAATGCTCTGTCTTACATATTGGCAAAAAAAGCAGAAAATAAAATACAAGCTAAATAGTCAAGACCTTGTTGAGGATCCAAACTTTCTCAAGGACCTTGGAGTACTCATCTCAAATGATCTAAATGCTAGAGCCCACTGTAACTACATAGCCAAAAGGGCATTAAGAGTTGATAATCTAGTCCTACATAGCTTTTTCTCTGGTAATAACACATTACTAACTAGAGCATACAAAACATTTGCTAGACCTATACTTGAATACAGCTCATCATATCATGTATCTAATAATTGAAAAAGTCCAGAAATATTTCACAAGAAGAGTTTTCTGCTCTTCTACTCATTGCAGAATACCTTATGCCACCAGACTCGAAATTCTGGACCTAGAAAACCTTGAATTATGCCGTCTTCGGTCTAATCTAAGTATGATATATAAAATCATACATTGCAATGACTTACCTGTCAATTAATACTTCAGCTTCAACTATAACAACACAAGAGCATACAGTAGATATAAACTCAAGGTTAACCGCATCAAACTTGATTGCAGGAAATATGACTTCAGCAACAGAGTGGTCAATGTCTGGAATACTCTACCTGACTCTGTGGTTTCTTCTCCAAACCCCAAAAACTTTAACCTTAAACTGTCTACTATTGACCTCACCCCCTTCCTAAGAGGCCTGTAGGGGGCGTGCATAAGCACACCAATTGTGCCTACCGTTCCTATCCTATTGTTTCTTATAAGTATCTATCTCATGTATTCAAAACTACATTTATTCTTATACTTGTATCTTGTAAGTGATTGACAAATCAAATAAATACTAAAAATAAATACTAAATTACTCAAGAAGACCCATGCTCTCTAAATGTGCCTCTGAGTCTGTCACATCTTTGCAGAGAATATTTTGTGATGTATTTGAAACTGTGAAGCTGCCCAATTAACAGGATATGTGCTAGAGAAAGAAACATGGTTTGAAAGAACAAGACTCTGGATATTTGAGAACCCGAAAAGTGTTCTTTTATGAATGAAAAAGGAGACTTTTTCTGGTCAGCTCAAGCACTGAAAAACAATACCCTGTTGAATCTCCCAATGATGGAGACAGAAAACAAAGAATTGCCTTTTAAAACAGAATGATCAAAAAGATTCTGTAATAAGCTATAGAAAGGGAACTGACTTGATTTTTAAAAATATTTTGGGAGAAGGATCAGAATCTTTATATACTGTATTGTTAAAAGGAAGTGCAAAAACTTAAAAAATGTTCCCAAGACAATGGATCAATGTGTAAATAATATCAATATACCATTGAAAATCTGCAATGTTAATAGTAAGTTAATGTGATGGGGGGAATAGGTGAATAATGTATCCTATCAGAGAAGAATTCTACGACCTAATTGTTGAAGATCACATCTTCAGTCTATGCATGATGAACACTGCAAATTGGCACTAGTGTGTCATAATCTGCAAAGAAAAACAGTCCCTCTGAAAGAAACAATTTTGCTTTTTTGGATGGCATAAGTATTTTATTGGGAAACTATTTCCACATTACAGCCAAGGCAGAAGCTCTGAAACACTGTCATATGCAATGCAAACAAGAAAGTATGAAGAGATATTAAGATGAATTAGGGATGATTTGAAAATCAAATGGATGTGGCAGCTTGATACATTTTTGTCACATGAAAAATAGTGAGGTTAAAGAAAAGTAAATAAGAAAATAAAGCATTCGTAAGAATTATCACCAATGAATAGAAAAATAGGCAGGAATTTTGTTTAGTGAAAACAAGGAGGTCAGAAGAGGCAAGAAATTTATATGCTAATTGGAATTTCTAATTGAAAAGCTTTTTTAGTAGAAAGTCAGTAAATGTAAACTTTATAACCTAGTAACAGGAAATGATATTAAGGCAGTTTTTAAGGCTACAAAATATATCCTGTGCAAAACAGCTTTTTGAATAAGTTTTGGCGACATCCCCTATTATGTAGATAAAAAGCAGCTAAAATACTTCAAGGAGCAAGACTTTTACTATTAGAACTTCCTGAAGAAACAGCATGCAATGTTGCTCCAAAGCTAACTTGAGGCACCAATTTCTAAAAGCCACTTAATTGGAATCCTCTTCTCTAGAGATGTTTGTGCTTAAATAATAGAAATGGCCTTTGAAAAAATAAGTCTGATAGAAATAGGTATGTACTTATCAATTGGAAATTCCTTAGGCTGCAGAATTTAGATTGAAGCTTTGTTCACTTGCCCCCAAATTGTATGATAACTGTACCTATTCTATTTGTGAAATGAATCATTGTGTGGGAGATGGATGAGTTTTGCGTGGAGGTAAACAGAAGGTGAGAAGGCAAAGATATTCTGTCATGCCAGTAGTGGATTAAATGTATCATTCCTTATGAATGTGCGAATATTTTATGAAAAACTACTTTTATATTTCATTTCGGAAACATTTTTATTTTATGGCACTTTTGCTTTGGTGCATGGCTACTATTATGTACTAGAAAACAGTTAATAACTGTTAACAGTAAAAATAGCTAATAAATAATTGGCATCTCTTGATAATTAGCATTATGGAGCAATTTACTTAGTGCTTTCAGTTCACATGCTTATTCTTTCTGTTATGGATTTACTTTGAATCTCCTTTTAAAAACATGCCTATTTTAAAAATCATCCTAGGGGGTTTAGTGTAAAACAAGTAGATTTTCACGGGTACAGGTATGCAGGTTTTGGTGTGTTCGGGTCTTTTCCCGATATAATTATATATATAATTATATATATATAATTCTCCATACATATTTATAGGTGAAATACATAAAGGGAGAGTATTTTGTAAAAAAAGATAATATGATAAATTTCTCATAAACAGAATCTTTAAGATAAAATATGCTGTGCACTTTTTCTATAGTTTTGAACGTAAGAATTACTCTTGCTTTAAATGGCCAAAAAATAAGAACTTAACATTACTAATATCTATAGTAATTAATAATTACATATTGAATTATTAATTATAATTAGATATTGAATCAGTTGAACAAAATGCAATTTTTATTCAAATTGTGATAGCATTATTTTTGGTTTGTGGTAATTTGTGAAAGCCAATTTACAGGGCACAGGTTTAGGTTAAAGCTATATTTAAAAGTTAGTAGCAGAGTTCTTGCATTTATAGCATCTGGAGTTAGTTATAATTCATTCTTCAGACATTAACCTTGTCTCACTTCTTTACTGACCTGCAACCAGTCTGTTTCATCATTGTTCATCCAGAGTTGGTTCATCCTCCTATCCTATACATAATGAGATGTTCTGGGTATTTCATTTTCTTACGAATACTCCATTATTTGTCATTGTTGGTACAATCAAACCCTTTCTATAATCAATAAAGCACTTATCAACATCTTTAAAAATACTCTTTGACTCAATTATTTATTGTTTCTTATATTTTCCTAAAATTCCTTGAACATCTGTCAATATAGGGCTGTAATTTGCATTCAATCATTCTAAGAGTACCTTTTAGCATGTGAAATTAAGGATATTGTGAAATAATTTCCCCTGTATGTTAATCTCATTTTGTTGATTTTCTTCTATTACATCCAGTTGACCAGATAACAGATAATCAGAGTTAGAAGGACCTTATAGGTCATCTAGTCCAACCCCCCGCCCAAGCAGGACACTGTACACCATTTCTGACAAATGGCAGTCCAAACTCTTCTCAAAAGTCTCAAGTGATGATGCTCCCACAACTTCCGAGGGTAAGCTGTTCCATTGGTTGATTGTTCTCACTGTCAGAAGTTTCTCCTTATTTCCAGGTTGAATCTCTCCTTGTTCAGTTTCCATCCATTATTCCTTGTCTGACCTACAGGTGCTTTAGAAAATAGCTTGACTCCTTCCTCTCTGTGGCAGACCTTCAAATATTGGAAGACTGCTATCTTGTCTCCCTTGGTCCTTCTCTTCACTAGACTAGCCACGCCCAGTTCCTGTAACCATTCTTCATATGTTTTAGTCTCCAGTCCCCTAATCATCCTGGTTGCTCTTCTCTGTACTTTTTCAATTTTGTCAATATTTCAGATTTGTTGGTATACTTTAATTAGAATCTTTACTGATTCTTCTTCTGTTAGTGGCCATAATTCTATAGATATTCCATCAATACCTGTCATCTTCCAACTTGATAATGACCAGGATGCTGATCTAACATTACATTCTAATCCTAGAAATTCTTGTAAATAGGGAATATCTATAGTATCTTGAATGGAGAGTATACTTTTTTCATCTTTTTTGATCTCCTTTGAACCATTTATTATTTGATCATTTGTGTATTTTATATAGATAATTTAGCAATGAATCTCCTTCTGAGTTCAGAGATCTTTGAGAAAATTGTTCATGTTTTTTTTTGCCTTCTTGTTTCACTAGTTCTTTGCAGTTCAGTTCAAGTTTTTTCCTGGATTTTTATCTTTAACTTTGGCTTTTCTTCTCTTCTTTGCAATGGTTTCTTAGTCTTTAGCAGTTTCTGCACAATCATCCTTGTAAACCTATTTCAATTCACCGTTCCTCTAGTTTTTTATTTTATTTGTATTTTTTATTTATTTGATTTATCAATTGCTTACAAGATAATAGGTATAAGTATAAACATGAGTAAGAATACAGGAAATAGGTACGAATAAATGGGGACAATAGGACAGGGATGGTAGGCACGATGGTGCACTTTTGCACACCTCTTACAGATCTCTTAGGAATGGGGTAAGGTCAATAATAGATAGTTTAAGGTTAAAGGAGGGGGAATTTGAGGATGTAACAACAGAGTCAGGTAGTGCATTCCAGGCATTGACCACTCTGTTGCTGAAGTAGTACTTTCTGCAATCAAGTTTGAAGCGTTTACATTGAGTTTGTATCTGTTGTATTCTCTTGTATTGTTGTGGTTGAAGCTGAAGTAGTCATTGACTGGTAGGACATTGTAGCAGATAATTTTGTGTGCTACACTTAAGTCTAACCGTAGGCGGCATAGTTCAAGGTTGTCCAAGCCCAAAATCTCAAGCCTGGTGATATAGGGTATTCTGTTGCAAGCAGAGGAGTGTAGTAGTCTTCTAGTGAAATACTTCTGGACTTGCTCGATTGGATTAATGTCTGATATGCAGTGCAGATTCCAGACTGTTGAGCTGTATTCGAGTATTGGTCTGGCAAAAGTTTTGTATTCTCTAGTAAGCAATTTAATATTTCCGGAGGAGAAGCTTCGTAAGATTAGATTTACAACTCATAATGTCATTTTGGCAGTGCTGTTACAGTGAGCTCTGGCACTTAGGTCATTTAATATGAGAACTCCAAGGTCCTTGACAGAGTGAGGATCATCAATGAGGTCATATCTGCCTAGTTTGTATTTGGTGTACTGATTTTTTTTTACCAGTGTGTAGGATAGAGCATTTGTTGGTTGAGATTTGGAGTTGCCAGATGTTTGAATAGAATAGAATACTTTATTGGCCAAGTGTGATTGGACACACAAGGAATTTGTCTTGGTGTAAATACTCTCAGTATACATAAAGAAGGAACATTCGTTAAGAATCAAGAATCATAATGTACAACACTTAATGATAGTCATAGGGTACAATCAACATCAAATCATACTAGGAAACAGAGGATACAAGCAACAAAGTTATAGTCACAAGTGGGAGGGGATGGGTGATAAGGAGTGATGAGAAGATTAACATAATAGTAGTGTACACTTTGTAAATAGTTGAACAGGGATATTGGGAATTATTTGTTTAGCAGAGTGATGGGTTTCGGGAAAAAACTGTTCTTGTGTCTAGTTGTTCTGGTGTGCGGTGCTCTATAGCGTCGTTTTGAGGGAAAGGGTTGAAACAGTTTATGTCCAGGATGTGAGGGGTCTGTAAATATTTTCACAGCCCCCTTTTTGACTCGTGCAGTATACAGGTCCTCGATTGAAGGCAGGTGGGTGATAATTGTTTTTTCTGCAGTCCTAATTATCCTCTGAAGTCTGTATCTGTCCTGTTGGGTTGCAGAACCAAACCAGACAGTTATAGAGGTGCAGATGATAGACTCAATAATTCCTCTGTAGAACTGGATCAGCAGCTCCTTGGGCACTTTGAGCTTTCTGAGTTGGCGCAGAAAGAACATTCTTTGTTATGCTTTTTTGATGACGTTTTTGATGTTAGGTGTCCATTTTAGGTCATGTGATATAGTAGAACCTAGAAATTTGAAGGTCTCTACTGTTGATACTGTGTTGTCTAGTATTGTAAGAGGTGGTAGTATGGGAGGGTTTCTTCTAAAGTCTACCACCATTTCTACGGTTTTGAGTGTGTTCAGTTCCAGATTGTTCCGGTTACACCATGAGGCAAGTTGTATAACCTCCTGTCTGTATGCAGATTCATCGTTGTCTCGAATGAGACCAATGACTGTTGTGTCATCAGCAAACTTCAGTATTTTAACAGATGGATCATTTGAGATGCAGTCATTGGTATATAGGGAGAAATGGAGATAGCACACAGCCTTGGGGGGCCCCTGTGCTGATTGTACAGATATCGGATGTGATTTCGCCTAGCTTCACCTGCTGCTTTCTGTCTGTTAGGAAGCTTATGATCCACTTACAAGTGTGTTCAGGTACTGCTAGTTGGTTTAGTTTACTTAGAAGAGTGTCTGGAATGAGGGTATTGAATACTGAACTGAAGTCTACAAAGAGGACCCTTGCATAGATATTTGGAGATCCGAGGTGTTGTAGGATGTAGTGCAGAGCCATTTGACCATTCAGACACATAAGCAAGGTCGCTTTAAAGGATAGTAGCATTGTCAGCCTCACATTTTCTTTTCCTGCAGTTATGAGTTGCTTAGGTTTTAAATTAAGAAAACAATTTCACCTTATTTATTTGTGTGGCTTGTTTTTTCGTAAAACAGGAGTGGTTTACCATTGCATTTATTCTCATAAAACATGAAACTATTCCTTTCCCATTATCACTAAAGTTAACATCTGCTCACAGCATCATATTATATTACTATTGCCTAATGTAAGTATCTGTTTGTTTTAGCTGGGCAGATGGGATGATCTTTAAGCCTTGGAAAATAAACCTTTTGCATCTTCTTTTGCCCATCCATCGCACATACCTTATCATCACCAAATGTGGTAGCATAAATTACTGGATTGTAATTTTCCTGATTGTAGTCTAAATGAAAATTATTTCTGGAAGCAAAATTATTTTCTAGAGGAAAAATCCCTTATCGGTTATGACATTACTGATGCTAAGTAAACTAAATGTTAAATGCTAATTATTTATATCTAAATCTGCACTATTTTTAAATGCCTTTTTTGTGAAGAGCTGCAGGCTAGATCTTACTAGGGAATTATAGCTTTGATTTATTGATTGTGCTTTGAGAGTAGCTGCCTTGATCAATGTAAAGGGCCCTGTCATTCTGCTTTTGTCTAGTAAACTCCTTTGGCAATGAAGAATATAGCAAAATGAACTTGATGGTTCTTATTCATTGACATCTACTTTCCTCATCTTTGAAAATGTGATTAGATGACAACGTGTAGAGAAATGGTACTTTGAAGAAGATATGCAGGACAGTTAATGCAAAGTAAAAGATAGGGTTGTTGGAAAAGGTCAAAATTGGGGGTGTCCTATCAAATTCTGTACCTGTCAACAGCGGTGTCCCCAAGGCAGTGTTCTAGGACCAACTCTCTTCATACTCTACATAAATGACCTCTGTGATCATATTAAGAGCAACTGCATTCTCTTCGCTGATGATGTAAAGCTATTCAACACCACAGACAATACTGCTACCCTTCAAAAAGACCTCGACTATGTATCAGAATGGTCAAACAAATGGCAACTTCAAATCTCAACAAATAAATGCTCTGTCTTACATATTGGCAAAAAAAATAATCAGAAAATAAAATACAAGCCTTGTTGATGATCCAAACTCTTGGATCCAACAAGTCCTTGTTGATGATCCAAACTCTGTGAACGACCTTGGAGTACTCATCTCTAATGATCTAAGTGCTAGGGCCCACTGTAACTTCATAGCCAAAAAGGCATTAAGAGTTGTTAACCTAATCCTACATAGCTTTTTTTCTGGTAATATCAGACTACTAACTAGAGCATACAAAACATTTGCTAGATCAATACTTGAATACACTCATCAGTCTGGAACCTGCATTACGTATCTGATATTAATACAATTGAGAAAGTCCAGAAATATTTCGCAAGAAGAGTTCTACTCCTCTACTCATTGCAGAATACCTTATGCAACCAGATTTGAAATTCTAGACCTAGAAACCCTAGAACTATGCCGCCTTCGGTGTGATGTAAGTATAGTACATAAAATTATATATTGCAATGTCCTACCTGTCAATGAAAACTTCAGCTTCAACCATAACAACACAAGAGCAAACAATAGATACAAACTCAAGGTTAATCGCACCAAACTTGATTGCAGGAAATATGACTTCAGCAACGAAGTGGTCAATGTCTGGAATACTCTACCTGACTCTTTGGTTTCTTCTCCAAACCTCAAAAACTTTAACCTTAGACTGTCTACTATTGACCTCACCCCTTTCCTAAGAGGTCTATAGGGGGCGTGCGTAAGTGCACCAACGTGCCTACCGTCCCTGTCCTATTGTTTCTTTTTATTTTTCTTACATGTATACATTTCATGTATTCATAATTATGTTTATACTTATACCTGTTATCTTATAATTATTTGACAAAATAAATAAATAAGTAAGAAATTAATTTAAAGCAACACAGCATGAGTTTCTTTTATACTGAAATATGCTAAGGGAAATTCTGCTAGTATACTGTTTCCTGACAAGCACTATCTTGAATGGTTAACAAAATGTAAGGAAGGGACGGAAAACTAAATTCTATTTTCTGTGCTGACCCTTGAATTGATTATGTACTAATGTTTCCCCATATTATGCAAAGCAAGAGGAGTATGTAAAACTTCATTTGGAAGATGAAAGGTGATTCAGTTCAATTATCTCTTCAAATTTAAATATTAATTGAATTGCTGTATTGATTTGTGCAGTAAATCAAATCAAATGCCTTCAATTAGATTCAGAGATTTTATGAAGTTTCATAACTGCACATTCACTTTTATAAATTCAGTTACTGAATCACAAAGTTCAACTGGTTTTTGCCCAATGCAAAACACCCCTCAATATTAACTCTATCGGATTATATACAGAGACTAACACTTTTTGATAAAGTACTTCACTCATCGAGACAACCACAGAAAAACTAATCCAGATAATCTAAGAAAGTATTAGAAAAGGTATAGTATATTTCAAATATTCCAGATGTTTCATCAGATAGATTTCCTAACCACAGCATGAAGATCATTCCATAGTGAATAGCTATCAGCACAAAAAAAAAAAAAGTCCCAACTGTTAACTTCTGCCATGCTAAGTGCCATAAATATTTAATGTTAGAGGCCAGACAGCCATCTGTCAATTATGCCATAGCTGTGTCTTGAATGCGTATTTTTTTGCTGAAGCATATTCTTTCTATCCCTTACACAATGAAATCACTTGTTTTCTAGGTGAAAAGATACTTTTAAGACCAGGACTCTCATTTGGAGGACAAGTTAAAAATCTTGGACTATAGTCACTAGTTTATAGATTATGGCTATCCTTATTTCCAACTCTAAAAATATAGTTCAAGGACATTATTTTTGAGATTTGTTGGTTTTTCTTTTCTTTTTATTTGCATATAATAAAATGATTTTAAAAATCTTGAGCTAGGGATGATATGATTTCCAAACTTACATTCAAAACTATGACATTGTTCAAATGTCTGGCGTGAATAGATTCACAAGCAGAATACAGGTAGTATTCTTGTAACCATTAGTTACAAAAGTACTGAAAAAAGTCCTCCCACTTACACCATCTCCATAGCTACAGGATAAACATTTGGGTACTTGGCCACTGATATGTATTTGCAATAGTTTCAGCATCTGGAGGTCTCATGTTCACCATTTCCAATTTTCATAGACAACTTCGGACAAGCAAAGTCAATAGTAAAGCCTGATTTGCTTAAGGACTGCATGATTCACTTAACAACTGCAATGATTTGTTTAATGACTATGGCAAAAAAAGTTGTAAAATTGAATGTGACATTGCCTTGCTTAGCAATGGAAATTCTAGTCCCAATTGGGTCATATGTCAAGAAGGCTACCGGTATAAAAATTGGAAATACAAAATTACTACAGCTTCGTGATTTGCGTTTGAAATGCCTTTTTTATTATTATGCTTTGACTTCATAGATGGAAATTCAAAAATAACTGCACACTTAATTTCCATAAGTGCCCAGTATTCTTATCTGAACAACACTGAATCCTGTCCTTTACATAGCTGGAAGAGTAAGAATGTGCTGAAATGTCTGTAAAGCTATTATTCATTAATGGTAAGTCTGGCTTTACACTTTAAAATTCAGACATTGCTTTAACTTTTATTACATGCTTTATTTATACATATTACTGTAAAAAATGTGTAATTTTATAATTTAAGTTTTAGAAATTACTAAGTAAGAAGTAATCCATATATTTAAAAATGTTATAACAATAATTTCACTTTAGCAATTATTCTATTATTCTTTTTCAATTAGATGATTTATTTTTACAATAAGTACTAATTCTTGTACTTCCTCCACAGCAATAAGTACTAATCCATATACTTATTTCTTAGCAAAACAATTATTTAAATGTTAACTGTATTATAAGGATTTCCATTTGATCAGAGTCTCTTTCAGCATGTTTGTCTATAGTGTTGGCAGGCAGTAAAAAAAATAATAGCTACTAGAATTTGTAATAGGTATTTTATTGGAACTACAGAAATGCATTAATTCTTTCTTATTCCACATATATTTAATCTGAATTTCTAGCATAAAAGTCATTGTCTATCAAAACATTAATTTTCACAGATATTATAGTATTTCACTTAGTGTATAGTGTATATGGCATACCCAGAAGTGCAACAAGTAGAAATGAGCATCTCACTATTCTTCGGATGCTTCTGAATTTAAAGGATTAACCAGCTATTCCAATTTTACTCTTTCAGTTATTTTTCTTCCCCCACTGCATATGAATTTTCAAAAACAACCTCATGATTGAAAATTATGTAAATGTTAAATATACACTATGTGTATATGTACTATGGGTTTCTAGCATTTAAATTAGTGAAGATACTGCTGAGCTAAATGACTATTCTAATTTGTACAGCTTTGGATAGCTATAGATACCATGGCTTCAATAATTCCTTAGGAAAGACTTTGTATTTTTATTTTGCTTTTTGCAATCAATAAAAATGAGTGGAGAGGATAACAAAAGATGTGTCATAGAAAAGAAAGTCCAGATCAGCATTTGACACTTCCTCAGTGTAATAAAGAAACTGAAAAATTCTAAAGTGCTTGGGATTAAGATAGAAGCCTAATTCACATAGTAAGAAGTTTTTTCAGGAAATTTGCATAATGTTAATATGAGTCAGCAAAAAAGAAAATTTCTTCAGATATATAAATTTAAAACAGGAACAGAAAGGTAGAAGATGTATTCCAACTCTACTACTCTGAGAAACACACAAATCTGTCACTAGGTAGATCATGTGTGGCAGAAAAATGCTTTACAATTTCTTAAAATATTTTGTCATGTCTTTCATTCCTATCTCACATTAATTCTACATGAAATTCCAATTTTGAGCTAGGAAAAGGAAAACTGCTTTATTCAGTTCAGTTGCAATTATCTAACATTCATGTTAAAAATTTGTACTTCAATTTGGTTTTACAAGATGAATCTTGTTCAGAATATTTTTTTACTTATTCTAATCTGGCTAAAATGTGGAGAGTTTCTATGAGTTATGAAATATGAATTTGAGGGAATAGGCTGTTCCTTGCACTGGGGCTATTACATCTCTTTCACCATTATCCTACTATAACATTATTTGTATACTGCTCTTCTTTCCAAAACAGATGTATAGATGAAAGTAAAAATACAAACAGTATATGAAATTTATAGAAAACAGGAAAAAAAATCTAATGGAAGTAACCGTTTTTCCTGTTTTCTATAAATTTCTAATGGAGTAACCGTTTTTCCTGTTTTCTATAAACTTCTAATGGAAGTAACCGATCCTCTGTGCTGAGTTTGGTGGTTTTCTTGCAGACATTTCATTACCAAAGTAGGTAACATCATGTTAGAAAAGCATGGGGTTTGATCTTATTTTTATATACGGGTACTGGTGCCTTGTCATGTCAGTGTTAGTGGGTATGTCCTTGGTGGTTCATTGATTAGGCTATTGTTTACTGTTAGTTTGTTTGTCTGCATCAGCAGTGTCGATTGGTGTATTGTTTACTTGATTCTTGATTAAGTATTAATCTTGATATTAATCTCCTCTTATACGGGTATTGATTGCTGCTGAAGAGGTGTTTTGATCTTTTTGTTTTCTTCATGCTTTTTGATTGTTTCTCTTGAGAGGTATGTGGATTTTATTTATCTCTAAGTGCCTGTTGAAGGCCAATTTGTCTGAATTCCAAGGTTCCAGGAATTATTTGCTGCTTTTGGATTTGACTTCATCTAGGATGCTCAAAGTTTCCCACTTAAAATTATGGTTGAATCTGTTCACGTGTTGTGAAATCAAAAATTTTTCATTATATCTTCTGCTTGTTGATTGATGTTCACAGATATACTTTACTAGTCTTTTGCCAGTTTATCCTACATAGTGGTAGTTACAGTCCTTAACAAAGTGTGTTTTAGATAACTCCTGCTTTTTCTTCTGGTGCTGCTGGGTTTTTTGGTATTCTTAGCATCTTTTGGTTTGGAGGACTTTAATTGGCTTGTGTGCTATATAGTGATGTTCTGTGGTTGTAATAATCTGTTAGTGGTTTCTGAGATCTTTTTGATACATGGCAGTGTTTTTAACTGTACAGTTATAACCATAACTTGTTTCACATAATTCAAGTATAGTTTGCATTCTCTAGGTAATTTTTTTTCAAACACAGCCAATATACATGTGATTGCTATTTCCTACATTTTAATGGTTAGTTTTGCATGGCTATTCTTGACAGTTCTCTAGGAAAAGAATGATCAGCAAGTAAAGATGCCTACTTTACTCCAAGGCTAAATTTGAAGCAAAGTTCATGAATTCCATCGATCTGAATTTTTTAAAAAACCACACACACACAAGTTATTTGTTTTTTTAATGGAATCAGATAATATTTTCAAGAACGGTATGAAGATTGCCTGCTTTCAAATCAATACATGCGGGGATGTTGGCACTAATTTAAATTCTAGCTTTTAAAACATTTAAAGACCCTGTAATTTTTGTGCTTTGCTACGGGTATTCATTGCCCTTATCTTTCTAAGTCTGATGAAAAAAATGATTCTTCCAATATACTATACTTCTGTTACTGGAAAACTAACTTATTCTTTGTCTCCTTTCCACCACCATCTAATCTTTATCCCTCTTTTATACAGAAGTATGAAGCAATGCCTAACAGAGAAACAATGCAGAACATTAGCTAATCTTTGCTGTTGCCTGGAGTATAGGTTTGGCTTGTTGCTTTAGGGAGATTCTTCTTTGGCTCATGAAATCACAGAATTGATCTGATACATATGTCAATTAACTGCTCATTTGAATTATGGAGGTTAGATTCAGATGGACTATTGGAATTAAGATTAAATCGTAATGTGCATAAACTGTAGAAAAGTGCATATCCTGTGAGTCATGAAAATTTATTTTAGGTCATTTTTGGCTAAATCAGATTTCTCTCCAAATAAACTAACCTTATCCCAGTAAATAAATATGTTGATGGCTTACGTCCACATTATTTTTTTTCAAGTACAGTATATTGCAGGGTTGTGGTTTTGTCATCTTTCTAAAAAAATTGTAATAATAGGTTTTAAGCACTATGATTTAATATACATTGGAAGTTTATACATTATTTTACCGTACTTATAATTAGTCAAATAAAAGTTATTCATGTTTTAAAATTTAGATTAAGACATAGCATTGTCTACATTTCCTATTTTATATTATGTCAAGCAGTGGATTTACTTTTGTTAAAATATCTGATATAAAGCTAAAATTATCAAAAGATATAAAAGATCCAAGCAAGCTGCAAGCTGCAAGAATTATATACCAGGGAATAAAATCAATAACTTTCCAATGGCTGAAGTAATTTTTTTTGGCTTTAGCATTTAAGGTCGGAAGCAATGAGACTAATTCCACATGATTCTGACATGCATTGGTTTTATTTTTCAAAATGTATCTGAAGAGATGAATGATATAGCAAGCAATGTATAAATAAATCACCCAAGAGGTGGTATAATCTGTTGTGGGGGACTTGAGCAAAAGAACAAAATGTAGTTAGTGAAGTAATTTCATAACTTCACTAACAACATGAAAAATACTGAACTTTAGGGAAGAATGTAGGAAAAAGTAATTCACGGAAGACACCATGTGTGAAATCCATGGATTCTTGAAAGTGGGGAAATCTGGGAGCTGAAATCCACACATCTTAAGGTTGCCAAGTTTGAAAAACACTACTCTGGAATGTGTAAGTGTAGGGAGGGGTGTAAAATGACAGTAATAGCAAATCACAAAAATTGTTCCTCTAAATATATGACTAATGTAATCTATTTTTAAAAGTCTTCATTTGGCCATTTAGATTTCTACATCTGGTAAAATTTTCGGCCTCCATGGCCTCCTGCAGCACTCTCTCAGGTGAAAATGAGCCCTGACGGGCCTCGAGAGCCACATAGCTCATTTTTGGCCAGCAGAGTACTGTGGCTGGTCCATGGAGGCTGAAAACAGTTAGCAGAGGCACCATGGCCTGGTCCTTTGATATTTCCAGGCCAGCCCCACACCAGATTTAAGCATCCCATGGGCTGCATCAACCTTGAGTTTGACACCCCTGTTCTAGATCTTTAAAAAAGGGAACTATATTGCTATTGAGCTTGTTTTGACTTTCTTTCTAAAGAACTTGTCAAAATCCATGTCAATTCAATGTGGAAATATAAAATGTGAGCAATGCACTTAAGATTTCTATATTTTCAAAGAGCTCCTGTGTTCTGTTGGTTCATTCCAGCCTTTACAGCCTTTTGTACATTTTCTTCTTTTGTTTCTTAAGTTACTTATAAATTAACCATCATCCAATAATGTGGAAAGAAAGTTAATAAGAATAATACTAAAATCAAGCATGACCTCAATATATCTACAAAACAAGTTTCAATATCACTTTTTCTTTAAAAAAAAGTTGTCTCTAATAAGGTCAAAAACTGTAACATACAGTAATTCCACCCACATCTCTTTTTGGGAAGCATTCTGCACCTGAATCCACTGAAGAAAGGCTCCTCTTCTTTTTCATAGACTCAACATTTAATGGGCTCGCTACCCTTGATATAATAACACCTGGGCATGCATTTAATATGACAATCTGAAAACATGATCAAACAAACATGGGAATTACTGAAAAGTGATGAAAAGACTGTACATTTTTGAGGTACAGAATGCTGGAAAAGAAAATGAAAGCAGGACAACTATTTCAGTTCAGCCCTTGGATTCATGGCATATTTATAAAATGTTAAAGTTTACCTTGAAAGCTAAATTCTACATTTGAAGTAGGAAGAATAATAGGCTTTTCTACATTTAAGTTTATGTAAGGTGTAAGTTTGCTTCATTTCATACCAAAAGTCTTTGAAATGATCTACCAATTTAAAAACTGTTTAAGACCCCTAAGCTGAACTGTTTTAAATCATTGAATATCCTTTGGGATTCTCCACCCCACCACAGCTATCATTAAGAGTTATATTTTTTAAAGATAAGTTCTACTCCTTTAGTAACATAATAGTTTGTCTGCAAGGATATTGTTATTATTGCTGAACTATCTTAGCACACATTTTAAAGCTGTTTGAAGCATTTATTATTCAGCCAAGGAATTGCAGAAGGTACTGGAATGATCTCTGTACTTTAAATATACACACATGTAGACATATACATCCCCCACACAATAGTAAAAATATAATAGTTATATATACAGTGGGAGGTTTTTAAAGTAATAGTCTAATATTCATTTTGACATTTTTTAAATAATGGATTTATACAAATGACATAACTCCCCCCCCTCCCCCCCCCGGGAAGAGGGTGTAAGAAATATTTCCACATTTAGAGTTAACAGTAAGAACGTTCAAGCACTCTAATATGCAGCATTCATATTCAGGGCAACTAATTTCAGTTCTTAAGACAAAGTAAAACAGAATGTAGAACATACATAGCAAATGAACCTTTATGAGCATGTTGAATTTCTCTGGAGAATTAGCTGTTCTTGTCTAGGCAGATGCAGTGACCCTGGCAAATATCTGTCAAGGATGCTTAAGGAATATATTTTAAAGCTATAACTGCTTAATGTCTATTTTATGTAAAAATATTCTTCCAAATTATATCCACATATATTTGAATATGCTGCCATTGTCTTCAGTCTTGCAAAATCATGTACTATGTGCTAATATGTGTGAGAACTGCCTTAACTTTCAACCTTCAAGAAATCAGGAGAATTAAAATCCACCACTGCTCTTAAAATAGTAGTTCCAACTTCTTGTGAACATACCAGGATACTGGGCAGAAACAGACAGTCTTGCAATGGGAAATAGTGCTCCAATAATTTTTACTCTTCTTCAATGACAGGACCCTAGAGACTTTCAGCATAAATTCATATTTAAAAGGTAGCATTTTTTTCACTTAGTGCTTTTTTTATGCTGCTCCTTATTGTAGAAGAACAACAATCCAACTAGCTCAGTAGGCACCTGTGGCACAGCCATCTCCTGTCTGTTCACCCATGTTCATTTTGGTCATGACTACAAGAGACTGGATAAGGTCTACTGTGACTCTGTAGAATGAAGTTTCCATAATTTTAAAGTTAACTTATTTTTTCCAACTGGTACAGAAACAAAAACTTAACAGTTGTCCTTGTACCCCTAGGAATTTTTTCATTATACCAAATAAAGTGTTAACTATCTCTTATAGTTAATCTTAATGCTAATATTATGCATACATCTACTTCCTAGTACTGTCTAATGATCTATTGGTTTCATATTGCTATATGTTTTGTAAAACCATACCATTAAATCTATAAATTCTTATTTCTTTATTCAATTTCTATATATTCCCATTTCTGTAATTTTTATCTCAATATTTTCTTGTCTTGATTGTTTCCTTTGTCTTTCTCATTTTTTCTATTTCTTCAGCTTTAATAGGCAAACAGAGTCTCTTTACATCTGAAAACACTCTATTCCTTCTCTAAGGACTTGTAGCACGGAACATGCTTCAGTCTCAACAATCCTTCACTCCTAGAACAAGTTTAAACAATATTGTTTAATGTAGTATGCTGTGGACTTGTTCTGGGTGCTTCTTTGAAGAAACTGGTCTGGCTTTTTCTTCTACATTTTAGCTTTCATCAGCATGTCTTGACTATAGGGAATAAGTCCAAAGTTTCTTATTCTATTATTTTATCCTGGACTGCTGTTGAGTTTGCTTAGATTGGAAACTTTTTCCAGTTTCCCTGAATTAACTCATTTGGCACCATAGTCATCATATGCACATCACTTTTGTTGGGTTTCTTGTACGTTTTATGGAATCTAATTAAGGAAGAAAATGGGGTTGTCTTAAACCATTTTCTATGTTTATCTGACCATTATTGAAATAAATGTTCTTTCTGTCACTAAGGATCTCAGGAGTGAAAGTAAAATATTCATTCATTCACAGCAATGGTTCACCCTTCTGCAACATCTTTCTCTTTACTCTTTACATCTACTTTCTCTTTACTGTTTACCAATCTGTAGCACTCAACTTTTTTCCCCTTGCTTTTTCCCACGAGTATAGAGTCCACTTTTTCCAGATCTACCAAATGCTGATCCATTTGGCTCCAAAGGGAATCAAATGATTTATTTATTACCTAAGCCTGATGCTCAGGTAAGCTTAGTGAGACTAAGTGACTGGCCCATGGTCATCCAGTCAACTTTCATACCAAAAGTTGAACTCACACTCCGGTTTCTAATCAGGTTAGAATAAACAAATAATCAAAAGAGTACAGACTAGTATGGCTATTATTTTTACTCAGAATTGTTGGAAAGATAGCAGATTCTATTTGTTTTCCAGTTCAGAAACAGTACCTTCTTCTACTTTCTGGAATTCTATCATTTTCATTAAAGGGTTAAAACTTAAATCTTAAAGAGGAAAGGGCGAGGGAAATCTGCCTCTTTTTGTATCACTGTTTTGTGCATGTTATGTTATACTCAACTGATATGTGAAATTTTACACTGGAAGAGGAAAACTAGTACTGTGAATGCATGCTGACTATTCACCACTGAGCACAGGAACATCAAAAATATGGAAATTTAATGCAGATCTTCCATAAAATCAACATCCCCATTAATAAGTAAAAATAAATCTAAATCTCTGGATAAAGAACAGAGAGAGCCATGGAGGTAAGATTTGGAGAAACCATTGCAAAGCCATTGAGGAAAGATAGGGGGAGAGAAGCAACAACAACAAAAAAACATTGGTGGGTGGGAAAGTCAATGATGGGCTGGTGGAGAAGCAGACAGGAGGTGAGGTTGTGGAGTTCCATAAAACCTATTGGAAGCTTGCATGAGGCTCAGAAGCCAAACTTGTGACCTCCTGTATAGTTTCACCAACAAGAAAGGGCAATGGAAGTTATTTCTTTTAATGCAAAAGGGTAATATGTAACATCTATAAACACATAAATATACGTCCAAATTAAAGAAAACAGAAAAAACTATTTACCTGTTTAATATTAAGTACCTGTTTTAAGTCTGAAGTCAAGAAATAAAAATTAACTTTTATTATGGTCATATACTACACAGTTTCTTTTCATACAATTCTCTAAACTGACGTCTGGGTATAATATCTATAGGAGAGGTTAATATTATGACTGGAGTTCACTGTTTTATCTGCAGACCATTATTTGATTTTAGTTACACGATATATGTTAAATATTCAGTAGATGTGATCCAAGAAAATTAATTTTCTCTTTAAACTCCCACATTATGAACTATGGTAATATAATAAATATATTTTTAGCAACCATAATATGTGAATTGCTTTACCCTGATTGAAGAAAACAAAGTGTTCCCAATGGACAGATTCTGGCTAACATAATTAGAAATTAGTTGGCATATCACATATCTTTGTGACTATATATAAACCTCCCCTGAATAATTTAAATAATAAATTCTGCCCCAGTGGAAAATAGAGACTCATATCTCTGAATTTGTTAAATGTTTTCATTTCCAGAGACATGTGCTTAGGGATATTACTAATAAATTTTAAACCTTTCTATAATCTCTACAGGTATTATTTATGTAAATCCTTATTCTACAGCATGCATTTATATTTCAGCTACTACTCAGTTGCTATTCACATTTACCTTCCTGGTTGGAAGTGAAATCCTTTTCCTCTCCCCTGGTTATTTTTTTTTAAAAAAGCTTTGAAAATGAAATCTACAAATCTGTATGCAGGATTATAAAGGCTTTGGTTATATTATGCTAATATAAACCAGTGAAGCAGGACAACTATCGGCCAAAAGCTTGGGATAAAAATACTAGGTGGATATGAGTGATGTATTTCCTTTAATCCTGATTAGAACTTCCTCATTTACACACCTGTTTCAAAACATCAAAGCATATTTAGTTTTATTCAGAAATGTACACATTCTGGTCTCATTAGAAAATCATGCTTTCCTTTTCCACTATGAAACACTTTTGTTATTTTCATGTTTATATCTGATTTGAGTGTTCATTACAGTTATAGCTTACTTTAAAAAAGACATACCTTCCAGGTAATTGACCCTGTTTTGTTTAAACAAAACAAGAATTAGAATTAACTACAATTAATGGTTCTCACATAGCACTGAAATGAATTAAAAAGTAAAGCAGGATCTTTACTTGCTTGTTTCAGACAAAATAGAATATCCTATTATATATTCTAACTTTAACCCTAACCCCTTCTAAGCCATAGATGGGGCAAAGCTTATAAACAGTAATCTATATCTTTTAACATTTTAGCACAATAACTATGTAGATGCACTCTTGCTTAAGTACACCACATAAAAGAACTGCTGCATTAAGATCAAGCTCCACATTGTTCTGCATTATTTGCAATGATTCCAATAGACTTCCTATAGGATTATTTGAAAATTGCCTAGTAATTCAAGTTTTTTTTTCTATTTTTGTGAACAAGAAATTAAAGGATGTTTGAGTCAGCTGTCTTTCTACTGCTCACTTACTAATCGTTCACTTTTTAGTAAGGTGCTGGAGAAGATATAGGATATAAAATCCAAGAAGTTTTGAAGAACATATTTTAAGCTACTTCAAACTAATGTCATGTTTAATTTTGGTTAGAAAAAAAATGGTCAACCTTACACCAGACACCTTGTTTCCTTGAAATGTAGAAAATTTAATTTAATTCTACCTGGAAAAGTATATATAACTAACAATTCCAGGTCTATAATTTCTTCTTTCTAGAATTTGCTACAGTATTGGGTTCTGAAAATGCCAAAGAACCAGACAATATATTTGGGATCCAGCTTTTGCATGCTACATTACATTTCTGAAACTCTTTTCAATTATACAGTATAAAGTGTCTCTCTGTAATTTTAGTAATAGGTGAGATGAAATAAACAGAATCTTACTGCAATAATAAGGGGTCTGGGTTGGGAACCTAAATAACTCCATGGCAAACGATTCTGTAACTTGCTCTATTGCAAACTTAGATTTCCTGAGGCTAGAAGTGATTTTTATCACTTCAGATGGGTATGCCAACTACAGATCCAGCAAGAGTTGCATAAGTTGACATGGTCATGTGCTAGCCAAAGTATATTTTATAACATAAAAGAAGTATTTCCAAGTTTGAACAGTTTTGTCTGATACAGAATATAGCTAAGAAGTCTGCCTATGCCATTGTAACATGCTGTCACTAGCAATGGGTTATAGGAACACCTCTGGGACCACTGCTAGAATTTAGAATTTATATGATTTGTCAATCGCTTACAAGATAATAGGTATATGTATACATAGTTATGAATACATGAAATGGGTACATATAAGAAAAATAAAAGAAACAATAGGACAGGGACGGTAGGCATGTTGGTGCGCTTATGCACGCCCCCTACAGACCTCTTAGGAAAGGGGTGAGGTCAATAGTAGACAGTGCTATTTTAACCTTTAAAGCATTGAACATTAAACATAGATTATTTGAAGGACTGATTACATATGCACATTGCTGCCTGTACAGTAAACACTTTCTCTCAGCACAAAGCATCTTACAATGTTGTTTTGGGGATATTAAGTATGTAGCCCATCTTGAGTTGATCAAATAACAGTGGGATAAAAATTAAATAAATAGTGTATTATTGATACAATTCATACCTTTTCTTTTTGTTATAGAACATCTGATTTCTAGTGGTTCATGTGCTGCTAGGATGGAATATTTCTAAACATATTGAATATTATTTTTCAGCCAAAGAATTACATTAAAAATAGAGTACAAAAGTTTTGAATGAAGGGACTGCTTCCTCATTTATACTGTAAATTATATGCCAAAGTTAGTTGATGCCTATGTTTTTCACTGTACATGACTGAATGGAAAAGCATTAAATTTCATTGTCTGATCTTTTAAGAATAGCAATGCTTCAGCTCTTGTCAGCACAGTCTCTCTAAGACAGAAGGAATCTTGTAAAGAGGCACATGACCCCTGGAATATGAGCCAAATATGCTGCTGAAATTCAATAACAAAGGTAAAAAACAAAACAACAACAATAAACCTAGGCTGGAGAATGAAATAAAATCCCATTCTCTTCCTTTTGGGACATAATTATATATCACAACTGAATCCATCATGATCCTTAGTAACAAGATTCCTGAAATATTTTATTTCTTCTCTAAACATTTAGAATGCCATTTTAAAAAACACCATATCAGAGAGGGGGGAGGCAATCATGCATATCAGAATACATATGAGCTAGTTTTTAATGGTGGCCCAGATATGACTGTCATGTGATGTGTGGCTTCCAAGTGACAGTTTTAAGACTGTTTTTTTTTGTTGTTGTTGTTGTTTCTTGTGTGAATGAAATGCTTTATTTAGATTTAAAATGTGTCATTTGGGCCACCAACTCCAAACCTAGATCAGTGCAGGAATCTAAACTAAAGAATCCTCAAGAGACAGGTTTTTTTTCAATTTCTGCTTGAACATATCTCCTCCTCTTCAGAATAACTCTCTTCCCAAAAATTGAACAGCTTCCTTTCTTGTCATTTTAATATGAAGACCTGGGTTATGTCCTGAGTTCTGCTCCTTCCTGAGGACTGTTCCCTCCAAGAACTGAATGTATTTTAATTATGCACTTGGATGATTGTACATTCCCAATCATAGATATATGATTTTATAAAGTCCTGCCTTTGCTGCTTAACTGATTCTTTGCATCTTCACGCAAAAATAAGCTATAGTTCAACCCACCAAAAACATAATTGTAAAAGACAGACCAGAAATAATAGTTAAAATAAGCAAAAAAACAGTAAGACAACACCTGTTTGATTTTGATGAACAGAAATCACTTAGACCTGATGGACTACATCCCAGAGTTTTAAAGGAGCTGGCAGAAGTAATCTCAGAACTACTGGACCCACTGATGTGGTTCTGATCTTCAAAAAGGAAAAAAACCAGATCCAGGAAACTACAGACCAATCAGCTTAACATCAATACCCGGGAAGATAATGGAAAAGATAATTATAAAAAAAAAAAGATCTGCCAATATCTAGAAACAAGTAAAGCAATAACTAGCAGCCAGCACGGGTTTGTTAAAAACAGATCGTGCCAAACCAATCTTATTTCATTCTTCAAATTGGGATAGGTAGCACCACCACTAGATGGATTCGCAACTGGCTGACAAACTGTACTCAATGAGTACTCCTTAATGGGTCTAAGTCTACATGGAGAGAAATAAGCAGTGGGGTGCCACAAGGTTCTGTCTTAGACCCAGTAGTCTTCAATATCTTCATTAATGACTTAGATGAAGGAATAGAAGAGAACTTACCAAATTTGCAGATGATACTAAGCTGGCAGGAATAGCTAACACCCAAGAAGATAGGCTCAAGATTCAGATGGATCTTGACAGACTAGAATACTGGGCAGTATCTAACAAAATGAAATTCAGTGTAGAGAAAAGTAAAGTCCTACACTTAGGTAAGAAAAATCAAAAGTACACATATAGACTGGGTGAAACCAGGCTCAACAGAAGTAACTGTGAGAGGGATCTTGGAGTCTTAGTGGACAACCAGCTAAATATGAGCCAGCAGTGTACAGTAGCAGCCAAAAGGGATAATACAATCCTATGTTGCATTAACAGAAGGATACAATCAAGATCAAGTGAGGTACTAATACCACTCTACAAAGCCTTAGTAAGACCACACCTAGAGTACTGCATCCAGTTTTGGTCACCACACTATAAAAAAGATGTTGAGACTCTAGAAAAAGCACAGAGAAGAGCAACCAGGATGATTAGGGGACTGGAGGCTAAAACAGTTACAGGAACTGGATGTTGTTGTTCACCGGCAGCAGGTGCAGATGGCAGAGGTCTCTGACAGTGAGGACAAAAGAGAACCAGTCAGGGAATCTGGCGAGAACTTGGACAAAGGTCCTGCATCTGATGTAGGGATGGGCCAGGACTTCAGGAGAGTGGAGTGCTGCCTTCGGAGTTTTTGAAGTTTGGCAGCAGTGAAGCAGAGGACCCCGGGAAGCCTGTGCTCAGTGCGTGTGTGTGCAGGGCAGCTTGAAGGAGAGGGTAGCTGAAGCAGCAAGGGCAACTCAAGGAGTAAGGCTGGAAGGTGATTGCCCCACCCATAAGGGATAAAAACCAGGCCTTGGGGATGTGCTCTTTGCAGGAAGCATTTAAGTTCTTTAGACTCTGAATCCTTGTTGAAGCCCTGCGAACTCCAGTTTGTTTTTTAAACTTCTGCTGGTTGATATTTATAAGTAATTAGACTTCTGTTCTTGGCAGCCTTTTACAACCTTAAAAGGGCTTGCTTTTATCTCGGACAATTAAGTTTAAATTACTCTTGGCTGGGAATGTAAAGAATTCCCAGTGCTGCATTAAAAAAGATTTGCTTATATACACAGATAACAGATAATCAGAGTTGGAAGGGACTTTATAGGTCACCCCGTGCCCAAGCAGGAGACCCTACACTATTTCTGACAAATGGCAGTCAATCTCAGTTTGTGTTTGTTTAATTTGAACAAGGAGTCAGAACACTGGGCATGGCTAGTCTAGTGAAGAGAAGGACCGGGTGAGACATAATAGCAGTCTTCCAATATTTGAGAGGCTGCCTCAAAGAAGAAGGGGTCAAGTTATTTTCTAAAGCACCCAAAGGCCAGACAAGGAATAATGGATGGAAACTGAACAAGGAGAGATTTAACCTGGAAATAAAGAGAAACTTTCTTACAGTGAGAACAATCAACCAATGGAACAGCTTGCCCTCGGAAGTTGTGGGAGTGTCACACCTTAAGACTTTCAAGAAGAGATTGGACTGCCATTTGTCAGAAATGGTGTAAGGTCTCCCGCTTGGGCTGGGCAGTTGGACTAGATGACCTACAAGGTCCCTTCCAACTCTGATTATCTGTTATCTGTTATCTTTGCAATGAAAACCAGCTGGGTGACCTAGGGCCAGTCACTTTCTCTCAGCCCAACCCACCTCACAGGATTGTTATTGTGAGGAAGATAGGAGGAAGGAGGTGTTGAATATATTCTCTATTTTGAGTTATTTGTAAAAAATAATAAAGATGAGATACAAATAAATTAAATAAATCTACTTTGATAATTTCCATCAACAAATTGTTTTTCCATTAGTAAATACATGAATAAATGTTACATCAAATTTACTGCTTGCAATATTCTAAAATTCAATACTCTTGGTTTTATAAGACTTGTTTTTTTTATCTTTTTCAGTTAAAATACATATACAGTTCCTTCCTTCCATCAACCAATCCCATTCACTACAAATGACTTATTATTGCAGTAAAGATTAAAGTAAAATATTTTCAAGTCATTTCTAACACCGATAACTTCATAAATAGTGTCATGTAGTTTTCTTGGCTATGTATAGACCAGGGGTCGCCAACCTTTTGGACCTCAGGGACTTCCAAACTCATAATTTTAAATCCCGGGGACCACTAATATGAATTTTGACTGACGGTGGCTTGCTGACATTGGTGGGAGAGAGAGATAGATAGATCTGATCAAACCTCTCTCTCTCCGTCCCTCCCTCCCACCCTTCCTCTCCCTCCCTTTTTCTCTCTTACACACACAAACATACAGAAGAAGCAGGGGTGGGATTCAAATTTCTAAACAACCAGTTCTGTGGGTGTGGCCTAATTTGTGGGTGTGGATTGGTGGTCATGGGACTGGCTGGGCATGGCTGTTAAATATTATATTTATATAAATATTGATTTTTTTATAAAAAAGAGTAACTTTTACCCACAATCAGGCAAAGCAGGCAGACTGAGTTGCTCACAGAGATTCATTCGGAGATCTGTGAGATCAGCTATCTGAGCCTGTCACATAAAATTTGCTTGCAAGCAAACTCATAAAATTGCTAGCAAGAAAACTCACAAAATTAACTCACAACACACCATGTATTGATTTTTTTTAATTAAAAAAGAGCAACTTTTATCCAAAATCAGGCAAAGCAGGCAGGCAGATTGCTCACAGATTCAGTTAGAGATTTTCTGCCATTGGCTAGCTGAGTCTGCACTGCTTCAGTCCTAAGGAAGGTTTGGCTCTGCTAAGCAGACCCAAAGATCTAAAGATTAGCTAAAAGCAAGAAATCCAATGATTTCCTGCTTTCCAGCTAATCTAAATCTCCTGGCACAGCTGATGGTTGGAAAAAGGAAAAATAGCAACTTAGCAGGTAAGTTTGCCAGGTAAGAAGTGAGTGGGCAGGGAGGGAGAGCCATGTGGTTCACGTTGTGTTCCTGCACAGCCTGGATTGCTTTGTGGGGTGCTCTGGGGCTGATATTTCCACCAAAATTTTCTTGCAGACCACTAGTGGTCTGTGGCCCATTGGTTGGTGACTGCTGGTATAGACGATACTTGCTATTGCCTTGTGTATTTTTTTTCACTTCCCGGTCTAATATATAGCCCAAGAATTTCCTGGTGGCCTACAATTCAAGTACTAATCAGATCTGATCTTATTTAACGTTATGACAGCTGCCAAGTTTGTCTTGTGTGCTAAATAAAGCTAGCCAAGGAAGAGAAATAAAGACAAGGAAATAAAAAGATGAACATTTTTGTTTTCTACTTAAAGTGTATAATTGTTAACTACAGACTTTCAAGACAAAGTTATTTTTATATTTCCCATTGTATACCTAGAATATATAATGAACACATTTAGAAATGTGATCCTTTATTTTAATTGCTTAAAATAAGAGATCAATGTATGTTACATGCCTCCAACTCTAGAAAAAAATACTTTATTTAAACATTATCTTCTGGCTATTTAATTATATAGTAAAACATTTAAGAGAGACAGGTTGATTATATACCATACATCATGAACAGAATAATTAGTTATCTGCTAAACCTATGTGATAATTATTTTGTCAAAATAAACCATTTTATAAGGATGCTAGCTCACAGGAAAGACCATTGATATTACTAGAGTTCAATATCTCTGAGCACAATTCTGAAGGTTAGCTGAAAAAGTCAAATGTTGACAGATGTAAGCTTTTAAAGAAAAAGAATCAGATTACTGTCATTCTATTTTATTCTATTAAAATATGGTTTTTTTTTAAAGTAGCCAGAAAAGTTTAAAGTTATTTCTTGGACATAGTAACTTCATACATTAAGGCCAGAACTTTTGTCAGAAGGAATATAAATATAATGTTGGACATAATTATAATATTTAATGGGCTAGATTTTTGTATTTAGAAGATACTAATGAATGACAGATTTATTGATACTTTGGTCAGTTGTATAAATAATATGTAGTTTCTAGATGATAAGACCTGTGTTACTATGTTATTAAAATTGAAATTCCCTTGCTTAAAATACTGGAGTTGTATATAACTTAGTATTTTATATTAAAGTCAAGTTAACTACAATAATCTTACATTTTAAAAAGTATGTAAGTCAATTAATGTTACTGTTCTTCCTAGTAGTAGAATCTTCAAAAGTGGTATGAAACACTTTTCTTCAAATTGTTAAACCAGCTGTCTCTTTTCCTGTTCATGCAACTATGTTGTAGAATGCTCATATCCTTAAATGCAAGCCTGGGAATGTGTGCTTTAAAAACTGAAAGACAAATTGTACAAGCTTCCATGCATGATGAAGTATGTCTTTTAAGGATTTATACAATCTTGCATTTTGGATTTTGAGATATGTATTTGGAGCTTTGCTTAACAGAACTTCAAAGAAGCAAGCCTATAATTAGTACCGCACAATATCACCTCATCTTTATTACAAAGTTCATAAGTCCTGGAAGCAGCAAACCTTGTTTTAGGTTTTCACAAAAACAAAATCAAGTCTGTCCTTTAAACATAGATTAGAATCAATGCTGATGTCTAGTTCCATTTCAGATATAGTTTGGAAGTTTGGGGAGAAAGGAGCAAAGAGGGAAAGGAGGGTGGGGGGAAGGTACTCACACATCTACAGCTGTTATGCATATTTCCATTTCCTTTTAAAACTGGGAACTTTAATTCAGTTAAAAATATAAAATTAGAACTTTCTTCACAACAGAATGTTAGGACAGATATATGATTGTTCCTAGACCTTTATATATTCAAATAGAGATGAGGAAGTGATTGATATTTGTGTACACATACATACACACACACACATACGGATGGACAGTTTCATGTCCCTTTTTGTATAATTAAATGGCAGTCCATCCATCTGCCCACCCCTCATTTTAGTCACTGACCATAAATATTTATAATCAATACTAATATTAAAACCATTTTATTAAATAACTAGTACCATAGGTACTATAAACTAGAATTTAAGGTCCTAGCATAACTATAAAAGCATAGGATTTTTCTTTGTGTGATTGTGTGTGTGTAGGATTTCAAAATCAACTACGAATACAACTATATTCATTTATGTAAGAGGTTTACAATTATATAATGCTAACCAACAGTACACATATGGCTAAAACAGAACATAGAATCACTAAAATGGAAAAACCTACTAGTATTTCAAAACGATTAATAATATGGCTACAATACTATGGGGCAGAAATTTAAGTAGGGCTTAGAGATAACAAAATATTTAAAGACTGAATAGACATTTCCCTAATCATCCTGAAGATTCCGATGCCTAAGAACAAAGGATTGGGGCAAATAGATGTAACATTCTGTATAAAATAATCAAATAGAAAATCATAATATACCATTTCTGGCTTACTTTACTCCATATTGGAAGAGATGTGAAAGAGGATTCCTAGTGCAGGGATAAATTTTGTGTGTGTGTGTGTCTGTGTGTGTCTGTGTGTGTGTGAAACCATGCTATATTTTAAATTTCAATTTGTTTTTGAAAGAGTAAACAGAGTATTGTAAAGGTAGGACTAAAAGTTTTTTTCTTTTTCTTTTGACTTGGGGATACATTATTTGAAGAACAAAAAATTATTAACAAAATGGGTAAAATCATGCTAGAAAATCAATGATTTTGCCCGCAAAGTTTGGCACTTGGATCTTTAGTTTCCAAAGGGTTATCAATATTTTTGTGTGTCCCTGAAACTTTCAGATATCAGTTGACGTCTAGAAAATTAATCAAATGTGGTAGATTCTTCTGAATATAAGAGCAGAAATGCAGAGAATGTAAGTAGTAAATTGCCACAAACAGTTATTATGCAGGTTAAGAATAAGAGAACAGAGCTGTGCTGCAGAAGATTAAAAGGTTGACATGATTGGAAAAATATTTTGAACTGGGATTCCTGGACTCTTAGAAACAGCAAATATCATATATGGTTAAATGTATGCTTTATAGTCATGTTTATCTAGGAGTTCATGGCAGCCTGATCCAGACATAGAATTGGAATAGAAGGAGATTTTAAAATGAATCATACTTGAAGCTATCAACTAATTTAGTAATTGTATATAATAAAGTTTACGTCAAAATATGAATGGTATTGCAAAGATCTCAACTGAGAAAGAAAACTTAACAATGAATTTATTAAAATAAATCTCTACTATCTTGTCACATGTAAAATAATTAGGCATTCAGGTAATTCTATGCCAGAATTAGTCATTTCATATATTCTTTTTGCCACCAATGAAATGAAATCAAATTAAATGGATTCATAAAATATTCTTTCATTGTAATACACATATTCATGTCAACTAACCATAACCCTAACCTGATATATAGAATTTATTAAATATATAAAGCCATTAAGTAGACATTTAGATTTTTTAAAAAATATCCCAATGAATATACAGAACAGCAAAAGAAATAAATGCAGAAGAAAAATATATTTCCACTAAAAGTGGAAATTTAGCCAACAACAAGCAGAAAGACTGGCAGAGTAAAGCAGTTCTTGTTCTTCTCTGTTTCATTTCTTAACAAGAATTCATCAGTTGTTCTTATAAGGAAGCTACACTGTATGGAATTACTATATTAACTGCTGTACATTCATCTTCAAATATAGATTATGAATAATATCTTGTATGCTGTATTCAGTGGACACATATAAAATCACCTCACGCTGTACAATATAGCTTTCTTAATTAGATAGGTTTTATTTCCAGGAGGGTATAGAATTGCAACCACAATCACTAATTAATCTGTAATGACTCTCAAATAAGCATTACTGTAATGTATGAAAATTAAAATAAAGAATAATTGATCCAATACAAAAGAGGCTTCTGCTAGTTATCTTGCAACTTCAGTAACTGAATTGAATGAATGGTACAGGCAGTTGTTGCTTTTACAACAGTTCGCAGTTAGGATGACTATGGAAAGAGTGCTTTACATTCCATAAAGCATCCCCAGCAGGGGTGGGATTCTACTGATTTTATCCATTTCTATAGAACCCCTTGTTAACTTTCTAAGCAGTTCCAAGAACCCGTAGTTAGAAACAATTTTCTTTTGTTTTTTTCCACCCTTGTTACATTCTTGGCAGACAGCCTAGACTTACTGTCTCCGGAGCTTAAGAGGCTTGACTTTCTTAAAGGGGAAGGATTGTTTTAAGATTTTTATGCTGCTGTTGGGAGAAAATACTTCTCTGGACAATCAATGAAGCAAAGCTTTTAGTGACAGGGAACCAAGACGAGTGACACTCAGCAAGGCTTCTTGGCTAGCTAGAAAGATTAACATTAAAATGTGAGTTTACATACCCCTTTCTGAGTTTTGGTCTAAAACTGGTTTTTGGTGAAGGTTAATTCTGTTCTTGGTGACATTTAATCCTGTGTTTATTGATGAGATAATTTTCCTTATTCAGCTTCAACAAGCAACAGCTACTGCTGTGATTTAATTATTTGTATTGTGTTTGAATTTTTTCTTGTCTCATGGTTTCTTTTTCTATCTGGGGAGGGGGTCTTCCTCACTGCTTTAGTACTATCTGTCACTGTCCTTTTGGAGTATACTTCCAAGAAGCAGGATGCAAGCTTAGCACTGATTTTTTTACTGCCTTTCTGGGGGGCATGTGACCTTTCTTTAAATCTGGATGGTTTCCTTAGGATATCTTGTGAGGTGAGTGAGACCAGCTGGTATTTTTAATGGTGCAAATGGATCTAAGGATTGTTTTTCCTGGATGTGCTTTTTCTAGAGAGCTTAAATGACCTCTCTGATAAAGGATTTCACTTTATGAGCAAGAGTTGGCTGCTTGATAGTTATCACTGCATTTTAATTATTTTCATTCGTCAAGGTGCTCTGGCACCCTGCCTGATTTGTAGCTCTGACTTGCAGGTATTTTTAATTTAATGATTGGTATTTAGAGCAGCTTTTTGCAAGCCAGGAAGCTTTTTGTATTTTTGTACAAGTAATCCTTGACTTACAACAATTCAGTGACCATTCAAAATTACAATGGCACTGAAAAAAGTGACTTATGATCACTTTTCACACTTATGACCATTGCAGCATCCCCACTGTCATAAGAGGCCAGGCGAGGAGAAGCGCCCCTTGACATGAGTGATGTCAAGTTGGCCATGGCCACCCAGTTACATGACCACTAAGCCATACCTACCAACTAAGCCATGCCCACAGAATCAGTTGTTAAAAAAACTGAATCCCACCCTTGATCACCAGCCATCATAAATGATCATGTCGCTCCATGGTCATATGACCATATATTGAAAGGGTCAGCTTTATAGCCACTTATAGTATTCTGCAGTCATGTAATGATTCTTGATGTTTTTTTGTTGGTTTAAAAAAAATCAAGCTTTCTGCAATCTACAGGTGGATTGGGGTTTTCATGAGCTGTAAGCCATAATCATCTCAATTATGACACATCACAGCTTGAAATATCTTGCTTTGCATGTAATAAGTCTATCTCATATATTAGGTTCAACTTTTAAGTTGCATTACTGAAATAAATGAACTTTTGCACAATATTCTAATTTTTTGAGTTTCACCTGTACTATATAAGAAATATGTGTACAGTAAGTAAACAAGGTGTGGTTTTTTTAAAGAAATAATTGTGAATTTTCATAAGTATGGTATGGGAGGGTGACATGTTGCAGTCACATGAAAAAAAAATCACTAAACAGGCTAATATTTAAAGACACCATACAGTTAAAATTGCTGTTGGTTTAAAATAAAATGTTAATTTCATTTTGAGATGAAAACTTTTTTGTTATATAATCACTCCCATCAATTTGTTAAAATTCCAAGATCTATACACATTTTTGTGAACTGGTAAATGAATATATACAAAAGATTTCCAAAATTAATTAGAAATTAGATATATTTTGTAATATATACAAAAGATTTCCAAAACCAATTATAAATATAGAAAATCAGGATTTTTTTCTGTTGAAATCACATTCTAGTTTAGGTACATTGTCATAGCAAAACCTTTTACTTTCTAGTTTATTTTTAAGTATTATTGGACTAAGTTGCCTTTTTAACTGATAAATACCAGGGCTTCAAAACTGATTTGGAAGTGTTTTGGACCTCATGAAAACACAACAATTCTCAGCAATTCATTAAGGCAGCCTCTTTTAGACTAGCATTACTTTAAAAAAAACCTTAAAAAAAACAATTTATTAAAGTCATAAGGTGATTCTTAAAACAATAACATCTTTACTTATGCCTTGCACAGATATTTGACAGCATTGGGCTCCTTAATGAATTGGAAAGAGATATTATGCTCTCACTCGTGCAAATTCCAAGCATTTCTTTCAATTCATTGCAAAATGTTCAAATATCTATCCATTTGAGGAGATTGATTACAGTGCTCTGTGTTAACCTTCTTCAGTACCAGCTCTCCAGATGTATGAGGTCCCATGGCTGTCTAAATAATCAGTTTGAAAAAAAAGATTTTCTGCACCTCACAGGGTCTGAGTAGACTGAAAATATTTCTTTATTATAAATTTCCATTAGAGTTGCCACAACCTTGTACACTTTGTTCAGTGTAGCATCTCTATGGGATAAATGTGCTGAAGGAGCTGAAAGATTCAGAAAAATAAAGTCTCTGAAAATACCCACTGTAATCTTAGATCACTTCCACATGCATGGCTGGCCCATTCCAGGATCAGTTCTGCAGCCTAGAAGATACCCTGCTTTTGAAGTTCCTGGAGACTGTTCTGATGCTGAACAGCTGAGCTTCCAATTCAGCTGTTGCTTCAAATTTAAAATTCTATAAACTTTCTGACTGAGAAGTAGAAGGAATCTACTTGCTTTTCTAAAATGCCTTCTATGGTGAATACCTTTTAACTCACCAAATAAATATTATTTATCTTAGTTGAGATAGGTATTCTGAAAAATTTGAAGGAAATTTAAAAAAATGATGGAAGACTAGTTTGATACAAACAGGAATAATTTAATGTTTAACCATAGCCTCCAATTCAGTGGTAGAATTTTATTTTCTCTAGTTATAGTTGGACTCTTAACATTTATTAATTGAAATTATACTGGTTAATGTACTCAACAACATCCAGTAGAGTACTCATTTAGTCATAATTCATGACTTACTTAAGATTAGATACTGTTATCTGCAATAGAAAACTGTTCAGTTTGGCCTTCCCAAACCTGGGGCTCTTTAGAATACTCAACTTTTAAGACCTAGAAATTTCAGATTGGTAAATGCAGATTTAGACTCTGCTGTATTGATACATTGTTCATATAACACTTTGGAAGAAATTTTAGGCAATAATTATAATAAAAAGCTGGTGTACCTGGTCAAGTTTCCAGTGAAATTCTGCAGGACGAAAGGTATCAGCTTGGTCAAAATCTTTCCGTAACAAAAATACTAGTCGACAATTATGTACATAAAGTGCATAATGGTGTCGATTCATTTCTAAAAAAAAAATAGTCCAAGGTGAGAAATATATCGCTATGTGTAATGATTTATTAAAATCAGATTATACAATTAATTCATTTGAAAATAAATTATTACAAATCAATACTTGATTCAGTGATAAAAGAGATCTTGAGGCTAATTCTTATAATAGTTTGTTCTATTTTCAATATCTGCTTGTATTGAACATTTAACTTTGAAAAAAGAATGAAGGAAGTACAGATTTTGAGTTACCTGTTTTATCAGAATTACACAAAATAGTTTCTTTCTCTGCTCTTAACCCTGGACTTGGGCCATGTTTCATCCACATGGTGATGGTAAAGTGATCAGTTAGATTCTTTGGTACTATTCCATCAGGAATTTTGGCACCTTGCTTTCCATCAAATTTAAAAATCATATCATTGCTGTCCATCAGAAGACCAGCTGTCCAGTTATTTGCAGCACTATGTGTTGGTAGCAGGTCAATGGCACCTGAAGATGCTCCTGTGGATGACATACAATGAAGAGATTGATGAGACATTAATGAGAAAGCTGTTATCTGAATTTAGTGTATGAAATCCAGGATCACCCTTCATTGTCTCATTTTAATGATAACAGACATTTTTTGGATTTAATCTTCTTAATTCTTGTCCGTTAAAAGAGTATTAGAGGTGGCAGCAGGACTAAGTAAGTTTGTAGATAGCCACTGCTTCATCAGAATGACAAGAGACTATGCTAGATAGACTAGTAGCCCTATTTTAGTTATATTTTAATTTATAAAAAAGAACTTTGATCTATATAATTATGGTATTCATATTGTTAACATGTGGATTATGACTATTTGTCAACCTAGTAATACATAATTTTCTTCTTCAAACCCTTTAACAATAGATAATTTCTTAAATTACAACCAATGTCTCCTTATAAACTGATTATAAAAATTAATAACAGTAAAAATAAAAATAAAATGTCCATCATTATATTAATCTTCTCTTCTCTTGTTGACTCAGAATTAACTGGACTGGACTAAAAGACCTCCAAAGTCCCTTCCAACTCTGTTATACTGATACTTTTCTGCTTAGTACCTCAATTCTTTTCTAGATACAATATGGAAAATCTATAGCTGGTTACAAGGTTCATGTGGAATTTGTAACTGTTTTGTTCTATAATAGCTGTTAGTTGGATAAAGTTGGGATTGAAGTCACATGGACTGATTGGGTTATGTGACCATTGGTATGGCAGGTCCAATAAAGACATTTGGACTGACTGAGAAATCCAGTTTGGTAATTTCATCTTAGTGATGAATTTACTTTAAACAGTCTAAAGAGTCTTCCCATCATCCTTGCAGAGTCCCAGTAAAAGAATTGTATTAATTAGTTAACAAGCTGGATATCTGATCATCTGTATCCTTTTACATAAACAAATAACCTATTTTCTCTGATATACAGATATTGAAAAGGATCAAATTCTACTCATAAAAATGCAGCAAATATTTCAAAATAAGATTTTCTGCTGATTTTGCACCAGCAAATTCATTTTTTTCAGAATATTGTTTATTTGAATTATATATCCACTTATTATTGGCTTCAGGCCTGCTAATTGCAGATATGTGATCCTTGTCCCCATGTGATTGAATGTTAACAGAAAAGAAATGTGCCTTTTAGTTTCTACATAAATACCAGCTCTGTCATTACCAGCTCATAAACACATCCAATTATAAATAAATTAATATATACCACATAATTTCTGTAGAGATTTCTCCGAATATGTCTCACGATCACAGCCTTTTCCAATATAGTTAGTCTGAAGCTCAACAGTGGCATGGATAGAAGAAACAGGTCCATCACAGGTCTCCAGGTGAATAATGGGAAATAAAGGTATGCTCCCTGAACCAGGCTTGTACTCAATATGCCTTTTCCAGTCTAAAAATAGAAATATTATAGTATGCTACAACATGGCCAATAATATAACATGTTTTATATCTCTATAGACTTTTTTGTATTTTGTGCATTTTTAGAAACAGAAATGTGAACACAAGCTTGTGTTTTAAAAAACAAATACCCAGTCAGAAGTGGAATTTAAAAACATGTCATTAAAAAAAATGAAATGCAACTGCAGATTTCTTTGTTCTCAGCTGAGTATACATACATAAAGAACTTAATGTAAAAATCAACCAAAAGTCAACAAAATTGTTGGAAAGCTTTTCAAAGCCTACCAAGATAAGATTTGTTTTCGTTCCATTCTACTCAAAGGGAGTACACATTGAAATCGTACATACTGTACATTTTCAATCTGTTCAGGTGTTTCGAATTACCACATTTCTATAATGACTTTCATTTTCCAAGCAGACATTTATCTGAATGCATGCAGAGATAAGCTGGGCTGGCTTTTCTCTTGCAGACATTTGTATTGAATGCTAAAATGTTACAGGAAAACCTTCAATCTTCTGGATGGTATCTGCAGGGAATAACAGTTAAATTTAGATGATACTTGAATGTGGCTTTATATTGCTTTCCTGTTCTTTAGATTCTAGCTCAGATCTTATTTTTCCCTATCAGGCATCTGATTTTTCCTGTGTGTCTACATACCTTGCTGCAAACTAGCTGCATAGATAGGTTTTTAATAAACTTCCTTCTGCATTCAAGGTATATATGAGAATAGTTCATGCTTGTTGGTTAAATTCTCCTTTGCCAGGAATCCTTAGTATATTCCAAGACAGAAAATTTTGATTCATCTAAGATTATTTCCACATGTGGAATGCTCTACAAACATAGGAGCAGGACTACTTCGTGTCCTTACTTATGAAATGGAAACACATACCGGTATATACTCTAAAGAATCTCATAAATACATTTATATTTCAGTGAACTTCAAGTGAACTTTACTTATGTATAATTATGCATATTCATGTATTACTAATTCAGTCCTTGCTTCCATTCTTTTTCCTTATTGCAAAAATTTAAGCCATACTGTTCTTATTAAAGTATGCAAAGAGACTAGCAATAAATTTACCAAAGTCATTTTATATTAATAACTTTTTTGGTTCTGTAATATTCTAAGGAATATAAACATTTTTAACAGTTTGATTATTCTGATCATCCTCCCCTACCCACAAAAATTATAATACAGACATGGATGAAGCAGACTCAGAAACATTTGTCACAATGGGTTAAATACAGAGATAAGAGACTCTTCAATAAGAGTCACTGCTGTAAGATGAATATCATATCAATGCACTTGATCTAAATATATGTTTAGTTAGATTTTTCCAATGCCATAGATTTGTTCCATGGCATATATTTAGGTATAATGGAAGGATACAAAGATAGTCATTAATTTATTTTAAAAACTTTTAAAATTTATGTCATAATACATTGCCAAACACATCAATGCAATGCACATTACTGTTTCTTAATATTCTGTTCCCTCTGTCCCTCCCTCCCTATCTTTTCTTCTAAGAAAAAAATATAGATTCCTACATTAATATGGGTTAATATGGTTCAGTATGCCATGTGAAGAAGTGATATGACAGCTGTTCAGAATTTCCCAGCACAAGATAAATCCAATGATTTGTCATAAATTTCAACATGTTAAAAGTTTTATTTGCAACCTGAAAACCTAACTATATTTCAGCTCAGTGCAATGTGGAACATTAATACTTTTATAGAACTTGGACAAAAGCAATCAGGCCATGTTGTTTCAAAGAAAGTCTTCTAAAGAATATTTTACTTTAATCAGGATGACTGAATTACAATTCCATGATTTCAAATTGAGACTCAATCATAAAGGGCTTTTTAACAATACTTTTAACAATACTGCCAGCTTTTAACCACATATATGTTTGCAGATAAGTATTAGAGACCTTTCATATTGAATTTTAGTAATCACTAAAATTAATGAATTTAAACTATCACTATAATTAAAGATTCCTATTTTCCCAGTGAATTTTTACAAATATATTGCTTAATTGTCAGAGACACTTAGATGTTGCATTCATTATTTAAAGTAATAGTCTATCCTAATAGTACCAACATTTAGAAAATGAGAGTATTTCTCTATATTTTTTGCAAAGCTATTTCATAGTTTATGTGACTGTATAGATGTTACTATCTGTTCTATATATATTCATGTAGGCTGGTAGAAGCAGAGGTTTATTTTTTAAAAAGCTGCCTAAACTTGATCTGAGTCAGATCAGACATCTTTCCAAGATTGATCAGAGAACCACAAACATTGCACAGTTCAATGGCTATGAAGGTTTTTAGATGTGCTTTCTGTCATGATTGTGTTATCCTACGTGATTTGGGACAATATGCAAAGAAGCAAGATTTATTATAACAGTTCTAAATCAACACAGATGTTTTGATATGAGAAAATTTATGAAAATGTTTCTTCCACAAACTTCTTTTTAATATTTTTGCCTTTATTTACTTATTAAAAAATCAAAAAATAAACTTAGATTAATTGAAATTGTATAATTTTATATACAACTTTTTATATAAACCTGTTTAAAATTCTTTGCCCAATGAGAAGATTGAATTAAACATTATCAATCTGCATACCAATGCCTCAACAAAGTTGTAACAGCTGAGATTAGGAAGGACAAACTACTTAAAAACAAACTCCAAACTGTATTCACTCTGCCAACATTTAGAATGAAAATTGAAAGTTCACTTTGAAAAAAAATGATCTCACTTTCAAGAACAAGCACTTTTGATTTCTGTAGCCTTAAGATGTACATATTAAGTATATGTATTCTGATATTATATATCATCAGCAAATGCTATCCAGAAAAATCTTACATATTAATTCACAAATGGAAATTTGGAAAAGAAATACGCCATATTTGTATTTCTGTTCAAGATGATACACTTCTTTCTCTCTATAAAAAATCTTTTTAATCACCTGGGAACATTGAAAAGGAATGTGACCTAGATATGTTACCTGAGATACTTATATATTACTTTTGCATTGATCTCAATGGATCGTTAAATAGGTCAATCTTGATACTTAATCAGTCACAAAGAGAAATGATAAAAATAAACCTCTGGTTGTTATTGCATGCTATATACACAACATAAAACATGCCTAATTATTCTTTCTTTTTAAAAAGATAAATTTACATGATAAAACAATTTATTATCTGTATTTTGAACCTAAATATAAATCTGATCCCATGGGTTGAATTAAAACATCATAAAGCTCTGTTGCAACTTACCAACTCATAACTTTCAAGTTTGGCCCTAATTCTAGATACTAATGGGATTACTCTTTGGGTATATTTTCAAATTACTAAAGCTTGGCATGGATGCCAGTGCTACTACAATGGAAAAGTTAGAATTTTGACTCTTTTGCTGGGCAGAACACAGAGATTCTGCTCCAAAACTCTGGTGAGAACACACCTATTTTTAAGGCTTTATTATTATTATTATTATTATTTGGGCTAGTATCAGTCCATTGTATTGGCCTTATTACTACTCTGAACCTACCAACTGCTCATTTATGAAAATCAGAAACAAGTGAAAATTGGTCACCAAGATTCTGTTTAGATTGCTTTAGCCATGATACTACTGATGAGGCTAAAACAGCAGTAGTGACAATGTTAGGCATTGTGATTATTGGTTTTATTGGTTTTATTAACACCATTGGTGATCACTTTCACTGCTGATGTGTTTGATTATACTGCAGCTGATCAGTTAGTTATGATTATGTATTTACAGAAAATAGCAATCTTAACTGACTGTGATTGAAATCAAAGAGCCAAACAGGGTTGGGAGAATTATAAGGAAATTCTATGATAATAGGCTAGATCAGGGGTGTCAAACTGGCAGCCCATAGGATAGATAACATGCAGCCATGCTCTGTGAAGGGGTAAAATGTTGCAAAAGTCACATGTGGCCTAGATGGACATTTTTAAAAAATCAGAAAAAAATTGGCAAACCATGATCATATTATTGAGAGGGTTGCATATGTCCAGAAATAATCAGAAAACTTTAATTGTCAGGAAGCTTTTACTTTATGTAAACTTTTAATGACAGTTCCTACTGCTCTTATTTACTAGCCTTAAAATTGTATGGACTTTGTATATTTAAAATAGTAGTGCTAATAGATCCAAGTGTTTGAGGTATATTTCTTTGCTCAATTGCACTGAATTGTTGCTTCAACAATTGGAATTCCAATTGTGCCCAACTTTCCTGCAGCAGCAATGGGCTAATTGTGTCAGTTGATAGATTGATACACTGAGACTACATGGACCACTACAGTATTGCCAATATAGTATTATCTGACTTATTCCCTACTTTCAGCATAAATCTTTTGATAGGACTGAGACATGAAGAAAACCAACTTCTAATTAGTAAATTACTGTAGATGTTAAATGAAAACTAGTAATGACGCCATAGACAAGGAGCCAAGCATTTCTTACTTCTGGCTTAATTTAGGCAACTTTATAATTTTTAAAGAATATAGATTATAATCAGCACTGAGCAAATAAATTGTATACACTATTTTTAAAAGCTAAAAACTAAATTATGTTTAAGCTTTTGTTAATTTCTTTATTCTTTAATTTTTTATTCTCAGTACAAAATGTATAATTAAATTAACATATTTAATAATGATACACAATTATTACCTTGCCATCCAGGTTTACACACAGGCTTAACTTCAACACGTACCAGAACATCTTCAGTTGCACGTTTCTGCCCACAGTCAAAAGCTGTTACCATTATTTCATACTGATGCTCTTTGTCATAACTGAGCTTTTCAGTATTTCTGATATTCCCTGTAGGTATAACACAGAACAATAAAAAGCTATTATTTCATTGCCAACTTACTAGTGCAATTTACCATAATGAAACCTATAATAATTGCCAGTAGTATACAAAAGAACTTCTATATAAAAGGCAATAAGGACAAAAAACTAGGAGAAAGGCTGAACTTCATGGGAACTTTTCTTAAATTGTATTTTTTTTCCCTCTTTCTCAAGGTTCTTCAGAACATTACAATGAAACTATCAACTTATGCAGAGTGGGACCTGGCTCTCCAGATTAGGCTCATCAGATACAGAGAAAATAACAATGTATGACAAGAATAGTTTGAAATAGAAATATGCTGAATGCACTACTTGTGATGAAAATGTGTACTATCCTCTGCATTAAAGTCATATCTCTAGACCGGGAGTGTCAAACTCGTGGCGTCATGTCATCACATGACGTATTGTGACCTTTTTACTTTTTGCTAAACTTGGGATGGGGGTGGCCAGAGTGTGATGCATCTGTTCCACAGGCTGCAAGTTTGACACCCCTGCTCTAGACAGGAAAGGATATGTATAGATACAATCTCTCTTTGAGGAGTCAACAGGATGTCAAGTGTTCCAGGTAACAGCCTCTAAAGAAAAAGACTCCAAAAATATCATCTTTCCTGGCACTGAATTTGGCAGCCCAAAAGCCTCAAAGAAAAAAGGTTTCCAAGCTGAAACAGGACACATAGCACCTTTAGCAAATTTAAATTAATCATAATATCAATAATTCTATTTTTCCATAATTACCTGGTGTCTGGGAGAATTTATCATGTTAAGATTCCCTCTAACAATAGCAATAATAATAGCACTTAGGCTTATATATTGTCCACAGTGCTTTACAGCACTCTCTGAGTGGTTACAGAATTAGCATACTGTTTCCAACAATCTGGGTCCTCATTTTACTGATCTTGGAAGAATGGAAGGATGAGTTAATCTCAAGCCCAGTCAGGATTGAATGCCAGAGTTTGCTTTCAGTATAGTGCATGCTAACCACTGCCCCACCAGTGCTCTTGTATTGAATGTATTGGAAGTGCCCAAAGATTATACTAATTATCAACAGCAATGGCAATCGGGAGGTTTAGTTTTTTCTTGTTGTTGCCTCTCTAGTTTCCTCAATTCTACATTACTGCTTGAATAAGTCCATGGCAAAAAAAATTAAAACTTTTAGGCAATTCTAATAAAATTGTTGCAATGCCAACAATGTAATATATGGAGATTAGAATGCCCCTATCCTACTTAGCCTTTCATAAAGCCCTCAAAACCAAGCTATATTCCCATGCCTGAGGTGCTGAATATATTAAGGATCCTATTTCCTGGCTGTATTGCTAGCTGGCCAAGTATCTTACTCCAATGCATATTTAATCTGGATGTTTTAGTAGTTTTACTGCTTTAAAAGGTTTTAGCATTTTTAATTTTAATATTTCTTTTAAATTGTAGGTCACTCAGAGGCAGTGACTAAGAAAGCAATAGAAATTACATAAATAAAAATAGATAGATAGATAGATAGATAGATAGATAGATAGATAGATAGATAGATAGATAGATAGATAGACAGATAGATAGAAAACATATAATCTGTTTACATTAATACACAATATTTTTAAATTCACCTTTTTAATATTTTTCTGTTTTGGAACTACAACATCAATTGATTGAAAATAGTTCTTAATTGAAGGGGAAACAAGATCCAGACTTGTTTATATTTGAAATCCCAGTTCTCTAATTTTAGTACTAGCTTCTTCAATTGAAGAATTAAGTTTTAAAGGTATTTTCCTATCTTCACATATAAATGATGATCACAATCCATAATAATGATATATTCCATCCACTCTCAGTAAGCAATCCCTAGATATATATTTAATTTCAAACTTAGTTTATAAGGTTTCATTCAAAATCTCATTCTATCAACTTTGCACTGACTCCAGCCAGCTTGAAAACAGCCTCCAAGAGAACAATATAAGAAACAAGCTCGTTCTAGTGACAGCTAAATAGCTAACATCTTACTTCACCCTCCAGGGTCTGGCAGTCATTCTAATCATTAAAAGAAATCTCTGTACAGTTGGCCTACATTATAACCACAGTCCCATGTAACACACTGCTTTTAATGAATAAACTCCTGATGATAATATAAATCTTAATATCCCCTAAAGTTAAATAGAAAGTTGCAACTGTTAACATACATGCTTTAGAAGATTGGTTTCTAAAATGCCTTTTAATCATTCATGAAAGATCACCAAAGCCACAAAATACAAAGAAAGGAAATAAATATTTCCAATGAGATTTCTAGCTTCATGGAGTTCAAATGTAAGTGTGGGAAATGCAAACTATAAAGAACTATTCTTTTCTTTTAAATGTTGGGCAATGTTCTGTATTCATGATCTTATTGCTCACAAATAAAATTACAGTAATCAAAGCTAAGAAATTGCAGCAAAAGACTGTTCCATACAGAAATATTGGTCTAGCTCTATAGAGTTATATTTTGATATGATATAGAATATGAAGTGATATATGATGTAATATATGATTATATGATATTAATATTTTATATCCTGTTATAATGACTTGAGGAATTCAAGCAAAAAAAGAATAAATTAAAATATCATGAAACAAAATTGCACTATGTCCATTGGTTATTAGCTAGCAGCTTAATTTCCATCTTTTGTTTCACCTGAAGTCGCTAGATACTTCTCAAGAGTAAACACATTGTATTAATAAGTTGGGATGTAACCAAAGCATGAGTCTGACTGTCTCAAGAATGGATACTGCTTGCAAAAGAAGTCTTATTATGCAACCATTATAAACCAGAAATCGAGATATAGGGAGCTTGCCCAGATTACAGTTGGCATTATTAATAAATTATTAATAATATGAGACATCAAAATACTTAAATATTTTTGATAAATATACTTAAGACACTATGAAAGCCTTGTAAGATGTTGATTATTTTATTATTATTATTATTTTTTGCAAAAATATTTTTTCACTATTTTATTAAATTGATTCTGAAAAGAGTGGTTCTGCCTTGCTTAGAAGTTAATTTTCTCTAAGATGATATTCCTATTGAATCCTCTAGGTGATTTTAAAACAAGAAAATAGTTCTGAATACTAAACACTCTGTAGATACTCAGAATGAATAGTAGAATCTGAAGAATGTTGTACTGATTCTATGCAGGGCTGTCTTAAGTGGACTGCAATTGGTTGACAAATATGGTTAATCAACTGAAACCATTTTTTTTCAAGGTAAAATTGAAAATTTAGAAGCTACCCTAGTACCAACTTTTATAGAAAAATAAATGCTTTCTAGAAAGATCTCTCTCAGAATATAGTCCAAAAAATTCATTATTTGTCAAATGTCAAGGACTCACCATTCCTGTCAATAGCAAATGGAACATCAATTGTGACAATTTCATAATTGCATATCTGGCTGTATTGAGGAGAACAATCTTCATCCATGGCTTCTACCTGTAATACACTGTCGTAGATCTTTCCTTCTGTCACTGTAGCTTTATAAGTTGCTTCTTTAAAAGCAGGTGCAAATTCATTAGCATCTTTTACTTGGATATGGACCACAGCTCTAAAAAGAAAGACTATTATTCTCAATTTCTACTTATTTTCTAAATCCACGGTAGTATGGAGACTTTAATTTTATGCTTAACTTTTATAAAGAATTGTTAAAAATCATACAATCTCTATATAAAAAATGGGTAGAAAATATCTAAGTTTGAAAACCTGCCAACATTGTTAGTAGAATTAAAATATGTATTTTAATGAACCACTTATTTAAACTAATTTTTGGATTAACTTCACTTCTTATTGCACTTCTCTATTATTTTATTTGCTTTTAGGTGGATGTTAAATATTGCAATTCTTACAATATTATTCTGAAATTGCCATATATACTGAATATAATCAACACTTTATAAATGTTCACATTGTTAAATCAAGAAACATTTATCCTTTTTTCATTTAGAATATGATTATAAATGACTAAGAATCAAGTATTAATAGTAGAAAATAAGTTTATATTATTATCTATACTACAAATTACATACACAAAAATGAAATCTAAATAATCTGGGACATGTAAACAAAGTGATAATTTTTTTAAATTTCAAAAGCAACTGATCATTTACTAAGAGAGTAATTACTGTTACAATTGCAGACAAGACTCTATTAAAATTATTGCTTTTCTAGCTAACGTACTATTATTAAAGAAGCCAGTTTTACCTGGTCAGAAAGCAAGAAAAAAATTAACATAAAGTCTTATGAAAAAGAATTTTGTTTTAATTTCTTCTTTAGCAACATTTATGAATATTAGAAAGATCTATTCCGCCTGAATTGTAAGTTTATATCCCAACACCCATAGTCCTGGTTGTCACTCACTTGTGAGATTTTTTCCAGTTTGTTCCACTAGGCTCTGTGCCACAGTCATATGCCTGAATGATAAATGTGTACTCCTTCTGCAATTCACAGTCAATTGGACTTTTTGCTCGAAGCTGACCTTCTCCAGATGTCTTGTTTAGGACTACAGCTTCAAAGGGCATTTCTTGTCCATGGATTTTAAAAGCACAGATTTCACCTATAAGAAATAACAAAAAAGAAATGAAAAGATCCGGAATAATTATATGGATATTATGCAAGTAGTTTATAATCTATTGTTTGAAATATTTTGGTATTTATAACATTCTTATGTTTAACAAACAATACTAGCAGTTTTCTGAATATAATTAAGAAATGTTATCAACTGACTCATCAGGATTAATATACAGAATAAAGTTGTAACTTGAAAATATTGCATATTTAATTTTCTTTATACTTGGTAGAAAAGCAAAATCCGGTATTATAGATAACATCGGCGACACGGTGTACACATATGTGTATATTCACTGTGCATACATATTCAGGACATTGTCCTTCTATACTTCCATACTTAACATTTTCTGAAAATAACTATTCACATATTTTGAATAGTTATTCATATATTTTTCTGCTTACTCTTATCTTTTCTATGCCAACAGTCTCCACTAAGAAGGTAGAATTTATTTATTTATATTTGCATTTATATGCCGCCCTTCTCCGGAGACTCAGGGCGGCTTACAGTCTATGGAGCACCATGCTAAGTGCTAATTCAGCCACCTGATCACTCGTTTGCAATGTATTGTCCATGTTTCAAGAAATTTTCCCAGTTTATATATGAAAATTTTGTTAACTTATTGATCCAAGGTAATATGCTGGCTAAAGTAAGCTAGCTTTAAATCTGGGCTGTCAATATTTGACCAATATGTAATCTTGTATTGATCCGAAGAAAAGGGTTATAGGCAAAATGGTACCATCTAATTCAGATTGCCAATTAGCGTGATTAAACATTATGTTATATGAAAATACCATTAGGCAGGTTCAATGTGCCACTGTCAGAAAATCTGAAATACTCATTTAAAAAGACAGAAAGATATACAGAAAGTATATTTGTTTTTTCTTTAACTGTTATGACTTGGGCTTCCCCAAAAAGCACTAAGCAGACTTTGTTTATTAAACAAAGGTGATTTTTTTGCATTCACATTCAGCCAAAGACCTGGCAAACACAGATCTTGTCTAGCTTGGAGAGCTGCCAAGTAAATATTTTCAAAAGCAGCACTGACAAGGAAGGACTTGGCACAGAGTCTCTGAGATGCACAGACAGATCTTGACACTGCTGCAACAAACAAATTATTTCCTGCAAAAGCCCCCTCCCCTTTTGCTTCTCTTTTAATTCCTATGGGGGGGGACCATTCACTGTCCACCTGTGGCTTTATTTATTTTATTTATACTAATACTTATATACTGCCCTTCTCCCAAAGGACTCAGGGCGGTGCACAGCCAATCACAAACCCAATACAGTATACAAAAGTTAAAAACTGATTAAATAATTTAGGCTGTTTAAAAATTTTGCCTTCCCCCATAAATAGTTAAAACCCCAAATACTTTACTCCCACATTGACCCTTAGTTCATAACTGTTCTTTTCTTTTGGCAGCTCTGCCCTTTCGCAGGCTGGGAACCGGATCCAGCTACTCCCTGCCTCACTGTTATCAGACTCTGAAGGCAGCTGACAACTGGCAGACTGCCCTGGCCTCATCTCTGCCTCCAATTCAGTTGTCTGAGCCTTCCTTAGCTTCCAGCCCATGTGTGTCCCCAACCTCCTCACTGTCTGACTCTGATGCCAGCTCCGCTAGCTGCCGGCGGGCCACAACACTCTCTTTCTTCATCATCTCAGTAAATAAATTATCTTTAAAAATGTTTCATCCTCAATGTTAGTAAACCTGTCTACATCTATTCTTCTATATGCTAATGTGATGACCCGAGGCATGGTACAAAAGCAACAAAGTCACAAAAGTAAAGTCCCTTTAATACCTCCAACTTGGTTCCCAATGTCCAGTTATCATCGGCTGGAGAAAAAAAACTCTCCCAAGAACAGTCTTTAAAGGGAAGAAATGCAGTCCGAACCCAAAGTAAATATAGATTATAAATAAAAACCAACACAAACCATGCTACAGCAATTAACAAGACAGGAAAGATAAGGAATTGCAGACTTCCAAAAGATAACAAAACACACACAGTTGGGAGGACGCCAGAACCCAGATAAGCTTTGACAAACAAAGATAATGCGCACTTTGTTTCCAGCAACTTTGCTGTGTGTAGTTTGCCTTTTTAAACAATTTTCCAAGCTGTAGCTAATGAAATGGATCAGGGCCCTTTCCTCCCCCATAAACCACGTAACTCACGTTGTTCCCTTCTCTGTTCCTCCCTGCACGCCCTAGGATGAAGAGGGGGTGGCCCTGGGTCTTCCTCTGAATGCCCAGCTGGACTGTGCCCTTCCCAGTTTCTTCCCAGCTACCGGAGCCACACTCCCACTCCCTGTCAGTTGCTTCGACCTCCCCTCAGAATCAGATTCTAACAGGGGCATGACAACCAATGAAAAAAATATGTTATCCTTTAGTCAGATAGTTCTAAGGAGAAGCCTGCAAATGCTAGCAACATTTTATAGAGAAAAAAAAGGGTTTTATTAATGTCGAAACAAAAGTCACTGGGATTACTAAAAGCTTCATTCATAGATTATAAAACATAACCATTTGAAGCAACAAATATTTAGCTGTTTCCTTCTAGTCTCCTATCTTTAATGGAAGGTAATTGGCTGCACATCTAGTTTTTCTTCAAGCTCTTTTCTGAGTATGGGATATAATGTGTAGTTGGTTTATCTCAAATTGTGATAGCAACTTCCTCTTCACTATGTTGAAGTATAGCAGGTATTCTCTTCATCCATAGTTCCTTCATATGGTTCATATATGCCATCTCATTAGGTCTGCTGTTGTAGTAGCATTCCATCAGTTACAGGTTCTCTTATTTCATCCATATATGGCTTGAACTAGTAATCCACTTATCAGATTGCTCTGGTCCCTCAACATCTTATGTGGATCTTGTTAAACTGGGCAACATCAAAGCCAGTATGACTCTCCTAATTCATGTCACTCTATATTTTGATGTAGGCAGTAAAAGGAGTTGTTTTCCCAAGGACCCCTACTAGTAAGGTAGGTACTAGCTGGAATTTGAATCCCAATCCCTGACATCAAAGGATGTACTATAACCACTACCCTATGCAGCTGTGTGTGTGTGTGTGTGTGTGTGTGTGTGTGTTGCTCTTTTTGTTCTGTTTAAAGGCAAAGAAGTAAGTTATCACTCTTCTAAAGATTACAATGCTATATTAGTATCAGCAAGGTAATGTTTCAGCCACTATCAAACTGTTTTAAGACTAAGGTGATGAGATTTTTGCTCAAGGATATGAAGCTCTCCGTGTATAAGAATGCAAGGGCTCAATTTATAACAGCAATGCTCTATGGTCTAAAGATTTGTCAAGTGTTTTCTTGTGCTTAAAATCTGGTCTTCTATCTATAAAGTTCTCCTGAGAAACAGCTAGCTAAAATACTGATTAAAGCTAACTAGCACTGAGGGATCTAAGGCTTCCCTAATTCTTGCTCCAACCAGAGTATGATAAAGCAATTTCAGAAATAAAACATCATATTCTTAATTCCAATTTACAGAAACACTGAGTTTTTTTCCCGTAAAAGTGGTCTCTGCAGAAATTCTTTTAGCCAAACCAATTATTTTCTCAACATTTTGCTCCACTCAGAAGAACATTTCCAATGGTTAAATTTATTATTTTGCCATTTATAGTTCAATATGGAAGTATATTCATATGCCTTTACACTTCTGCCCCTGCTCATAAAGTTTAAATGAATCAGTTTTTCATGTTTGGTTGTGATGTTCCATGTTTAATCTAACTTCTATTTAACAATACTCTTGTTAATTATCTGGACCAAACAGATGAGAAAAATCTGCTTTTTCCTGCCAGGAAATCTGCCTACAGAAATAAGCAGAAAGGTTGCCAGATTTTGTTTAATAGCAATTACTATGAGTATATGGATCTAATTTTGAAGTGGTCAACCAATAAGTTACATTTGAGATCTGATTTAGGTACTGATATTTGTTTTACCAATTATTTCATATCTTGTTTTCTTGTTTTTTAATCAAAGTTTAATTATGAATGAATGATTATGATTGTGCCAAAAATTAATGTTGGACAAATGCTTTATTCAGGAGTTGAGTGGTCCACACATTGGCTGAATGAATGAATGAATGAATGAATGAATGAATGAATGAATGAATGAATGAATGAACACATATATAACTATATTGTTAGTATGCCAATTCTTAAGCAGAACAGGATTGGTGACAGTAATGAATACATGAGAGATTTTCCTAAGTCAGTCACCCAAACAGTAGATAGGCAACAGGAAAGAAAGATTTAAGAATGTCAGATAATTACTTGAAATTTCCTCACACATATCTAGCTATCACAGAAATTTTGGAACATGAGGGCAACCTTAAATATACAGAAAAGTTAATATTTTATCATTTTTTTCTAGCAACAACTTCATTTTAATACTGCTGACTTCTTATATTTCTCTGTGATGCTTCTAGGAAAGTAACAATGGCATAATGGACTGAATTTGTGAAAATAAGTGTCAGTGTGCTTTGCAATAATTAAGTTACCCTGTAGATGTACAATACATCAATAAAAATCATGGGTTTCGAGTTTTGTTTTTATTACTATATCGACCACACAGCCCAGTTTCTAGCAATACAACATTGTCAGAAATTAAAACTTGGCAGTTTCTAAAATAAAGAGTTTTATGGAAGTAAAACAAAGGGAGTTGTTTACTTTATAAATATTTCCAGCATTTTATTAAAAACTGCATTATTACCATGCATACAATGAGTGCAACCTCATTAATTACAGAACAGAATAATTGCATTAAATTGAAGAAGATCTACAATATAAATATTGTACCTTTAATGCCACAGAATTTCAATTAAATTGTCCAGCAATATCCTTTAAATATATTTTGAGTACCCTTTGGCAAAACAATTAGAATTAAAGCATTAGAAACCCCTCCCTTTAGCCAGATGTGTATTCAGCCAATCCACAGGTGTGAAGATGTTATTGTACCGGCCGCTCTGAGAAACAGATAAGGATACATTCCCATGGCCATCTTCCGCTGGCTTACAAAGTGAAACAACCCACATGGCCCTCCCCCCTAAACTTTCCCAAAGAAGTGAGAATATCTCAGGGCGCTTTGGCACCAGGATACAAGTTATAAAATAACAGTTGTGACAGGCAGTTTTGAAGAAGAATTAGCACCCTTATCCTAATTAGTATCTTAAATACTATACTACACGTGCTTTCTCATTTGTATACAGACAGATACACAAACAGTAATCTATTCATCCATGCATTAATGATGATGAAGCAAGAAATCTGGAAAATACCTGAAGTGAATTAAATATTAGGATTTCTTTATAACACAAAATAATAGCGAACAACTTAATGTTAATGATAGGCAAGATTCTTAAATACAGTGAATTTTTATTATACAGAAATAAGACTAAATGTTTTTAACTGTCTCAAAATAACACTCTTTTTCTAAGATCATAGTTTTCCCCAGGCTTTTCATGCTTGTAATGCTGAAATTGAATCATCATTATATTTTAATATTAAATTTGAAATTAATGGAATGGAGAACATAAAAATTAAAACTCTATGCACAGCACAAACCAATAAAATGTAATGGTGTAAAAAAATTCTAAAATAATAAATTGTTCCAATAATTTAGAAAAGGGCAATAAAATAAATACATTTTTAATTAAACCAACTTCAATAATGAAAATCATGAAATTAATTTCTAATTTCAGAAATAAATAAATCTATAATATGTTCATTCACAGTGGTAAAAATGAAAACATTTCATCTTCGTTAACTGTTCAAGTTAATATATATGTAATATGAAGCTACACTATGTGCATACTTATTAGGCAAGTGAGTATTTTGACCATATCATCCTTTGTATGCATATTTTCCACCTCAAAGCTGTATAAACTTGAATGTTTAGTGGATATAAACAGATCAGGTGATGTGTATTTGTGTAATGAGGGAGGATGTGGCCTAAGGAGATCAACACCTATATCAAGGTATGTATAATTATAAGTCAGCTTCTATTTCTCAGGCAACATGGGCTAAAAAAGAGATTTAACTTACTCTGAAAAGACAAAAATTGTAAAAGGTCTTTCAGAGGTATACAGCATTCTTGAAATTGCTAAAATATTGGGGCACGATCACAGACTCATCAAACATTTTGTTGCAAATAGTCAACAGGGTCGCAAGAAATATGTTGAGAAAAAAGATGCACCTTAACTGCCAAAGATTTATAAAGAATCAAACATGAAGCTACCAGGGATCCATTATCCTCCAGTGCTGTTATATTTCAGAACTGCAACCTACATGGAGTGCCCAGAAGTTCAAGTTGTTCAGTGCTCAGAGATATGGGCAAGGTGAAGAAGGCTAAAATCCTACAACCACTGAAAAAGGCATATAAGTTGAAACAAGATTGGGCCAAGAAATATCTGAAGACATATTTTTCAAAGGTTTTATGGACTGATAAGAGCCCTTGATAGACCAGATGGATGGGTCCATAGCTGGATCAGTAATGGGCACAGCGCTCCACTTCAATTCAGACACCAACAAAATGGAAGTGGGTGCTGTATGGGCTGGTATTATTGAAGATAATAGGTATAGGATAATAAGGTAGTTGGACCTTTTCAGGTTGAAGATGGACTCAAAATCAACTCCCAAACCTACTACCAGTTTTTAGAAAACACTTTCTTCAAGCAGTGGTCCTGAAAAAAGTCTGCATTTTTCCTGAAGACCATGAATTTAATGCAGGACAATGCTCCTTGTATGCATCGAAGTACTCCACTGTGTGGTTAGTCAGTAAAGGCCTTAAAGATGAAAAAATGGCATGTCCCACCTTCTTGCCTGACCTAAACCCTATTGAGAACTTGTGGGCTCTTCTTAAATGGAAGATTTATAGTAGAGGAAAACACTACACCTCTCTGAACAGTGTCTGGGAGACTATGGTTGCTGCTGCACAAAACATTGATTATCAACAGATCAAGAAACTGACAGATTCCATGAATGGAAAGCTTATGACTGTTATTGAAAAGAGGGTGGCTATATTGGTCACTATTGTTTTTTGAACTGTCAGTAATGTTTATTTGTAAATTTTGAGTTTTATTATTCTCTCACTTTAACAGATGAAAATATATGAGTGAGATGGGAAAATTTTCATTATTCATTTAGTTGCATAATAATTCTGCACACTAATAGCTGCCCAATAATTGTGCACTCATAGATATTCTCATAAGAAAGCCATAAACTCACATTTACTTTCTTAAATATTCATATTTGAAGTTTATTAACATTTTGGATTGACCGAGAGCATTGTAGTTGTTCAATAGCAAAATTAATCTTCCAACATACAGCTTGCCTAATAATTGTGCACACAGTGTATATTAAGGCTGCTTTGCAAAACATGTTTTTTTAAAGAATTTTTTTAATGAATTTAGCAGATTTTACTTTTAACTATATTGCTACTATATGGTTACAAGTTATAATATTATGACATTCATAAGCCCTTCTTTATGTACCAGATAATTTTATTTTTTTTTCATTTATTTCTGTTTGTATGTTTTTTAAAATAAAGCTTGATTTAAAAAAAAAAGCAGGTGAAAAATGCCATTTGTGAATATTTCTAGTTGGGTTGAAATGCCTTTTAGAAATGAACATATCACTCACAATTTTTCTCTATTTTTCTCTGATATGCATACATACATTTTTTAAACATGTATTCATGAATATTATAAATGAGCACTGTCAAGATTTCAGCATCCTGAAGATCATTTTGCTTTACAGTCTTCCATTCTTAACAATAAACACTGAAGGCAATGGCAAATTAATTCTAATTGAGTAAGTCTGTTTGCAAATAAATCTTTTACTCTTAAGGTTAATTTGTCTTGTTCAATTGTCACAGTTTTCTTGTTCACATCACCTGCTATTCTTTCCTACCCAATAAATGTGACACACAAACAGACAATTTGTTACTCTGTGTTTCTGCGTTCAGTTGAATCCATGAATAACTTAAATTCCATTGATTGCAACGGATTTTATCTTAATGTATTTAATTCTGAATCAGTCCATTTCTGCCTACACAATACAGTTATAGGTAATAATAGTATATAAATTTGGGATAAGAAGGCTGGTCACAAACAGAGGACAGAAAGGTAGGAAAATATGTATTCAACCTACAATTTGGCTTTCATTTGGCATTTAGAGTCTAGTATTCATGTACTACATGAATGCATCTATCATCCATGTTCATTTTAAGCAATAAAAGACAAAGAGAAGTAGAAGTATGGCAAAATTATTTTAAAATAAGCTCATATGCTCTTATAAAGAAATACAAAAAGAATTTAATATAACCAAATTTGTATAGTGGCAAATCAAAGTCATTAAATCAGTTGAGCTGAATCCCCCAAATTCAAATACTTTGTTATATATCCAAGTTGTTTGTTATCTATTTAGAGATTCAAAATCTCTAAATAGACAATATTTATTACCAAAGTTCTCTATGTGATTAGTCTGAACTGGTGTACATAATTTGAAAAAAATCTAAATGCTTATATTGAGTTGTCCATTTTCATTTTCTTTACAAGGATTATAGGCCACTCTAATTCACAAGTCTGAGCAGCACACTACTCCATAATAAATCAATGGGATTAAGATCATATAATCAGTATAAGACACAAATATACAATGACATATGGAGTTGGGAATCACAGATGAAAACCATTATTAATAATAAAGCAGCCAAAGGAATTACAAATATCCAACCTTCCTCATTTCATAACTTGAAAAAATAATCCTGCTTTCACCTATTTTCTAAAATGGATGGATAAATCAAATTACATTTTTTGGTCAAATGCTTTCCAAAGGAAAGGGTGCTGGTGAATGAGAAGCCTGACTTACATAGTCTCTGTAAAAAAACAATTCTAATTTAGGGAGGGTGTAGTGAGCCTTATCATATTGGTTAGGTAGATGTTACTGGGAGAAAGTGGTCCCACAGATACCTAAATTTCAAATGATTTAATGCTTTAAAGAAGCCAACTGCCAACTAATGCAGCTCTTAAGAGTAGAGATATTACAATGAAATGTAGCTATCCGTATCCAATCTGCTTCATTCTGGACCGTAAGTTCTGATTTCATTCAAGGCCAGACTTCTGTATAGCACATTGCAATAATCAAATCCAATAGCACATTACAATGATTCAGTTAAGAAGTGACTAGGGCATGTGTGGTGAAGAAAATTGCCTGCTGTTTTAGAAAGACTGTGATTGGTACACAAAATAAAGTTATGTGAAGGTCTTCTTGTACACAGCAACCATTTGCTGTGAAGCAGAATCTGTTCAAGCTAATTGTGTAGGGGAGTGCAGCTAGGTTCAGAGTTAACAATGCACTATCATTAGAATAAGCAGACCTTTGAATCTAAAGCCACTATTCCTTCAGTTCCAAATTGTTCTATTTTATTTTATTTTTATTGATTAGATTTGTGTGCCACCCATTTCATACACACACACACACACACACACACATTGAGTCCCATTGGGCAACCCTCCCCCATCCCTGGGCATGTGGACTTATCCTATGATGGCACAGCCAGGCCTGTCCAAATACAGAGGAGCTCAGCAGAGCTGCCTCAAGTTATAGCAGACGGGAATAATAAAGAACGAGTGGTGTCAACTACAAGGTCACAAGCAAAGCAATAAATTGCAATAGCTGGAATGTTAACATCACCTCCTGGAGATAAGCATTCCAGGCTGGGTTCTGCTTGGGAGAAAGTAACAACAAGAGATAAGCCTCCTTTGACTTTTGATGGAAGCAAAAACAACAGAGCTAATTATGGATGGGAGGCAGTTGAGAGGGCCTATTACATGTGCAAGGGCTAAATTGATTAATGATATATAAAGGCAAGGATCTCTGTAATGGGAGCTTAATATTCTGATGATGTCAGCAGAGGCTGATGAAAGCTTGGTAAGTACATTAAATGTAATTTTAAGTTCCAGAGATCACAGGATGTCTGTTTTTTCTTTTACAAGAATACTTGGAACTCATATTTTTAGAATAGTTATACATACACACACACACACACTCACACACACACCACAATATCTTCTGCTATCATTAAACTATCATCATAGATCAAATCATTGAAAAAAATGGTCTAAACTACTAATGATTATTTAAATTAAGGTAAAATAAAGCATGATATTACAAGACTTCTTGGCTATCTCTACTTAGCTTTGGCAATACTGATATGATTTTAATTAAATTTAAACATCTTGACATCCTTCTTACTGTGTTTAAGGATGGTACACACTCAACCAGCCAATATATGCACTGCTACCATAGTACAAAATCGATACTTAGGTATATCTTGGCAAAAAATCGCTTAGATTTTATTTTTTTATTAGATTTTTCAGACGAGGCAGTAGCCAGTTATGTATCGTGAATTTTATACTTTACTGCCATCATTAACTTAATTAAATGCTGACACAATGTTAATGTAATAAATTTAGAGTTGTCAATGAGAGGCTTTAAAATGACAGGTCCAACAAAAGCACAAAATTACTGTAATGACTAAAAGTAATGGAGATCACATATGCTAGCTTCTTACTAATTAGTAAATGAACAATATTTGGCAGATTCAGCAGGCTGACATATGAGCAATCTCCAAAACTTGAAACATGCCAGAAAAAGTTATTAATCCAAGCAAGGAAAATTACTATGTAAAGAAAATTATCTAAAAGCAATAGCGAAAGTATTAACATGACATTCTTCTGTAATAAAAATGTTGAAAGGCAAATTATTTTCAAACTATATAACCAGCCAAAATCACATCAACACAGAATAATCATCAAAGCATACAACAGTTTATACAAGATAGGTTCTATGAACTCTTTCAAGTCAGTATCAAAAGGAACAATGAAATACAATTTGGTTGCCCAAGTGGCAATAGAGGAAAAATAAGAGAATGATTAAAAGGTCATATTTCCAATCAGCAATGAAGCATATCAGGTGAATTTATACCAATTATCTCACTGCACAAGATTTTTCAAAGGGTTGTAGTTGTAAAGATAAATGAAAAGAACTTCCTGTGAGCATTTCTTTGACATTCCAGTGGAAATGATTGTACGTTTAAAAATAAATGAATGATTGTCACTTTTGAAGATTCTGAAATATAATTAGGAGGCAGGATTCTCTTTTATTTCCAAATACAATTTTATTAATTGCAATTACAACAGTAAAAACTAATACAAACTAAACTTAAAAGTAAGATAAAGAACGAAATATACAAAAAGAGAAAAAAACATATAAAATGATTCAGCCATTTCCCTATCCCAAAGCCTAGGAGAACAGCCAAGTTTTCCAAAATTTTCTGAACATCATTAGCTCTCATGGATAGGCAGAAAGAATCATAAATAGTCAGTCAGGTCTTGTCATGAACAGCATTATATATGGTAATCAATACCTTGAATTGCATTCAGAAGTACATTGCTATCTACTGTAGTTTACAGAGCAGTAGTGTCACTTAGGCTTACGTGGCATGCTCATCTCTGCCCACATTCTGGATGAGCTATAGCTTTTGAATAGATGATGATGATGATGATGATGATGATTCCTTATACCATCAGTCAGATATTTATACCATCAGTCAGATATCAGTCAGAAGATAACAAAATACAAAGACCTGCAAATAGAAGGTATGACAAAAGAAAGCAAAGATAGGTCCAATAGATTTAACAGGTACCTGGGGTGAAATCCCAAAACATCTGGAGAACCACAGATGTTTAGATTAGATCTGGAATTTTTGTTCACACATTGAGTATTTCTCAAGGACTGATTGTTGTTTGATTATCTTAAAGCAGGGCTGTCAAATTCCAGCCTGCGGGCTGGATGCGTCACATGCTGACTATGCGCCCACCCGGTTTAGCAAAGGGGGAAAAGTTCCAATACGTCACATGATGCTACCGTGGTGATATGAGTTTGACAGCCCTGTCTTAAAGGTATATCTTAGGCATTATTATGGCTGGTCGCAGACTCAGCCAGATGTTCAAATTGCATTAGGTATTTTTATTATTTTATGTTCAGGACAATGTGAATCCACACATGCAAGTTCTTTAGCCGTTGTTAGCCTTCATAACTTCTGAGTTCTTCCCAAGGACCCAGGAGATCATAATGTATTGGAATAGTATATTTCCAGGGGTGGGATACGATCGGGTTAACTACCGGTTCGGGATTTATGAGGTTCGGTGATTTATGATGTGGTTTCCTGCACGCTGGGAGTGGGCGCCTATAAATTGTTGCCTGTAAATCGTCATCAGCACTCTGCGTGCAGAGAAGCAGCATTTGAAACAGCCTTCTTTTTCAGATTTTTTAACTGCAATTGTGCCTCGTTCAGCAGCTGAAATTGAAAAATCAGGAAATACAGATCAGGTAAGAGCCCGGGTGGGCAAAAACATCAGCAGACATAGAACCGGTTCTATGTCTGCTGCTCTTCAGAGCTACCAGTTCTACAAAGGTGAACAGAACCGGTAGAAATCCAGCCCTGGTATATTCCAATAATATATCTGCTGGATCCAAGAAGTGTAGTCTTTGCAGATAAAGAAGGAATTGTGTTAATGGACAGGCTTTTATAAGTGCCATTTTTAAAAAAATATGGCACCCAATGTCCTGATAATCACTGGACTACCAAAATTAGTTTATGCCATAATCTTCAATTTTGATTTTCAGATTTTGATACTGTGATTTTTTTTCTAGTTATTTCAGGTGTTATAAACCAAGAATTTATCAGTTTGTATTCAGAAATATCACAATATTTTAGCTAGCTCATTTTGATTACTTCTTCAATGATATATTCTCACAATTATTCTCTTTATTGGCACATGATAATTTTCACAAATGTTTCTTCCTGCACGAGCTGACTATATGATCTACTGTTTCTTCTGCTTCTTTGTGCAATATGCATTTTGAATCATTGGATAATTTGTCATTTCTGGCATTGATTACATTATTTCAAATAATTCTTTTTGCACAGAAAAATCAACTGGGATGCGTGTGTATTTTTAAGGCATTGCCACTTTTATCTTTATCTTGATCTATTTTTCTATCTAGGTTTCTATCTAGACATTAACCATGCAGTGAGTTTTCTTGCCAGCATTTTGATCACATTTTTATTACCTTATTTCAATATTGACTTTTTGTTTCCTGTACATTTAGTAAATTTTAATGGAGTTTACTGAATATAGTAAATAAATTTTTAGTGTAATAGCATATTTGCAGATTCAAGCTGTATGGCCTTTTGCAATTGACAGATGAAAACTGTGTCAATGTTTAAGATTTTCTTAATGAAATCCAAGCTCTTTTGTTATAATTAATAATTATTATATTCAAGTTAAGATATGTTGTGCATTCATATATACAAAAGCACACATGAATATTAGCTATAGCATAAAGGTTCTAGGTTCTAATGCTGACTATTTCTAAGAGGTTCGATATGGATTAGGGGTATTGTCATGTCAGCATCATGTGATGTATTGGGAATTTTTTCCCCTTCACTAAACTAGGTGTGGGCATGTGACAGATCTGGTTTAACAGCCCTGATATAGATGATGTAGAGCTACTTTGGTGTAGAGGTAAGAATTAGAGAAACCATTGAGTTCTAGTCCTGCCTAAAACACAAAGCTATGCTTCAAAACTTATTTACTTAGTAAACTCTTAATTCCTTAGACAAGTGTGGTGAGACCAATCAATCTGTCAGCAGATAGAAAAATGTCTCTATCCTAACCCATATGACAGCAGTCTAATAAGTTACATTCAATGGAGACTCCATCATCCAACATTCAGGGTGATTTTACATATATAAAAATTATCTTATTAATAATTAATCTTATTATTTCTTTGCAGGCATTCAAGAAGAGTTTGACAATGCATATTCCTGAACCAGAAAGTCAACCAATTGTAATTAATTTCTAGTTTACACTTCATGCTGTTTAAGCTAGCAAACATTTTTTGAAATTACTAATTATTTTTAAATTTAAAATGTTGCTCTAAACATGATATTGGATTTTGACATTTTTATTGAATAATCACTACATTTAGATAATCACAGTATTGGATAATCCTTAATTTGTTTAGTATTCTAAACACAACCTGGAAGCATTACTTGAAAGTTAATTTATCACAATTATTACTGATAAAAATGTTTATTGCTTTATACGTGCAAGTTGTAATGTTTTGTATATAATCATAAATTGGAAGAATTTATTTTGCATTCCTGATTAAAAAGAATTTGTATCTTGTTATCAGAATAGGATGTATGCATTTCCATTTAGTAAAAGTTACATGACTTTCTAAAGATCTTAGAAAGCAAGATAACAAGCATGTTTGCTTGGAATATTCATTCTTTTTTTTTTGTAAAAAAAATTATTTGGGTTTTCACAAAACATAATACAAATAAAATATCTTTTTTTGAGAATAGCATAATCCCAGGTTGTCACTTTTCCATACAAACACAAACTCAATTTCATATTCATATTTGTATTCTATTCCATATCTTATTACTATTTTAGCATTTTCGCAGTGATTTTTCTCTTCCCTTAGTTTTTTCAACCTTGTTTTTGATTATCTCACTCCTTTCTAAGTTCAATTACATATCTTTTTCTAAGTTTCAATATCTTACTAATCATTATGTTTATGTTTTTGTCTGTCCTGTTTCAATTTCATATTTTCTTTTTATTTATTTATTTATTTATTTAAATTTATATACCGCCCCTCTCTCCCAAAGGGACTCGGGCCGGTGAACAGCCAAGATAAAATACACATATAAAAATACATATACAATATTTAAAAATTAAAAGAATTAAATACATTGGCCCTTTCAAAAGATTAAAAATAAGGGAATTAAGAAAGTTAAAACCAGATTAAAAGATTTAAAAACCCCTAGGCCAGACCGGCTTGCTGAAATAAATGAGTTTTCAAGACATGGCGGAAGGTCAGGAGATCAGGGATGATCCTCATCTCCGGGGGTAATTCGTTAGAATTAGAGAGAGGGTGCCCCCAATGAGAAGGTCCGCATCCTCGGGGTCACCAGCCATCCAGCCGGTGGCACCCCGAGGAGGCCGACACTATGGGAGCGTATCAGTCGGCGGGAGGCCGATAATGGCAGGAGGTGGTCTTGCAAATATCCTGGTCCCGAGCCATGGAGCGCTTTAAAGATGATAACTAAGAACTTGAAGTGCACCCGGAGGGCCACTGGGAGCCAATGCAGCTCGCGCAGAAGTGGCGTAACATGGGAGCCCCAAGGAGCTCCCAACACCACCTGCGCGGCCGCATTCTGCACCAGCTGGAGCCTCCAGATGCTCTTCAAAGGCAGCCCCATATAGAGAGCATTGGCATAGTCTAGGCGAGAGGTTACAAGGGCGGAAGTGACCGTGCGAAGCGCATCCCGATCCAGAAAGGGCCGCAACTGGTAGATCCTATGGACCTGGCCAAAAGCCCCCCTGGCGACGACCGCCACATGGTCTTCCAATGACAGCCACACATCCAGGAGGACACCCAGATTGCGGACCCTCTCTGTGGGGGCAAGAATTTCCCCCCCCCCCACAGCCAGCGATGGAACCAGCTGACTGTACCAGGGTGCCGGGAAGCACAGCCACTCAGTCTTAGATGGGTTGAGCTGAAGCCTGTTCCGCCCCATCCAACACCACACGGCCTCCAGGCACCGGGTCATCACTTCGACGGCTTCATCGGGGTGGCCCGGGGTAGAAATGTAGGGAATATTCATTCTTATGTGCACTTACTATGAAACAGGGTGGTACGTTTCTTCTCTGTCTACTATGAATTTACTAATACTTTGACTAATTTATTTTTATTCTTCTCCATTTTTTTTCTCTGCCATATAGTTTCCATAATGTACAATGGGAAGTAGTCATTTACCATAAAAAGAAAGCTATCATCTCAGTATCTAATGAATCTCAGTCAGTGAACCCCCAAATAACTTTTAGTAGGTTTCATTTAAAGTTAAACTTATCTACCATAGTATTTTGCAGCATTTTAGTTCTTTTATCATCAATCTGTTTGAATTGCACAGGAAAGTAATAAACCTTTTCTATTAATTTTAAATAATAGTAGCAGAACAGAAATAAATGGCAACAGCGAAATAAGCAATATATTATTAAAGCAAATAAAGTAGTTCAGGCCCATAAGCAGCAGAATATTTACCAAGTAAGAAACTATTTAGAATTAATATATCTTTAACAGCTTATTACAGCTAAAACCTTGCGTTGATTTGGCTACAGCCATATGAACCTATTCTGTTATAATGTGTTATAAGTATGAGATCATTGCCAAAAACTCTCTCAGTGTAACATTTAGTTACACTGACAAGCAAGATTTGTGAATACCGCTGGAGTCATCTTGATGTTGCACTGTAGTAGCAGTAGTAGTGATTCTGGAAGACCAGTTCCTTAAGCTTTAGTAAAAAGTCATAAAGAATAGATAATCTAAAACATGTTGACAACATCAAGTTGCTAATTGTTGCTAAGGGCTCCAATAACTCAAATCAAAAAACAGAAAAAGTGATACCAAGTGATGCTAGATTCAAATTTCATTCTGCATTTTAAGAAGACAAAGATATATATTACTGTTTCAGTAGGATTCTAAAACACAGTTAATGTCAAGTATCAAGTTTTCAAATTGTTTATCATCAAAGAACCTGAATAGTACAGCAAATATTATGGAAAGGTATCCTTATTTACCATACTATATAATTTATTGCATAGAGATGATCTGAACATTCACTAAATTGTCAAATCTGTTCTGATGTCATAAATGAAGTTTTCACATTTAAAATATCTATAATGGATTACATTATGTGAATCCAGTGGAAAAAATATTACAAAATGTTAACTATTATTGCTACTACTGAATAGCCTCAAGCTTTATATCTTTTGTGTTTCAAGTTCTGATCCAACTGTTGCTTTACTTTCAGCTCTTCAGAATATCAAATACATGAAATAGTTTATGTGTGTGAAATAACCTTGATGACGGCTATGTAAATTTGGAGAAAAATCTTCCAGAGAACTGAAAAAACATTTAAACTTACCCTTTTCCAGAATAATCTATGGAAATTAGGTGTGCTTCAGTTCCTTTCTTAAAACAAAAGCTAACCTTATTGCAATTGATTTCCCCAATTGTTTAATCCAAAGCATGCCAAATTTAATTTCTATTTTTAATTCATTGACCTACTTCCCTTCCAAATAAGAATTAGAATCCAGGAAATAGTCCAATAAGGCAGTCCCTTCATTTTTAAAATCATATCACATTGCTTTTAAACATTTTTAAACACTCCCCTTTATTATTTTTAAAATAAGGCAACAAATATACCTAATACTATTTTTTCTAGCCCTTTACTTTTTATTATACTGTAAACTTCCCAGAGTTATTGTATCAGTGAGATAGATAGGATAGAAAATTAAGAAAGAAAGAAATAATAATACATAAATTATATTCCTCCTATTTTTCACACAAAAAAAACATGAGATAGGTTGGACTGAGAGTAACTGTCTCAATTGTAACTAGTGCTTACAGTCTCTGTGATTTCATGACTCACAGACTCTGGAAATAGTGCAGAGAAGAGCAACATAGATGATTAAGGGGCTCAAGGCTAAAACACATGAAGAATGGTAAAAGGATTGGGTATGTCTAGTTTAGTGAAAAGAAGGGCTTAGGGTGATAAGATAGCAGTGTTACAATATTTGAGGAGCTTCTACAAAGAAGTGGGAGTCAAGCTATTCTCCTAAGCACCAGAAGGAAGACAAGAAGCAATGAATGGATAGATGAAAATCAAGGAGAGAAGTAACCTAGAACTAAGGAGAAACTTCCTAGCAGTGAGAATAATTAACTAGTGGAACAGCTTGTCTTTGGAAGTTGTAGGTGTCATCACCTGAGGATTTAAGAAGAGATTGGATATCTACCTGTTTGAAATGGTATAGGATGTCCTGCTTGAACAGGGGTTGGACTAGAAGGCCTCCAAGGTCCCTTCCAACTTATTATTCTGGTTGTTATTCATTCTCCAGCTTTCTGGGTCAGCACTTTTGCCACTTCACCGAACTGGCTTTACTTAAACATTACTCCAAATAAGTAAACTTTGTACTTTGAGCACCATTTATTGAAGGTAAATATTTCTTTTTATCACTCCATAGTGGATATTGCCAAAACTATACATATTAATGAACTTTTGAATCAGAGCCTTGGGTATAAAGGAATTTTTTTTTTTTTGTTATTTTTAGTCACTTGCCAAAACAAACAGCTTTGTATGTTTGTTAGAAGCTGTTCATATTAGCCTCATTATTCTGGGAAGTAACTATGATAATGACCAAGAAGATTGAGAGATCACAAAATATAATAAAATATCTATTAGACAAATATTGACTAACATCTACACATAATTTAGTCTGAAATAACCTTATAGATCACTAATGTTCACTTTATTCAGTTTATGGATAAATGGAAATCATTTTCTATTCAATGAAGAGCAGTATCTTACTAAAACAAAGATGAATTGCAGCTCAAGCAGCATCAATCAATTTCTGTGCAAATTAATTATTCCATTAATAACTATATTGATTAAATCTTACTTTAAAAGCATGTCAGACAATGTGACTCATTAATTTCACTTGAGACCCCAGTCATGTGTATCAATTGATTTTTCCCAGGTGGCAATGTTTTCTTGCAGCTCTCAGTTCACTCTCTGTTTCAACTGTAGTAAAGCCTTATAAAATTAAACATTTCTCTAAAGAATAAAATCCACACAAGCTATCAATCACTGTATGGTCTGGACCATACAGAATGATTCATTATCATATTTCTTTAATAAATTATTTTATTGTATATACTAATAAAATAATTCTAATTAAAATAATTCCCTATTAATTATTAATAAATTCCACATTAAAAGGCAAACTTTTGTTTAGTTTTATCATGCTAAGATATAGAAAGCTACATCATGATCCCTCCCAATTAAGGAGAATCAAGAATTTTTCTGTCAAGAAAGTTCCTGGACGACCAGTATGATAAAAATAAATGTTCTTTTTTTAGAAGCTGAATATACAAATATCTAGAAAAGGAGAAGGATATGCTTCAGCAATAGAGTGTTTTGTAACTAACCATTTCATACAACTTCTGGTTATAGAACCAACACATGAATCAGCTAAGTAAAATAATGGTGTGAAGCAGGGGTGTCAAACTTATGTCATGGTGGCAACATGCTGGCCCCACTAAATTGAGATAGGAGCAGCATGTGATGCATCCAGCCTGGAGACTGAGTTTGACACCCCTGGTGTGAAGAATGCAAGAAATCACTTTCCACACTTGTGTTGTTATCTGATCAAAATTAAAAGCTTGAACAATACTGAGCTGATATATCGACAACATATGAGGTTTTCAGATAGAAGACCTTCCAAGTCGTACTTAGAAAGATCAGGAATTGAAAGGAACTTTATGTATTCTCAAGGCCAGTTTCTACTGTTCTAGTATTTAAATCTTGAGATACAATGCATACTAGTCTCTTCATGGTGCACCCTGGGCAACTTTGTCACAGGTAAATAATCTACACTTTCTGGCTGCTGGACCTCACAAGAATCTCCCAGCAAGAAGCAGCAGCATGAGTACCAAAATAAAAATAATGGTTAATGCTGTATTTTGTTATGCCATACAAACTAAACAAATAACTTAAATATTAAGCAAGGTAAATTGTAAAAAGCCATATTTTTTAATATCAAGATATTAGAAGAATACCTATGAGTGTTTATGTTGCATATAGTCAGTTCCACAGGCTTATATTTATTCATCATATCTTTGTCATTTTATTATTTTAATGAAAGATAGAAGTAATGAATAGATTAGAAAGTAATTTACTTGTTATATACAGTTCTGTTTTATGTCTTATTCCCTTCCTAACTTTTTTATCTATCTTTGTATTTTTCTCTTTCTCTCTTATGTATACTTCTGGCATTTAACCATCTGTTTTTACCTTTAATCCAATGAATATGAAACTCAATTTCATTGAGGACCGCATCAGGGTTATGTTTGACCTTGGGAGGCTGGGGTGGGTGTGGCCAGCTCAACCTCACTCATGTCGGGGCACCTGTGGTGGCCCAAGTGCTTTACGAGCAAAAACACATTCCAGAGCTTCGTTTTGGCTCCTCCTACATCCCTCTGCCAGCGAAAATGGAGTTTGAGAGGGCCACATACAGCCCTCCCGAGCTCAGTTTTTGCTGCAAGAGGCATTGCGGGCCAGTCCTTCATCGTTTCCAGGGCAATCCCGCAAGCCAGATTTAAGCATCCCATGAGCCAGATCCAGCCCCCAGGCCTTGAATTTGACACCCCTGCTTTTAACCAGATAAACGCTTTTGTTTTGCTCAGCTATGCTACATCTGTTAGGGGAATGGTGGCAAATTCGGGAAATGGCAAAAGCAATGGGAAGAACTGCTATGCCTCTTGTAATCTCATTGTTGCTATGGCAGCTGAGAAAAGCCAATATTGGGCAAGCTAATTGAAGATGATGGAGTTAGCTGGAGATAGTTGCTGGACTGATGGCAAACTCCACCCTCCTCTTCTTGTTTGCTCTCTACCTATCCATCTTTCTTTTTTGGTGATCATTTCAGCAATCGTTGTGTTCTTTTCCAATGTTTATTTTACTGTTCTATTACCTTACTTCTGTTCACACTCACACCGAATACAGTTCCATGGCACGACAGGTGGAAAATAAATTTAATGTATAAAATAAATAAACAATAAAAAATTATGACAGCAAGCATTACATGCTGCATGGGATGCCATTATCCACAGATCACTCCTCTTGGAGCCATGACCATTGTGCTCTGTTAACTAACAAACACGGGAATTATGGAGTCCTTCTAGTAATCTTCAAGCCTGTAGACTTCAGAACATGAAAAATAGAAGCTAGCTATGAATTCAAATGACATATTCAACATTCAATAAAAAGAGAAGGAAGCATTAAAAGAGATTCTCAGTAAAAGGAGCTATGCTTCCCAGTGTTTAAATTTTCCTTTTTAGATATACAGATTTTCTCCATGCTCTCATTGGAAATCAATTATTTTCCTGATTGATTTTTAACCTTTCCTCCTTTTAAAGGAGCAAGATATATTGTATAACTGTTCCCAAACTCCAAAGAGCATTAACTTTAAAGCAGCAAGATATATTGTATAACTGTCCCCAAACTCTGAAGAGCATTAACTTTAGTATGCTGCAATGCACTTCCCACATCAGTTTTGGAGAACTGATATATAAAAAAATTCATATGACCTGAGATTGTGTCCCTGTAGAGAAAGGGGCTAGTGGAACTACAGCTTATTTCCTGCTCTATGGTAGCTTCTATAAGGACTCAAAGACCCACTTTTTAACATCTCACCCGATAAAATACCCAGGAAATACTGATTATTTTCATGTTGTTGCTATCAGATCAGTACAATGCAGTTTCTCTAAGTCTTGCTAAATTCTGTTATACTGATTGCAAAATTAGGCAGACTCTGACTGCTCAGTGTTAATCCACCACTAATCATAATATGTTATTTTGTTTTTTTCTATTTTTATTTTTAATGCTTTTATTTGTATTCTGGTTTGTGACTCTAATAAAAAATATTGATTTTATTTTTTTAACCTATTACTTGCATATACAAAATGATACAACAGATAATACGAGAGGAACAGTCTTCTTCCCTTGTAATCTTTAACAAGAAATAGCTTTGAATTTAGACTTTAGTCCAATAGTAGAAGAGATTTCAAATGAGTTTAGCATCTTTATTGCTAATCTCTCCAATCTGAACCCCTTTTCCAAACAGGGCAAAACTCTGATTAAAGCAATAGCAGCTTAAATACAAAATAGTATACAAATAGTATATAAATAAAATTTTTAATTTAATTTAATTTAAAATGAGTGGGAGAAATGTTATTTGAAACTTTGAGCCAAATAAAGTAATTGAACAAGATTAAATTTGTGTTTGTGGGTATATGAAATAATTTGAAAAATGTGTCTGAGATCAAGCAAATTAATTTCTTTCAATCAAACTTTTGATCCTCTAGAAGTAGAAGAATCCTTGTAAGAAATGGGGAAAACAATAATATAAAAAAGATCAAGATGCAACAAAGATCAAGGTGCATCTTACTCTGCCTTATATTTTTGCTAGGAGATTGTAGTATGTCTAAATAAATGTATTTTCTATTGGATAATACTTGCTTGATAGTTTTTTTTTTTTTTACAAAATCTTTATTCTAATTCCTGGGTTGGCATTCCCTTGATAAGAAAAATGCTCGATAAGCAAACTGAAAGTAATTTTTAAACATTATTTCAAATATTGATGCTTTAGTAAAAAAAATGGGTGAAAAGAATAACTCAGTATGTTTGCAGGAACCAGTTTTAAATTGCTAACCTGGGACAAACATCTGAAAATCCTCTCTTTTTTAAACATAATGAAGAATAAAGTTTTTTTTAAAAAAATAGTGATCTAAATAGTTTCCACTATTTTAAATAATCTACTTCCTTCATTTTCCTATCTTAATGTGACTATAGAGTAAGATATAACACGTAAATCATAAAAGAGAGCAAAATGCCTACATTACAAATATATTACTAAAGAGTTAATGAAAAAATCAATTACCAAATAAAATCCTTTATTTATACTACAATCTGACCAGGCTTAAAAATATGTACATATTGCTAATAAAAGGGAAAAAAGTCATAATGACAATAATACAAAAGAATAAATATAGAGCTGCCTTTACATGTATGCATGTATGGAAACAGAACATATACACAAAAGAATATACAATGTAGCTTTCAGTTTTTTAAACTAAAAGAAGCATGTGATGTTATGGCATTAAAAGAAGAAAACAGAACTTTTAGCTAGTTTATTACCAAAAGATTTGCATATGTCAGGCATGGCTATTTTAAGTACACGAAACATGGAGATTCGCAAAAGTCCTCTGCCATATTTCTTATCTACTTATTGAATAAAAGATGGAAAAAGCTCATATATGACTAAAGTCTTAAAGTAAGATAACAATAGTAACATTTAGCAGTATGCAATGCTTATGTTTAATTTCATAGCAGTCTATCTTTCTTTAATCTGAACCTTCCTATAAATTAGTAGCACTCTATTACCCCAGAGATAAATAATGAGAATTGCAGTCCAGCATCTCTGTAGGAACACCATATTAGTACATATTTTTGATAATCTATTATGATGCTGTTTGAATGTCCATCAAAAATGGGTTTGCCTATTAACTTTTGGGAGGAATAGTAAATAGTGACATGGGAAATAAATATTTCATTTAAATATTCATTGTTTCCCAGTGCATTCATTCCTGGCACAGCATTAGCCTGGCTGACTGTATCATTTTGGAAATATATGTATTATTTTGTAGGAGCATAATTCAGAGACTGACAACAGCATGGATCTAAGAGAAGAGCCTGTAGCAATAGCACTTAGACTTATATACTACTTCACAGTGCTTTACAGCTCTTTCTAACCAGTTTACAAAGTCAGCATATTACCTCCACAATCTGGGTCCTCATTTTAATGACCTTGGAAAGATGAAAGCCAATCTTGAGACCGTGAGACTCAAACTGCTAAACTGCAGGCAGTTATATAGATGAAGACATATTAAATTCTGTGTGATATAAATGTGGGAAGAGCATCATACATTGAGAGAGAAGAGGGGAGGGAAGAAAGGGAAGAAGAACCTACCAGATGCTGTTTATACAGTGCATGGTGCTATTCTCTTTAATAATATAATCAAATACCATTTCTGATAGGCTTTTGAATAAAATAGAATGATGGCATTACACTGATATTCTCAAAGGATCCTTTAAGAATGTAAAATAGCACTGAAATAAATTGTATTATGGAGATGTTTTGCTTTTTAGAAAATGATGATTGATGTGTTGCTCATTAATCTATCAACTATCAGCTAGGAGCAAAAAGTTAGAATTTGTATTTCTCTTGGCTGCTATCTACTGTTGACTAGATTTGTGCAATCAAGATGCAGCCACTTGATACATTGATGGAGAGCTTAAGTTTGAAAAATTATTTTACTGATTATTGTGTCACATCACAGCATATACAAAATCTGGTTATCCCAAAGTATAGGAGGAAAAAAATCTGAAGTCATATTTGTATCAGATTATATTCTCTCTCAAATATTCAGTTCTCTCAAACATGTTCTACCTATATTTTCGAAACATACTGAAACATATTCCAAAAATGAATACTGTTTTAATATAACAAAATGTACATACGATCTTTTGGCTAAATGAATTAGTCATTTTTGTTTTCTGTAACATTCAATTTTAAAAAATTTCAAATTCTTTTTCTCTCATTTATATACCTATGTATAAATTTTGGTAATTTGTATATTACAAAATTTGACATATTACTTTGACATATTCTGTGGCTCAGCTAACATACAGGTATGTATTTCAGCCTTGTGTTCAAAATCAAGGCTTGAACAAATCAGGAACGGGGAATTGTTTTTAATTGTATTAGTTTTATCCAGTAATTTTTGGCCACACTAAGCATTCCTATTTACATATATATTCAACAGTAAATCTCACTATGGGTATCCAAGTTTACTCAATAAACATCAGCCAGTAATTAATTAAAATTCTACTGTTAATATCTTCAATAATTATCAAATAACTTCTGGGAATACTTTTTAAAATACAGGTGAAACTCAAAAAAATTAGAATATTGTGCAAAAGTTCATTTATTTCAGTAATGCAACTTAAAAGGTGAAACTAATATATGAGATAGACTCATTACATGCAAAGCAAGATAGTTCAGACCATGATTGTCTCAACTGAGTAGCTAAAATGCAATTAGCCAATAGTTTTCATCTGTTGATGAAAAATGCCACAGTTCAAGCTGGCATGACTATCTTGGCAGGCACTTCTGAAATCTGGGAACACATCCTGTAGAAGCCTTCTCATTACCCTCAAGTCTATTTTAGATGTGTGTCATATACTCAGATATGATTAGTCTTAGATTAGAAATAGTTGGGTAGGAATCAAAAACTACATCTTCTGGACAAGTATAATCTACTCTGACTTTCAATGATCAGAAACATGTTTCCTGCTTTGATTAAGCTTCAATTTATTCTCCCTCAATTCTGCAAACAATAGATATTGGTTGATAATTGGCTGACAAACTGTACTCAATGTGTAATCCTAAATAGAATTGCATCTACATGGAGGGATGTACACAGTGAACTACTTCAAGGCTTGTCTTAAGTCCAGTATTCTTCAATGTCTTCATTAATAGAATGAATAGAGGATAGAAGAGAAACTCAACAAATTTGCAGATAACATCAAGGCTGTCGGAATAGACAACAGTTCAAAAGATTCAATGGTAACAAAGGAAGGTTGTACATATAGACAAGAAAAAATAAATTCACAGATATAGAATAGGTGGTAACTGGCTTAATAGTAATAACTGTGAGAGGGATCTTGGAGCAATCACTTAAGTGGGCAATCACTTAAATATGAGACTGCAGTGTGCTGCACCTGCCAAAAAAGCCAATGTGATCCCAGGATCCATTAACAGAGGGATAGAATCAAGATCATTTGGAATATTAATACCATAATGTACTTGGAATATTGCATTCAGTTTTGATCACAATATAAAAAAGATGCTGAGACTCTAGAAAGAGTGCAGGAAAGAGCAATAAAGATGATTAGGGGACTGGAGGCTAAAACATGAAGAATGGTTAGACCTAGAACTAAGGAGAAATTTCCTGACAATTAATCAGTGGAACAGCTTGCCTCTAGAAGTTGTAAAACATTTTTAAAGATTGGACAACTATTTTTGTCTGAAATTGTATAGGGTTTCCTGCCTGAGCAAGAGGTTGGACTAGAATGCCTTCCAACCCTATTCTTTATTCTGTTCTGCTATTAGTCTATTTTCTCTTTCCAGCCCTTGAACATCTGACAATACCATTTTTTGGTAGTACATAGGAAAAATGAATCCCCCCTTTTTATAGGGATTATTTTAATATATCTCTCATATTGAGAAACCATGAGTTCTTTATAAACATTTATTAATATGAATGTCATTTTCTGGTGCTCTTTGTTTGTTTTGGCTGTTAAAAGATATTTAAATTCAGGTGTCATGAGATGTTTTTATCTTCTAGCAACTTCTGTTGTCTTTTTATTTGTTGAGAGATAATGCTCTCTGAAGAGAGGGGCATGCCAAATATAGTACTTGAAATTTAACTCACAGAGATCTACGAAATATAAACTGTAAAAATACACAATTTAGCCAATCCATAAAGCAGGAAAATGAATGAAGATCCTAGTAAACTTTGCTTTGAACTGAAAGAGAAATAAAGGGTGTCCATGAAATAAAGCTCAAGTTGCTAAATAGATGAAATTAATAAAAACGACCCATTCAAAATCTGCAATGATTCTAAATGATCTTTTTCTTCGTGTGCTTATAACAAACAAATTTATGTATATAACAATAAACCAGGCATGTTTCTCTGCATTATTATAAAACTGTGCAAAGTCCTAATCCCAAGAATACTACCACCATTATACAGTATTTTTAATGCAATTCCTTCTAGTCAACTTGGTAGTCCACCCTCTCTTTCATAAACTCAAGGATGTTTCAGTCACTCACATAATTTGCAAAGTCTCGATTTGATATGGGAAACATTTTATATTGCATCTGGTCATGTAAAAAATGTCATCCTTTGTATAATGATGTGCAGAATTAAATTTTATGTTTGCAAGTCATAAATGTGTATTGTGAAAACCCAGGTTGCCCAAAAGGGTTGTTATACATGACACTGTATGTACATCTGGAACTTTTAGTTATACTACCGGTATCCCCAAAGCCCTTGCCTTTTCCCATTCTTTCTACATGGAGCAGGATTTACCTGCTATAAAAGGATGTAGACTGAAGGGAAAATGGGTTACCCACACAATCCTAGTGTTTTTTTGCTTAAACATAGGATTGTCTTTTATGCAGGTCTCCACTTATTTCAAACCTGAACAGAGAAAAATTAATGTTCCTTTTCTCATAAGATACATTGAAACTGGTACTCTGTACCAGTAATTGGAGTCTCTCCTAATTATGAAAACCCCACAATTGTTACAGAAATATTTGGGTAAATATACTAAAATCTTAAATGAATCTGAAGTTACAGAGGCAACAAATCTGTCATTGATTTACATCTTGCTGGAAATTCCAAGGACAAAATATTTGGTTTTACAAGATGAGAAGCTGAGTGAATTGTACAGTATAATATTTATCTCAGCATGCTTCCAAATTTCATCTGATTGCTAAATAGAAATTATACACTTGCTGTACTTTGTCTTCAAGGGGAAATAAAGCACCTATATGTCATGGGATTAGAATGGACAACTTTAACAGCAAATGCTTATTTAAAGTTAAAGCAGTAATAAGTATGAGAAATCATTTCAAAATAAGCAGGCTAAAAAGAAGCTACAAAGTTGTTCCTGTAGGAAGAGAAATTTTATTTTATTTTATTTATTTATTTGTCAATTGTTTACAAGATGATAGGTATAAGTAAAAACATAGATATGAATACATGAAATGGGTACATATAAGAAAAATAAAAGAAACAATAGGACAGGGATGGTAGGCATGTTGGTGCATTTATGCACGCCCCCTACAGACCTCTTAGGAAAGGGGTGAGGTCAATAGTAGACAGTCTAAGGTTAAAGTTTTTGGGGTTTGGGGAAGAAACCACAGAGTCAGGTAAAGTATTCCAGACATTGACCACTCTATTGCTGAAGTCGTATTTCCTGCAATCAAGATTGGTGTAATTAACCTTGAGTTTCTATCTACTGTTTGCTCTTGTGTTGTTATGGTTGAAGCTGAAGTATTCATTGACAGGTAGGACATTGCAATGTATGATTTTATATACTATACTTAGATCGGACCAAAGGCGGCGTAGTTCAAGGTTTTCTAGGTCTAGAATTTCAAGTCTGGTGGCATAAGGTATTCTGCAACAAGTAGAGGAGTGGAGAACTCTTGTGATATTATTTCTGGACTATCTCAACTGTGTTAATATCAGATACATAATGTGGGTTCCAGACTGATGAGCTGTATTCAAGTATTGGTCTAGCAAACGTTTTGTATGCTCTAGTTATTAGTATAATATTATCAGAGAAAAAGCTATGTAAGATTAGGTTAACAACTCTTAACACCTTTTTGGCTATGTAAATACAGTGGGCTCTAGCACTTAGATCATTAGAGATGAGTACTCCAAGATCTTTGACAGAGTTTGGATCATCAATCAGGTCTTGACTATTCGGCCTGTATTTTATTTTCTGATATTTTTTTTGCCAATATGTAGGACAGAGCATTTATTTGTTGAGATTTCAAATTGCCATTTGTTTGACCATTCTGATACATAGTTAAGGTCTTTTTGAAGGGTAGCAGTATTGTCTGTAGTGAATAGCTTTACATCATCATCGAAGAGAATGCAGTTGCTGTTGATATGATCACAGAGGTCATTTATGTAGAGTATGAAAAAAGTTGGTCCTAGAACACTGCCTTGGGGGACACCACTGTTGACAGGTACGCTCCCAATTTTGACCATTTGTTGTCTGTTTGACAGGAATGCTTCTATCCAGTTATGCAGGTGTCCAGAGATACCATAAGATTTTAGTTTTAGGAGTAGTTTGTCATGTATCACCGAATCAAAGGCTTTACAGAAGTCTATGTAGATTGCGTCTATTGCTTTGTCCTGATCGAGTTCTGCAGTCCATATGTTTTTGCAGTGTAAGAGTTGTAGATTACATGATAGTTTTTTCCTGAAACCAAATTGTTTATTAGAGAGTAGGTTGTTTGTTTCTAAGTGGAGGGTGATGGCTTGGTTAATAATTGATTCCATGACTTTACAGGTGATGCAGCATAAAGAGATTGGTCTGAAATTTTCAACTAGGCTGGCATCTCCCTTTTTGAAGATGGGGATGACCGTGGCTTGTGACCATAGTTTTGACAAGGAGCTGGTCCTGAAAGATATTTCAAAGATTATGCTTAGAGGTTCTGCTATGGCAGTGGATAGCATTTTTAAGAAGTAGGAATACATTCCGTCTGGTCCAATAGATAGAAATGGTTTTAGATTAGGATTTAGTGCTTTTTCAACATTGTCTTCTGTAAAATTGATATGTATTAGATCATTGTAGTTGTCTGTGGTTCGACTAGGAAATACTGGGCATGATCCATTGCTGTTTACAAATACTGAGCCCAAGAATGTGTTAAAGAGGTTGGCTTTAATAGTGTCATCGTTGCAGTCTTTACCATTAGTCCTTTCAGGGGTGGGATGGACCTTGAGTCTTTTAGTTTGTTGTTTACAAAATTGTAGAAAGCACGGATAGAATTGGTGCATAGAAGGTTTTCTTCTTGTTTAATGTGTTAATTGGTGCATTCAGTCTTTATCTAGTGGCATATACTGTATTTTTGTATCGGCTTTTGAAGTTGGCAACATGACCAGATTTAGCAATGAAATAACAATAACAGAATAACAGAAATAGCCACATTGGTAGAAAAACATAATTATAGTGCGTGAAAAATTACAGTAGCTATCTGATTGTAATGACTAGCTCCACTTCCATTCACTGACAGTTTCTGTCCATATTTTCACTCCCTAAGGCATGGCTTCTAATCACATATGTAAGAAAATTACCTATCTCACTCACTTTTATTGTTTTATAAAAGTACAGAAGCTGGATATTTTGATTAGAAAAGAAGTTGCGATATCTTTTAGTCCTTGAATACAGTCTGCAAGAAACTGAGAAAAATGTTTAAATGTAAGCAGTGGCTTTTGATGTAACAATCTGGCCCAGTAATTGGGTTCCGGTTTTAAATTTTAACTGGTTTTAGTAATCAATTTTATATTTTAATTTTTAATCGATTCCCTGATTTTATATTGTTAAATTTTAAACTAGATGGGACACAGCCGGACCAACGTGTTTAATATATTTTTAATTGTATTTAGTGTATTTATTATGTGTTTTTTAGTAGGCTGTACACCGCCCCGAGTCCCTTTTTGGGAGAGGGAGCGGTATAAAAATGTGATAAATAAATAAATAAATAATCTGGTTATATTTAACATATGTGTAAATAAGTCGATTTGTTAGAACTGTAATTTTTATCTTTCTCTGCATTTCTGTTTAACCTTTAATCTCCCTGTATTTATTCCTCTGCAACATGAAATATCTTTACAGTAGAATTATCTCGATGTTAGCAGCACATCAGAATTATTTTTTTAGTTTACAGTATCCAAATCATATATTTTATTTATATTTTGCTATAGGAAAATAGGCTCTTCAGGTGCATCTGTGATTTGAACAGCATTATATTTGTACAATAAATGTTTTTTGTATGGCTACTTAAGGCAAAAAATTAAAAAATTACATTTCTTTTTTTAAAATAAAGTTTGAACTTATTTATCTCTTGTGAGATTGGTCTGTCACCAAACAGAATAGTGGAAAAGGATTGATTTCTCTAACTATATGATCTAATGAACAAAGCACTTTCATGTTTAATGTTTCTTCCCCTTTTTCTTCTTTTCCCTTTTAAACTAATGAGAAAAGCAAAGAGGGTTATAGGAACTGTATCTTTCTGACACGTTCCACAGAACTAAAGTGAGCATCTCCCTATAAGATAAGTGGTGATATCATAAACTATCAATTCAACATACCAAACCATCAGGTAGAACAAGAATACATAGATCCCCTCTTCCTTGTGGCAGCAACTTAGATATTGGAATACTGAGATCATGTCACCCCTAGCCTTTTCATTAATTAGATATTCTCAGTCATATACTAATGTTATGATGCTGACCCATAAGCCATAAGATAAAAGATATTTTGATGCAACACTTAACATAGTGGCATGTGGAACTTCACTTAGTGAAGATGCACAGCAGCAGATAGTTCTGATTGAATTCTGCCATTATTCCATGTACATGACTTTCACAAATTAAAATACCAGAAGATCAAATAACCTGCAAGTTAATTTTACTTTCATAGCTACCATATTTTTTGCACTATATATAAGACACTCCAGACCCTAAGATGCACCTAGCTTTTGAAGAGGAAAACAAGAAAAAAAATCTGCCTCTGCCTCGCAGCAAATAGCCTCCTTGCAGCAAACAGTAAACAGCCTGGTCAACTTCAGCACTGCCTGATTTAGTATGAGCAGCTCATTGGCAGTTGGATTGGCTTCCCAGAATACCATCAATCAGCTGTTCCAAGCTGCAGAGATCACCACTGCCCATCACACTGTCACTGCCCACTGCCATTGTCACCACCCATCGCTGCTGCCTCCTATCACTGCCTCCGTGTGCCTTATTTTCAGCCTCCATGTGTTTAGTTTTCGACCTTTCTACACCCCATTTTTGCCCTCCACATGTCCCGTTTTTGGTCCATTCCAGGCATGGAACGGCAGAAAACAAGATGCATGGAGGCCAAAAATAGGACGCACGGAGGCCGAAAATGGGGCATGCACAGGTGGTGATAGGCAGCAGTGGCAATGGGCAGCAATGGGCAGCAGCAATCCCTGCAGGCAGGAACAGCTGAACAGCAGTATTCCAGGAGGCCGATCTAACCACCAATCAACTGCTCATGCTAAATCAGGCTGTGCTAAAGCTGAGCAGGCTGTTTACTGTTTGCTGCAAGGAGGCAAATTGTTGGGAGTCAGATGCCAAAGAGTGGGGCCAGTGGGTGGGCGGGGATTTTGGCAACACTTGTTTGGGGGGGGGGAAGTGCGTCTTATAGTGCAAAAAATATGGTAAGCATATTTGAGTGCAATTGCCTTCATCAAATAGGCCCAATTATTTATTTCTTCAAAAACATATTAAGTAACATAATTTTAGATACAATCCAATGGCATACCTCAATCATAAAGGAAATCAATCCTGGGTGGTCTTTGGAAGAACAGATACTGAAGCTGAAATTCAATACTTTGGCTATAAAGTGAGAAGAGAGGACTCATGACCCTGATGTTATGAAAGATTGAGGGCAAAAGGAGAAGATGATGGCAGAAGATGAAATGGTTAGATGGTGTCATTTTGAATGGACACAGGGAAACAGTGGAAAATGGAGGACTTGACATGCTGTGGTCCATGGACTTGCAAAGAGTTAGACTTAATGACTGAAGAACAACAATGGCACACGACTGTGGATGAGAAAAATTGTCTTCCACTTGCATAGGTTAGATTGACTAGATTATCATCCTCAAAGAACTGCTTGCTTCTTGCCTTAACAAAAACACTTGAACATTTCAAAGAACAAATATCATTTTTTTTGAATGAATTCCATTCTTGAGACTTTGGTTGTAATAAAGAAGACATTCACACAAGAACAAACTAGTAATTATTGTTGTCATCATTACAATCATCAACCTTACAAGCACTACTTAAGAGAAAGTCCAAAGATTTTGCTGTTTTGATTGCCACAAAAAGAGCAGATTGTTATATATTTATTTTTTCAAACCCCTATTTATTGGTTAACAATAAGACCATAGTAAATTATTTAAATGTAATGTTGTATATTCTTATAACAGATAATAGGAAATGTATCTGCATTAAGATATTCCGGATATAGAAATGAAAACCACTCAAAATTTCATGCCTTAGCATGAAAGCTGGCTGGGTGTCTTTGGGCCAGTTTCTCTCAGCCCAACTTATCTCACAAGGTTGTTATTGGGAAAAATAGGAAGAAGAAGTATTATGTATGATCGCCACCTTGAATTATTTATGAAAATAGGCAGAATTTTTTAAAAAATATCGAAAACTGAAAAGCCTTAAAAGTTTTGCAGCTTTTTCCCACTGGCATATAAAAATAAGTCAGAATACAAAATAATAGAATGTATCAACCAAGAAATTAACGTAGGATATTTCTGTTATGAACAGTAGCTGAAAGTTGTGGGAAATTCTTTCACAACATGTGCTGTTTGCTGTGGAATTCACCTCCTTTTGTGCTTGGGATGACCCTGGGGAATCTGCCTGTCAGGTGGAAAATGTTGCTGAGAATATATTATTTTCACTCCATGGTGCCCAAGAGCAAAAGCAGCATGGGAGAAAGTAAAATAAAAACAACTCTACACAGTTCAGTTGCATGAAACAACTTACAAATATCATTTTATCACATTCTGCAGTCTGCATTCATAGTGATAGTCAATCCTTAAGGGAACTCTTGGAACTTCAGTACAGTGGAACTCACAAATTACTGGCTAGGCTTACTGTGTGCAAGAACAGAAAAGAATAGCTTTTAGTTCTAATAACAATATAGAAGATATAGTACAAAGAAAAGTAATGAGGATTCACTATCTAAAAAAGTTGCAAAAAGAATTTGTTGTAAGCAGATATGCAACAAATAAGATAAGAACATTGCATAGGCTGCAGACAAGACTTTGAATAAGCCATGCTAAAAATTTTATATGCCTGAGAAGTTCTAGAATATTCTATAATGTATTCATTTGTTTTGTTTTACACAGAGAAGTTCAAACATTCACAGTTAAACATTAATCTTTTTGCAGCTCCAGAGGTGGTACCTGGATATCTGGAAATGGATTTAATTCTTGGACTTGAGGAACTGAACATCTATTTAGACTATGAATTCAGCCATCTGCTCTATACCCTCCTGGCTTGTTAAAGCAGCCTTTGGAAGAGGTTCACCTGAATGAACCAGTGATGGTTAATTGTGTGAGTAAAGAGATGTTTTTTTTTTTAATCTATTAAGGACTTTGGTTCATCCATTCTCAACAAGTCCCTGATGGATCCCAACATACTGGAAAATTTATGTCCAGTATCTGACCTCCCCTTTCTGAGAAAGTTGAGTACGTGATTAGGTTGTAGTTTCTGACGACCTTGGAAGAAGCAGATTATCTGGATCCTGCTCAGTTGGCATTCAAGTCTGCATAGGTGGTAAAAATGGCATTAATCATGCTTTTTGATAACCTCTGGCAAGATGGGATGGGAGTTGTGCATCCATATTTGACAAGTTGGCCTCTTGGTGGTATTTGATACCATTAACAATATTGATACCAATATTGATATTGATTAGCAATATTGTCAGTTACGTATGTTTCTGGACCAGCATGTTACATCCCTGCTCTGCAAAGTGTATTGGTTGCCAGTTTGCTTCTGGGTCCAATTCAAGGTGCTGGTTTTGACCTTCAAAGATAAAGCATTTATCTGCTTTACAGATAAAATGTTTATTCTTTATCTGTAAAGAATAAATGAGGGCAATTATGTAGAACCAGTTAATTCTAGATCAGAGTAGTCCGTTTTAACACAAGAAATATAAAATAAACTGAACCCCAGTATTGTAAAGATGGAACTCTCAGCTTTAAGCTGACTTATTGTGGTAGTGTTAAAATTACTGTGTATTGAAGTTTTTTTATTTCAAAAAAATATGGATTATTTTATTATTTCCAAGATGCGGGTGGGTAGAAGTAGGACTAGCATTAAGATAGATTTGCAACCTATTTTCTTTATAAAGTCTAAGTCTGAAAAGATATAATGTATTTTCTAGATATATAAAACAGTAAACTGGCAATTGTATAATTACAGACCACAGACTGGGAAAAACAATTGAAATGTATCATGCTGCTAAACCATGCATATTTCAGACAAAAAAGAATGACCTACTGGAAGTTATGAACTACACTGTGATACTTGGCAGTAACATTAGTGTGCAAAAATTACTAACTTAAAGGCTTCAGGAGTCATTCACCTATCCAGAAAAAAAGACTATGTTGTATAATTTTACAACAAAGCAAGTGGGGGAAGCAATATTTGTATCAGGCGGAATGTGAATGATCAGAAACACAACGTTCAACAATGTACAAAGACAATCCAATGCTTTGGATACAGTTTATGGAACGCTGGCAGCCCAGGTTCAGTCCACCTTCATATCTTTGTTTTAAATAAACATTAAATGTATTTTTTTAAATGTATGTATAAAATACATACATCTTATATCAAAAGGCAACTCCTATATCTTCTACACTCAAGTTGAAACTTGAGTATTCTGCCTTTGACAGTATTTAAATATAACCTTCAGCCCCTTTGCTTATTTTATTCCCTCTGCAAAATGAAATCAATTCAGCTTAAATGCATAGTTAATGTCTATGTCTCATTGATTTCAATAAAAAATTAAGTATGTCTGGTTTTTCCATACATTCCTAATCTTCTCTCATTTATTTTGCAATACCTCTCTAAGGTACACCATTAATCATCTTATTTTACAGAAGTGATCTAAGAATAAAAGAATAAGTCACTAATTAAATTCATGGTTGAGTACAGATTTTATTTCCAGATAAGCAGAGTAAATTGCACATTTCTCTTATCAACTAAGAGTGGACATGTTTGGATATAGGCAAATTAAATTTCCCTGGCAGTAGTCACTGGCATATAAGTACATTTGTACATATCTATATATGCACGCACATGCACACACACAAACAGTTATTGCAAAATTACAAAAGTAGTTTCCCATTCTTTCTTTTCTGTATTTTTTCCATACTCCCAGTTTAACCTAAAACTTTGGATGTTTTGGTGATCTCCCATCTAAGTATTAATCATGTCTTGAATATGTCATCAAAGGAGATGATAAATGCTCAGCCTCCTTCTACCATTTTTAGATATGTGTCTGTTTTTACTACTGTTAAAATTAGCTACTACTGAGTCTGTTTCCAACCATCTTCCCTTAAATGAACATATGCTGAATGTCAGCAGCTTATTCAAAAAGATAAGTAACTATTTTATCTTGGCTCGCTGCAATGATTTCATTTAAACTTTGTATGTTTACTTTCCTTCTTTCCAATACATGAATTTTTATATCTAGAAATTTGTCTTTATTTATTTTATAAGAAATTCTTTCATTAAAATTTTTATAGGTTAAAGCAAAACTCCAAATTCCCATTCCATAGAAATCAGTCTATAAACAACAGAAACATCACAAAAAACTTCAAGATCACAAAAAAAGAAATAAAAAATCCATTAATTCAAAACACAGGAGGAAAAAAATTTGGAACAGGGTGAATAAAAATCGATATTTTTTTTGGGGGGGGGGGTTAAAAAATTGAATTTATTTAAATTGGATTTTTATTTAAATCAGATTTTTAAATATGTTTGTCAAATTTATTTTAATAAAATGCTTTTGGAGTAAAAATCTATCTAAAAATAGTTTTCTATTTAAGATACATTAATAATTTAGTTTATTCAGCATGAAATGGAGCTTAATTATGTAGCATGAGGCTGTATATTCTTCAATATTTATATTTTTGGTAAAGTTATTCAATGAATCCAAGCTCTGAAAGCTGAAATAACATGTACTCTAAATAGGAAACCTTCATTTTGTTTGCAAATAAAAATATTAAAGATTCTTACTACCAGCAAGAATGAGTTCTTAAAGAGCACTTGTCATTTCAGATCCATTATTGCAGCACCTGTTAGCGGGCATCCACTCACCTGATGCCTGCCACATCTTTCACCTTGTTGTCTCTCTGCAGTATTATAGCAGTCCATTAAAGTGAATGGGACTGTCAGTGAGTCAACAGTGGGTCAGAGGAGCAGCTGTAGGACAAAGATGACAGTTATGATTTAAATCAAGTTGATTTAAATCAAGCCTTCTTACTAAAGATTTAAATCATGATTTAAATCGTGATTCAAATCAACTTGATTTAAATCAAACCCAATCTGATTTGAAGGTGATGTACTCCATTTCCTCATTTAGTGGCGACAATTCAATCCTTAGATCAGAAGGAAAATGATCATTAAATTAACACATGATTGAAAGGGCGAAAAAGAAATACAAAGAAATCGTGAAGATCACTGGTTGCTGCTATCTCATTCAGATAAAGTTCTGTTAACAGTTTTCACTGTATTATTTCAGCATGCTTTGTCAGTCACATATTATTTGGCTATAAACACAGACACTGGTTGGAAAATGATTTTTATTTTATTTTTATCTTTTAACCATTGTATTTGCAAGTAATCACTAAACAATGATTGGCTTTATATGAAATAGGGATTTTCTGTCTATTTCTGTATTCAGAACTTTTATATATGATCTAATTCTCTGCAATAAACCTTCATGTTATGTCTGCTTAGGAATCAGAAGTTCAGAGGGAAAGACAGTGTTATATCCATGCTCAATTTGATTTCTGATTCCCTTTGCTGCAGTAGAATAAGATAACATCAACTCAACTTTTTATTTTTACGTAATAGTATAAGCTAGCCATTTCTATAACTATCCAAACTCAAAGCACAAAGTCCAAGAGCAGTTTCCAAATAGAAACAAAAGTAATTGTGTTTTTTTCTTTAATCAAAGCAGTTGGTTATCTCTGCTAACTTCATCAACTTTTGCAACCATTTATCTATTGCAGAAATCAGTGTCTTTTTATTTTTGTACATAAATACTTTGCTGCCGTCAATATATATAACATCAAAGTTCCAATATTTTTTCCAAGAGTTTTTTTATTAAACTTTTTTTCCAAAAAGTTGCTGGTTTTATATTGAGAATCTTCTGAATTAGGATGTGAATCCTACTCCAATATTTCTTTGCTTTGTCACATAAATGATACAATTCTTACATTTGCATTTCCAGCATTCATTTGAAACAACTTTATACATTCTTGACAATTTATCTGGTGTTAAATACCAATGATACATCATCTTATAGAAGTTTTCTTTTAAATTATAATTTAGTGTAAATTTTAAACCTTTCATTCATGTATTCTCCCATTGTTCAAGCATTATATTGTATCCAAAGATCCATGCCCACTGAATTATGCAATGTTTTACATATTCATTTTCCAAATTCAAACTCAATAACAATTTATAGATCTTAGCAATAATATATTCATCACTACCATGCAATAGGATTTCCAACTCATTTTTCACAAATCTGACCCATAATATTTTTTGTCCCATTTAAATCTTTATTGCAGTTGTAAATATGTAAACTAATGACAGACACATCCTTCTAATTCTAACTCCTCCTTAGACTTGAGGATAGGATCACCAAAATTAAAATATATTATTTGACTATAAGTCTACCAGTCTGGCTTCACCACCATTTCTTTTCTTAAAAAAAGCTTCCTGGAGAGAATACCCAAAGAGGCAAAGACTAAACAAAGTCCAGTTGCTTTTCGAAAAAGGACCTTTGAGACAACCATGACCTGGATGTCTGACAATCTCCACAGATATTCCAATCAATTATTTCTTTCTTTTCTATTAAACTGACTAAAGATATAAAAATGCAATAATGTTATGCACAATGACAAGATGATTATTCATATAGCTTAACAAGCATTAAGCGTGTTAGGGGGAAGTCCGGGGTTTGTAGATTTTTAATGGGGTTTTTAAGGGGGTTAGGGAAATCCGAACCGGGTTTGGGGGACAACCCGCGAGGATCTGGGGGCAGCCAGGCTGGCATGCACGTCTGGGAGGGCTCAGAGGAGTGTACGTTGAGGGGACAGACAGGGGGTGGGATGCCGGGGGCCGGTTCTATTGGCACAGTAAGTGGAAGGGGCAGATATGGCAGGGGTAGAGGGCCATATCAGGTTGTGGGATCGCACAGTCGCTGTCTTCAAGCGGTAGCGCGCTCCGACCCTCTTCACCCATCCTGCAGGCCTGGTTGTCCAGAGCCTCGGTCCCTGAGTACCTGGATGATGCTGTGCAATGCCAGGTCCGTTGTCAATAAAGCCCCACTGATTTGTGATCTTATTCAGGAAGAGGGCGTGGACCTGGTAGGTATTACCAAAACCTGGTTGGGCCCAGAGGGTGGTGTTCCTCTGAGGGAGATGTGCCCACCAGGTTTCTTAGCATTTCATGAGCCTAGGTCTCAGGGAAGGGGTGGTGGGGTGGCAGTGCTTATTAGAGAGGTCTTTTGTCCTAGGGAGGTCACTGTTCCTCAGACGGCTGGTTGTGAGTCTCTCTTTGTGAAGTGGGGGCAGGGGGTTCAGATGGGCCTTTTGATAGTGTACCTGGCTCCCTGCCACGTGTCATTGGCCCTGCCCGGACTCCTCGAGGTGATAGCCGAGCTGGCAGTTGGGACTCCTAGGCTTTTAGTCATGGGGGATTTCAACCTGCCTACGCTCGGGGAAACCTCTGGGATAGCTCGGGAGTTCATGGCTTCCATGATGGCCATGGACCTGACCCAATTAGTTTCTGGCCCCACTAATATAGGAGGACACACGCTGGACCTGATTTTTGTCTCTGGTCAGTGGTTGAATGACTGTAATTTCGGGGACTTAAGACATTAAACCCTTGTCATGGACAGATCATTCTCTTCTTAGACTTGACTTCTGTACCGCCACCCCCCACCGCAGGGAGGCGGAGCTGTGTAGATGGTTCCATCCCAGGCGCCTGATGGACCCTAAGCGGTTCCAGAGGGAGCTTGGGCCATTTCCCGAGACTCTGGCTCATAACTCGCCTGGAGACTTGGTGGCCACCTGGGATAGGTTGGCTACCGAGGCTCTGGACCGAGTTGTGCCTTTGCGACCTCTGACCCGGCACAGATCCCATCCAGCTCCATGGTTTACGGAGGAGCTGCGGGAGATGAAGTGCCGGAAAAGACCTCTGGAGACTGTTTGGAGGGCTAGTCGCGCTGAGTCCGACTGAACACAGGTGAGGTCCTATATTAGGACCTACCTTATGGCAATAGAGGCGGCAAAACGTTCGCATTTCTCCGCCCTTATTGCATCAGCAGAAAATCGGCCTGCAGCTCTGTTTAGAGTGACCCGCTCCCTGCTTGAGCCAAGAGCGCGGGAAGACCTCTTGCAGGGCAGGACAGAGGAGTTTTCCCGATTTCTGCACAACAAAATCGCTCAGATTCGGGGCAGGCTGGACTCCAATTGGGTGGTCCCAGGGGAGGTGTCCGGGGCAGGTCTTGAGACTATTATCTGGGAAGAGTTTGACCCTGTGACCGCTGAGGGTGTGGACAGGTTGCTGGGGGGGCTGAATACCACCACATCTTTGTTGGACCCATGTCCCTCCTGGTTGGTTTCGACCGCCAGGAAGGTGACACGAGGCTGGCTCCAGGGGATTATCAACGCTTCGTTGAGAGAGGGGTCGCTCTCTATTGCCCTGAAGATGGCGGTGGTGCAGCTCCTCCTCAAGAAGCCTGCCCTGGACCTGGCTGTTTTAAATAACTATCGTCCAGTCTCCAACCTTCCTTTTTTAGCGAAGGTTGTTGAGAGTGTGGTGGCACGTCAGCTCCCTCAGTACCTGGAGGAAGCAACTTACCCCGATCCATTCCAATCGGGCTTCAGGCCCGGGCATAGTACTGAAACAGCATTGGTCGCATTGGTTGATGATCTCTGGAAGGCCCGTGACAGGGGGTTTTCCTCTGTCCTGGTCCTTTTAGATCTCTCAGCAGCTTTTGATACTATCGACCATAGTACGGTTGGAGGGGTTGGGGATTGGGGGAACTGTCTTGCGATGGTTCTCCTCCTTCCTCTCCAACCGCTCGCAATTTGTGTTGATGGGGGGGAGAGGTCCACCTCTAGGCCCCTCATTTGTGGAGTGCCTCGGGGGTCGGTCCTCTCCCCTCTTCTGTTCAACATTTATGTGAAGCCGCTGGGGGAGATCATCCGTGGTTTGGGGTGCGGTGTCATCTGTATGCGGATGATACTCAGCTTTACATCTCCACCCCAAGCCACCCCAATGATGCTGTGGAGGCTGTGTTCCAGTATTCCAATGCTCAACCCTTCCAAGACTGAGTGGCTGTGGTTTCCGGCGCCCCGATCTAGTCAGATGCCTCTGTCGCTGGCTATTGGGGGAGAGATCTTACCCCCCACAGAGAGGGCTCGCAATTTGGGTGTCCTCCTGGATGCACGGCTGTCTTTAGAAGACCATATTACAGCCGTCTCCAAGGGGGCTTTTTATCAGGTTCGCCTGATTCACCAGTTGCGGCCCTTTCTGGATCGGGACGCCTTGCGTACGGTCACTCACGCCCTTATCACCTCTCGTCTGGATTACTGTAATGCTCTCTACATGGGGCTCCCTTCGGGGAGCACCCAGAGACTCCAACTGGTACAAAATGCGGCCGTGCAGGTGGTTATGGGGGCGTCACGAAGCTCCCATGTGACGCCTCTCCTGTGCGAGCTGCATTGGTTGCCGGTGGTTTTCCAGGTTCGCTTTAAGGTTCTGGTTTTGACCTTTAAAGCAATCCCTGGCATTGGACCAGGTTATTTGCAGGACTGCGTTCTGCCGGTAATCTCCCACAGACCTGAGAACTCTCTGGAGAATGCTCTCAAGCTGGGAAAGCTAAAAGGAAAAAAGGAAGACCACAAACAACATGGATAGAATCAGTTCAAGTGGTAATTGGTGCACTATTGGAAGACCTGAAAGAGCAGGGAAGGAACATTATCATGGAGAAAACCTTATCTCTGTAGTCACTAAGAGTCAACAGCTTAATGGCCATAATCAAAATTTCAAAGGATAAGCAGAGACAAAAATGTGGATTATTGGAGGACTACTCAAAGCTGACTCATCTATTGTTTTGTTCAATTAATTCACCTCTGTATAACATGTTCGTATTATTCTGTGCACATTATTCATAAAATAAACAGCTTAAGCTTACTGTCAGCAACTTTATACCACAACTGAGCATTTCCTACTCTCTTAATTTACCTCATTTTCCATTGTATTATTTGAATTGTTGCTTCTCTACATTTGCTTTCCTTGCACTGTTGGTTTTTCCAATACCTATCAGCTTTTCTTCTGTGATATGTACCTCTAATGATTAGGAGACATAGATTTACTCTTAATTATTGTTAACAATATGTGCATTTGAATGACTTCTTAAAATAGAGACTATTTATATTCAAATGTGTATATTATTAAGAGTAAAGTTATCTCTCTAAACAGATTTCATCACAACTCTCTATTAAAATAATAGAATAAGAAAAAGTTAGCAAAGAAGAAAAAAAGAATATCTTATTTTATGCAGCATTCTTTCATAATTAAAATATATTAGAATCAGTCTTTAGTATGTGGGTATGGAGAGCTAGATAGATATATAAAAATAAAGCATGATTGAAACTAAGGGGTCCTTGGTGCTCTCTGAACTTGCTTTCTCTTCTTGCAAAGAAAAAGTCTTTGTCTTTCTTGCAGGTGAAGGGGTGTTAGCACTGATGATATTACCAAGTATTGAAGTCAAGCTGATTGGCCTATAATTTCCTGGATCTATTTTCCCCTTTTTTTGTAAACAGAAGACACATCAACTCTTTTCTTTCTTTTTTATTAATATAAATTTTATTTGGGTTTTCACCAACACATAATACAAATAAAACATCTTTTTTTGAGAATAGCATGATCTCGGGTTATCACTTCTCCATACAAACTCAATTTCACATTCTTTGTGTTCTATTCCATATCTTATTATTATTTTAACATTTTTCCTATAATTTTCCCCTCCCTTGGTTTTCTCAACTTTATTTTTAATTATCTCATATCTAAATTCAATTATGTATCTTTTTCTAAGTTTCAATGTCTTTTTAATCATTATATTTATATTTTTGTCTGTCCTGTTTCAATTTCATATTATCTTTTCTCATTAAACAAATTTTCCTCTGTAGTTACTAATTGGAGTATGACACCTTTGTATCTTTTAATTTTATCCATTCAACTCTTATTTAAACTTCAATTTATGCCTTTAAACTTATAACATTCAATATAGTACACAACTTCCAATCAAATTCTGCTTAGTACATTCTTAAAATACACACTATGTTCTTTAATATAGATAGATAGATAGATAGATAGATAGATAGATAGATAGATAGATAGATAGATAGATAGATAGATAGAGATAGATAGATAGAGATAGATAGATAGATAGATAGATAGATAGATAGATAGATAGATAGATAGATAGATAGATAGATAGATAGATAGATCGATCTTTGGTACTTCGGGTTTTCTCCCATGTAGAATCGGAGAAGCACAAGGCCGAAGACACAAGCCTGAAGATGATGAATGAGACTTCATCGAAATGTCGCCTAGATATTTCCAATTCTACACAGGAGAAAACCCGAAGTACCAAAGATCTACATACAAATACCCGCGAAAATCTCCGAAAACAAATATATATATATATATATATTTATATATATATAAATATATAAATCTCCGAAAACAAATATTATATATATTTATATATATATAAATATATAAAACAATAGTAAATAAGACACTCATTCCCTTCCAATTCAATTCTATCATTAATATTAGTTACAATCTTAACTTCTTCAACATTTCTTTTCAATTGAATATTTTCTTGGGAACACTTATAAACTTTCCATAATTAATTCTTTTTTTTCCAAATTTCTTTTCACTTATATTTTTATAAATCATTAATAATAATTAAAATGTTCCCATCTTTTCCTAATTTCATTCTCTCATTCTCTTTATTTCATTTATTTATTAACAAACATCCCATTGCATTACAATAAGTATTTTATCCATCCTTCTAGACCCAATGTTAGCAATTTGTTCTTATATTGTCTAGGGGATGGCTCCTCATACATTACTTCTCAGGTTTCCAATTTCTTTTAAGAGCTGTAACCATCAGAGGAGAATGCTGTAATTCCCCTTAGTCAAGTTTTTGGTGACCAATTGTTCACAATTAATTTTCCCATGTTCTTCTTTGTTGTACTTGTGTTTTGACCTGTGACCGCAAATAAAGTAATTATTATTTTAAATTATTAACAATACTCTTATGTACCTTGGCAGAATCCCTTTTTCAATTAAAATTTTACCCATTATCTCTAAATAGGCTTATATTTTCAATCCTCATACATTTTCCCTGTTTCTCTATATCTTGTTTCTGTCTTTTATAACTTCTTTTCCTTTCCTTCTTCCCCCTCTTCTTCTCCCTCCTCTTTTTGCCCCCTTGTCTGTCTACTTTTAATTCTCTCTTCTGTAGCTTCCAAATATTGTAATTATTTTTCAAACTATTATCTTTTTTGGTTGTTTTTTCAAATCTTAAACTTTCCATTCTCTTTCCCCACTTTCCTTTTTTTCCCCACATAAAATTACTTGATAATTAAAGATGGCTTCTTCTTTGTCCCGACCTTCTTGTTCTACAAGCGTTTCTTGTTGTTTCTCATAGTTCCAGATCTTCATTTCTAAAAATTGAAATACGAAGCCGAAAGAACCTCTTCCTTCTTGTGCATCTTCTTTCTGTTTTTTAAGTTCCGTTTTCAATTCTTCCAAAAGTGATGCCATTTTAAACACTTTTAAACAACCACCTGATTGATTTTAGTCATTTAAATCCAATAGCCAAAAATCCCAAAATCACCAAGTAATCCAAATAATCCAAAGCTGTTTCTTCTTGATTCTTTTTCCACTTTCTCTTCCTGAGGGCTCTATTATTTTGTTGCTAAGTTCCAGTTAGAACGTATCTTTTAGGAATCTTGTTAAATTTTCACTGTCAGTTCCATTTAGTTCCAGGCAGTCTCCTCCATTTTTCCAGATCCTGCCCTTTTATTCTTTCCTTTTCTCTCCTTTCCTTCTTTTAAAAGTTTTTGAGTATCCAAAAGTCATTATTATCCCTTTGACATTTTATTTTCATCTTAAATGACTATTGATGTCAAAGTGGATATTTGTTAATTTTTTTACTTAAATCTCTTAGCTGTCAGTATAAGGAAGGGAAGAAAAAAAAAAAGCCAAATCCTTTCCCTTCCCTCTCTCCTTCGCTGCCTCAAAATCTTCTTTGGGAACATGTTATTTTTTATAGTTCAAATTCCAGGGTACCTTACATTGTTGCTTTTTCAGTTCAACCCAGTCAACCAAAACTTTCTCTTCTTATCTTCCTCCTACACATTCTTTTCCGGTTGAGTTCTTCTTTGAGGTGGCCATTTCTGACTACCACTGCAACCGCTTTCGAGAAAGGGAGCAATGACCAGCTGCGGAGGAAAGATGTGGCTCTCCTCAATCCTGCTGGCAGTCTCCCCGCTCTTGACCACCTCTACAGGATGGCTTAGTCCCGAATCCAGCTGGCTTGGGGTGCTCCGGTGGAGAGCACGGACCGAAACCACGCACGATCATGGATTTCGGTCCGTCGCCAAATAAACTCAAACCGGAAGTCCACATAAACTCTTTTCTTGTCTTCTGGTATTTTTTTGTACTACATGAAGGTTTTTTTAAAAAAACACATTCAATGGTTCTGAAATTACATCTGTCAGTTCCTTCAAAATCCTGGGATATAAACAATCTAACCCAAGTGATTTGTACTCATATAAGAATATGTTATCCATATTCTAAAAATTCTGCTAAACCTTCCCAGTGGACTGTGATTCAATATATTTTGATTTAAATAAACAATGGTAAATATCAAATGAAAAAGATAAAGTTGGGCAACTTCTCTGTCTTCCCCTTTTGTTACATGTTCTTCCCCTTTTGTTACACGGTTAGCCCACTTAAACGCTTCACAGCACCATTCCTCTCCTACCTCCTTTAGCCAATGCCTTCCATATGGTATGGCTGTTTCTCCCACTCAGTATCAGATTCAGCAAAGATGCACAAGAAGGAAGAAGAAACCTACGTAACTAGCAACATCACTAAAACAGTCCTGACAGCACTGGTGATTGGATTGTCAGAAACTGACGAGTCAATCCCCTGCTTCATTTGGGTTTCCTTGACCATACAATTCAACTACATTTTGCTTCTTAATGTTTTTAACTTGAACATTTTGCTTGCATACTGTGATAATTTTAAATTGAACTTGGTCATAAAACTTACAATCTACCCCTTCTGTATTAGAGATAGGAGTATTAACTTGGATAATCGTATCAATGGATTGTCCATTAAATCTAATTCATATTATTGAATCACTGATTGCATTGTTGCAAGCAGTGTTCTTGCTATATTCTTCTACCTATGAAAATAATGCTGCCCTTTGCTTTTCATGTTTAGAGCATTAAATAGTGTGATATTCTGACCAAATCATTCAATTCCAGTCCATCTCAATTAAAATGTCAATGTAGATTTGGTTCATTTTATTCTTCACTGTATGTTAATGCTAAGTCATGCACAATAAAGCAGCAGATAATACAGACAACATTAAATATTGTTAACATCATTTTGATATATTTAAGGAGGAAAGGCATATTTCTATTTAATATATGAAGATTTTGAGAAATCCAAGTAACGGAGAAAAGGCTGATTACTTATCAAGATCAGAGCAGACATAGAGGCCAATTGTAGCTCTTCATTGCATTAGGAAGAAATTCTCCATTTATTTCAGTTATTGTGATTGTATCTTACAAAAAGCAACACACATTAAATATAAGTATACACTTAAGATCCCATATATTTTAGCATTAAACAACAATTCTTCAATTATAGAAGCTTATCAGAATAGCTAATTCTATCATTATCTTTCTTCTACCAAGTTCTTAGCTTCTTTTTCACATTATACATTCTGCACAAATAAGTCTTCATGAACATTAACATGCATTTGTATGCATTTCTAATTTGTGTGTTTTAATGTATGTTCACACACTAAGCAATATTTCTCATGGGATATGTGTATCTCTTTTTAAGATATTTTTTAAAATATATTTATATAAAAATTCTGATGTAAGTATAATTCATTCATACCCCATGTGATACAGAGCCAAGTGTGTGGTATTAACACTGAATTCCTCCTGAAAAACCTACTAGTGTTGAAACAACTTTAAAGAGAACATAAAATATTATAGTTCTATAGCCTTATATATACTTCAGTGTATCAAGAATTTCTGTCAATACATATTTAGTGGAATTGTTTATTGAAGAGCTTTATCTTATATCTCCTACGATGGCTAACTCAACAAAACCTGCCTAGTTTATAGCCTCTGAAGCTGTCAGGAGGCTCAGGCTGACAGGAATAGTAACTTTTCTGATATGTCTCCATGATAGCTTATGCTCACACTGCACAAATTAAAAGTTAAGAGAACATTTGGATTTTTTCACCAGTGACACTTGAACATAAACTTTCTGTTGCAGATGATGTTTAATTTTGTACATTTTCTAGTGTACTGAATTTGGTTAGCAACAAAATTTGGGACTAATTAGAAAATACCACTTACTAATTATTCTGTTCTGAAAACTGGTAAGTATTAATGGTCTTCTACTAATGGTTAAAAAAAAGTATACTTTCTCAATAGAATTTGAGAATGCATAACTGATTTTAGCACATTGCACTAATGTAATAAAAATGAATTAACCATCTAAGAAATTAGACATATGAACTATGATAAACACATTTAAAACTGCAGACCTATGGCTCCGTGGTCAGACAATTTACACAAATTTCACATAGATAAATGCCATCCTACTGTCTGCACAATAATAAAATTTAAAGAAAAATGAAAAGGGGGAGAAAGAAATATAAGTAATTCTCATTCCCCATGTTTGCAATGTGAGATCAGATTGCCATTGTTCAAAAGAAAATGCGAAAGAATCGCAACAAAATTTAAATCAATTTTAGTGTTAATATTTATTGTTTTAGCATTTTAATATTTTAAATGATTTATCTTGTTTTTATTATTGTAAGCTGAGAAGAAGAAGAAGAAGAAGAAGAAGAAGAAGAAGAAGAAGAAGAAGAAGAAGAAGAAGAAGAAGAAGAAGAAGAAGAAGAAGAAGAAGAAGAACAACAACAACAACAACAACAACAACAACAACAACAACAACAACAACAACAACAACAACAACAACAACTTAAAGTGCTCTGGGACTTTAGAATTTAAACTGACATGCACATTCCACATATCACAAAGACTTAAGAATTGTCAGTGAGAAAAACACAAAAGTCTTGAAAGTGGACTTGGCCATACTTCAAGACATAAGAATAGAAGAGAAAGAATTGGAGAAAATGGCAAAATATAAAGACCTTCAAATAGAAGTAGAACAACTGTAGCAAAAGAAAGTAAAGGCCATATCAATAATAATACCAGTTGTTTTTTGTGAAAACAACTGGAAAACCACTTGAACACCACATTTACAAATTCACCATCAATCAATTGCAAACGGCAGCTTTACTTTATGATGATCCCCTTAAGACCTTCAAATATCAACATTCCTTTCAATGACAAGACTCGATAGGTGAGTAAAATGCAAATCCAGCCTAAATAATTGGCTGACCGTGTGATGAACCAAATCAAAAATAAAAGAAACAACATTTTTCAGCTGAAAAAAACATCTAATAATAAAACCTTAGGTTGATTTACAACCAGCAAGATTTCTCCATTTATTTTGTGAAGCAAAAATGGGACATAACAAAAATGTAGAAACTCCACCACTCGCCCTTCTGAATCTATCTGCCGAGGTGACTTTGTTATTTTTTTTTAAGTTATTTTTGTTGTAACTTAACCTTAATCATCAGTCACTTTCCAACTTAGTAAGATTTCCCCTTCATTTTGCCAAATCACTAAATGCAGAATGAAAAGATTTAGTTACCCTTTCTAAATAAGGATAAGAACTACAAACAAAAATACTGCTACAATAGTATTATAATCATGCCATTTTATCATCAAATCACTGTAGAATTTCTACATTGATTAGTTGCATTTAGCTGCAATGGTGCTGCCCTTCTTTTTTTTTCCAAAAAGAGGTAAAATGTATTAGAAAGGGGCATGGCAATGTGGGAAATACTGAGTATTAGGACTTCATGATGCAGCATTTTTATCCTGTCTAGATTCAGATGTTATGCATAGTTTAGCAAAGCTGGTACTTAGATGGAAGATTGTCAAGTTGCAAACTAGATTACTTACAACAATATCCTGGTAGAAACAATGACAAACCATTTCCTTATTGTTGCCTAATCACAGACATATTCATGACATTACCAAGAATCAAACTTGCCTTGAAGAAGATTTTACTTTTATCTGTTTTAGTTCTATGTCTTTGGACAGTACTTGCTAAATAGCCTTGAAATGGAGATGAGCACCAGTTTCTCTATATTCTGCAACAAGTAGCAGAGAAAAATCCACAGAGACTCCTTTATCTTTTGAGTTCTATTCACCTGTCTGCTCTCAAAACTATGAAGCAAGCTTATAAGAAGAAGAGTTAAAAGTAAATCACTTAGTTCTTATTTTGAGATGAGTCCATTTGATTATATCATACTGGCCCTAGATCTCAAACTTGGAAATATTGTACAACTTAAATTCTCTTCTCAAGACAATATTCTATGCAACATTTAGTGCACCATTTGTACTCTCTTATAATTAATGCAATTTTAAAATGTATATCAAAAAGCAATATGAGCTGTTTCACAAAACTGATTATTTCTAGTGAACAAAGTCTGTGTGCCATAATACTTAATAACAGTCCCAGTAGAAAAATAAAATAAAGCTTTAGCAAAGACTGTAGTTTATGGTCAATTTAATTAACATAAATGTTCTACTTGGATCATTTGGCACAGTAATGCTTTGTAATAAAGCTGCCACTGACAAATACTTCTTTATTGTTTACTTTACAGCTTTATACTCCACCCCCACATCCAGGAAAGCAATCTTTTCTAGAGTTAAGCACCTCCTGAAAATAATGAACTTTAATGCAATGCAATTGGCTTAGTTTTGATTTTATAGTCTCACTATTCTTCTTATTCTCCAGTGCCAGCATCTTGTTTCCAACATGCAATCAAAAAGCTAAAAGAAACAGTAACAAAGCATTGTAACTGACATTCACGGAACCCAAATAATCTAATTTGACAACCATATTCTGAAAAAAATACATTTAGAATATTTTCATGATGTAGATACAGAGAGGTGGCTTTTTAAGCATTCAGGAACACTACTATAGATAATCCTTGCTTAACTACCACTTATTCACAACTGCTCAAAATTGTGATGCCACTAAATAAGTGGTATTTATGACTGGTCCTCAAGGGTCCAAGTCAAAGTGAAAAAATTCAGCTTTCATAAAGTAGAGGTGCTGGACCATGCTTTTCTTTGCAGTATACTTTTATTAAACATAACTAGGAAGTACAATCTAAGAAGTACAGAAAAAGAAAGAAAAAGGAAACTCCTTCCCTGCAAGCATGCACAGTAAATCAGATATCACAAGTCACCCATATCTTAGTTGCTATAGAAACATGATAACAATTCTAGTAGGCTCTGGATGCTCAGCAGATAAAATTAAAAAAAACATAGTGACACCCCCTTCTTTGTCTGGTGAGCAGACATCAGATAAGGCACATCTTCTCATGCAGATATTCATGCTGAGCAACTGCAAGTGGTTTGTTGAGCATGTCAGCAATCTGATCATGTGTGGATACATACCGCAATTTAACAAAACCTTGTTTAACTAATTGCTTTATGTTCTTATAATGAATGTCAATGTGTCTGGACCTAGAACCTGTGAAATGGGTTTTGGAAATATAAACCACAGATTCATTGTCTTCCGTCACGGTGATTGACTGGATCGGGCGAGTCCAGATATCTGTGACTAAACCATCAAACCACATTAAAGAATTACATGCATCTGAAACACAAGCATATTCAGCTTCACTAGATGAACAAGAAATAAAATTTTGTTTACGCACATGCCAGTAAACAGGACATCCATTTAAGAATACCATATAACCTGAAGTACTTTTACATGACTTTTTATCACTCTCCCAGTCAAAATCTGCATAACAACATAATTCTGCATAATTAGTATGTGTCGGTTCTAACAACAACTTCATATTTTTAGTGTGCTAAAAAGAAGTTGCTCAACAACTTCTTAATGCATAACCAATGAAACTGTTTTGCTTTACCTATGTGTCGTGACAAAAGATTAACACTAAGTGCAATATCTGGTCTAGTCCAACTACTAATGTATAACAATGACCCAATTACTGAACGATAAAATGTTTGATCTTCAAAATCAGGACTTGGTTCATGTGACAGATTATGAAAATCTATTTGCATAGGTATGTAAGCTGTTTTAGCATCCTTCATATTGCAATGATGCAACAGTTGTTCAATCTTGTCCTCTTGTGAAATACTAAACCCCTTCTGAGTTTTAGTAATCTGAACACCCAAATAAGTGTTAATGTAACCTAAAGATTTCAATGTAAAATATTTCTACAAGGCTTTAGCAAAACTGTCACTCATTTGCTTATTTGGACCAATGTAAATGATATCATCAACATAAACAAGATATATATTCGCAGATCTTTTTGTGAACATGCATTCATCAGTTTCGGATTTAATAAAACCCATTAAATTTAGTTTGTCAGTAAGACATAAATACCACATTAAACCAGACTGTTTCAGACCATAAAGACTTTTGTTTAATAGCCAGGTATCTCCTTCTTGTTTTCGGAAGCCTGGAGGACCTTTGATGTAAATTTCTTCATCCAGGCCAGCATGTAAATAAGCTGTTTCAACATCGAATTGGAACACTTCTAAACCAAGAATAGTTGCAGTGGCTAAAGCAATTTTTAGGCTCTCAGTCCGAATTGTCGGTGAATAAGTATTTGTGTAGTCCTCAGGATAACGTTGAGTGAAACCCTGAGCTACAAGTCTGGCTTGTATAATGACTCACCATTTGGCTTCTTTTTGATTCTGTAGACCCATCTAGTGCCAATAACTTTCTTATTTGCTGGAAAACTTGCAGGCAGAAACACCTTGAGTTGCTTTAGACTGTCCATTTCAGCCTGTATTGCCTTATACCATTTCTCTTGCTCTGAATCATGAAGATGTTTAATTTGTATGAACTTATCAGGAGGCAGTGTAACAGCACAAATCAAAGGTAAGGGTGCTTTTGTCAATTTCCACAAATATCGCTTCAGAGGGATTCCCTTATTAACCCTCTCAGAACATCTTGGAACAACGGTCCATTCTTCTTCCATTTCATCCTTGTCTTCTTCCTCATTGCTAGCATCAGCATCGATGGCTTGCGAAGACGGAACCTCTGGTTGAGAAGAACTAGTTGATGGAACATCCGCCTGAGAATCTTGATCATCAGACTGTGTACCATGAGTAGCATCAATTCTAGGAAAATAAACTCCAGGATCATTGGAGTGAATCCTGGACCAGTCAGCATCTTCCTCAAAAGTAAAGGATTGAGAAACCACTATTACATGTCTGGAGTCAAAGAACTTGCTGTATTTTGAATTGTCATCAATACCCATGAATCTCATTCTCTTCGTGCTGGACCTCCTTTTTTCTTTGAGATAAATGAACAGTCACCATAGCGTATGAACCAAAAATATGGATATTTTTCAGATCGGGTTTATACCCATATAACATGAAGAAAGGTGTCTGATTTAGTACACTACTCCAGATATGGTTAATAATGTAGTTTGCATATTTAATTGCTTCACCCCAGTATAGGAGACTAAGATTAGTGTCTTCTAGGAGACAACACATCATGGTTTGCAGGACCCCATTTCTGCATTCCACCACTCCATTTTCCGCAGGAATGTAAGGAGCTGAGATCTGATGCAGAATTCCTCTTATGCATCCAGTCCTGAAAATGCTGGGATATGAATTCAGCACCGCAATCACTTTGAATTCTAGTGATGCAAACATCATGTTGGATGTTGACATAGGTTGCAAAGTCTTTAAAAATCCGAAAGGTCTCTGATTTTTCTTTCATAGGAAATACAAATCCATATCTAGAATAATTATCAACAATTGTTAAGAAATATTTTTTACCACCAAGTGTTGGTGCAAATGGACCTACTATGTCTGTATGTACCAAATCAAAAATGCATGTTGACAGGCGTGTAGCGCGTTTTGGAATGGCTGCTACCTTGGATTTAGCTTTATTGCATATAGCACAATCCAAGAACACCTTACACCCCTTAGATCCAAACCTTTTACGAATTCTGGCATCTTGCTAAGAACACGAAAACTGGTGTGCCCCAATCTTCTATGCCACTTATGGATACACCTAGAATGCAAAAATTTACCTGTTAGTAAATTCTCAACATTCTTATTAGGAACCTCAGGCTTGCTTTGAGCAACCTGTTTCTTACTTTTTTTCTCTCTCTGGGCCTTCTTGTTGGAAAATGTATACTTGCCTGTGCTTGCGAGGTAGACTTTGGCTTTAGATAATAAACGCCACCAATAAATATGGTTTCAGCAACAATATTACCCTCTTTAACCACATAACTTGCTTTTTCAAAATGATGAACCTGGTACTTGGATAATCTCGACAAATGACTCTGACTAAGCAAACTACTGGTCGCTGTTGGTATATAATAAACATCAGGAATAAATGCATCTAACTCTTCAATATAAACAGTTCCTTTTCCCTTGACCTGAACAGAATTATTGGAAAAAGTGTACAGTTCACACATATCAGGTTCAGGCTCATGCATCTCTGTGTAAAGATCTTTTCTGTAGGTAACATGCACTGCTGCTCCACTGTCCAAAGTCCAGAGATGTCTTCTTCATAATCCGGATGGGATTGTGGATTGTTGGTTAAAGCCAATGTGATGTGTGGAGCTTGTAGATCATGTCTGGGACCATGACGTCCTTGTCTTTCGCCTCTGCCCCTGTTTCTGGAATCTGTTCCTCTGGGCTGGTACATGGCGGTGCTAGAGATCATTGGGAACAATCCCAGATGATATGCCACATACGACCACAGATGTAGCATCTTGGCATCCTTGGAACAAAAGCTCTTCCTTGGAAGTGATGCCTTACTGGAGCTCTTGATGCAGGTGGTCCTCTCAAATGCGTGGCTTGCATGAATGCTTTTTCCTCAGTTATAATTCTGCATATATGATCAACTGTGCACTGTGCACTTGATTAATATTTGAAATGGCATCTTTTCATTCATGATTCAATGAATTAATAATAACACTGATCATTTATTTATTTTATTTATTTATTTAATCAATTTTATATACCGCTCCCCTCTCCCAGCGGGACCCGGGGCGGTTTACAGCCAAATAAAATACAATCAAATACAATATTTAAAATGCAGTTAAAAAGATTAAATAAGTGGCTGAAGGGTAAAACAGATTATGGAGTTAAAAAGTTAAAACCATTTAAAATCAATTAAAAACCCTACCAATAACTCTAGGCCAAACCGGCTTGATGGAATAGGTGGGTCTTCAGCACACGCTGGAAGGCTAATAGGTCAGGGATGGTCCTCATCTCCGGGGGTAATTCGTTCCAGAGGGAGGGTGCTCCCACCGACAAGTCCCCCACCCTCGGGGTCGCCAGCTGGCACCGTCCAGCCGGCGGTACCCCAAGGAGGCCCGCTGTATGGGAGCGCACTGGCCGACGGGAGGCTAATGGTGGCAGTAGGCGGTCCCATAAGTACCCAGCTCCCAAGCCATGGAACTTTGCTAACAGTTCTCTTTTTATATATTCTTTTAAATTATTCAGTATACACTATCTTTTTAAAATATTATGCCTGGTGTTTTTTGCATCTTTTCATCAATCAATGAATCAATCTAACAATCAAGTCATGGGGTTAATTAGTCTTTTTTCATTTGAAAATCATTCACAGCATAACCTTGATCAGCAAGTTCTTTTCTCTTTCCTTTCAGTTTAGTTAAATGTTCTCCAATAGATACACCAGATTTCAATTTCGAACCATGAAATTCGGTTAAGAGCAAACATGTAGATTCAATTGAAATAGGCTGGTAACATGCTTCTAATTGAGCCCAAATTTGTTGGGCAGTTGCATCAGGTGAAAAAATAATCTGCAGTTCAGTGTCAATTGACATCAATAATATTGTGCATGCTTTAATATCCAATCTTCTTATGTCGGGAGGCCAAGGTTGTGGTGAAACACCATACAGTGAGTACTTCTCTACGAAGTAAAATGCTAACCTCACTGACCCATGCCTTGTAATTTTGTCCTGAGCACTTTAATTTTGAATTACCAGTCAGTGGGGTGATAGAAGATTGTTGAAGAGGAACATGTATAACTTGCGCTGGTTGAGCAATGCCTGCCTGGGCACCAGGAGGCGCTGAAGCTGGCACTGGTTGGCCTGCTGAAGGCATTTGCATAGCTGGAGCAACAGCTGGAGGTAGTGTATCAGCTTGTACAGCGGACTGATTCATTGACATCATTGTAAAAGCTCTTTGTAAATTTTGTAATTGTTCATGTATTGTACGCAAGTCACCAGCAGATGGTGCTACAACATTAGAAATTGCAGAAACTCTTGCTGTTTTGGTTGAGTCAGCATCACGAGACATCACGAGATAGCTGTGATATAGGCAAAGCTCTCTGCTCTGATTGGTCTGACACCACTCCCTTGTGACCAACTTGTGGGTGGTCCCTTGGCTTCGATGAAGGAGGCAAGATGGAGGACTCAGGAACTCCAACCACACCCTTATCTGGCTGAAGGCTAGGGCAAAAGCCTTAGCCTGCTGTAGGCTGTGTTCAAACACTGCAATATGCTGCATATAATCCTGCACAGCTTTCTGACACATTGTCTGCTTGGGACTCAATGGAGAATAATGAATTTTACCTTTCTCTTTGGGTGAGAAATGCTCAGCTGACTGTATAACTTTAGGCTTAGCACTAAGCTTTTCATATTCTTGGGCTTCCGGTTCTTTAGGCAGAGTCTCTTTTTGAGCAGTAGCTTGGGAACATGCATCATAAACAAAAAATGGTACAGACCTAATTTCTTGCCCTCCCATAGCAACTTCCTCCAGATGAGTAGCAGAAGCAAGCGGTGTCTGCCAAAGTCTTTTAATATCCTCCTTAGTTATTTCGAATGATGATAAATCTTCCTCTGACCGAGCTCTCCATTTTGCTTTTCCTTTCTTGCGTCATCTTAGAGTTAAACACAACTTCCTCGGATATTGTGGACTGACTGACTAAAAAAACCTTAACCACTTACTATCAAAGCAACCGGCAAAGAAAAACATCGTAAATTCACAAACCACCCTCTGCTACCAATGTCAAAGTGGAAAAATTCAGCTTTCATAAAGTAGAGATACTGGACCGTGCTTTTCTTTGCGGTATACTTTTATTAAACATAACTAGGAAATACAATCTAAGAAATACAGACAAAGAAAGAAAAAGGAAACTCCTCCCCTGCAAGCATGCGCAGTAAATCAGACATCACAAGGAACCCATATCTTAGCTGTTATAGAAACATGATAACAATTCTAGTAGGCTCTGGACACTTAGCAGACAAATCAAAAAAATGTAGTAACAGTCCAGTCTACCAAAAAAAACCACAATAAAGTGATCATCATCAAGGCTCATAGCAATTGACTCCCACAACACTGTCAGCAGCAGCAACTGTCAGTGGGGAAGCCTACAGGGAAGGCTACACAGACACAGGCATACACTCATTCACACATACCATTAAATAATGGAAATGTTCATATTAAATAATTAGTTCAAGACAGAAACTATTTTATTATATAACTAAATTTTGATGTGGATCTCAGTGGTTCTTTTTTATCATTTTATTTTATATTCAACTTCAGACAAAATCTTAAATAATTTTAAGCTGGTATTACTCATACATTGGCAAATAATATGGTGGAACTTTTATTTTTCGCTTTTTTAATTTCAATATTTTAAATTTAAAAAAATAATATTTTCAATTATTCTAATTATATTATATAAACATTACTGCATTGAAATCTGCACTGAAATAATATAATGCATAATAATTTAAACTTTATAACAACAGTAGTTTTGTATATATATTACACATGTGATATTACACACATATTCCAAAGTGGTGGAGTTTGCCATAGAACATTGCAATTGTCACTTTGTTAAAAGCAACAGGAGCTAGCAGAAATATATAGATATATAGATATAGATATATAGATATAGATATATATAAATGGTGATTTCCAGAAAACTTTAAAAACTTGTCCAGAACTTCAATTAATTATTAAAATCTGTTGAATATTTGGTAAATAATTTAATTTTCATTTACATTCCAGTGCTCTGTAGTACTGTCATACAACATATTATAATCTTTCACTTCCTATTTTTCCAGCCTTCTTTTATATTGGTTAGGCATATTTTCACTTTCTTTGCAAATTGTATTTATTACTGAGGCACAACTATAATCTCTATTCTGTTTATTTAAGATGTGGACCAGATAACATAATAGCTGATGCACTTATCATTAGGCATTTGAATTTTTTCCATCTACATTTAGTTTTTTCAATTAAAAATTTGTGTTTATTAAAAATACATAATTTTGAAGAATTAATAAATATTACTAATAATAATTGTGTTGTAAAGAAAATAAGAAATGAGAACATTGTGTATGTAGTTCACTTTTATGAAAATAAATGTGGGATAAAATTTAGTAAATAAAAATAAAGCAAAAATGTGTTGCTGGTCTGCTCAAACTGATATAGTATGTTTGAGAAAATGTGAAGAACTGTACATGTATCAGAAATAAATACTTTGAAAAAATGCAGTTATTTTATGTAAGCAATATCTGTAAGAGCAAATCTTGCAAATGCTCAAAATATTTAATTTTCAGCCTCAAAAACATCCAATCTACTACAAGTGATTATTAAAACATGTAAAACAAACAAAAATACCTACAATTACTCCAGTAAAATTATGTTGGTGCTTAATCAACTTGATATGCAAACTTCAGGGGCTGAATGGAATAAATTATTAGATTCCTGTTTTGCCCAGAAAATGCTAATGTCAATACAAAACTTCAGCAAAACTTAGATTACCTTATTCAACATTATATAGTATTAGTGGACTCCATCATGCTTATATTAGGATATTGCAGGCTAACTCTGTCTTCAGTGTGGAGTTCAATCCTGATGGGCTTAAGCTTGACTCAGCCTTCCAGCCTTCTGGGGTAAAATGAGGACCCAGATTGTTGGGGGCAATATGCTGACATTGTAAACTGGTCAGACAGTGCTGAAAAACATTTTGGAGTGATATTTAAGCGCTGTTGCTAAGTGCTATTGAAAAGGCTTGCATAAATTATCATGTCTTTAGAGATGTAATGAGATTGATTCACTTAAACATATGACTGTATTGAGTTCTCTAAATGTTCAATTTATGGAGGACATTTTTACACATATTAAAATAATTTTGAGGTATAATTTAATATGTTCCAATGTTATTCCTTTCCCATGGAGTTTGACATCTGGGCAAATTAAGTGGAATCTATATGCTATACTTAAAGCTAAAAGACTTGGCCCAATTATTCAAAAGTCTGCTGAACTAATGTTATTAACATTTATGAATAAATTACTTATCAACATGAATTAGTTATGTATGAAGCAACAGGGATTAGTTATGGTTCTTATATGAAGATTATAATTTATACAGTATTATATAATTATGGAAGTAATAGTTTTACTGTCTTCTATATGAATAGGTAATAAATTGAGTGTTGTATCCAGGATTCAGGCAAGTGTTGAATCTTTTTGAATATCTTTTAAATTATCCCCATCCCAGTTCAAATATTCTTGATACAAGGATTCTTAAACAGAATAAAGGTCACATTGAAATTATATCTGATTTTGTTGCTGTTCTGTCAAGAGAAACAATGATTCAGAAGAAATTAAAAACATTTCTCACACTCTAGTAATAGTATCTTCTTGGTAGAATCAGGGAGGACATTGGTTTCCTGACTCGCTTTTTATATTTTCCCTTCATTCTTAGTATGGCTTTCCTTAAACTCTGAGAAATTCTACATCAGCCACTATCACACATCTTTTAAACCCTGTATACCCGTGGCTTATACAGTAAATATAGCAGCAGAACTCCATACATATCCATCAACTCTCTTCTTCTCCTGCAGGGAATGGTTGGATGGTGTGCTTATATACTTCAATTGCTAGATGGAACTGAGCTTAACTGCATTGAATCATATTTTTCCTTTTCCTCTCTTGCTCTTGTTTAGCTTCCTGATTGAAAAGTTTTTTTTAAGTTTCCTATGATCAGCAAGCTTCTGATTCATCTTCCTTGATCATTTCTATAATTTTCACTATCTCAGAGAGTTTCACTTCTACAAAAAGCTTCTAAACAAGACTGAAAAAAAATTATCTACTCTGCTGTGGGAAAGGGACTCAACTTTTATTTGTATTTATGCCAAATATCATTATGAAGAACAATGGATATGTTATACCTTAAAACCACTGGTAGGATTCAATTTTTTCTACTACCGGTTCTGTGGGTATGGCTTGGTGGGCGTGGCAGGGGAAGGATACTATAAAAATCTCCAGTCAGAGAAAGCATTTGTCAGTTCTCCAAACTACTTAAAATTTCCACTACCAGTTCTCAAGAACTGGTCAGAACCTGCTGAATACCACCTCTGCTTAAAACAACAAAACTCCTATGTACATATTTTCCTTTCTTTTAAATGTATGCTAAAAGGTGTTATTAAGAATACATGTCTCTTATAATAGTTATTGAACAACAGGCTTATAGAGGTAAAAATAGAGAGTAAATGTTGTATTGTATTCTGATTTAGTTATTGTATTGTATTGATTTAGTTAAAGAAAATTACACACAAGATAGTAGCATTTTCTAATCACACTTTTGATTGATTATTTCCTAAACAATATACCCATGGAATAGAAGTAAAAAATGATGTCCAACTATTCTATGGATAATGACAATAGTAGTCATTTACTAATATGGATCTGCTCATTAGTCAGCATAAAATTACATAGAGAATAGAATCTGCTTATGTTTTAAATTTAACTACTTTCTGAAGTAATTCAGAAATTATACAGTTCTAATGTAATAACCTTTAGTAAATATCTGTGAAATAACCTCAGGGCTATATTTCCTTCTGTATATATTTTCCTCAACCTCTGCTTAGAAAATTACATTATGTGCCATTTTGTACAATGACCGTAGAATGTTCAAAGCTATATTGTATCTGACTGAGAACAAACTAATAGTAATTAATTTGCCTTTAATTACTATTAGTTACTCATTCACATTATAGTGGTATAGCCAAGAGGATTACTAAGGCTGCTGCATTAAACAAGAAAACACACTGAATATTTATTCCTACAGACCATATGGACGATTCAGAAAAGTTATTTTTCAACATGAAAAAGGCAATAGCATCAGCAAAATGTTAGAAAGCTAGACATGAACTTGTTAAATCTTTGCAATAAAGTTAAACAAAGCTTCAATGAAAGTGTGTAGATATGCTAATGTAACTCTTATCTTTCTCAATAACTCTGTCAGATGCACTCTGTGGAGCAGATTAGAAAAATCAATGCCACAATAGATTAGAACTACCTATATTGAAATTGGCTATAGATAACAAAATCTTGCAAATTTGATTGTGCAGAACCTGCCTATATCCTTTATTTCTTATGGCTCAGTGAAACATGAAGTCACATGCTTCATCTGCTTCTTAATATTATCTGGTTTCCCAGGACATTAAAATAAAAAGTTTCAGTCCCCTTTGTCTAAGTATAGATCTTGCATATTTTTGTCAAAGTCATCTTTCATAATCTCAACAAACATTTGTATTCAGAGTGATAAGTACCCATAAAGTCAGTGTCAATACTTGACTGCACAGACCTTGTGCAGGTTAATTTGCCCCATAAGTTCCAAAGGCACATCCATCACTACTGTAATTGAATCCATCCACATTACTGATGCTTATTCTCTTTTCTCTTCTATTCATCATCTCTCCCAGTATTATGACTTCCTTAGAAAATTGACATACTATACCTAAGTTTGCTTATCTGTACTTTGAGTGAGAACTCTGTATTGAATATTTTTTGATTCATTGGTTTGTTCTTTGACTATCCATTGTATTCTCAATAGATGTTTCCAATACTAATATACAAAAGTGCTAACATTATTTCTAGCCAATTCTTCAAAATTAAACTTTCATTTCCCTAGAAAGTCACATGTATAATCATTGCCTAAACAATTCTGATCTCTTATTTCCATCTTCAGTGTCTTTCCAGATGTTATGTAATAATATTCCTTGCATTTTTAACAATTATCTGAAATTGTTATGTTCCTAGAAGTGCAGTGCCTGAGTGGTTAGGAGGCAGGGTTGGAGGTTAAATGCAAGCCTGCATTCAGCAGGGTGATCTCCTGTCATTTGCTTCTGCTATTTGACAGGGACATGAAAGGAGTCCCCATGGGCATCCCCCAGGCAATGGTAATGTCACCGGCTAATCCTTTCAGCCCAAAGTGCCTTAAATGGTGCCTCCAACATGAATGGGACCAGGGGATTAAGTTCCTTTCTTATACCTTTATTTTTCTTGGCTTTGCCTTTAGTTTTAACGATTTGTACTGTTATAATGTTAAAATGTTTTCACCATTTGTACTGACATTCATTTTGGTTTATTTGATTTCTTGGTCTTTGCCAATCTCTTTTCACATACATCCTTAACAACTTTCTAATACAATTTCACAGTTCCTCTGGTTTCCAGTCAATACGTTTTAGAAGTTCCTTGATGGTTTGTCTTGAAAGTAATGGGTATGTGCTTAAGGTCATATTGTGGAAACTGTTTGACTTTATTCTTCAGCATCAGCTTGTCTTGAACTTGAACATGAACAGTTCCTAATGTATTTCCCAGTCAGGCTACAGCTTTCCTATTAATTAAGCTTTTTGATTTCTTTGTACATTGCTATGATCAATTTAATTTCTGTGAAAGTTATCTATGTATACTATGTCATTTTGTTATTTGAAAATTGTAAATAAAGAATATAATAAAGAAATGATTTGATTGGCAGAAACTGATAATGACTTTCCTACTTCTGTTCAGTTGCCGAATCCATAAATAAACTACTATGGTAATTCATTGTTATTTCTAATGTTGGCTTTCTAGTCTTCAGCTACAAGCTTCCCTAATTACACATTGAACTTGCCTGTAAAAACAGTCAATTTTCTCATCTTCTGTATCTGCATCTATTAAGGTCATGAAGTCTAGTTGTACACATTCCTGACTATAAAAGTAATACCATACTTGTTTTATTTTTCACATTCTAAGTAGTAAACATGAAAAAAATTCCACATGTATTCTGTAACTGTCCTATTCTACTCCATTTCAATTCCCTGATGTCTAAGAGGTAGTTGATTCAATTTATCTTTCATTGTACTGAGCTTTCCCACATTTATGCTTATTACATTCCATGTTCCCACTGAAATTCTATCTTTGCTTTCAGAATTTCTAATAATACATAACCAATATCACCTAATACACATTCATAAATCTTAAATCTAGCTGCATCATAAATACCATTAATATTCTAAAAGATCCACAGTTCTTCTCCAGCAGCATACTAAGTGTCATCAAATCTGAGGTTTGATATAGTATGCCCATCATGTATACTATATCCTCAACAATTTTATCTTGTCTATACCTTTGATTATTAAATCCTTTTGTACCATGGGCATGATGGCACTAGTGCAAAATAGAAAACAAGTTATATCTTAAATATATAAAGGTAAAGGTTTCCCTGTCAGTCATGTCTAATTCTAGGGCATGGTGGTCATCTGTTTCTTTGCCAAGAGAGCCAGCATTGTCCAAAGATATTTTATGTTGTCACGTGGCCACCATGGCACTATGCCAAAGGCACATGGAATACTGTTAACTCTCCACTAAAGTAGTATCTATTAATCTACCTGCATTTGCATGCTTTTGAACTGATAGATGGGCAGGAGTTGAGGAAAGTAATGGGAGCTCACCCATTGCGCAGAGCTTGGTCTTGAACCCAGTCTCTCAGCTCTCCAGCTAACAAACTCAGCATCTTTTAACTGCTAAGCCCTCATGCCCTGCTTAATCATATAGGAAAAGAAAATATGAAGCAATAGGAAAAGTTCATAACAATGCAAGGACAAGGCTGGTAAAAAATACTCACTAGCGCATACATAATTTTATGGTATTAAAAACTCACAACTGTCATATTTCCAACAAAGTGATAACTAGTTTACAGAAATATAGCCTAATGTTGATGGTCTGAAAGGTCTGATTAATACTGCAATTACATTAATATAGCCATCATTTATTTCCTGTCAGCTGCTACAACCAAAAAGGTCACATATTCAGAAATTAAATTAAAAAGTACACATAACTGAATTCTAAAATATTTCATGTATTGTAGAAAGAATATGCTAAGATATCTACAATATGTCTTCAGAACATATATATTGTCCTGGAAATTTGGATTTTTCTTTTAAATGTGGAGGCGTACAGTAAAGCAGCAGTTTCTAACCTTTTTGGCTCCACACACTGGAATTGTTGGCAGTGGGGAGATGGTTTCTCACACGTGCATGCCTGCCACTTGCACAAATGGAGCTTCGTGCACTTACCCACTAGCTATATTTAGAAATATATAAGATTTGTAATATATAGATATATCAGGGGTGTGAAACTGATGGCCTGGGGGCCAGATGCATCTCACCAGGCCAAGCCCACCCCAGCTCCATGAATTGGAAAAACATCACAAAACATCATGCGATGGCAATGTGATGCCACGAATTTGACACTCATGAGTTATATAAATACTTAAGTATATGAAGTATGCGAAGCACTACTTTAGGCAATGATTGTGCAGTTTTACTATATTAACTTAATATCCATGACACTAAAGATTTTTGACACTAGAGATTTTTAAGTTAGAGGCTTGAAAAAGAGTAAATGGATGATATAATTAACCTGTCCCACTGTTTATCTTTTTTACCAGGTTTAGCCTGGATTTCAAAATGAATCAGTTTACATTATGATTTGGCGTAAGATATTGAAATGCCAATAGATAGGACATGTCATGTTCTTCAGCTGTTTAAAGCCTTAATCAAGCTTCTGTTACTGTTCTTTTTATATAAATGAGAATGGGAACTTCTGTTCATTTTTATAACTGCAATTTCTAAAAATGTCACCAATTTTATCCCAGGAACATTATACACATCACCATACATACATTTTTGCAAAAGAAATGATCATTTTAAATAGCAATATTCATTACATCACTTCAGCTACCAGATAAACCTCAGTAATATGCCCTTCTCATGTGGAATTCTCAAACAGATGATAAGATTTTTTAAAACCCTCTGGGGATTTTAAAATCTAATTTTAGATTTGTTGCTGGGATAATCAGTTGGAAGAAGCACCACAGTAATACTTTTTTACACTTCTTTGAATAGGGTTATCATGGAGTTCCTTGGGAAGAGCCTTCATGATTTTCAGTAAGAATAGAAAATGAATCTTGTTACCCCATTTTTAAGGAACATAGGAGCACATAGGAATTTATAGTTTGATGTTCTTATCCCAGGAAAGGAGAGGGCGCTACGTAGCATCCTGAAATGTTACAGCGTTATCTAAGAAAACTCCCATTTTCTAATAGGAAATGGCAACAAAGCACTGTTTTGTATTCCTTTTTGTACTCTGCTGCAATTAAGAAATCACTCGTGTTTCCAACTGGCTAAGACATTGCATTTTGGCCATATTTAGACAAATTATATTGGAAATTGACAAGTTTAAAAGTTTAACAAACTTCAAGCACAACTGCACATATTATAGTAAAAGACATACTGTGAATATTGTCTACATGACTATTTTAATATTCCGTGGCCTGAAGGTAGATTTCATTAACTTTATTGTAGTCCATAAAAATGCTACTTTTTAATGTGTGTTTCTTAAAACTGTAGTTTTTCCTCCTATCAAGTACAAATAGTTCTTGTCTTATAACCATTTGTTTAGTAACCATTCAAAGTTACAACAGCACTGAAAAAAGTAACTTATGACCATTTTTCACAACCATGCAATGGTTGTAACTATGAAAAATTTTGATCATATAATCAAAATTCACTCTTGCCAATTGGTTCATATTTATGATGCGGTGTCTTGGAGTCATGTTATCACTTTTGCGACCTTCTGACAAGCAAAATCAACAGGAAAGCCATATTCACTTAACAACTGTGTTACTAACAATTGTGATTCATTTAACAACTTTGGCAAGAAAAATTATAACATGGGGCAAAATTCACTTAACAACTATATTGCTTAACAACAGAAATTTTGGGCTTAATTAAGCCGAGGATTATTTTATAAATTTTATAAATTTGTGAATTTTTTTGAATGGTTTTGTGAATAATAGCATAATATATTCTTCCCATCCTCCCTTGCTCCCCCACCACCTCTCTCTCAATATATGAAATAATGATATAAAAAATTTGAACTTAATATAATAAAATATATTGTGATGAACTGAATGTGAAGCATATAATAAAAGCCTTGAAATTTCTCAAAATCTGTTAAAACAAAACAAACCTGCATCACAAACTCTTCTGAGATTAGCTTTGAAAAAGAACAAATGTTTTGTCTAAAATCCCATATCCACTGGGGATAGTTAATTATTATCAACTAGATGTGGAAAACAATAAACTTAAAATAATAAGAGCAATAATGTTTTCATGACTTCAAAAGAAGATAGGGTTACTGTACTCTGATTACATGTCTCAAAACTACTACATGGCATGCCCAGTTAGTTTTCCCTTTTCATCGTATAGTGGCTTGGACTATGAAAGCTCTATCTCCTTACAAGGTAATGGGAAGGAAAAAGAAGCCTGATCAACGCATTTCATTTTTTCCAACAGATCCAACCTGTAGCAGTGGGAAACTACTGCATAACCCATAAACAGAATCCCTGCCATGTACTTAGGCAGGGGAGATGACTATACCTCTTCCATCATATGCTCTTTACTAGCCGTGCTGTACAATTGTAAACTGCTGAGAATCCATATGGAATCAATGAAAGATCCTGAATAAATAAATGACCTTCCATTTCTCTTGAAAATACTGATCTCACAGAGAAATTGTATCAGTTATCAACTTAATTCTTACTATATTGACTTAATGGGAAAAATACTTTTTGCAAATAAATCTATATTTCTTTTTTAAAAATTTCCTGTTCTCTTTCAATAATTGTTTCCTTAATCCTCTACCAGCTCCTTTGTGGTAGTTAGATGTTTTATTATTGGTTTAAACATTAATTAAACGTATTCTTTATTTTCTCTTTTGCCTTTTTATTGCTTTGCAATTTATTTGAATTTGTACTGTTTCATATATTGCTCATTTAAGTAGGGCTTCTGCTTAAAGCTTTTCTGCTCTGTACACTTCCTAGATTCTTAATCATGCCAGAAACTTGTATTCTCTAAATTAAATCAACACTTTCCATTGAAGCTTTTTTATTGTGATTCAGAATTTCCATATTGCTAACAAATGCTATTTCCTTATTGTCAACTTTTCTATGCCATTTTGAAAATTGAAACAATATCTTTATTTTATTTCACTAAAACATTACATTAAATGTTTATTTTAGCTATGCTGGCTTATATCATGTATATGTTAAAATTCTTGGACTGCTTCCAAGTCTATAATTTCATATAGCAGCTGAAATCGAATCTTCTTAGAAAAGTACACTATATTTGTTGAGCCCGGTTAGAAACCAATAATTTAACTTCTGCTACATTTTAGCAGAAAGTAATGAGTATATAAAATGTTAATTTGTCAGTTAATTAAAGCATAGCATGATTTAAACAAATATTTTATTAAATACTCCGGGTTTTTAACTTTTTATTTTGCTATATTTATTTTTTGAATATTCTAAGGGAAAAGGGTAATAACTGATGCTTAACTATATGTAATTAAGTTAGCGTCAGCTCTTGCAATATGCTAAATAAAAAATAGTGTCAGCACTTAGCAACCACAGTCATAGATATTTTCCAGGATAAGCTGTCCCAAATCTGGATAGTCAAATCTTTCAACAGTATACCCATAACCACCTATTTCACTGCTGTTCATTACCTTTTTTTCTTATCATTCCCAATTTTTTTATATTTCTCAAGAGAGGAAGCTAATATATTGAGCCTGGTCATTTGTCCCTCAAATAGGACCCTGAATTTTTGTGATCAACTTAATATATTTTATTCAATTCAGATTATCTAGAGCCTCTTCAGTCAGTGTTCATGCTAGCCTACAACACTGATAAACTATTGTTGCACTTGCAGATGACCTTGGAAGCTTTTGATAGAAGTGTTCCATCTGTCTTGATGTGTCTTTTGATACCATCCAATATGACCTCTTCTTTCTTTGAGCTTTGATTTACATTTATTATAATTTTAGTTTTATTTTGATTATAGTCAATACTTACATTTTAAATATATTCAATATATCCTAAATTTCTGATTTCAACTAATATATCTCTTTAAAGAAAGATGATTTGTTTCTTGAATGATCACAATACAAGTGACTTACTACATGGAAAAATTGGTTAGAATTATTTGGTTGAAAGACATCTTAAATAGTCTTTCTAAGAATCCACTAACATTTACTAAATAAAAATAATCTTAAACATTATTGATATCTCCTTGGAATTTAGTTAGACAATCATGATGGACAGCTTATATAAAGAGAGCTCTCAAAATATATTTGTTACTAACAAACAATTCAAAATTGTTGAATTATCCTATTTATAGCAAATCCCAAAGGTGCTTTTTCAAGAGGCAACTGGACTTCCTTGGGTTTTTTTGAAACATTTTGGTTCTCATCCAAGAAGCTTCTTCAACTCTGCCTGGATGGTAGGGAATGGAAAGATTTATACAACTATGACCTAGAGGACTGAGAATGTCCATAAACACTTATAGCAAATATAAAACTACTGCATTCCAAGCCAAATGGTTCTGAAATGAAATACTAAACTATCACATATTGATGATACGCTATCAAAAGAATGCATTGCAACTATAAACAATTCATGTTACATAAAGTTCCAAAACACTCCGAAAACACATTGTTATTCATTGTCGGTATATGGGTTTTTTTACCTGCATATGGAATAGGCGCATCTTTATCCAAAGCAACTAATGGAGGATCCAATATGACTGTATCATTGTTTTCAGTAATAACTCCATGATAAGATGTTTCAATCCATGGCTTGTGCTTGTTTACTAAAAAAAATAAAATATATCTTTCATTATAAAATGAAACTATTTTCATTTTTTAGTATTTATGTTTGCTTCTGAAATAAGAATTGATTATATATACAATAATTTTTCCTGGATAATTGGAGAACATTCAAATTTTAGCTACATGAGTAATTGAAAGTAAACTTGAAATAAATCATTATTATTGTATCAGTTTCTTAAGGTTTTCCCAAAACCAGGGTAGGAGAAAAAGTCTTCAAAATCAAATGTGACATTTTTCCGGGTATTATAATAACTAAACAATATAATACTAAAATAATAACCATTACCCTATTATCATCCAGTATTGCAAAATAGGTACACAAATTTCATATCCCACTATTCCCTTGGGTTAATTATTTTATGCAGTATAGAAATAAATAGTGAACAAAAGAAATTAAAGCAAGGAGACAAAATGAAATCTAAATCTAACACCATATGCTATAGCTCTCCATATCTTGGTATACTTACAAATAATTTTTATTTTCATATATGTGTAACTAATTCATACATTTTTTGATCTTGAACTTCTTTCCTTCCTCTTTTGGAGGATTTCATAACTCTGTCCAACTGCAATGGTCTTTGTATTCCCCTCTTTTCAAACCTTTAACACTTCCTGCAACTATTTGCATAAAATGTTCTGTGCAAGCAAAAGCATCTTTGCTTTATCATATGATTTCGCCAACTTCACTAAAAACATATACTAAATTTTCTTTCCTACATTCTTTGAATGACCTGCTAAAGAGTAAAAAGCTGGTCTATACATCTTTGCCTGGCATAAAGGTGCAGTGAATTTTGCTCATTGTCACATCTTGTATCATTTCAGTCAGAAACCAGCTAAACATATTCCTAGAAACACTAAACAAACTATAGTAATTTCCTTGGGATATTTTATTCAGGCTTATTATGTTTTTCTTTGTATTAGCAGTAACAATATAAATAACAATGGGCTAATAATTTCTCTTTGATAACTAATTGAATTTTCCTAGAGTCAAATCCTATTCTTAGGGGGAGGAAATTCTTTCCCATCTGCTTGCTCACCTTCTCTTGTCCCACTGCTATCATGTAACTGTCTGCTAGTATCTGAAACATAATTCATCAGGAGGTAAGACCTTTAATTTTAGTAATATTTAACCCAAAAAAACATAGATGGGTTTGCACTGTTAGTAACAAAAAGTTGCTATATATTTGGTATATTCTACTGATTTCTGACTCATAGCTTTTTTGTTTTGACATTCATCTTAATGAAAATTTTATTCCATGAGTGTTCCTGAAAAGATCATGCTGCTCTTTAAGTCACACCTGTTTTAATATTTAAATATTAGAGTGTAATTTAACCTTCTCAGAATATATATATAACCACACTGAAACAAAAAAATAGAAACTCAGGCAAAATAGAATTTTATTATGAAGTAATGCAAAGCATAAAGCATATCCCTGCTAAATCAGATCAAAAGCCCACCTAGTTCCACATAATTTTTACATAACTGAAGCTAACATTTTTATTCAGGTTGGAGAATAATTTCTAACCTTGGAAGCCTGAGTTAACAAACAAAACCAATATCATAAGTTATACATCATAAGTTTTATCTTAATCTTAGGTAGTTTCAAGTGTTTTAAATCATAAAATCATATAGTCTTCCATGATTTTCCAAAGTCATTAGGACAGAACTTACTATCTCACGAATAATTATTGTCAAGGTAGCATTGTTTCTACCAACTGTTCAGTACACTTGAGATTTTAAATCTTTCAAAAGCATTCTAGTTTCAGAATGATCTAAAAGAATGATCATCTTCAGAGACTTCAGAGGCACTGCTCCACAAACCGCCAGATGCAAGACTCTATTTGTTAAGCTGGGTTCCAGAGTTCAACTGGAATCATTTCAAAAGGACAGAAGTCAGCCAGGAAAATTGCAAGATCCCACTAAGCCTGAGGCCCTGATAATAAGAGGAAATCCATTTTCTGGTTCTATTGATTGTAGGTTATTGTGAATGTACTCGGTTGCTAGTTTATACTATTTATGTTATGATTTGCTTATTGGTTTAATTCTGTTTTTGTTAGTTGCTCAGAGTCATGTACATAAGATGGGAAATGTTTCAATTTATTAAATAAATAACTAAATGATACAGTGGAATTATGGGACTCCACTGGCTACTAGTAGCAAAACTGGAAAGCTCCTCCAAATAAGATAAAAGTCACCTATATTAGTGCAGAACTGGTAAATGGAAAAATAATTTTTTAAAAAAGTTCTATCTGCCTAAACAACGTCAGCAATAAAACAATTCCCAATGGCAGCTGCTCTATCTGCATTACACATATGTATAATCTATAGTGAAACAATTTTATATGTTACCATATATGCCAATTTTCTGTTATTAGAATACTTCCTTTAAAATCAAAGATAAAAGACATGTTGACAGGAAGAAAAGGAAACAAATAAATGTGCAAAGAAGTAGGCAACTAATTAAAAATGCCAGTACAATTTTTTGTCTTACAATTTTAGCATTTTAGCGTTCCCCATTTTTGGTGAAGACGAAAGAAATAAACACCCTCGCCCTCAATGCCTTAACAATTCGTTGGCCGAAACAGGACCCCATCAGATGGAAAAAGGGTCAGGCTAGATGCTCTTCACAGCTCAAAGAGAATGGGCGTGTCAGGTAAGTACCAATGCCCTTTCTCCCATGAGCTATTCAGAGCATCCAGTAGTGGGACATACCAAAGCTTGGCCTATCCCATCTGGCTTGGAATCCCCTCCTGGTCCCTGTAGACCCATTGCAGAACTCTTCTGCCAAAGGAGGCCTCAGTGGATGCAAACACATATATTTTATAATGCCTAATGAAGGGCGATGGAGAGGCCCAGGTTGCAGCTTGACAAATTTCAGTTATTGGTGCCTGTATGGCCCCTGCTGTCGATGTTGCAGTGCTCCTTGCTGAATGAGCTGTTATGCCTCTGTAGTGATTGAGTTTGATATATTTTCGCTATCGTAGCCCATAGCCAATGGCCTATTGTAGAAGATGAGACCTTGCATCCCTGAGTGTTAGGCTGAAATGACACAAATAAGGCTTCTGTTTTTCTGAAAATCACTGTGCGGTGAATATATATTCGCAATGCTCGCCTCACATCAAGCCGATGCCATTGTAGTCCCAACCCTTGGCATGGTCTTGGACAAAAATTAGAAAGTATCAACTCTTGTGCCCTGTGAAAAGCCAAATTAATTTTGGGTATAAACATAGGACCAGGACGAAGGACCACCCAGTCAGAATGGAAGACACAGAGATCTTGTCTGATTGACAAAGCTGCAAGTTCCAAAATATGACAAGTGGAAGTGATCGCTACGTGGAAAACTATTTTATACGTCAAAAATTGGAGACTTTACGATTTCAAGGGCTCAAAAGGGCACCTAGTGAGTGCAAGAAGGACCTTGATAAGGTCACAGGTGGGATAATGGTGAACCACTGGTGGGCATAAATTTGTGTCTCCTCGAAGGCAACTCCATATGCATGGGTGATGGGAAAGAGATAGTAGACTTTCACAAGTGATAACTGACACCAAGATCACCACCTGTCTTTTCAACATATTAGATGATAATCCCTTGTCAAGCCCCTCTTGTAAGAACTCTAGGATTTGAGCCACAGATGGAGAGATGGGATCAATTTGAGACTTGGTACACCATTTGCAGAAACAAGACCATGTGGCCTTGTAAATGCAAATTGTTGAGGGGTGTCTAGTGGCTTGAATGGTGGCGATAACTCTGTTGGAAAACTTTTCGCTCTTCAGATGACTCTACTCAACCTCCAGACAGTCAGGTGCAACCATTGAGGATCCGGATGTTGAAGGGGTCCCTGGATTAGCAAGACCCTGTCCGGCGGAATTCCCATGGTATTGATACAGATAGACTGCGGAGGTCTGCAAACCACGGCTGTCTGGGTCAGTAAGGAGCTACTAGAAGCAACTCCACCCTCTCATCTAGCAGCTTCTGAATGACCTTGGGGGTCAGTGGAAATGGTGGGAATGCTTACAGAAGTCCCGGCGGCCAATGGCAGCAGAGCGCATTGAAGTTCTTTGCTCCTTGCGAGGGATATCTGGAAAGAAATCTCGGGAGCTGAGCATTGAGGGGGGAAACAAACAGACCTACCACCAGCTGTCCAAATGTCCTGACCTCCTCTTGAAACAGGATTGGATGGAGGTGCCACTCCGATTGATCGATCGTGGCCCTGCTTAGCCAGTCTGCCTGTGTATTCGACAGTTCCGAAATGTGCTCTGCTCTGATGGAAACTAGGTTACTCTCCACCCAATGACACAAGCGCTCTGCTTCCTGCATGAGGTGTTTTGATTGTGTGCCCCCATTTGTTTATGTGAGCTTTTGCTGTTACGTTGTCGGTCAATATTAGTATGTGTTGATTGCGTACCTGTGGAAGGAAGCTGCGGAGAGCCAGGTGTACTGCTCAAAGCTCCAGCCAGTTTATGCTGCACGACTTCTATGGAGGACCAGCGGCCTTGGGCTGTGAGCAGTTGAAAGTGAGCTCCCCATCCAAACAGGCTGGCATCGGTGGTGATGGTAAGTCTGTGGGGCTCTTTGAAGAAACAGCCTCTGTTTATGACTGGTCTAGTCCACCAGTGGAAAGATATGAGGACCTTTGATGGTATCTTGACCTTGTATTTGGATTGCTTCAGCTTGATCGCTGGTACGGGAGCAGGAACCACTGGAGGTATCAAGTGTGGAGGCGGGCCCAAGGAATAATAGTTATACTGAGATCATCTTGCCTAATAATTTTGAAAGGTCAGCTAGGGGCACCCTTTTATGAACTCTGATCTCCTTAACTAATTGATGGATGCTGTTTTGTCTATCTGGTGACAGGAAAGCTTTGCCTTCCACCATATCTATGACTACCCCCAGATGAAATAATCGAGTCGATGGTGTTAATTGACTATTTTTCCAATTGATTGAGAACCCATGTAGTTGTAAGCATTGTAATGTGGTCTGAGTATCTCTGAGTGCTTGATGAACAGAAGATGACAAAATTAATATATCATCAAGGTAACACTGGAGTTGTACAGGTACACCTCGGAAGTGAGCAGCAAGAGCTGCGAGAACCTTTGTGAAGATCCTGGGGGCAGATGCTAGTCCAAAAGGAAGAGCCACATATTCAAAATGGTGGTTATTATAGCAGAATCATAGAAATTTGTAGTGGGAAGTCCGAATAGGAATATGTAAGTACGCCTCCATCAGATCTATGGATGTAAGGACGTCACCTTTCCTGATGCCAAGTAAGATGGATTGCAGGGTGGGCATTTTAAACTTACGATATACTAAGAATTGATTAAGATGTTTCAAATCTAAGATTGCTGTCCACCCCCCCCGCCCCGATCTTTTGGGAACAACAAAAAGATGTGAATAGAAACCTCACCCTCATTGTTTGGTAGCTACTGGTTGGATGGCTCGTATGCCCAATAGTGTTGGATAGCTGTTTCCATAAGATTTCGTTTAACCGGATCTCTGGAAAGAGAGCAGGACATAAAGAAGTCTGGGGAAGTGGATTGAAACTCTAGCACAAGGTCGAATCTGATCATATCTTTGACCCAGGAATCAGATGTTGAGGAGTCCCATTGGTCCGCAAATAATTTTAGGCGGCCGCCAATGGGAGTCGGGTCCATGGAATTATCTTGGATGCCGGAAAGGTCTATTTCCTGCTCCTTGAAAGGATCTCTTGGACTGGCCACCTCTTCAGTTCCTATCCCCGAAGTTGGACCTCTCCGGCTGCTGCCCTGGTCGGAAAGATGGGAGTCTCTAGTTGAGAATGGTCCCTGATAAAAGGGCCAAAAGGATCCCTTCCGAAAGGACTGAGAGTTTCTAGGTTCTGACTTCCGAAAAAGGGAAGGTAGAATTTTCTTTTTGTTTTGAGTTTCGATAAGCAGCAGATCGAGGGAAGGGCCAAATAGTCTGTCTCCCACAAGAGGAGATGAAGCCAGCTTGCATTTGTGCTTAATATCCACTTGCCAATGCTTTAACCATAGTAAGCGTTGTGCTGTGACATGTGAAGTAATGGCTCTGGCTGAAAACTTAACTGCATGAAAGTTTGTGTCAGCTGAGAATTCAGCGGCTGCTATAAGTTTTGCAATGTCTTGGTGTGCTCTGATGTTGGAATTGGGGACATGCTCCTGTAAGAGCCGGAGGCATCTGAGAGAAGAACGGGTAAAGAAGGAAGCGGCCGTGGCCGCTCTGATGGCCCACGCATCAGACTAATGGGCCCTGCGTAGGGCCAACTCGGCCCGTTTTTTATCCGGCTTTAATGCCTACAGCACTTCACTGAGAATGGAGGACGAGGATGCTAATCCCACAATAGGTTCGTCTACCTCAGGAGTATTCAACAATTTTAAGAAATCAGGGGCCAAATTAAAGTATTTCCTGTCATAACCCATGGGGGGCAGGGTACACTGCTGCAGAAGACCACTGTTTCTGTATCAGGTCCGCAAACATGTGAGGAACTGGAATCACATCTGCCTCAACTAGCCGTTGGCTGAAAATTAGATCTTCTGGTTCCTCTTCTGAAGGAGTTGGAGTGGTAGAAGGGGCCGGCTTGTCCAGGCGTGCAGTGTTTTTGGCCTTAAACAATAGAAATTTGAATAGTTGTGGGTGGAATAAGCCTATAAATGCAGGCTGATGGGGAACAAGGCCCTCAACCCCCTTTCTAAGGGGTCCACTTCTGAAAGGGCCGGGTCACTGTCATGTATTGATCCCGATTCAATCTGTTCCATTGGATCAATGTGCTCTACCTCTTCCGCCACTGCCTCCTGCTCCTCCTCCTGCGGCCCTTGGAGGAGCATATCCCCTTGAAATGGTACCTGGGTATAGTGTTGCTCCAACCTGGCCAATGATCGAACTTATTGTGAATCATACTCAGTGGATGCAGGCTGATCCCTGGTCAGAACCGCATGTTGTAGGCCTGTTGTGATTTCCTGACGGATAGCCATCTCCATCCAGGCCTTCATCCTCTCTGGCACTTTGTTTGGAAGAGTTTGGTCCTGTCAAAGACCAGCAACAGTTGGTGTGAACATCGCTTCAGGTGCCCTTTGCATGGTTGGTCATCCAGATGACTGGGCGTATTGACTCTGTGGAGCCATGCTGCACCTGGATGAGAGGGAGAGATCTAGGGGAGGAGGAGGGTGGGAAGAGGAAGACGGCACTGGACTGTGGGGTGAAGAAGCTTGAGAAGTCCTGTGTGTCTCCTGTGTGCCTCCCGTGTGCACTTACCTATTTGTCTTTCCAATACCTAGTGGTGCCTGTTGGAGTCTTTTCCTGAGGCCTTAGAATTCCCTTTTGTCTGTTTAAATTTGTGCTGAGATTTAGACTTGACCCTTGAGGTTGAGGTCTGGGAACCACTACCACCTGCCATTTCGATTAGAGATTTAATAGTATGCTCGTTATTTAGTACTATACTGTATAGGTGGTTGGCACGCCCAGGGGCCTGACCAAGGATGGACAGGGTGCCCTGAAATCAAAATCCCCCCCTTTTTTTAAATATAAATACTGCATGTGTATACATACATACATACATACATATATTTCTAATATGAGTCGTATCTCATTAATAAATTATTATGATGATATTACTATTATTATTATTATTAATAATAATATTATTAATATTATTGTATATATGTATGTAAAATATATATCAATATAACACTTAATTTATTGGATATTCCAATCAGCCAAATTGAGAACACCTAACAGGCCAAAATATTAATCACAGGCCTTCAACAGCTTTTCTGCACGGCAGACACTGGCCTAGATGCTCGCTGTTGTACCACTGGTTAGGGAGAACTGTGAGAGTTAAGACAACAACAAGAATAACAGATGGCCTCGAATATGGTTTAAAATGAGGTTGCAATAATTCCTTGGGGTTTTTGAATAAAGACTCTCTGATCAGGAATACAAAACTACCTCACACAGTCTACAGAAGATTCGCACTCAGCGCGGCCACGCGGTCCACCTACAACAAAATGGTGATGGCTGTTATTTTTGGCGTGCGCACCAGCAGCAAACTCCCGCGTGAGAAGGGATTAGCTCCAGACAGCTTTCCCTTAGTACTAAACGGCTGGGAGGGGTGAAAATAACCAGGCATTTAAGCCGTTCAACCCAAGGTGGCATTCTGGGGGGAAAACAGTGATACAACTCGGTTGTGAGTGAGAGAAACAAAACCACACAGTTTGTTTGTTAAAACGGCGTGGCTATCACTATGGCAAGGGCAGGGCTAGCAGTTGGGGGAGCGCGGAATGAAGCCGAAGCCTCCCTCCACTTCGGGGCATGAAAAGCGCTTCCTGATACAGTGATCACTGATGGCCAGATGGAAAGGCAGCATGGGCAGATCGTTAAGCAATTTGTTAAGAGAACCTGAAAGACGAATTGACTATCTCCAAACCTGAAAAGAGAATTTCTCCTGTTTTGGCCAAGGAGTAACGAAAAAGCACTGCCTATCCCTCACGAGGCTGAGCCAAAACTGGGGAACGCTGGGGAGGAGTCCTGTGGAGGAGGAGGAGCATTCAACAAATTAAGCCCAGCATAGACCTGCAGAGACTGAAGCATGTCCCACTACCGGATACTCTGAACAGCTCATGGGAAAATTGCTTCCTTTTCTTTGTGTATCTGAGCTCTCCAGACAGTTTTAGATGTATTTGTTTGATTGTGTTCCCTGGAGCTACTAAACAAGTTTTTGCAGCTTTTTAAATATATTGTTCCAAATTCAAATGGTTGAATTAAAAATAGGAATCTTGCCCACTTATTACTAGGCATTTTCCTGACAGTTGTTCAGGAAAATTCAGTTCACTTTTATTACCACTTGGGCAATAAAATGCACAAGTAAATGTTCTAGCTTAACAATTCTCTTAGAAGTTCACACTAAATATATTACATTAATTTGTTTAGTCCTTGGACAAGAAATCATTAGATATGGACTATTACTTGCATTATCATTACATTACAGGATCATTATGAAAAATAACAGTTCTAATCAATAAGGACATATATAAAAGCACATTGGACTGAAACCCCATCTTAAAATATTAATGCAAGTAGAATGAATAATAGTTTTAAGAAGATTATTTAAGAAAGTTTAAAATACTAATAATTCATTACCACAATGGGAATGATTGCTGATAGCCCATAAACAATATAATGAAATTCAATGGACCTCAAAAATGCAGGCTACAATATCATTTGGTGAAAAATATGGATTTTTAGCAAAATAGGAATAGTGCCTAGCTTAATGGTATATGATCTACCAAAATAATAATTCTGGTAGATGATACCAAAGAATAATTAACTCAATATTCTGATGTACTATAAATCTGTATCTAAAAAATAACTATCAAAACAGTATTCATTACTAACAGACAGGAAGCAGCAGGTGAAGCTAGGTAAAATCACATCTGATACAATTAGCACACACACACACCCAGGCTGTGTGCTTTCTCCACTTCTCTTCTCCCTATATACCAATGACTGCATCTCAAACGATCCATCTGTTAAAAATGAAGTCTGCAGATGATACAACAGTGATTGGTCTCATTCGAGACAATGATGAATCCGCATACAGACGGGAGGTTGTACAACTTGCCTTGTGGTATGACCAGAACAATCTGGAACTGAACACACTCAAAACCATAGAAATGGTGATAAACTTTAGGAGAAACCCTCCCATCCTACCACCTCTTACAATACTAGATAATACAGTATCAACAGTAGAGACCTTCAAATTTCTAGGTTCTATCATATCACAAGACCTACTATCAAAAATGGCATCAAAAAAGCACAACAAAAATGTTCTTTCTGCACCAATTCAGAAAGCTCTAATTGTCCAAGGAGCTGCTGATACAGTTATACAGATGAATTATTGAGTCTGTCATCTGCACCTCTATAACTGTCTGGTTTGATTCTGCAACACAACAAGACAGACACAGACTTCAGAGAGTAATTAGGACTGTTATTACCAACCTGCCTTCAATCGAGGACCTGTATACTGCATGAGTCAAAAAGAGCGCTGTGAAAATATTCAAAACATTGAATATGACACTGTAGAGCACTGCACATCAGAACAACTAGACACAAGGACTATTTTTTCCCAAATGCCACTCTGCTAAACAAATAATTCCCTCAACACTGTCAAACCATTTACTAAGTCTGCATTACTATTACTATTAATCCTCCCATCTTTCCTTCCACCCATCTCCTCCCACTTATTACTGTATGACTGTAACTTTGTTGCTTATATCCTAACGATTTTTATTCACTGTTTCTTATGACCATTAAGTGCTGTATCGTATGATTTTTGACTCTTGACAAATGTATGTTTTCTTTTATGTACACTCAGAGCATATGCACCAAGACAAATTCCTTGTGTGTCCAATCGCACGTGGCCAATAAAGAGTTCTATTCTATTTACAAAAAGCAATATATTAGAAGAATTCATACACAGACAACCATTATTCCCTTTTTGTGATTCTATAATCCCTTAATTTGGAATGACTGAATGGATCTCAGTGTTTACTGGATGGATGCTATTCCTGGCATCCATAGAGTTCACAGCAGATTTTTTTTTTCTTTGTGTCTTAGAAGGGAAAGATCTGCTGCTACCTAAGGACTTCCTTAGTAGAAGGTGAGTGTAGAAGGTGAGTGAACCATTAAGCTCTGTATATCTGTAATATTTGTATAAATATAAGTTTTTTGATTCCTGTTGTTTGCATTGTAATTCTTATATTAAAATCATATTAGAAATTTTTAAAAAAGGATAAAAGAAAAAACTCTATAAAGAAATCAATGTGTAATATAAAATGTGTAAGCCAAATACAAATATCAAATGTTCAGACATCGATTCTGCATTTTCATAATAAAAACTAATCTCAAATGTGCAGCTATATAAATATATGTTCTCGTCTACCACATGTATAATAAATTATTATTTACAAATATATTGCAAGACATTTATATAAGAAATAGTTTACTTTTTTTCAATATAAACTATCTGGTATATTATTGTAAAAATGTCTCATCTTAAACGAAGTCCTCATAAAGTCCTCATAATCACACACAAAGTATCCTTAAAAAACATCACTGATATATCTAGTGGGTACTACACATAGGCTATGTTTGGGTTAACTGAAGGAAGGAAACAGTGTGACACATAACGCCTCCTTACACAATTGAATTATAAGGTGAAAATATTATTCAGTCAAATGTAGAAAATCTGCCAAAGTACATGATACTGGATAATGAAATTGTAAGTATCTTGGGAAATAGAAAGGAATGGATATGATAGAAAGCAAACTACATTTTTTATCTTACTTCTGGTATCTATCAATACCATATAAACAGATCTCAGAGCCAACAATGGTCACAAAAAGCATATTAAATCAAAACTTCCTCACTTGAATCTTAGATAAGATCTACAAAAATGACTTGAAAAGTTAGAAAAGTTGTTAACAAAGACATTGTTCAGATAGTTCAGACAATGGAAGTATGTATTTGCCTTTGCAAAAAATCCTGCATACTAATAGGCACATTCGATCTAGAACAAAATGGGCAGCATGTAAATCCAATAATGTTTGGGACTGAACAATAATACAAATACTGTTATTCCAGATATCTGCATATTTTTTAATTGAAAGTCAAAGACAATTAAGTGTTAGATTAAGAACAATATAAAAGAGGAATTCAGACTCAAAATCCAAACAAAATAGATAAGTCAAATATTTCTTATTTGCAGGTGAGTCAAGTAGTTATACTAAGCAAATACTTCAGAAGACTTGATATAGAAATGTGTTAACTGATGGTATGAATGTTATCCTATGTTAAATATTGTGATCTTTTGATATATTTGTTTTAATATCTAACAGTTAATACTTCGGTAAAATGAAAAACATTTTTGTCTCAGATGGTGATATAAAAATAAATAACATGCATAATAGAGAGCCTTCAGTCCTCAAGAAAGTTTGACAAGGTAATGCTTTCAAGGATGTATATAATGGCTTCTTTGAATGCTGAACATCACTTACATTGCCATGCAGAGAAGAGAATGATACTTGACTCTGAAGAAATCTTTTGATCAAAGCCTTGGTGAAGCAAATAGTCCCTTGGGAAATCTTCAGTTTTATGGTCAATTATATTACAGTGTCTGAATACTTTATGTATTGGGAAATATCAAAATTCAATGAAGCTGTTAGGAAGTAATCGACTATAAGTGAAATCACGGTAACAAAATAGTATTAAAATAATTTATATTACATTTACACAAGTATGTTGAGATATGGGTCTCTCTTATTGCACATACTGCAGGTCTGGTGACTAATCTAATGACAAGAAGGGGAAACTAACTTGACAAACTGTCAGCTTTGGAAGCCATATTGAGATTCGATGCTCCGACAGTGGGATTCAACTGAGTATCTCTAAGTAGACAAAATAAAATTCTTTTGTTAGTTCAAGGTCATTGAGTATGATGCAGAATGAAGTAAGAATCTTTAGGACGGATCATGATTGGGCCATGTGATGTGATGACGGCCAAAAGGGGATGGATTTTTAGTTTTGAATATTGCAAGGAAGCCTGAAACTTTCAGATTTGGGATTCCACAGATGTGCCAGTTACTATCTAAATAAAACAATCTTTGAGAGATGTCTGTCTCAGAGTTATTGGCTGGAAAGAAGGAATGCTGACAATAAGAGATACAACAAATGTTGATGCTGTTTGGTGTGACCTAAATTTCTGTAAACTTAATTCTTCTTCACTGGTGAATATTCCTGAATATTGAATTAGCTTTGGAGAGGATTAGGCCATTGAACTTGTGTTGTAAAACTTATTGTGATATTCTCCTCTTCTGGACAATTGTAAAGTACAATGGTGTTTTATAATAAGATTATTTTAGGTATTATCATAATAAAATGGGGATGAGAAACTCATTTAATTTCACAACAATGAAATTAATAAAGTAATAAGCAAGCCCTATGAATATAATACCACTAGATATATTGTCTTCTAACCTATAGGGATAGGGTAGGGTAAGATAGGATAGGATAGGATAGAATTCTTTATTGGCCAAGTGTGATTGGATACACAAGGAATTTGTCTTGGTGAAAATGTCCTCAGTGTACATAAAAGAAAAGATACATTTGTCAAGAATCATAATAATAGTCATAGGGTGCAATAAGCAATCAAATCTTACTAGGAAACAGTCAATATAAATCATAAGGATACAAACAACAAAGTTACAGTCACAAGTGGGAGGGGGTGGGTAATAAAGAGTAATGAGAAGATGAATAGTAATAGTGAATAGTAATAGTAGTGAAGACTTTGTAAATAGTTGGACAGTGTTGAGGGAATTATTTGTTTAGCAACGTGATGGCATTTGGGAAAAAATAATCCTTGTGTCTAATTGTTCTGGTGTGCAGTGCATTTTGGGGGTAGGAGTTGAAACAGTTTATGTCTGGGGTTTGTAAATATTTTCACAACCCTCTTTTTGATTTGTGCAGTATACAGGTCCTCAATTGAAGGCAGATTGATAGTAAAAAAAATTCTGCAATCCTAATTACTCTCTGAAGTCTGTGTCTGTCTTGTTGTGTTGCAGAACCAAACCAGACAGTTATAAAGGTGCAGATGATAGACTCAATAGTTCCTCTGAACTATTCAGCAGCTCCTTGGGCAATTTGAGCTTTCTGAGTTGGTGCAGATAGAACATTCTTTGATGTGCTTTTTTGATGACGTTTTTTATGTTAGGTGTGCATTTTGTGATATGATAGAACCTAGAAACTTGAAGGTCTCTACTGTTGATACTATGTTGTCTAGTATTGTAAGAGGTGGTAGTATGGGAGGGTTTTTCCTAAAGTCTACCACCATTTCTATGGTTTTGAGTGTGTTCAATTCCAGATTGTTCTGGTTACACCATGAGGCATGTTGTATAACCTCCTACCTGTATGCAGATTCATCGTTGTCTTGAATGAGACCAATCACTGTTGTGTCATCAGCAAACTTCAGTATTTTAACAGATGGATAATTTGAGATGCAGTCATTGGAATATAGGGAGAAGAGAAGTGGAGAAAGCACACAGCCTTGGGGGGCTCTTGTGCTGATTGTATAGGTATCAGATGTGATTCTGACTAGTTTCACCTGCTGCTTCCTGTCTGTTAGGATCCACTTACAAGTGTGTTCAGGTACCGCTAACTGGTTTAGTTTAGTTAGAAGAATGTCTGGAATGATGGTATTGAATGCAGAACTGAAGTCTACTAAGAGGACCCTTGCGTAGGTATTTGGAGATTCAAGGTGTTGTATGTTATAGTGCAGAGCCATATTAACAGCATCATCTTTCGATCTATTTGCTCAGTATGCAAACTGCATGGGATCTAACAGCAGATCCATGATGGTTTTTAGGTGGGACAGCACTAGCCTTTCAAAGGTTTTCATAGCTACAGATGTTACAGCAACTGGTCTGTAGTCATTCAGTTACTTGATGGAGGGCTTCTTTGGCACTGGGATAATAGTAGAGCATTTGAAGCAAGAAGGAACATAGCACATCTCTAGTGATCTATTGAAGATATGGGTGAAGATGAGGCCAATTGGTCAGCACAGACTTTTAAGTAAGAAAGAGTTATCTTGTCTGGACCTGGTGCTTTTCCTGGCTTTTGTCTGTGAAATAGATCTTTTTCTTTTTCTGTGATCACCAGAGGTTATGAACCCAATGGGTTGGGGTCAGTTGTAGGAGTCTTGGCTGTTGTTGGTATGTTTGAGATGGTTTCCTTTCAAACCTGCAGTAAAACACATCCAGGTAATCTGCTAGTTGTTGATTTCCTTCTGCCTGGGAAGAAGGTTTGCTGTAGCCAGTGGTGTTTTTAAGAGTTTTCCACATGTTTGCTGGTTCATTTGTTGAAAACTGATTCCTTAACTTTTCAAAGTAGCTTCTTTTTTTACCTGTCAAATTAACAATTGTTTCTTTTTCCCCATATATTAGGGAAGAACTGTAACTAGCAGCTCAGAATTTATACATTTAAGTGTTCCCTTATTCCTCTGTTTTCTTTCAATTATTTTGGATATTCATAAATATGGCATTTATAACAATAGGAAAAAGTATTCATTAAATTTAGATTTTAATTTTTCTGTCCTTGTTGCAATTGAGGCTTCATTTATATTCTACTGCAGAATATTAATATCCATCATGCGGAGATTAAATGTCAAATGAATCATCTTCATTACTCAAGATAATCTTATATGGCCTGGAGAAAAGCTATGGAAAAAACAAATATTGCCTTTGATGTTCCCCTGCCACACCCAAAAACCTATGCTATAAATTGCCATAGTACATTACATTTTGTTGAGTGCTCCAAAGGAACATGCAAGTTCCTTTGGGAATAGGAAAAATAAGAATGGAATTTCATTGATGTTACAAGGAAAGTTGATAGCATTAGTGCTAGGGAAAATGTGGCGGTAGAGCCTAAGGGAGGGAGAAACTATTTTCTCTACAATGTTATTTATACAATAAATGCTATCCCTTTTGGCTTTTCCCCAAAGGACTTTTTTTCTTCCCTTAGGATAGGCTTGTAATGGCTTTTCCATTACAAGAATTAACTTTCAGTAGTTTTTGCAAATTGGCCATGGCATTAATAAGAATTGCACTATTTTTAATATTTTAGGCATCAAGACATCTTGAATCACCCTTACTGAAGACTGAGGATGAATAAGAAAGTTGGTGGGAAAAATTGCCTTCCATTAAATTGGCCAAATCTTTATCCAAGAACTATATAAAAACTGCATTATTTTCAAAGACTGTCACATTTTTTTAACAGGGATACAGAGAAAAAACATTGTTCTATAGGGTAGAATGTTTTGTTGTCAACATCCATTTATTACAATCAAAGATCAGTAAACAGTGCAGTTCAATATAAAATACAAATTACAAGTAATCCTTGATTTACAACAGTTCATTTAGTGACCATTCAAAGTTACAACAGCAGTGAAAAAAGTAACTTATGACCATTTTTCACACTTACAACCATTGCAGCAATCCCATGGACATGTGATCAAAATTTAGATGCTTGGCAACTAACTAACTCATATTTATGATGATTGATTCACTTAACAAGCATGCTACTAACTTAAAAACAGCAGTGTTTCACTTAACAACTATGGCAAGAAAGTTGTAAATTGGGGAAAAAGTCACTTAACTGTTTTGCTCAGCAAGAGAAATTTTAAGCTAAATTGTGACCTTAGTCAAGGACTACCTGTAATACAGAGGTGGTATTCAACCAGTCCGCACCTATTCAGGCGAACCGGTAGTGGTTAGGTTGCCAAACCGGTAGTGACCCCTGGCTGGTCACGCCCCTGACCTGGTCGCCCAGTCACTCACTTGTTCCAGTTGCTCTCCTAGCTTTCCCTACCATGTGGCAGCCGTGGCGCAGCTCAGGCGGATATCCAAGGGCTGCTACACATGCACACTGCATGTGCAACCATTACACATGCAGTGCGCATGTGCAGCAGCCCCGGGCCATCCACCCACCTGCCTGCCCTCCTGGAGCACATTTTCTTTCTTCTCCCAGCAGATGCACCTCTTTCAGCCTGGCCCAGCCAGCAGGTGGGTGAGTGGATATTTTGGGGGCCCTCTCCCTGCTTGTCGTGAGATGCCTGCAGCTGCTGCGTGCTTTTTTTGGTGTGGCTACAATTGAGCAGCTGCACCAAAAAAAGCACGCCCTGTTCTATTTGCCAGGCTCGGCAAGTCCGAGCAGCCAGCACATAGAACAGGGTGGTGCCAGATCATTGGAGAAGTGGAGTGGAACTGGAGATCAGTAGCCTCCTCTTTTGCAGCACAGAAATCCTCCTCAAATGGGCCAGCTAGTTGTCTCCTTCTCTGCCATAAAGAACAAACAGACAGAGAAGGGGACGACCAGCCAACCGATTCAGGGAGGATTTCTGTGCTGAAAAGGCGACTAGAGACCGAAAAGAGTCACTTTAGCAGCCGCCCCTTTGGCCAGCTGATCTCCTCCTTGGCCATACAGAACAAACAGGTGGAGAAAAGACTAGCCAGCCAATTTCTTTCTTTCACCCCCCTGGACTGCTGCCACCCACGTCTTCCTTCTCCCTGGCGGGAAAGGAACAACATGAGATAGTGAGGGTAGGCGGGGAAAGGGCGGAGGGGGGGAACTTGCCTGGCCACCGGGTTGTTTCTTTCCTGCTGCTTCAAAATGCATGTCTGTTAAGCTACAAAAGTGCTATGTGTGTGTGTTTGTGTGTGTGTGCGTGTGTGTGTGAGAGAGAGAGAGAGAGAGAAAGAGAGAGAGGAAGGAAGGAAGGAAGGAAGGAAGGAAGGAAGGAAGGAAGGAAGGAAGGAAGGAAGGAAGGAAGGAAGGAAGGAAAGAGGAAGGGAGAGAAAGAAAGACAGAGACAAAGAAAGAAAGAGAAAGAGTGAGAAAGAAAGAAAAAATAGGAAGACACAGAGAGAGAAAACTCTGTGCTATTATTTTTAATTGTTCCATTATTTATCATGTGTTAATATTTTACACTGTCCCTACACCTAGAGTGATTTTTCTGCCTTTCTTTTGCCCAGGGCTACCACATATTTTTCAGGGTTTACATGCATTCAACGTTAATAGTCCAGAGCATAAATACACATATGTTTAACAAGAGTTGAAAGGGACTTTGGAGTTCTTCTAGTCCAACCCCTCAGGCAGGAAAATTGAGGATTCTATACTCTGAGTAGAAATCCTGGGAAAGGTGTCAGAATAATAATTAGAAGGAACCTTGGGGTGAACCCTATACCATTTCAAAGAAATGGCTATCCAGTCTTCTCTTAAAAACTTCCAGTGATTGAGCACCCAGAACTTCTGGAGACAGGCAGTTCCATTGGTTAATTGTTCTCACTGTCAGGAAGTTTCTCCTTAGTTTTAGGTTGTTTCTCTCTGTTCAGTTTCCATCTATTGCTTCTTGTTTGCATTCTGCTTCTTTGGAAAATACATTGTCCCCCTTTCTTTATGGCAGCCCCTTAGAAGCCTGTGCCTATCACACTCTTGAGTAAAGCATGTGAGCCATTTCCTCCTTTCAGTGGTTCATGAAAGTACATCTATAGTATGCAGATAATAAAGTCAAAATAGGTGAAAAATATTTTTACAAAACTATAGATAAGTTGAGACTGGGTGACAAGGAATGGCTGGGAGGGAAGGGGCCAGGTGAGGCACCCCTTGATGTGAGTGACATTGAGTCGGCCACGCCCACCCAGTCACATGACCACCAAGCCATGCCCACCCAGTCACATGACTACCAAGCCATGCTCACCCAGTCACATGACCACCAAGCCATGACCACCAAATAAGCCACGCCCACAGAACCAGTAGTAAAAAAAATGGAATTCCACCACTGCTGTAATATGTAAATATATCCCAATAAAACAGCATTAGTACAAATTAAAATCTTACTATCTTATTGCATTGGTAAACAAAGTAGGATTTGGTTTGTATTAGCCATACGCAAGAAACATAAAAGAAAACAGAGCTATTTATATATTTGGAATAACAAATGATAAATGCATATCCCAATAATATCAGTAATATATTAGAACATGGCCAATTTATTACACCTTTCCAGAACTACATGGACAAAGATATCCAGAGAAAAGAATCCATGAATATTAGTCCTGTAACTTGCATAGGGAATTGCATCAATACATGCCATTATGAATACTCTTCTCAGTTTGACTTAAGTAAGTCCAGAGAGATAGTTGGCCAATTTGTAGGGACTCTCTAAATTGCCAGCAATTAAGGTTCTTCTTAAATGTCCTTTAACAGTCTGGCCAGTAATCATTTAACCATTTTCTTGTCTTCATTTAATGGATTTACAAGCCATTTTCTGGTTTACTTCATATATCCCTGATTTATCAGGGAAAACAATGTTTAATTATATGAACACCTTTTAGGACCAGAAACTGCTCAGTCATGCCAGCATACTGTCCATTTTCCAGAAAGATTCAGTAGAAATGAAGCAGGAAAGAAAAATGGAACATATCCATCCTAGTCTTATCCATTTTTCAGAATTTGAAAGGAAGCTTCAAAAAATACCCAACATCCTGCCCCTTAGAAACTATGTTCAAAAGTACATTTTCTGCAGATTAACTTTAAACCAGATTTCAGATCTAGATTATAGAACATTTAATTATCTTTAGATGACTAGACTTTCCAATTATTACATTTTCAATATAACCTGAATTTGACCAAGGGTATTTTGGCTATTTGCAATACTATTCCCTATTTCTTCCCTTAAAGTTTTTCCAGTGGAAAAAGTAGTACAAGTTAAATAAGCAGTGTTGAAGCTGAAATGTTTATATTAGAAATAGACCACCTATTAACAAATGACTAGCTGCTTGCTTTTCTTCTATGCCTTGTCCGTTTTGGAGAAAACAATTGCATGAGGACCAAAATTATTTCCACATAGAAACAATAGGTCTAAATTTCATACTATTTGATTTCCTTTGGCATTATTATTTGATCTGCATTATCAAATCAAACTGGCTCTGTCTTACTAAACCCTATGTCATTTAATTGAACAATTAAATAAATTATCAGATTTTACCAATCCAGCATAGTTAGGGTTGAGTTTCAATAAATCAGATCTATTTGAAATCATACCACATCTTGTCCTGGAATATGAAGCACTCCAGAGGATGATAAATGCCATAATGTTGCTTTTCTTAATTATGTCTTAATGGAGATTATTTTAAACTGATTTTATACGAGCCACTCAGAATCCATAAAATCATATGTAAATACTATAAATTATGTAATAAGTATGCATGAATATTTTTGGCAAGTCATAGACCAACCAAGAATATACACAATGTCTAAACACAATGTAAATAAAAATATACTTCCCATTTTAAGAAAGTATATTAAATTATACTATTGTATTTCATGTAAATTATTCAAGCTTGATTTTTGGGTGCTCTGAGTAGCAGATTTTCCTTGTTTATAGCAAGGTATTTTTTATGAAGAAAAAAAACATAGTTAAGGAGTTCAGCCAAACTGTTGTTTCCTTTCTTGGTAAACCCATTCCCTGTAACTTCTTTTTTAATATTCCTCTTCAGTCTCCACCTATTCAGCAGGAATCCTTCCATCCTTCAAGCATCTTCACTCAGCAATCAACAGCACTCACAAAACAGTTTGCAATGAACAAGCTATTCAGAAAATGATCCTCTGAGTTCTCACAGATCAACAGGCAACTCTTCACAATACACAGCTTCTCAGGACTTTTTCATCTCTTATTTAATTTCTCCATAAATTTCTCCTGTTTCCTCCCACAAATGAGACAAAAATGCTTTTCAGAATGTTTTCAGGGTACTGAATAGTTCTTTTTTTCTTAATCTGAAAGATTTTCATCTCCATATAGTTCACCTGTTAATTAGAAGAATGGATTTTGTATTTGTTGCAAAAATTAGAAGAGAATATAGGATGACAATGTTTTAAGAAAGGAATCTGGAACATGTTTCTCTGGTTGGAGCATATACAATGGCATCACAGTGTGAGTGGTGGCTTGCCTATGGCTGGGTGTTTCTAAGACTTTAAGAACAACAGTTGCTTCACAGAAACAGAGATTAAAGATAACTTTTTCCTTCCTTTCACTATTTACAAGTAAATTAGGGGAAAACTGAACTATTTACAGCAGAATATGCAAACTTCCCAGTCATGAATTTTGCCTACTTTTCCCACAGAGCTATTTGCTAGCAACAACCCACTCTATTGTTTAGCTACCAATAATTATTCTAATTATTCTATTCTAGACATTTATATGAGTATAGACAATACTACTAGTTTTGTGGGTGTGAAATGTACAACAAAACAGAACGTTACAGTTCCTATGGGCAGAGTTGTGTTACAATCCTGTCTTTATCACAATAAAACATGTGGCATCAGTATTTCTGGTCCCACAAAGCTCTGGAATATATTCCACAGATCAATTCCAAAGTTGCAACTGAAATATAATTTTAATGGGATAAAAAGATAATTTCTCAACAACATTCTCGATAATTCAGAATTTATCCATTGAAATACACATTACATACACCACAGACATGCAGGAAATATTTCGGTCTATGCTGAAGGATTTTTTAACATATGCTTTTCAGATTCCCACAAGTTACACAAACAAAATGTTAGCTAACTGTTTGTTCTTTCAGTAGTTGCTGAATTTAAAAAGTCACAGGAGCGAATTAGAGCTGCCAGTGATATATATTTATTAGTAATTTAGGTTCAGTTCATATACTGCATATATACCCTTCTAAGATACCATCCTCATCCTCATGTTTTCATAAGACAACAGAAAAATCTCATCAGGATATTGTCCTGCTTAAAATATTTCACTAACACTATTAAAAGTTCTTCTTACCTTCTCATGCTTTTATCTATCAAATAAATCAATTTGGGCTGTGCTACAACATATGGTAAATGATACTAAGTGCTGTAGATTCTATAAACAAGCTATAGTAATTGCATACAATTTGTCACTACTGAAATATTGTCTGGAAGTTATGAGGAGGTAGATGTAAAAGCTTAAAGAGAGAATTCAGAAACTGTCTAATTTGCTAATAACCTTTACATGATGACTGCAGCAAAGACCAAAGAAGTGGTACATACAGCCATTCTTTGAAACTACTCTGGGTAAAGAGAGGGCAGGAGATTATCCACATCTGGAAAATGGAAAAGAAATCAAATCCTATGACAATATTTGAATGAATTAAATATCAAGATAGTTAGAAGTAAAAGATGAAAGAATACATAAACGTCTACCAACATTTATATAAAAAGGGAATACCAAGTTACTTACCCTGATGATGTTGCCTCGTTGGATAATGAAACATTTGCAACCAAACTTTCCAAGCTCAGAGAACATCAAGGATTCCATAGTTTGTGTATTTTTTTTTTGTGTGTGTGTGTATACAATAAGTTTCCAGTTGTATATATTAGCACAGACAATTGTACACAATTAGAATATCTTAGGGTGTAGAATAAATTCTGTTATTCCTTTAACTATGCTGTATCCTTAATAAGGTGTGTGTGTGTGTGTTTATCAGCTCCTGTTATGATTAACCTGCTGACAACTAGATTTCTAAAACTTAAATTATCCTAAAGAGTACCAAAACTCTGAACTTTTAAAATGTTGATCCCTTCTAAATTTTAGAAAAATCACTAAAAACTCTATTCATTTTTTTAAAAAGGTACCTTGCCTAAAGAGGCCTACAGGGTAGAAAAACAATCTCTAAGTACTTTAATATGAGATAGCTTTTTAATGTCGATGAATATTATACATAATATTCTATGAGTCATGATATCTATATGCCATTACTAATCAGTTATTTAATCACTTTTGAAACTGTGATACAGAGGATATCATTTACTAAGATTGCTGGACAATAGCTGCTTCTATGAAACATTTTGTATGCTCAAGCTTATATATCAGTGATAATATCTGTTTTTAGTTCTGCTGATTTCTTCTTCAACTATCTTTAATTTTCCAGACACCATAATCATTTCCAATAACTCTTGATTTTACATTATTTGTCCTAATATATACGCTTCAGTTTCATTATTAGTTATTTCATCAATACTGAATTGTTTATTCTTTTCTTATATTCTTTAACCATCTTCTCCAGCATCATAATTCAAAGACATCAATGTTAATTTGTTTTTACTATAGCCTTTTTAATAGTCCAGCTTTCATAACTGTATCTATGCAAAAGAAAAAACGATGGTCTTAAACAGGCTTGCACAACATACTACAGGTCACTACCAACATTAAAGTCAATAAATTCACTATTGCCCTGAGAGATGCACAGCCAAGCATCTCCAGGCCTCATTGTCTCTATCACTTCCAGCACTGTCACTATTCTGCTAGCTGTGGAATAGCTTATTAGCACACTAGGAATACCATTGTCCCTATCATCATCATCATCATCATCATCATCTTCATTTAACAACACATAATCCCTTGTGGGATGGAGTCTGGGCAACTGAATGGAGCTAGCAGAGTGTTTTAATGCCTGGATGTCCTTTCTGTCGCCAATGTGGAGTTTTGTTCAGCAGATATATTCTCAGAGTGCCCACAGATAGAAATATCTGCTAAGATTGAACTCACAGCCTCCTAATTGTGAGGCAAGAGCTCCTCGTCTAGCATTTCTACCACTGTCGCTGTGATAATTTTTACTTTATTAATGTGACCTTTCCCCTATATAGGTTGCATTGTTGGTTTTTTTAATAGATGTTTTGATGCATTTGCATTTTATTTTGACATCTCAGAATTTTTTTCCAAACAGGAAAATACACCCATCTATTTTTGTGCCTATAAAGATAATATTTGTTCTATTTTCATTTCATTTTTGTTTATCTGCAATGGGTTGTCTTTGTTTCTCAACATAATCTTAGTGTTGGTTTTAAGTGGCAGATATGCTTATATATATATATTTTACCCACCAAGCAATTTAATTTCAGATGGTTCTGCTTCTTCTGAATTCACACTTTGCTGAAATCTTGAATTGCAGAAACCTGGGTATTATCTTACTAGCATTTTCAAATGTGCATTAGTTACTGTTCCTTTAGTATCCTTAAGTTAAAGTTAAAAGTTAAGTTAAAATGAAATTAGTAATTTTTGTTTACCATTATCATTTGCATTCTATAAAATTTGGTAAAATACATTAAAAAACAATCAGAACATGGATTATGAGGGTAACAAAATAAGGAAAAACTAAGGTGGTCAAAGGAGAGAAGAAGTGCACTAAATTGGATTTTGAAGAACTAGGTGAACAGTTGGGCCAGAATAACCACTTCAAATTAGATGAATCAAAAGTTTAAAGGGATGCTGTGCTTAAAGGTTCAAACACAGCACTACTTCAATACTGTTTTGTGAAGCAACAAGGCCTCTCACTTCTAAGAGCTGCATGGCTTCTTCATAGCCATTGCAGCCTTCAAACTAAAATAGAAATTTAGAAGGAGTGGAGGAGATGAGTCTTCTTTCACAAACAGTATATAGTAAGATTTAATTTCCATTCTCTCTGGCTCTAGTGAAAGCTTACAAGGACCCATGACACAATTCAAAAGTTCTAGCTTGTGTAGCAGCATTAATTACTGCAAAATTCCTAGCAATAATCCATGAAACTATCTAAGCCTACAGCATGGCAGATGTAATGGTGCATTGAGCTTTAAGAAATGCTTTAGGTAGGTTCACTTTGGACAATGCTGTAGAGAACTGTAGTGTTTAGTGAAGTATTTCCAGAATTTATAACTTTGAAAATTCTGCAGGAATTCCTTAAGCAGGCCATGAAGGTATCCCTTAGATGTATGCAAAGTACATGCAGACCTGAAAGTTTTGACAAAAACTTCTAACACTTCAGCAGCCCTTGACAAAACTAGTTAGTTTTAAAACTTGATATGCTTTGCTCAGCACTGGAGGAAGAAGCTGAATGCAGACTTTTCCAAGACAACATTCAAAGTGTTTTGAAATAAGAAAAAGTGTCATTTCAAGGTGAATCACATGACCTTTTTGCATCAGCAAAGAGATCTATATAGCATCCATGGCATGAAACTCTGTTGGAACAAATCTCTTTTGGCTAACACATAGGTCTACTATTCTGGGCATGAGATGATAGGATGAAAAGAAGTGGCAATGATACTCAAAAAGGATATTGTTTAAGTACAGACTTGGCTAAGATCTAATAAAAACATTATTATACTTATTATAATTGGTGGAGATCAACTCAACATGCATGTAATAGCCATTATATTCACTACAGATGCAATGAAGGAAGACATTGTGAAAATCAGTTATCACACTAAACAATTCCCACCAAAAGAAAATTGCTTCTAGATTTTAAGCCCTGGTATGCTTTGCTCAGCATTGAGAAAGAAGCTGAATACAGACTTTTTCACAGCCAATATTCAAAGTGTATTCAAGAAAGAGGCAAAAGGCATTTGACATCAATCCTAATATAATACACAGCAGTTGTAACATTCAAATACATTTTATTTACAGACCCCTCACATCCTGGACATAAACTGTTTCAACTCCTTCCCTCAAAACGACGCTATAGAGCACTGCACACCAGAACAACTAGACACAAGAACAGTTTTTTCCCAAAAGCCATCACTCTGCTAAACAAATAATTCCCTCAACACTGTTCAACTATTTACAAAGTGTACACTACTATTACTGTTAATCTTCTCATCACTCCTTATCACCCATCCCCTCCCACTTGTGACTATAACTTTGTTGCTTGTATCCTCTGTTTCCTAGTATGATTTGATGTTGATTGTACCCTATGACTATCATTAAGTGTTGTACATTATGATTCTTGATTCTTAACGAATGTTCCTTCTTTATTTATACTGAGAGTATTTACACCAAGACAAATTCCTTGTGTGTCCAATCACACTTGGCCAATAAAGTATTCTATTCTATTTATACATTTGATAAAAAGCAGTTGCTAACATTCTTTTGTAATTGTTTCATATTTTTACAGCAATAGATCTGCTTATCTGTGTCTTCATGTCCTAGAAATATATTTTTGCAGTGTTTTATCTTGTCATCTAAGATAGCCCTCCAGATATTAAGGAACTCTGAAACAAACTGTAAAGAATGTTTAGAACTAATATTGCAGAATATATAGTATTATTAAGAGACAAATAGAATACAAAAGCTAAGAAAATGAAAGAAACTGAAATCACTTAAAGATCCAAGATACCATAAATGCAGAAATATCAGTAATAGCTAATAGAATTTTGCCAACATTTTTTTTTGTTTATTGACCATGCCTGCATAGACCCAGACTTTGCATCTGGGCATCAACAGGTAAGTGACATAAAAAATCAAATGGACTATTTATTTATGTGTTTATTTAAGATATGGCATATGTTAGCATGTGATCACTGAGGTGACTGTTTGTCTCTGTGAAAGGATTTTTTTCAGGCTTTACTGCAGGATGTCTGAATGTCAGTAGGCATTCGGGGGAGACTTCTTTCTTGTGCCTACATGGTTTATTCGCTCACGGGAATTGAACCGCCCAGCTGCTGATCTCAGCAGTGCGCAGGCCCAGAGTTTTACCATATGAGCCACTACAGACCCCCATTAAATGGATTACTTTATAGGAAATGGAAGAAGCAAAAATATCTGCATCTAGTCAGTAAGGTCGGACATTTTCAGGAACAGTATTAATCAAAGAGAATATGAAAACAGTCCTGATATTAATAATATTTTAATTATCATATACAAGTAGCATTAGCTTTAATTATTGATTTTGAGCTCTAATTTTGTTTTACACACATACACACACACGTGTGTGTGTGTGTGTGTGTAATCTAAATCATATTATGTAACAAATTTCTCCATGATGATGGGAAAATACAGTTATTTTAGCATAAATTCATCTTTGATTTACTGCAAGAAAAAGAAGAAAAAGATTAATTATATAACATTTTATATTCAAATATTCAAATTAAAATATACTATGTGTTTATTTTATGTTAAAGTATTAAAGATTCCAAAGATGCTGAGTTATTTCATTATGGATTTTTCTAGATTAGGCACAGGAAGACTGGGTAATCAATTTCACTGTTCATCCTACTATTCACAGATGGGGTAAAGCAGAAAAATTTACACAGCATTCAAGATGCATAAGCTGTCATTTTTCTAATCAAGATAGGAACCATCAGGTAGGAGATTGATATTGAGCCCTATTTCAACTTAGCATCTCATAGATGTCATTAGAATTAAATTAACCATTATTTATAGAAATTTAAAAAAACTGCAAGTACAATCTTGATAAAGAAGCTCAATTCTCTTCACTTTTTTCTATTGTGGATCTTTGTGTCTAATGTAATTAAATAGTTATTAACACTACCCTAGGACAGAATCCAGCACTAGATTATGGTTATATACTCTATACTTCAATTGATCCGGATTGAGGCACATTAGAAATGATGCTTTTAAAAAATTCATCAGGCTAATGATAAAACAAAATTAGAAAATATTCTCCCAGGTTTATCACTTTCCTGCAGATTAGGAAAAAAAGTAGCACTTACAATATTGGAGGGAAAGTTCACGCAGAAACAAAAGGAAATTTGTGGAACTCTGTTTTTATGCTGGTGCAAAAAGCTATGTTTGTTAAACATAGTCCTCCAAGCCCTTCCTGAAACCAAAATTTACATCCTAAAGTAAATAAGTATTTACTTTAAGTAAATACTTAAAGTAGTTTTCTGGTTATGTTTCTCTTAATAGTCTTATACTATAAATACCAACCTCTGCTTTCAAGCAGTTAACCCCCAAACCCCATCCCTATAATTATATTTTATTTATTTATTAATATATATAAGTATAAACATGATTATTAATACATTAAATAGATACAAATAAAAGGGAACATTAAGATGATAAGCACATTGGTGTGCTTACGCGTGCACCTTACAGACCTTTTGGGAATGGGGTGAGGTCAACAGTCTGAGGTTAAAGTGTTTGGAATTAGTGGAAGAAACCACAGAGTCAGGTAGAGTATTCCAGGCATTTTACCACTCTGTTGCTAAAGTCGTATTTCCTGCAGTCGAGTTTTGTGTAGTTTACCCTGAGTTTGTATCTATTGTGTGCTCGTGTATTGTTGTGGTTGAAGCTGAAGTAGTCATTGACGGGTAGGACATTGTAATGCATAATTTTGTGTACTACACTTAGGTCATACCGAAGGTGGTATAGTTCTAAGTCATCTAAGCCTGAAATTTCAAGTCTGGAGGTATAATGTATTATGTTGCAAATAGAGGAGTGGAGGACTCTTATTGTGAAATATTTCTGGACTCTCTCGATTGTATTAATGTCTGATATGCAGTGTGGATTCCAGACAGATAGCCTGTATTCAAGAATTGGTCCAAATGTTTTATATGCTCCAGTTAGTGGTACATTATTACTAGAGAAAAAGCTTCACAGGATTACTTGCATGAAACCCATTTGAAATCTTCTAGAGCTCATTTTTTTTTCATTTTCCCGGAACCTACCAGATCCATAGGTACATCTTCAGCTAAATTCTATCAGTTCCTTGATCCCGAGTGGAATATATGGACGAGTTTCATACCAATAGCAATAGCACTTCCTCTGAGAAAGGAGGTGCAGACAATAATACTTCATAAAGTACTGTCCTTAATTTTGATAGAGATCCGAAGATGCTTCAGAGAATGCAATCTAATATAAATAGAAAGCAAAAGTTCTTTGAACACTGAGAGAACAGAAGGATATCTCAACTAGTGTTAAAGGGTTCAGTAAAAAGATAAGAAATGAAGTGTCATACTAAATAAAGACTTTGAGAGAAAGAAGATATATGACAGAAGTATTATGTTGTCTCATTGAAAAAAAGAAAAAAAACAAATTTCAGTTTAAGGTTTCTTATGCAATGAGCTGAAATAACTGCTACTAGAATGCTGTTTTTCAAAGAAAGAAGTGGTAATCAATTCAAGATGATAAGAAATGGTGAAAGATATGAAATGTTTCATAAGAGGATCAAAAAAAAAAAAGAATAGATCACCAACTTAGAACAGAAGAAAAAATGTTACAATGTGTATTTTTTATGGAAGAAATATCAAAGCTACATTGCTTCGATGCCAAAATGGAATGAATATGAAACTGAATGGTATTGGAATTTTCCCTTTTGTATAGCCTCAAAATATCCAGTAATTTATATCCAATAATTTGCAGGGTACACAAAAGAAAAAATTTCAAGCCTCCTCAGTTTCATATTCATTGTGTTTTGTTTTTGAAGCAATGTAACCTTGATATTTCTCTAATTTTCTTTAACTTTAATTTTACCTCTTGTATAGTCTGCAAATATTTAGATACACATTACTGTTGTGGAAGACCTCTGAGAAATAAGAACAGCTCATCAAAGGTAGGCCTAAGGGAGTCTTTATATCAATATTCACGTAACGAGAAGGAAGGTAGGAGAGGTCTGGGAAGTACGTCTGATGGATAGATAAATACTTTTGATGGATAGATAACAGATATCACAGGACCTGTGATATTTATTTATTAATAAATTTGATAAGCAAACTACAACAGGAAAACAATTCATGGCTACTAAGGGCACCACAAAATAATAACAATGAAGCTGGATATAACTCTCTAAATCTTCTTGAAGATTCTATTTATCAGGGGGTTTGGTAGAAAGAAATACAGGAGAGGTCCACTAGAATTAACAGACATTACCTAGAGATTTCAAGAGTGAAAGCATTATCAATCTTCCTAGGAGATAGACAGATTATGAATACTATCAGAATATGAAAATATGTATCATATAAATAATTAGTAAAATAAATCATACTCCATGCTGTAACAGTATAAGATGTTGCATTTAAATTATTTGTAAACTGAGAAAATATAACCAATAATTAAGGTAATGAAGATCCACTATAAATTTATACCTGTAATGTTATTTTTGAATACTAAATATTTATTTTATAATATTTACAATATGTAGCCTGAGTACCACCTCAAATCCTACAATGTTCCCTCATTGCTTGGAGTGATAATGAGAAGGATGAACAAATGGGCCTGGTATGCCCATCAAAGAAATATGCCAATGGGCTCACCCAAACTGTGAAAATCATCCCAAATGATTGCAGTAGCTAAAACAAACAATATTGAGCAGAAATGAAATAGGAAAATACTGGAGAATGATTATCACTTTAGTGGCAATGCCAATGGCATAATTTCATAATGCACAAGAAGACAATGGTACACCATTTTTTGTTTAAAAAAAAAACACCATATGGACAAATATAAAATGAATGATAATAACAGATAGATGATGGTCACAGGTGAGATGGTAAACAGATACCAAGAAAAACCTAAAGTAACCAAATTTTTATACAAAATAACTTTAAAAAATATTTTATGTATTTTTAGGAAAATGTAAAATTTAAGTAGATCATTTTGTTTCCACTTACCTTTTAATTTGTAAACAAAATAAAGAATTTGAAAAGAATTAGCATGTATACAATGAAAGACAGACAAATTATTTTTATTAACTTGTCATATTTCTGCAATATTGCTGTGTTGCTTACTATAATATCTTGTAAGGTAGTGATGGCAGATTTTGTTAAAATAAGAATCTAAACAATGCTATTTTACCAATTACGTATTGTAAAATAATGCACCCCTGATAATAAATATATATAAACAAGAATGTGACATCAAGATATTATTCCTAACAATGACCTTAATAGTAACGAGTATTTGCTAATCTTCAGTGTGTTTACCAATGCAAGAACTAGCAATAAGACAGACTGAAACTGAATTTTTCAGGATTTTACTTCTCAATTTTAATTCAATTGTACTTTTTGCAAAATATTGTTTGGGATATGGAATATCCTGTTTATTCATAAAATTTCCACTGGGAACTATCTCAGTGAATCTGAGGGGGCAGAATTTGGAGTAGGTTATGTAGCCTGTCTAATATGGGTATGTCCATAAATTTTTATCCAAAAGTATATGAAATATCATATCCATCCATTTTATTATGTTTAATTACATTTCATAGTTTCTCATTATACTGCTCAAAGGAATGTATCTAGAAATGCTTTCTTAATAATTCATATGATTCAAAATCAAAAGATCCAAAGTTATTCAACTTTATTAAGCACCCATGTTTGCCATAGTAATGTAAAATTAATCCTCATTCACATAGAGCCACAAAAAAATAGGTGAAAATTAATTATGAATCTTTGTAGGAGACAGACTAGTAAAACTAGGGAAAAGAGACAAGTGGAGCATCAATTCAAGATAATTGCTGCAAACCTATATTGGAACAAGGCAGCTCTAATTGCTCAGTTTAGATAAAGTCTGAATGCTCAAATTGGTGCTGAACCCACAAGTCAATGAATTTCACAGACTCTGGAGCAAATCTACCAACTTTGTGTCACGCATGGAAGAAGCTCGAAGCTAGTTCAGATAGCTGACATCACAATCTCACTATTCATTCATCTCTCAACTAATGCTACTGATATTGATATTACCACCTGAACCATTCACTATTTAATCGGCTTTTGATCAATGGACACATTTTCTGGAAGGCACACGTTGGCCCACAGAAGTTAATATGGACCTGGAAATGCTACAAATGGCTTTTCCCCAGGCAAATAATATGGAGTCAATTTTTCTCTCGATTTGACTTTTACAAATGCCCCATGCCCTGATTGCTGCAAGCATTTTACAACCTTTCAATTTCCGGCAAGTTCCCACACAAGTGGCTACTGAGGTATTGGGAACAACACAAATATCCCACGACTTCATTACTCAGGAGCAGGATTTGTAACTTGCATATGGGTGACTTGGAGAAATTTGGAAGTGGTCACATTTGCTGTATTTATTAAAATATATTTGTAGATGAAATGAGAAAAGGAGGAAAAAGAGAATCCATATTCCTTAACCTACAATTAATTTTGAAATTGGGAAATTTTCCTTTTGAGAACTAAATTGTTTTAAGTTTTATTTCTAATATTGCAATGAAAGTTGGACATTTGAAATACAGCAATAGCACTTATATACCGCTTTATAGTGCTTTATAGACCTCTCTAAGTGGTTTACAAAGTCAGCATATTGTCTCCAACAATTTGGGTCCTCATTTTACCCACCTCAGAAGGATGGAAGGCTGAGTCAAACTTGAGCATGGTGAGATTTGCCAAATTGCAGGCAGCTGGCTGTAGCAGAAGTAGCTTGCAGTACTGCACTCTAACCACAGTGCCATTGAGTTTTATGGATTTTGGATGAAATAATGTGACTCCTGACATTTATCTCCCTTTGAACTATCTGTTGCATTCAGTCCATCAAAAACATTCCAAATCTTTTATAAAATTGTTTATTATTGTTGCATTATTCCTAAGAATTTCCCAAAGGATCAGAGTTGTCTGAGTTACCTAACCTTATATTCACTGCAATGATCAATAGGGAAAATAATTATAAAAGAAAACAAAGAAATATTGCTGTTTGCTAGTGAAGAATCACATACCAACATAAAATATATTCTGAGTTTTGTATTATACATTTTTCAGATTCAGGCAAGTATCTGAAGAGTATATTCCACATAGAATTTGTAATTCTTTTTAAACTCTGTTTAACATACTGAAACCAATAAGGTGACTCTAACCATACCAAGGAGATAATCTCAAACTATTTCATTTTTATCTTGTTAAAAACTAAGTATTGCCATCTCCATGAATAGTTATCACTCCACTGATTTTCTTGTATATTCACCTTCATGAAAATAAACTTCTAATGTTGCGACAAAAAAAGAAAAGATTCTCCAGCCAAAACTCTATTTTGAAAGATGCATGTGTCTTCAAAATCCTGTTTTCACTGTTCATTGTTAACAACTCTAAAAACATGAAGTTTTTCATCTGAATTCAATAAAATAATAGCCACAAATAAAAAGTAAAAAGACTTATCAAATTTAATTCCTGCATCTATGCAGGTCACATGGTAGAATTACACAAGGGGTTTGTCATTGGTGTTAATTTCAAAATGATTTCAGAGAATTGAATGTAATGGAACAGAACAGAACACCGAACACAGAACATAGAACATAGAACAGAGCAGAATAATGTGTTTGTGTTTGATGGTGTTTGATTTCGTTGTATGAGGTGCAATGACAATAAACTAAACTAAACTAAAATAAAATAAATTATTTATTAGCCAAGTGTGATTGGACACACAAGGAATTTGTCTCCAGTGCATAAGATTTCAGTGTACATACAAACAATGTAAGCATACATTCACAATTTGTAATATAATCATAAGATACCAATAGGAAAAGTAGTAGAAAAGATGAGAATGATAATAGTAATATGGCCATAATACATGGGTATGCTTTTATTTATTCTGAATATGTCAAAAGTGGCTCTGCTGGTTGACACCTAGTGATTTCATAAACATCTTTGACCAGAAGAGATTTATTTATGATGAAGAACAGTTATTAATATGTCTTCCAATTTTAGATCCTATCTCAACTCTCTGAAGTAGTGACCAAATCAAGTTATGAGTCTATGAGCATACCACTGATATTACTATAAACATGGTGACTTTTTTTCAAAATTCCTCCTAGACCATGGAGGTCACTCAAGACTGTAATGAATGTGTGAAAAGGGGAAGAAATGCTGCCTAAGAAACAATCAGAGAAGAGAGGCAAGAGCCACGAGTGGTTTATTGGTCACAGAAAGAAATATAGGAAGAATCTATCCTAATGGATCATTCTGTTAAAAATAGTGGTAGGAAGTTTGTATTTTCAGACTTGCAAGACTCTGTTAATGTAGGCTTACAATAAAGTACAATTAGTTCAAATAGTTGTGTTTCCTGTCCAGTTTACCTTGGAAGGCTAAAAAAATCCAACACAAAAAGCATGAAAAACTTTTTCTGGGCACAGTAGCCCTAGATTGTTTCTGCAGCTCTATTTAGCATGCAGGAACTTGCATCCATTCACTTCTGGAATAGAACTACTGGTCATTCTGATGTTTTTAAAAAATGAGCATAAATTATCTTTATCGAAGTCCTTGGGGTTATAGCTGCTGCAGAACCTGCTGAAACTAAGACTGGCAGATTCCGAATAGTGCTATATTCTCTTCAAGTATCTATACATATAATTATGTACAGATCTGCCTTACACACACACACATACACACACATACATACAGAGACACCTAATATTTTAAAACATTATACATTTAATAATGCACATTCATATGGTTATTTTAAAACATCATAATATGAACACAGAGTAAAAAAAATTATTTTTTTTAAATTTATTTTGCAGTTTTGTGGAAATAATGTATAGCTTTCTTAATAAAGCTTTTTTATAGGAAATAAAAGTATTTTCTTCTTAAATTTACACAATGATTCACTGTAGTTTTAGATAAAATAGAAGTGAAACAAATGTCCTTCAAGATGTTCTTTAAGTGTAAATTGATTCCATTACTGTTTTAAAAAAAGAATAAATTATTCTGCCAGGCTACCAAATTTTTGAACTTTTAATATATTGCATATAGTCATTTTTATTTATTTGTATCCCACCTTAAATTATTTTTACAAACTCAAAGTGGTAAACATATTCAATACATCTTTCTATTCCTAATTTTCCCCTAAACTACCCTTTTTATCATAATTCTGAATAAAGGAATTGATATAAAATATCAGGGAATAAACTACAAATTTTCTTAATATTATTGATATCAAACACAAAAACAGGAGCTTTCTCCTTTTTTGATGCTTACTCAATATATTCAATGAAATTTTTGCTGAGATAAAAAAGATGATTTTTAAAACCTGAATATTGAGTAATAGAATGGAAATGGTTTGTAATCAAAAGTGTGCAAAACCATGTACATTTTCTTCCTTTACTTTGATCCTCCAAGGAAAACGTATCTGTTCCAATCGGGATAAAAAATATTTCAGAACAAATGAACTATTTTAGGAATAGACTATGCTATTAAAGTTCTCAAAGAAATTCAAGAAAATTATTCCTGAATATTTGCAAATAATTCATGAACAAAGACATGCTTCAGTGCAAACACAAATATGATTGTGTTTCTTTAAATTAAGTGGAATTTTGTAGCACTTTTAAACATCTGTCGAATTGTGAAAAAGAACAAAGTTTTTGAGATGTAGCTGACTTTGTCAGATGCATATAGTGTACTTACACTCCATAATCAATTGATTATGTGTCATCAAATCATTGTTGACTGTTATGAGCTACATAATTTTCTACATGATGATTTGTCCCTAGCCTTCAGGTTTCCCAACAGTACACTCATTGCCACTGTAATCCTAGCTGCCATCTGTCATCTTCACTTTCTTTTCAACTTTGCCAGCATTAAAGTCTTCTACAGAGAGTCAAATATGTCATAATGTGTTCAAAGTAGAGCAAATTTCATTCGGGCCATTTATCCGTCAAATGAGAACTCTAGGTTGATTTGTTTGATGATCAATTTGTTTTATTGGTTTTCCTTAGTATTGTCAGGAGTCTTCTTGAACATCAAAGTTAATCAATACTTTTCCTACTTTGCGTCTTTAAAGTCCAACTTTTGCTTGCATACTGTCATAGAGAATGCTTGCATTTTTTGTAGGTATAGGCGTATTACAGCATTTGTATCGCCATGTTAAATTACACATTTATATATGTTTTCCCTAACTCACTCTATGTTGGGAAATGCCTGACACTGTATAAGGAAAATAACAACAGAAAACCAGTGAATATAACGTCGTGACCAGTACAAAATGAAACATATGTTTTGCTTTATTCACAAAACACACACACTGAGATTTGGAAGTTTGGCTAAATTGACCTGAACAGATCATAGTTCAGTTGAACCAGAACATCTTGCTTTGGGCTGAAACAAATTATTGTCAACAAGGCAATCCTATTATATTTTGATCCTCTTCCCTTCACTATGTGCATTAGCCCACGTAGTTATTCTTTCTCTCTTTCTCATCTGTTAACTCTGCAGTTTAATACATATCCACTGATCCTACTGTCCAATCTCATAAACCGTACCAAACTATCCTTTACAAAATTCTATTCATTTATTATATTTCCAACCCTGAAGTATCACTACTTAGAACATGCATGTTCTAGATACATGCCAAGATGAAATATTCAATATCGAGTCTATCCAAAATCAGCTGGTCCATGGACAAAACATTTTATATAACCATAGTGACTAATCTGCCTATCAACTTGTTTCAGGTTTCTTTTTTTCCTAGTACTCTCAATTGTTCTGAATTGTTTCAGACATTTTCTGTGCTCCAAGGTAACCTCAATTATGTATAAACCTTTTATACTAATTGCCCCCAATTTCATGGAAGAGTAGGTGAATTGTCTTTTTAAAAAGTTTGTATCTTAAAGACTAGTTTCATAATTCACTGCTGCTACCTGAAATTTGGCAGGCTTCAGTCAAACAAATGGGGTTTTATGAATTATTCATTCTAACCTGACAAAGTCAAAGCATAGAGGGTGATTGTGCTTCATCTCTTTTCCTAAAAGTTAATATGCTTCACCAAATTAAAAGGAGCTACTATACCAATCATCAAATTATGTAAAAAGCAAAAAAATAAATAAAAACTTCATTGGAAAAAGTCACAGAGACATATAATTTTTTAAGATGAACGTTTTATTTTTTTGTTTTTTCAAATTCAGCCCTTTCTGAAACTCTAAATCATGGTTTAAATACTGTATTCTGTGTCTAGTTCTAATAAGCAACAATATAAACTACAAATACTATAGAACAAAGTACATTTTTCCTAATCAAACAAAACAAAAACAAACATTGACATTTAATTTTGATCATCGGAATATATTAGATACTCAGTACAGAAACTGGCACTCAAGTAACAGGTATCATCTAGAAAAAAATAGTTGCTATAACCATTTAGCTTTTAAACATATGCACAATCTATGTAGTCATACCTTCATTGTCTTGGTAACCATCTTTTCAAAAGGTATCTTGACAAAACTCAATTGTCCAGGTCACGTATTTTATCTCCAATACTCATACTCTATGCGAATATAGCAAAATAGTTAGGTAGTAGACAGGAATTTATTTAATAAATGCTCATGAGGGTAGCAAGCTGGACTCGAGAATCCTGCTTGAAAAGCAGGTGGAGGCCAAGGCTAGCAGAGTCTTTACACAGGACAGTTGTGTCCTTTCCTGGATTAGAAATCATGAATTCAGTCATTCAAACCCTGGTCATTCACACTTAAATTACAGTAGTTATACATGGAGTTATCCTTAAAGAGCATCCAGAAACTATAATTGGTTCAGAATGTGGTGGTGTGAGCAGTTATAAGAGCCATTAGAATGGCTTACCTTACTCTGCTATTCCATGAGCTAAAGTGGATATCAGTTTGTTTTGGGTGCAGTTCAGGGTTATAGTTATCAAAAGCACTTCATGGCATGAGTTCAGGCTATCTGAGGAACCATTTCATCCCAATGAGTTGGGAGAAGAGACATGCTGCAGAACTCATCAGTTTAGGATTTTTTTTAGCAGGGTCCAAGAGAAGAGCCTTTTCTGTCCCTAGCTCTTTGGAACATCATGAAGTGCGTATCTCACCTCAAGTGAGATCTGCACTTATCCCTCTGCCAGATGTCTTAAGGCAAGGGTCCCCAAACTTGGCAACTTTAAGACTTATGAACTTCAACTCCCAGAATTCTGCAGCCAGCATAGCTGGTTCACAAGTCTTAAAGTTGCCAAGTTTGGAGACCACTGGCCTAGGGCCATAAAAAGGCCACATCATGCTTAAACTGGCTGAAGGGTTTGGACAAACCCCAATTTCTTCCATGTGTAGCCTACTCTCTTCCTCCCTATCTTTTTAATTGTAAATTATTACTATTATTATAAATATTTGCTTCCTTGTTTTATTGGAATTTAATGTTTTTAAGTGCACAGAATTGCAAGATGGGTGGCAAAACAGAAGTTCAAAAGAATCAATACAACCAAATGTAGTAATATCAGTTGGACTTTACTGATACATTATTGATACATAATTTAATCATGTTGAAATTGCAAAGATACATATAAGTGAAAAGAAATATTTTGCAATATTTTTAAAAATAAAAATTAGTAGTATTTAAAATCAAGTTATCTATTCAAATTCAAAGTTTGCTTATCCCTTTTTTCATCTTCTGTTTTAATTTAGCTTCTTTGTTCTAAAGTTAGACCACAGGTAATCCTCAACTTACAACAATAATGGAGCCATACCATTTTGGTCATAAGACAGGAAGAAGTTAATTGAAACTTGTTAAGTGAAAGAGCCTTTATTTATTTATTTATTTATTTCTGAGTTTTATATACCGCCCTTCTCCCGAAGGACTCAGGGCGGTGAACAGCCAACTAAAATACAAGTAGACAAAGTATAAATTATTTAAAAGAGAATTAAATACTAGACTGTCCCAAATCTAAAAACCCCAATTAAAATCAATAAAACTTCATACCCCGTCCCAAGTAATCTAAAAACCCCATTTAAAATCCCATTAGTCAGCTCAGGCCGGCCTGCTCAAAGAACCAGGTCTTCAGGTCACGTCTGAAGGCCCTCAGGTCACTGGTCGTTCGTAATCCAGGGGGCATCCCATTCCAAAGGGCGGGTGCCCCCACAGAGAAGGCCCTATTCCTCGGGGTCACCAGACGACACATAGAAGGCGTCGGGACCCGGAGGAGACCCTCTCTGTGGGAGCGCACCGGTCGGTGGGAGACTACTGGCAGAATGCGGTCTTGTAAGTATCCTGGTCCGATGCCATGGAGCGCTTTAAAGACTAAAACCAGTACTTTAAAGCGAACCCGGAAGGCCACCGGCAACCAATGCAGCTCGCGCAGGAGGGGCGTCACATGGGAGTATCTCGACGCCCCCGTAACCACCCGCGCGGCTGCATTTTGTACCAGTTGAAGCCTCCGGGTGCTCCCCGCAGGGAGCCCCATGTAGAGGGCATTACAGTAGTCCAGACGGGAGGTGAGCCTTCATCCTGGATTCCTCCCCCTCCCCAATGCATATGTTAAATGAATGTAGGGATGAATGCAGGGGTTATTAAATATGTATGGGGTGCCTCAAGGATGCCTGCCTTGGGCCTTTCAGCTACAACTGAGCAATATTAACAATCCATTTTAACTGTGATGCAATTTAGCCATTATTAGAATTTGCCTTGGGATTGAGTCACAATATGTTCTACATGACACTCAGTTTGAAAAGTATGATATATTTCAAATATTTAAAGAATACAGTAGCAACAATTCTGACTGAAGTCAAAATTTTTGAATGAATCTATAATTTGAATATATTAGTCAACTTAATTATGAATACATTATTTTAATTTGGCCATATATTTAATTTCTATCATAATATAAAATACCAGCCATCATTTTTTAAAACACAAATAGATTAGTATATTTCCAGGAAACTGAAAGAATTACAGACTTACCTTAAAAATTCTACCTATGCACTAAAATGTAGTCTTTTTTCTTCAGCCCATCTTGCTCTAAAGTACTGCTTAAGGACAGATATAAAGGCAACCATATACTGGAATTTACTCTCCCAGGAAATGTCTGATCTAAGTATAAATTTAATATTCTGTTTGTTTTCAAAGTTCTTAAATAAGTTCCTGACTTTAAACTGTTGTATTAAAACATAATAAACTGTTTAAACTTTTTAGTAGAACATAAACCTTAAGAAGAGTAGGATAAATAAATCATTTCATACACAGATAAAAATAAATAAATAACTTAGTTTTACCTATAAATCATGTTTAATTCAGATGATGGAGATAAAAGTGGTAAAAAGCAGTGATGGATGATGATGAAGTAAAAAAGAGGAATATATTTTGAAATTTATCCTACAAATCAAACTATAAAATATTTTTTTCAATTAGATTGGTAAGCCAGAAGTACAATTAATTTCAGGAAATATTAATGCAATAAGGAAAGATGCTTAATTATACGTTAATGAACAAACTACTTGTGATATTTGGTTTACATTTTGCTATAACTTCTATGAAATTCTCATAGCCGAATAAATATACATTTTAAAAACATAAATTTACTAAAAGTTTTTATGGTTTCACTTTTCTTCCTATTTCTTAAATGTATTCTCTCCACTACTATTAATTTCTTATATTATCTTCCCAAACAACAGAAATTTTATCTAAGGCATATACTGATATTCAGGTTTTAATTATAGAGAAATTCAATATCTTAATTATACCATTTTTTGAGAATAGAGGATAAACATATTTACATGGCATATGTGACCTACTAAATCCAAGTAAAGATCAAAAATAAATTGTTTATTTTGATTAATAATCATTTGTGTCTTCTTTATTAAAATAGGTTTCTAAGGCAGAATATTTTAAAAGTTAGCTTTTAATATCCCTGGGTGAACTTCAGCTTTCTACACTATTAATGCATTTATCAGGTTATGTCAATAGTCTTCCTTTTTTTTAATTATACAAAATCATTTCTAAGCCAGGAAGACTCTCAGTTTGTTGCCTCCTTTGAGTAATGAGCGATAGATGATTGGGCCTTAACAGTTTTATACAACAGTAATAAATTTTCAATGAATATGTTTAATCAGCAACATCTTTAATTAATTAATCCTTCAGTTAAGAACTCCTTATGTAAATGAATCACCTCCTAATTTTAAAATGGCTTAACAAAAAGATTTAATAAATAAGATTAAGGTTTCTTCTTAGTCACTATTAGCTCCTTGTTGTATTACCTAAAAAGATAGTAATGGTTTGCGACTAGGAAATATTGTTAACATGAAAATTACTGTTTGAATTTGTATTAGGGGATACAATATAGGTCTAATATAAAGCTTACAAACTAAGTGGCTACATTCTACCTGTTAAATTGATCTTATTAGAAAACATGGGGATACAAGCATATTCAGATGGATAGTATTGATCTGTAAGCATGTCAAAGTACAGTAGCCATGCTGGGTAACAACGAAGCAATTTTAAGTGGACTGAACTATTTTAATTACTTGGCAATTAAGGATAATTCATTATTATACCTACCAGGCAGATACAGCTGAGAAATATTTCTATACGGCAGGGATAAACACAAGACTTTGGTAATGACAGAGGCTTCACACTACCGCTACATAATTCTTTTAGTAGTTAGGATAAAGATGATCTTAAAAAGAAAAAGAAATTTATATTTTTCTGATGGAAAACATTTTAAACCCCATCTGTGGCCATATCACCTTTCAGGAGAATGACTTCAGAAGAAGGGCAAAAGTAAATTTCATTAGTGGGATAGAGTTAGAGTTTGCTAAATACTTGGAACAGTTTTTTTCAGTTTGCAAGAATATTTTGAAACTAGCCTGAATCAAATAGTCATGTGAAATCCAGTGAAAGATTACATGAATTGAATACACACTGACATCTTATATATCAACAAACTGAAGTGAAATGGAATACTTTCAGACAAAAGTTTATATTGCTTACAATCCAGACATGAGAAATAGTAAATGAGATATGCTGCTTATGGTTGGAGTCTATATATCAAAGTAGAGAATATTAAGAAAGAAACCCCAAGGTGCTTTTTGAAGAGGCAACTGGACTTTCGGGCGGGTTGGGTTCTGAAGATGTTTTGCTTCTCATGCAAAAAGCTTCTTTAGCTGAAGCAGCTTCTTGGATGAGAAACAAAACATCTTCAAAGAAAATCTAGAAAATCCAGTTGCCTCTTGAAAAAGCATCTTTGGGACAACCATGACCTGGATGAATGATAATCTCCATAGATCTTAAGGAGGAAAATAGCTGCACAGTATGGCCTGAAATGAAGCATGGAAACTGAAATGAAGCATGGAATCAACATAACAGTTTTTGCCAATCCAGTGACTTCTTCATTGCTAACATGTTTTAAATAACCAAAACGATGCCTATATTTATTTATTTATTTATTTATTTATTTATTTATTTATTTATTTATTTATTTACTTACTTATTTTGTCAAGTGATTATAAGATAACAGGTATAAGTATAAACATAGTTATGAATACATGAAATGGATACATATAAGAAAAGTAAAAAGAAACAATAGGACATCACTAGATGCTAATCAAACTGATTACATCACACATAAGAATGAACAACATTCTAATTGACAGATTGAAAGAGGTCAGTTTACATACCAATACAACAGAAAGGAGATTGAACAGCATAGAAGCAATATACAACATATATAATTTCACATCTTAACAAAATAATACTTAGGATCATTCCTCAGAAATTAAAGTCCTACATGGAAAGGGGGATGACAAGTTCTATAAAAAGATCAGGAACAAGAGGTACTATTGCTGATGCATAAATATTTTTAATTATAGATTGTCAGTTAAGGAAACTCCTTCAATTGTGTTAATCGCTTCAAACTGGGAAATGTCCATAAGAAAATGGGAATTCTGGACATCTCATTGTTCTCATGCAAAACTGGACAAAAAGCCACAATGCAGACAAAGTGAAGAAGAAGTAGAAAATAAAAAATTGACTCCGGATCAGCAAAGGAATTTGTATTTTCTCCTTACTTACAATATTCCTTATTTTAGTCCTATATCAGAGGTCTCCAAACTTGGCAACTTTAATACTTGTGGACTTCAACTCACAGAATTGAAGTTGAAGTGCACATCTTAAAGTTGAGATGACTCCTGGTTTGAGGACTCCTGACCTATATGCTTAACATATAATGAAAGAAGCTGAAAAAAATTAGGGTTGTTTTCAGCAATGTGCACTATGCTGATTAACTAATAGCTAAAAATGCAAATGATTAGAAATCAAGGAGTAAAATGAAAAAAAAAAAAGTTAAATATGAAGACAAAACTAATGATCATTGATACAGCAACCAACTTTGGAACTTTCAGTGAAGTTATTCAAGTGGTGGCTTTTAGAATTCAGTATCAACAGTAGTAGAACAAACAGCCAAGATAAATGATGCCGATTAGCACTTCTCGAAGAATAGTCATTAAAGCCTATTCGGATGCTGTGGTATGTCTACAACACAAAATTATATGCATGGTTTATACGTCTATACCACAAAATTAGAACCATGCATGTAATGGCTTACCTTATAATACACTATGGAAACAAAAGTCTGAAGAAGCAAATTCAAAGATAATTGCATTTTTTCAAATTTTGGTGTTACAGAAGACTCGTGAGAATATCCTTTACAGCCATGAAAACAAACAAATCAGTCATATTATTTATTTATTACATTTGTTTGCCACCCATTTCACCACAAGCAGGCTCTGGATGGCTTACAGCATTAAACTCATCAAACAAATCAACTCAAGAGTTTTTATTCACAGCACAAATGACCAGGTTCAAATGAAACTTTGGGAAACATTCCCTGACCTAGCTTTCTTGGAAAGTCTGTAACTCTGGAAAAGGTGAAAGGAAAGAAGAAAAGGAATGGATTCAATTCCAATGGCAATCTGTGCACTGTTGAAAATTTGAATGGTCAGGTGGGGACAGATCATCCTGTAGAAAATCTAACTATGTGGTCACTAAGAATCAACATAGACATCAGAGCACATAATCATTTAATATTATCCCATACAGATTTAAGAAATACTTTCAAAAGTCAGTATTACTGTGTCTTTTGTAGACTGAGATATCTTTATTGAATAAAATAATGAGCACACTTAGTATATTAAACATGAGAGAGCAACTATCGATCTTTGAGGTTCCATTAAATCAATATAATTTTCCCAAATCAAAATGTAGTTAAAATGATGACATACAGTTCAATAAGTATTCCTTAGAAAACATAAATTAAACAATGACTTTTATTTTTTAGATCTCAAAATGAATTTGTTGAACATTTGTTGATAATTATAATATAAACTAAAGTGCATCTCCACAATAAAGTGTAAATATAAATAAAATTACTGAATGATCTTACTTGCAATATTTTGAATTTTATAATATAGTCCTGGTCTAGAAAAAAAAACTCCAAAAATTCCAATTACATTAAACTACATGAAAATTAATATTCCAGGGATTTATGAGAAATAGGAAATTTATATTAACTGAGTTTAAGAAACTGAGATAAGCACTGCCCCCTAGAATCGGATATGACTGATAGAGGAAATCTTTACCTTTTTTTAATCCATATTCATAAAAATTGCAAATTAAAACAGAAACAATATCGATTTATTATTTAAATATCTAGCTATCAAAATTTTATTTCATCAAATAAAATCATGGACATGGAAGGTATTTTGCAATTCATCTAGTTCAGAGCTGTCAAACTCTCGGCCAGATGCATCATATGCTGGCCACGCCCACCCATTTAGCAAAGGGGGGGCGACGTAGGTTTGATACCCCTGATCTAGTTGAACTCTGCTCAGATAAATAAATAAATAACATAAATCACCCTTAGACTGAATTATTTTTCTGTATCAACCTTATCACAATGTGTAATATCATTTGGAAATAATCCTGGGAGACAGGACAAGAAGACACAGAGAAAGGAAAAGTCATATGAAAGGCAGATTTTAGACAGGGCAAGAGACTCAGAAGACACCCAGACATAGAGAAAGAGATCCTTGGGCTACAAAGGAGACTGGGAGGTGGGAGAGATGCAAAAGTTTGTAAATATAACCTCAATAAAATAGAATTACCTTATCTGGTTATGTTTCCTATATGGTCTATCTTGTAAGGCTAACACAATATATGAATACTTTCTTGAACCAGGTAGAGCAAAAAAGTCTGAAACTAAATCCAAATAAGATGAAATTGTTCTCTGTACCTTGGAGCTCTTAAGTATCCTCTTGATAGGAGGATTCTACGGAATCAAGTCTACAACTTAGAGGTCTTCCTGGATTGTTGGCTACTTTTAAATGGCAGGTAGAGGGTATAGAAGAGCCCCTTTGCTCAACTTTGCCTGACATGCCAGTTCTGGCCCTACAGAGAATAAGTGGCCTCACAATGGTAATTTGTATCTCATAACAACTGTCTCCCAAAAAAATCAGCTGCAATACATGCAATGTACACCCTATATATGCCCAAGCAAGATTAATAATTCAATTCTTTATTTTCAAAATAAAAATAGTTATTTAAAATAGGTATATTTTTATTTGAAATGTGGTAATGTATTTTAATACCAAATTCCAAATAAAACTGTATTGGTTCCAAATCAATGTGTAGTTTAAAAAACTAGATCTTCTTGCGGTTGGCTATTCTTCTCCTCTCATGTGCAATTTTATGTTAAAAGACTTTTCATCTGTTTTCTATTATTAAATGGTACTTCACTGAATAATCTTTTTCCATTAAAGCAACCTTAGAAAAATTCAGTAATATCAGCTCTTCTATTATCCAACAATTTAGGTGGCTCTAATAATTTTTTCTTTCCTTAAATACTACTGTTGCCACTCAAAGACTTACATTAAGTCTGTGATAACATAGTTTCACCAGTATCTAATATTTAAAAAGTAGAATTCCTCATTCATTTTCTTTACCCTTTTGTATATTCTCTCTTGAAATTATGGAACAAATAGAGAATTAAATATAATTACCTTTCAAGAAAATAGTGACCTATATCTAATTCAAGTGCTTGTTTGTTTCTATCAGTAACATAATTTATTAGACATTATTAAAAGGATTTGCTCTTTTTAGAGCCTTTATTATTTTTACATCTTATTATTCTTGCATCTTGTTGAAAGAATTACTCTTTCAATTACAGAATTTCTGACATTTCTGTTATTTTGAAAGAATCTTTATAATCATTATCATTACTTAAAGTACTAAGAATAGTTATTCAGCCTAGGAATATTAGCATTTTAAAATAATTAACTCTTAACTTTTCTTCACCCATGAACTCCAATTTCATGCCTCTTATAACCACCTATTTTTATTCACAGCAATAAGTCTCAATACTCTATATATCAAATCACATTTTTCAGGAACTAACTTAAAGCAAATTTTCAAAGATGCATTATAGACAAAAAAATAATAGTAATAATCTGTGAGCAGAGATACGCCACAATAGAACAGAGAAATCTAATCATGGATAAGTGGATGGATACATGCCTGCTCTAGTATATGTATACACAAACAAATATGTACTCATATACACAAATTATTTATGGCATTTAGAGATAATTTATCATGAATATAATAATATGTTTTGGCAAAATTCTAACCAAAAGAATATAAGGGAAAAAAGTAAGCAATTTTTATGGGGAGGTGATAGGCAGACTTACTTTTGATCTTTTAGCTCTTTTGCTCTTTAGCAGATCACTGAATAAAAAATGGTACACTTATCGGTTTAGATAAAGTAAACAGGCTTCAATTATAGAATCTTTTGCATGAACATGAGATTCAAAACTGGTTACTAAATGCGTGTAGGCCTAGGACAAAATGGAACTAAATACACATGAAACTCAATGGAATGCTTAGTGAATGATACAACATTGAGCCATGAGTAAGACTAGATTATGTGTTATCATCTTGTGCATTTAATGTATTTTTGGCTTAATATATAAGGACTATCTATGATGACATCAAAGATGTATTGGTTAGAGATATGAATATATGAGTAGATGTGGGCTTACTGTTGGCTGCAAAAACAACTTACCTACAGTGATTGTCATATTGTATTATAAATAAATAATATGAATTGATAATTAACTATATCAAAGGCCAATTATATCTTATATTTCATAATAAAAATTGAGTCCACAATTGAAAAATTACACATAAATGATGAAAACAGAGGACTCTGTTTATATTGGTATAAATGTTATTGAAGATAGAGTGAAACTGAGATACAGTGGAACCTTGGGTCGCGACCATTCCAGGACTACGGCCGCAACCTGATTTGATTGACCAGAAGCATGACCGTCTGTGCATGTGCAAATCAAAAAAAAATGGCACCAAAGGGGAAATTACCATGGCGATTTTCAGGTTTGCTTGGTTGCCACCCAAAGATCTGTTCACGACCAGAAGAAAAACTGTTCTGAAAATTCTGGTCATCTTCTGATTTGGTTACGAACAAAAGCGTTTGTGACTTGAGGTTCTACTGTACTTTAAAACAACAAATGAAGTTCCTAAGTGTTAGGCTGTATACAGAAAAGAATGTCCAAAGTATGCAAAAATTGCTCTATATAATAGATGTATACTTCTGTGCACTTTGTTAAGGGAAGTGGGATTTGGAGAAAAAATAAAAATTGAATCTATAGTAATGGAAAAATAAGAAAAAAACATGAATAGTTGATTAACAGATCTGGATTTGATACAAAGTGATCAGTAAACCTTTTCCATAAAAGACCAGATCCTGCCCCTCTTCAGCCTTTTCAGGATTAGATATAGCAGGGTGGTCGATAAACCAAGAAGAATGGCAGATATTGGCAGGGCCTGTTTGCAAACAAATCAGAATGCTTATAAGCTGCTTCTCAATGTGTCCTGTTCTTGCACCTCGCTTCCTGGTGAGGCATGTTGATCTGCTGCTCGCTTCCCATGCATTTTTAGTTTGTCAACCATATAAAACCAGGCAGTGAGAAGATTTGGCTTTTAGTTCATCATTTGCCAGTCCCTTACCTGATATTAATAAAATCCTAAAAAACAAATAATCAATGATTTGAGTATAAAATAGTATATTTCTTTTTCTTTGTTTTATCTAACCCTTCACCTTCTGTACTTATTATTCCTTACATCTTCTCTGCATTTTTCATAATACTGCTTACCCAAAAAGAAATGATATGATGAGCATATATCAAAGAAATATTATGGTCTCATATTTCACAAACATGGACAAACTACTTCAGATGTATCTGAAAAGAAATAATTAATTACAAGAATCCTTCAAGAACTCAGAATAAAAACAATAAACTGGTATGGCCATAGAAAATGCCTCGATTCATTAAATTACTTGGCAATCAAAATAAATAAATCAAATAAAAAAATCAAATTAAAAAAATCAAATAAATAAATAAATTTCATTTTGAACATTTGATCCCTTAAAATATCCCAAAATGAAGAAGGGTTTCAAAAATTAAGCTAACTGTAGAATTGAAAAGGCTACCATTAAAATCTAAAAGGATCCAATTCAATTCTTAGTTTCTTACTAGAATTTAAATATATAAGTAGTAGAAACTTTAACATCTATTACTCCTGAACATATATCCCAAAATATCCAGTTTAGGCACTGAATACTTAGGTATTTGATAAGACTTAATAGCCACTCTATCTATAACTTAAGCAGTGGTCAAGCGTGTTTAAGGTTTAAGAACTACATTGTTATTTCACCATCTATAAAATCTTATGTTTACAATTTCTCAGTTTCCTGGTCTGAGCAGAATAATCAGGAAGGATAATGTATCTTAAAGCAGAAATTATTCTAGTAGTTCTGATCTGACCCAGAAAATAGACCAAGAGATTTTGCAGGGAAAGTTGAAAAGTTAAATCTGCAAGGACATCATTTGCTTGGACATCATAATCGGTGGCAGCAGGAATAGGGTTTCTTTTTTAATACTAATTAGAAACTATACAGAATATTATAAAGTATATGAAGCTACATGGAAGTACAGACCTCACTAGATAATTCAAATCAAAACTCCTTCATAGATATAATAATCTTTTTCCAGAGATATTAGTCATTCGAAACAAGAGAAAATAAGTAGGACGCTTCTTTTGAATTACTACAGTAAAAACATTTCCTAAAGAAATCCAGGGTCTCATTCTCACATAAGAACTAAAGAACAATAAGACATAAAGCACAGCTTTTCATTCTTAAATCTATTTACTGGAATTTTGTCTAATGACTTTCTGAAGCAAAATGTCTTTGAATAATAGTCACTTTCAACTCAACAAGTATTCTTTGCCTTGAACTGAAGAAAAGCTGTCAAGCATAACCTGGCTGCAATTTACTAGAGCTAATAGCTCTCACAATACCCTGAAAGTGTTCTGCAAATTCTCAGTTGATTTAATAACTGTTGACATTCCTTGAAAAGAGTTTGTTAGTGACCAGAACAACACTCTATCTGAAGACCATTTCCATCAATATCAGCAATCTCTACTATTCCCTATATCTGAAGAATAGCTATTTCCTCCCCTTCCACCTTGTATAACTGAAATAAAAACATTATAACTGCTAAGGACAATTGGCCACAATCAAAGAAAAGATTTCTCACATTCATCTATAACTAATTTGTAGTGCATTTAAAACATGATTCACTAAGTTTAACTTAGTGTATTAGAAATACAACACCATCAATTAACAGATAAGCAGAATTGGAAGGGACCTTGTTGGTCATCTAGTCCAACATCCCGCCTAAGCGGGAGACCCTACACCATTTCTGACAAATGGCAGTCCAATCTCTTCTTGAAAGTCTCAATTGATGATGCTCCCACAACTTCCGAGGGCAAGCGGTTCCATTGGTTGATTGTTGTCATTGTCAGAAAGTTTCTCCTTATTTCCAGATTAAATCTCTCCTTGTTCAGCTTCCACCCATTATTCCTTGTCTGGCCTAGAAAGCTTTAGAAAATAGCTTGACCCCTCCTCTCTGTGGCAGCCTCTCAAATATTGGAAGACTGCTATCATGTCTCCCCTGGTCTTTCTCTTCACTAGACTAGCCATGCCCAGTTCCTGTAACCGTTCTTCATATGTTCCCCTAATCATTCTGGTTGCTCTTCTCTGTACTTTTTCTAGAGTCTCAATATCATTTTTATAATGTGGTTACCAAAACTGGATGCAATACTCTAGGTGTGATCTTACTAAGGCTTTATCGAGTGATATTAGTACCTCACTTGATCTTGATTGTGTCCCTTTAACGCAACCTTAGGATTGCATTATCTTTTTTGGCTGCTGCTGCACACTGCTAGCTTATATTTAGCTGGTTGTCCATTAAGACTCCAAGATCCCTCTCACAGTTACTGCTATTGAGCCTGGTTTCACCCAGTCTATATGTGTACTTTTGGTTTTTCTTGCCTAAGTGTAGTACTTTACGTTTCTCTACATTGAATTTCATTTTGTTAGATATGGCCCAGTGTTCTAGTCCATCTGGATCTTGAGCCTATCTTCTTGGGTGTTAGCTATTCCTGACAGCTTCGTATCATCTGCAAATTTGGTAAGTTCCCTTCTATTCCTTCATCTTAGACATTAATGAAGATATTGAAGACTACTGGGCCTAAGACAGAACCTTGTAGCACCCCACTGCTTACTTCCCTCCATGTAGACTCAGATCCATTAAGGACTACTCGTTGAGTACGGTTTGTCAGCCAGTTGCGAGTCCATCTAGTGGTAGTGCTATCTATCCCACCTTTTTCTAGCTTACCAAGAAGTAGGTTGTGGTCTGCTTTGTCAAATGCCTTGCTGAAATCCAAATATATTATGTCCACAGTATTTTGTCTTTTATTACCCACCCCAAAATGTTCTCCCTTCTTTGTGAGAAACTGCTGCTTCATTGCAGTTTATCATACCACTTGCCCCTCCATTGGCACCATATCTCACAGTTCCTATTTATAGGAATGTATATGAATACATATTAAGGGGTTTTTCTTTGGGGCATAAGAGATTACAATTAATAATTATATAAAAGTAGGACCTTTTTATTTTTTTCACAGGTCTGTGTTTAAGTATTTTATTCATTTATTTTATCCTATTACATAAAGTGTTGCATTTAATTATATTTTATTTTGAATATTGTCTGGGAATCTTTGAATTTACCATCCTGTCCTTTTCCAAGATTTTTTTTGGATTTCCCAGTCTTGCTCCCAAAATCCTACTGTTTCCTTGTTGTCTCTCATAATTCAGTATAAATTTCTTAGAGTTTTTTTTCAAAGTTTGGTTAAGTGCAAACCTAGTATCATAATAATTAGAATGGTTTTAATATACAATGTGGTAGATAAAATCTTTATCTTATAAGTTTCTCTTTGCACTTAAATTTTCATGCACTGCTCTCTTTTCTTTTCTTCTATTGCAAAAGAACTGTAAAAAACGCGTTGGTAGACTTACCAAGTGAATGCCCTTTCTAAACATGAGAATCCAGCACTGGGATATGACTCCGCCCTCTGATGTCATAGAGCTGAGTCTACCACTATAAAAAGCCAGCCTCTGCTGAGAGCCCCAGCTTTTCTGGTGAAAAATCTTGACAGACTAAGATTGTCTCTAGAATAAAAAACAAAAAATGTGAGAATACAAACCTGCCCAAAACAAGACCCGACGGCCACAGAGTGGGGCTAGACTCTCTTGCAGCATGTTTAGAAAGGATGTTCACTGATAAGTCTACCAACACCTCTTCTCCACAATGCTGCTTCTAGAGTCCAGCATTGGGACATACCAAAGCCTGCATGCCCAAGGGAGGGACCCAGCTGGTCCACCTAATCCAACACAGGAAGCATCCGCTGAAGTACCCTTCGTCCAAATGCTGCTTCTGCAGATGCAAAGGGATCGAACCAGTAGTGCCGGATGAATGAGGAAGGCAAAGTCCATGTATCTGCCCTACAAATTTCCTCGATCAGAGCCTGGGTAGCCCAAGCTGCCAACGTCGCTGCGCTCCAAGTAGAGTGTTATAGTCAGTTTCTTGGGAGCTGGCAAGCCCAAGATTTCATAGGTGGTTGAAATACACGCCCTGATCTACCTGCTTAACATGGGAGATGAGGCCTTAGACACCAAAGAGACAGGTTGAAAAGACACAAATATTGATTCAGTTTTGCAAAAAGGCGCAGTGTGTTTTATATAAATCCTATGTGCCCCTTTGACATCCAATGTGTGCCACTGATGTTCCAACAAATGGTGGGGTTTGGGACAAAAGTCAGCCCTGTGGAACCAAGAGTTAATTTTTAGAATAGATAGAATAGAATATTTTATTGGCCAAGTGTGATTGGGCACACAAGGAATTTGTCTTGGTGTAAATACTCTCAGTATACATAAAAAAGATACATTCGTTAAGAATCAAGAATAATAACTTACAACACTTAATGATAGTCATATGGTACAATAAACAATCAATCATACAAGGCACAAATAAAGGGTCCAAATGCAAGCCACCCAGTTGTCATGAAAAACACATAAATCAGACCTCATCAAAAGGGCTGCCAATTCAGAAACGTCCTGGCTGATGTGATTGCCACCAGGAGGATACTTTGAGGTTCAAGGGACGAAGACCCACCGTATGTAAGGGTTCAAAAGGAGGACCGGTGAGGGCCTAGGAAGATCCCAAGTGAGATACCTATGGACAACAGAAGGACGCAGATTCGAGGCTCCCTTCAAGAATCTGCGGACTGAGGGAAGATGGGAGAGGGATGAATACTTAGCCCATGAAAGGACTGAAGCTAAGGCCACCACCTGTCTGAGGTGAGTGTTAGGAACTAGTCCTTTGTCCAGCCTATCCTGGAGAAACTGTAACACATCAGGGAAGAGATGCTAACATGGGGTTCCAGGCCCTCCCAGAGCACCACTCACATAATTTATTCCAGGTGGCATTGTAAAGTAGGATTGTTGACGGTTTATAAGAAGCATGTATTGTCTAAATAACACTGTCTGAGAGTCTGGAATCCCTCAACAATTGCCACTCAACTGCCATGCAGACAGTTGGAATCAGTGGGGTTCTGGATGTAGAAGGGCTCCCTGGTTGAGAGAGATCCTGAAGGCAGGGATTCTCCATAGCCTCTGAGTTGATGGGTTCACCAGGTCTGTGAACCAGGATCTCCTGGGCCAATGTGTACCAGAAGTATCAGCTCCACCTTTTCCTCCAACATCTTGCTAGAATGATTGGAAGAGGGGGAAAGGCGTAGAGGAGACCTGGAGGCCATTTGCTCTGAAGTGCATTGGTCCCCTCCATTCCCTGGATCAGAAACCTGGAGAAAAACCTTTTTACCTAGGCTTTCTCAGGAAAGAGATCCACCACTGGAGTTCCGAATATGAGAAATAACTCTGGGAACAGGGAAGGGTGGAGGCTTCATTCTGGGTGGTCGACTTGAGTTCGACTCAACCAGTCTGCCGGGGAGTTGTCAACCCCTGAGATGTGGTCTGCCCTGAGGGACAGAAGGTTCCTCTCGGCCCACCTAGCCAGACATTCTGCTTCCCGCATCAGGGCCCTGGACCTGTCCCCCCCCCTTCCTATGTCTAGGAAGCGTCTCAGGGCGAGGAAGATAGCCCTGAGCTCCAGGTGGTTGATAGGGAGAGACCTGTCTCAAGTAGGCTAGTGCCCCTGAGCCATCTGGCCCTGTACATGGGCTCCCCAACTGTAAAGGTAGTGTCCATAGTGACTATAATTCTGTCTGTTTCAATGAAAGGATACCCTTTCATAATGGCCTGCGATTGCCACCATCAAAAGGAGGAAAGAACCTGCGGATGAAGAAGGACCCTGCAGGCAGAATGGCTGGTCCCCACCCTTTGGAAGAGGAGGAACCATTGCAGGTGTGGGCATGTAGACGTGCCCACGGCACAACGTCGATGCAGTAGATCATCTTCCCCAGCAACTGGGACAGGAGAGACAGTGGGACGGTTGAAGCAGTTGAATTCTGCTGATCAATTTGTTGAGGCTGTCCTGTTGGTCCTGGGAAAGGAAGATCACACAGCGAGTTGTGTCGATGATCATCCTGAGGTGCAACAGTCAGGTCATTGGCCAAAGATGGTTCTTGACAAGGTTAATGGAGAATCCATGTTCCTGCAACAGTTGTACCATGAACAGCTATTGTTTGGCCGCTTGGACAGAGATTGATTGAATCAGAATGTCGTCCAGGTAGCACTGGACCCTCACGGGCAAGGCTCAAAGGTGAGCTGCCAATGCTGCCTAGACCTTGGTAAAAACCTGTGGTCCCAATGAAAGGCCAAATGGAAGGGCTTGGCATTGATAGTAGTCACTGCCATAACAGAAACATAGGAGTTGGCGATGATGAGGCCAGATTGGAATGTGGAGGTAGGCCTCCGTGAGGTCTATGGAAGAGAGGAGATCGCCCTCTTGGATGCTCTAAAGAATGTAATGTAATGTCTGCATCTTAAAATGCCTGTATAGGATGAATCTTTTCAGGAGCTTGAGATCGAGGATCGCTCTCCACCCTACCAGGGCCTTTGGAATGACAAAGAGACGGGAGTAGAAACCTGACTTCCGCTGATCCCAGGGAACTCTCTCTATGGCTCTGATGTTCACCAGGTGATGGATGGCTGAATCCATAAGAGCCCACTTAGATCTGTCCCGTGAAATGGTGGCGGAGAGAAAAACTCGAGGCGAAAGCCGATGACACCATCCTGAGAACCCAGGCATCTGTTGTTGATTCCTCCCATCTGTTTTTTAAAAAGGTCAGGTGACCTCCGATGGGAGGGGAGGGGATGCAGTTACTTACAGCATCTGAATGAATGACTTCCTCCCCCTCAAAAGGGTCGTTTACCAGAAAATTATTGTTGTCTAGGATGGCAGTCCTGCTGTTTGTTGTTCTTGGTGAGGTGGGTATGTTCTCTGGTCACAATTGAATCAAGTATTGGTTTCTAGATGGAAATTGGGAAGCCTGGAGTATAGTGTGCATTGAAATTCTGACCTCATGATGCAGGTTGACAGCACCTTTCTTTAGTCCCTGGTTTCAGTCAGATATGGTTCCAGGGCTGCTCCAAAGAGGTTCTCTCCAGAGCAAGGGGCGGCCACCAACTTCCACTTGTGCTGAAAGTCGGTCTGCCAGTTGCGCATCCAGAAAAGGTGTCTTGCAGAAACAGAGGCGGCCATTGCCTTTGATGCGAATTTGGCAGAACTTAGTGTAGCATCGGCCATAAATTCAACTGCAGTAATTATTTTGTTGAGGTCCTGGTGGGATCTGACGTCAGAATTGGGTACCCTGTCTTGAAGTTGGTATGACCAATGAATAGCTGACCTGGTAAAGAATGAGGCTGCAGTGGAGGCTTTCACTGCCCAGGCTGCGGCCTGGTGAGTGCATTTCAGAGTTTGCTTCGATTTCTTGTCCTCAGACCTCAAGACATCCTCTGGTTCCATGGGGTGCCAGAGGAAGCAAAGGTGGCTACCACTGGGGGATCTACAGCTAATGCATTAGCCAGGAAGAGCCCCACATTAAAGAATCTTTTGTCTTAGGATGAGAGATGGGGTCCTCACAGGGGAGTATCGCATTGATCCCTCACTAAATCCAAGAATATTAATGGCAAGGGGAGAACCTCAGTTTGTATCACAGGTTTGGAGAATAACATGCCTCCATGGACCATAGGGCCCACCTGTAATTCCGTCACCACTCCTCTGGGCTTAATTGAGCCGTAACCAGTGCCTTCTGTAGGAGAGGCCTAAACAAGGAAGGTTTAAAGACAGCCATAGTTGATGGCTGTTCTGACCTATTCTCCTCCTCATCTGAGAGGAAGGTGTTCCTGATTTCTCCTTCTTTCTCTTCTGAGGATCTGTGTGGTATGAGGAGTCTCTATCTTCCTGTCTTTCCCAGTTAGAGAGATGGGAGAATACATGAGTTCCATAGGGTTGGAGACTTTCCTCTGCTGAGAGGGGTTTCCCTGACAGAAGGAGGAGAGGATGCTAGCCTCCTGATGGGTGAAGGAGCTGCTGGAATCCTCAGAGATGCCGTGTCTGACTGCCACAGAGACCATAGCTTGAATATCTTGGGGTCTGCTTTCTGGGGGAGGGGCCATGGAGTGGAGTCCAGCCGCAGTTGGGGTAAAAGATGACTCTGCCCTATACCTGTATACCCCGTGGGGCAATAAACTCTGCAGATTGGGCCTACCAGATTCCCAAGTAGCAGGCCTGAAACAAGGTCCTGATCTGCTGAGGTCCTGGGGAAGGGTCTCATCCAGCCTTTTGGGGGACCAAGACCGAAGATGGCTTGCAGAACTCCCATCTGATACCTCCCCCATTCCCAGCGCCTGGTCAGTGTAGGCCTGAGATTTTCCTGACTGTGAAAACCCCTTTTCCTGAAATTGCTGAAAAAAATTTTGCAAACTGTTTTTCCAGGGCAGCATGGCTCCGCTTTTCTGCCCTGAGTTCTGACTTTGAAGCTTTCTTGGAGTTAATGGCCTTGGCCCTGATCTTTGCTGCTGCCTCCCTGTTGGCTGAAAGGACTCTTGGGCGTCTTCTTTTTAGAGGCCTCTTTGACACTTCAGGGCCTTGGATGGCCTGTATGCCTGATGGTCCTGGCTGGCCCCAGTCATTCTCCATTACTCTAGAAAGAGCAACAGAGGTGCTGTCAGCTCATCCACAGGGTGCCTTCTGAGATGGAGGCCAGACAGAATGGATCGCTGTTTTGAGGCCCTATCAAAATGGCGCCCGAAAGAACACGATCCTAAAATGGCTATGAGCCACAAGGCCTTGCTTGGGCCTAGTTACTCTTGAATCCTTGGGGCCTCGTGCTGAGAAGATTCTGTCTGGAAATTTTAGTTTAATGCTAAAACTCTGCATTACCGCTGGAGATGGTCTGCTTTGCAGCTTTTAAACACCAGCTGGGAGGCACGATTGGGATTGGGCCTAGCGTCGCTGGGAACTGCATGGGAGGCTAGCCGATGACTTGCTTCTTGAGGCCTAATTGCACTCCAGGAGACTCGCGCCACAGGAGACTGTGTGGGAGGTCTCTTGGTCTGGATGTACTTTACGAACAGCATGCCTCAATAAAGTGGCTTGGGAGATTAAGCGGCGGGGGAAAAAAACCCAGCTCAAGGAGTTTTTTGGTGAGGGAGGCTTCTGCAGCTCTCTCCCAGGCTGTACTTACTGTGTTTGTCAGAGCCCTGCTGGGACCACTGACCAGCGGAGGAGAGTGGATCCCCATTTTCGAGCGCAGCTCTACTGGATCCCCGCGAGCTGCGCTGATGGTATCAAGTCATTTTGTTTGCCTTTAGTTGTAGTAGAAGAAAGCTAATTTTCTTATGACTCCAGAGACAATAGCTCTTAATGTCATAAGAGCTGAGTCAAAAAGCTGGGGCTCTCTGTAGAGGTTGGCTTTTTATAAAGTCAGCTCTATAACATCAAAGGGAGAGTCATATCCCAATGCTGGATTCTCGAAGTAGTGGTGGAGAAGATTCAATTTGCCTCAAGGCTAAATATCTTGAGCAATAAAGCTTTTAAGCAGGAAAACAATGTTTAAAACACACTGCTGCTTCCTAAAGCTTAAAATTAATACATTTCAAGCACAATGTAAATTATTTAGGACTCAAACAAAAAATAGCTAATTTTTATTTAGATCAATCGCATATACATAAATGTAATTTATGTTCTCTACTGAGACGTTTCACATAAAATTGGATATAAATAATACATGGTTATTGATCAAGAATATATTTTCTGTTTCACAGAAAGAGAAAAAGCAAGTTCTTGCTCTCGGACCTAAATCTAAAGTGGACAAGACAATATGATGTACAATAATGCTTGTAACCCAGCATGGCTATTTTTTTGTTTAGATGGAAAGCTATGGTGCTACAAAACAAAGAACTAGCTTGTTGAAGGATGATACAATATCTAATCAATACTGAGAGCTATGATGCCAACTAAAGTGTATTTTATTATAGGTAGTCCTCACTTAGTGGCCACTCATTGAGCAACCATTTGAACAGATTTATGGCTGGTACTTGAGGTTTTAGCCATTGCAGCATCCCTCAGACATGTGGCATTATGATTGCCAACTGGCAAGTGCCCAAATCACTTGCCAGTTGGTCACAAGGTCCCACAGAAAGAAATTAATGGGGGAAAAACATCTGTTAAAAAATTGGGCTGCTAGAATTAGGGTGAAGGTGCCCTAGCAAACAGCTTCATCCCAAAGCAGATGAATATTTCTGCTCTTCTCATAGGACTGTTGTTCAAATAGTTTCTATGGTAATAGAGGTAACTTTCAATAACAACCACAAAGGAAGGTTCCAATTTCTAACCAATTCTTTTCCTTCTCCCTAAATTTAAATCCACAAAAAATGCTGGTTGATTCTAAACTGACTATTTAAAATTATTTAAAGAATAGGTTAACAATAAAGTATAAAATCATTTTGTTCCTGTCTTGTTTAAACAAAACATCCATACAAAGTGATTGAAGGGCTAAACCTCACAGGAGGTAAATTTTGATTCCCAAGCCATACAGAATATCTTTGTAAAAAATAACACAGCTGTCTCTGACTCTTAAGACAGGAAAAAAAATTATAGTCCAAATGCATTCATGTAAAAGGGCAGTAGGAAAATGTCTAGGATTTAAACTCCAGGATTAAAATATATGTTTTAATATACATTATGGTCTTGATTCATGTGTTCTGCAACAATGAATCTTGTGTTGGAATATGTGTGTGTGTATTTGTACATGTTTTCAACAAAGCATTTTTATTTACTGATGTCAAGTCTATGAAATTGATTAATCCCTGATTAAGTCTGACAATTTAAACAGATATGCTGTTTACAATAAATACCTGATCTATACTAGAAACAAATGCCTTAGGAGGAAAAATGGACAAGAGAAGAGAAGTCAAAATGTAAGACTTATTACTGTTAATGCATGTAAAATATGATTACATTTTTACACTGAAAATTGTTGACTGTTAAAGAAAATTAAAAAGATTAGAATGATGCAGTCTGCTTATTACAGAATCAAAAATGAGCATTAAAATATATGGCTTTTTATAGTTACCCTCAGCTAAAATGATTTTGGGAAAAATAGCTAATAGATATCTTGCCAGAAGAAATCTATTTTCCTGTGGAAATAAATTCCAAAAGAGTCAGTATAAAATATCACTGTTGTTTACTTTAAATAATGAATTAAAGATCTTATTATATTCAACTATACCACTTGACCAGTTTATTCCTCCAGAAGTCCTGATAGTGAAGAATGCTCATGCAGACATTCTCAAAATGCAAAACAACTTTCTCCTTATGGAATTATTAGCTTTTTATTGATTAGAGCATATTTAATCAGCCATATAATAACTATACAACAGTTGCATATAATTGCTATAAAAGTACAGTAAATAAAATGCATATTCTTGTTACATGTTTCTATATTATCTTTTCCTTTTGGTAGCCAACTGAACTAGATCAAGTCATTTTTCCATAAAGAAATACAATGTGAGAAATTCAATAATTGTGTATTCAAACCAATATTGATTAAAAGTTATTTTAGAAAATCTACATGATTAAACATTCAAACAGCCATATTTGCTAAGAGTTTCAAAAGAAAATTAAATTCCCATTTGCAATATCCATGTATTTAAAAATAGTGCATTAATTCATTAGTTACATTCTGCCAAAGAAGCAATCAGTTTCTTGAGATGTAAGTTTGTTTATCATAAATAAAGAATGTGATAATGATCAAAAGAATGTGTCCTTTCTAGTTTGATAGTGCTACATACAAATGATAAACTGGATGCTCATGGTCCAAAAGGATTAAAAATAAAAAAATGACATTGATACAATTGTATACAATTGTGAAAGTACTATATATAAAAATCTATTAGACTTTTATTAGCATGAAGTATTAAGAAAGCTATCAGTAGTAACTTAGAACTTAGAATAGCAAGAATGTTCAAGAACAAATCTGAAAAATGTTGGAAATGTCATCAGATACCTGGCTCATATTACCATATGTAATGGATGTGTGCAGATGCTAAAAGATGTTGGACTAAAATCCACACATGGTTGGAAAAAATGACAAAAAAACATATAGACTTGAAACCAGAGATAATTTTATTGGGAATTTTACCTGAAATATACAGTAAGGAATTGAAATATTTGATTGTAAATGTATTAACAGTGGCTAGGATTGTATTTGCTAAAAACTGGAAAAATTAGAAAATACCAACGCAGGAGGAAGTTATTAAGAAAATAATGGAACATGCTGAAATGAATAGATTGACATTTGAAATCAGAGAACAAGAAGATAAACAATTTTATAAGATTTGGGATTTATTTTATCAATGGTAATGATATGGAAATATGGTAATGAAATATGTAGAATTTTAGAATATAAAGAATATAAAAAGATGTATTATCATAATATTAATTATGGGATAGATTTGGGATGATAATATGAATTGTCATAAAATAAATCAATTAAAATATGGATTATCTTGCATAACATGAATGAATAATAGTATAGTCAAATGATTAACAATGATATTAATGTATGTAGGAATATTTGATAGATAATATGAGAACTTATACTAGTAATTGTAAGCGATGACTATGAAGTATACATGTGGAAAATGGCTTGATGTTTTTATGTTGTGTTTGTATATGTTTGTCTAAAAAATAATAAAACTTTTGGAAAAAAACTGCTTATCAACGTCAAGATCCTCCTGCTGATCGCTCAGGCAAGGGCAGACAGCAGTTTGCTTCTAAATGGCCCTTTCGAGGAGGAGGAAGTAGCCTGTACCATCACCATGCTAAATGACCATTGGTGGTCATTTAGCATGGTTTGCTGACCAATGGGAGGGAATTACTTAAGACGCCTGGGTTCTGTCAACCGTTAGATCGGGTCTTTCACTGGAATTTTATTCCACTCCTCCGAGGTTCTTTATCGCCTGCCCAATATCTAGGGATGCTGGGAGACGGAGTCTGATGGAGTCGGCCATCCAGCACTTGCTGGACCTAAAGGCTATTCAGGAGATTCCCCTCGACCAACAGGGGTTGGGTTTCTATTCCAGAATTTTTGTTATTCCTAAGGCCTCGGGGGATGGAGGACAATTCTCGATCTGAAATGACTCAATAAATATGTTGTTTACATGCATTTCAAAATGCACACTCTTTCTTCCATCCTGGAAAACGTTCAGCAGGGGGACTTCCTCATGTCAATAGATTTGACAGAAGCTTATTTACATGTTCCTATTTGTTCTTCCCACAGAAGATTTCTTAGGTTTTGTTAGCAGGGTCAACATTTCCAATACAGGGCCTTTCCCTTTGGGTTGCCTTCTGCACCCAGGGTTCTGCACCAAAATGCTTGCTCCCTTGGCAGCACACCTCCGCATCCTACGGGAGCATTTACAATGTTATCTAGATGACATATTAATAATGTCTTCTTTTCAGAGTGCTCAGCAGGATCTGCAGATTACTATTGTGGTTCTGCAGAACCTGAGATTTTCCATCAATCAAAAACAGAGTCATTTCTCTCCTACTAAGCGTCTCCTTCATTTGGGGGCCATTATTGATACGAGAGTGTGTCAAGTGTTTCTCTCTCACGAACATCTGATTGGCCTTCAAGGGATGATAAGGAGTGTTCAGACCAAGAGTTCGGTCCCGTTAGACCTTCTTTCTCAGCTTTTGGGCAAGATGATTTCCTGTATTGGAATTGTTCCCTGGGCCAGGCTTCACGCCAGACCTCTTCAGTGATTTTTGCTTCCCTTCCAGAAAGCGAGGTCCAGTCATACCCCAAGGAAAGTTGTCTAAATAAGTGTTACTTTCTTTCTATTGGTGACTATCCAGGGTCATGTTCAAGGGTCAGTCTTTCAAGCTGGAATCCTGTCTGGTCCTTACTACAGATGCATCCCTATCTGGTTGAGGTGCCCATCTAGGTTCCCTCTGGGCCCACGGATTATGGTCTCCACAGGAAAAGGCTCACAGCATCAACTGGCTGGAGTTCAGAGATGTTCATTTGGCCCTGAAGAAGTTTCTCGGCCAGGTGTTGGAGTCCAACGTCCTGGTCATGACTGACAATGTGCCACAAAGGCTTACATCAATAGGCAAGGTGATACTAGGTCCTAGTCCCTTATGACAGAGGCGGAGTCCCTGATTAGATGGGCGGAACGACCCCTTCCCTCGATCAGAGCTGATCACATTTCTGGATCTGATAATACACAGATTTGCTCAGCAGAACGACCATTGACCATGCGGAATGGCAATTGCATCCTTCACTATTTCATCAGATCTCCCGGAGATTTGGATGCCCTGTTGTAGATCTATTTGCCTCATCCCTTAATGCCCAACTGCCCAGGTATTATACAAGGTTTTTCTCCCAGGGGGCAGAAGGCACTAATGCCTTACGTTGCAAGCTGGTCTCCAGGACTGCTCTATGCTTTTACGCCATTGCCACTAATCCCAGCAGTGATTCATAAGCTCTTGTTGGAAGGAGCCAAGATCATATTGGTGGCTCCCTTTTGGCGTCACAAGCATTGGTTTGCTGATTTGATGGGCTTTTCAGTGATTCTCCCCTTGGTGGATTCCTGAGGAGGATATCTCTTCTCCAGGGGTCCCTGCCTCACCTAGAGCCCCAGTGGTTACAACTGGCAGTGTGGAGATTGAGTGGGGCATCTTAAAAGGAGCCCAACTCTCCAACAAGTTTAGCCAAACTATTCAGGCCTCCAGGCGCCCATCTACAATTCGCATTTATGAAGCTACTTGGCAATCCTTCTCAGCTTGGTATGTCAAATCCAACATCTCACCTCTACAAGCTTCGGTGGCTGCAGTCTTTGAATTTTTACAGGCAGGCCTGGACAAAGGCCTTTCCCCCAACACTCTCAACAGACAGGTGTCAGCCATTTCGTTGGTCTTGTCGTGTGGAAAGCTGGAATCTTTGGCTCAGCATCCTACTGATGGTAGGTTCCTCAGAGGGACTACCAACCTTTGCCCTCCTATGGTACATAGGTACCCTACTTGAGACTTGACCAAGGTTTTGCAGTCCCTCACAAGGCCTCCATTTGAACCACTTAGACAATCTAGTCTTTATCTCCTAACTTAAAAGGTTGTTTTCCTTGTGGCAATCACTTCAGCGACGAGAGTCTCAGAATTGTTTGCTCTCTCGGTTTGCCCTGACCTCTGTATTTTCCATCATCGGGTGGTTTTAAGATTGGATCCAACCTTCATTCCAAAGGTCAACAAATCTTTTCTCAGAGCATAGGAGTGGTGCTTCCAGATTTTTGTCCTCACCCGGTCCATGAGTTAGAGAAAACTTGGCACACTCTGGATGTGCGCAGAGCCTTAAAAATTTACATTAAACGTACTACTGCCTTCTGCAGGACGAAGTCTTTGTTTTGTTCTTTCCAGCCTTCATCGTTGGGGGGGTTAAGGTTTCTCTATCTACAGTAAGTAGATGGATCAAGGCATGTATTGTTATTCCAGCAGGGCCCTGCCAATTCCCAGGGGCATCACCCGCAGCGTGGCTACAACAGCAGCATGGGCTACACAAGCATTGGTGGAGGAAATCTGCAGGGCTGCTACTGGACTTCACCTTCGCCTTTCATCCATCACTATCGCCTGGATTCCTTTGTGTCAGCAGATGCAGCATTTGGTAGACAAGTACTATGAAGAGTCGTTTCAGACCATGCCAGTCAGGACCAGTCTTAGTCCTCCCGAGGACAACCCTGCTTTGGTATGTCCCATCCTGACCTGTTGATGCCTTACAAGGGAAAATGGGCATTGTTTACCTGAACACCACTTTTCCTTGTAGGTGAGACAGGTCAGACCCACCCTGGGGTTTGTTCCTTCCTGAGACCATTGGGGGGGGGGGGGGGGCGGTCCTGTTAACTTTCTTGTTTTCTTTTTCTTTCATTAGAGGCATTCCGGTCTGTCGCACTGACTTCACAGAAATTGGGGAGGAGTCACCCAGAGTGAGCAGAGCTTGGCTAATAAGCCTTTTGCACAGACTCAGTCCTAAACAGATAATGAAGAGTATTATCCATCCTGACCTGTCTTACCTACAAAGAAAAGTGACGTTCAGGTAAACAACGCCCAATTTTTGAAGACGAGCTGTTCCACTAATTGTTCTCACTTTCAGAAAATTTCTCTTTATTTCTAGACTGGTTCTCTCCTTGATTAGTTTCCATCCATAGCAATCCATTTGTGGGGATTGTGACATTTAACTGAAAAAAGGATATAATTGCATCAAATTGCTAATCATCGCTCTGAGTACTGTAGATACAAGATAGCATTGTTTACTATGAAATAATGTCATAATTATTGCAAGAAGATTGAAAAAACTTAAGATTTACTTCTGGAGGAAAATAAGAATAAACACCCCTATTTATTTTCTTCAGATTTCCCTGAACTTCTTGGAGAAATTTATCATTTATCATTCATTTATCTGAGTTGCTAAAGAAGTGGTACACCTAATCCTTTTCCCAGCCTGCTTGTTCCATTTCCCCACCATTATGATTCTAATTTAAAAGCTTTTTCTCAGTGAGTAGTTTGGCAATCTTGTGAATGTACATGATAAACCCAATGCCTGAGAAATGGTATGTATTCAAACACAGATGCTCACTGGCATTTAGACAAGCAGGAAAACTACAATGTTGTGTCAGATGGCTATTTGCAACATTAGCTATATAGTACTAAAAAATAAGAGATCAGTATTCCATTTTTAATATTCATCGGAATAATAGGTGAGGAAGAACATCCTGTCCGCACATACATACAAACAACAACTTGGTAATGTTCCTACACATCAACAGACACAGTAACACTATTTCCAATAGGTAAGATAAAAAAAATATTTTACATTTAAATAATACATTTATAAACCCATCATAATTTATGAAAACTATATGAAATCAGATCCCCATCAATTGAAACAACCGGTTCCTTGGTGACAAATAAGGATATTCATAAAAATATCATGTAATAAATGTCAAATTAAGAATATTTCTGTTTACAGACTAGTATATTATACCTATAATATTTTTGGAGGAAAGCAGGGCATTGCAAACCATTGAATGAGGCATAAATGAAGAATCCTTCTGGATCTGATACTTATGCTTTGATCAAACTCTTCTATTGGTATAGCTATTCAGGATAGATAGGCCCACTAAATGCTAACTAGCAAAGACCAACATTCTGTATTTAACTAAGGGTATGCATAAAGTAGTATTCCATAAAGAAGGGTTTAATTTATCAAGAATGCATTTCTATACAAACAATATCAAAAGCATAATGCAATAGATAATTAAGTTTTAAAAGTCAGTATCATATTATATTTTTCTTGTTGAATTGATAGCAAACCAAGGGTTCTTTTATGGTTTTGTTTTTTATTAGATTATAAATCTTTGAATCAACAAAAATCCAATTATCTATACAAATTATATATGTCAGCCTTCAAGATTTCCTTCCTTTGCTTTGTATCTTTCGGCTGTCATAAGTAACAGAGGGAGGAGGGGGGACATAGTTATGGGAAGCGAGCTTTATGTTTTACAAAAAAGAACTGTATAAGTTGGGGGGGAAGTTTCTTGCTTATGTTTCTTTCCTATGCTATGTGCAAGCACTGCTCTTTATCAAAATATGTCAAGCGCAATGGACAGAGGCCTCATCACCACCTGGAGATGCCCACATGACGTTATATACAACTTTTTATTGGATGGACAGTTTGAACTATTGTGGGTGGGATGTTGCCATCACTTTGTATATGTGATTTACATGCTCATTTTCTCAGATTCAGAATTCCTTTGATGCTACCACTTGATTTCCAGTAAAAGATATTTTTCTCTAATTAATGGAGTCTAAGTATTTCTTTTTTGGATTTTGAATGGAGCACCAGCTGACAATATATAGGATAGCAGCAATAGATTTCTATATATTTTGCTTTTGGTCATCAGGTGTTTTCTGGAACTACTCTACCAAGAGCTGGCTCATTATAAAGCAAACTGCAGCATAATATCTTATTCTCTTGAGGAAAAACTAACTAAAACCATACTTTAAAAAACCAGGAGATCTTTATGATGCTAATTAAAATTGATTTGCCAAATTCAGGAGCATAGTTTGGGAGAATGAACTCTTCATCCTTTTATTTAGTCTATCTTCCCTCTGAAAGTATTCTAGTTAGATAAAACCAAGAAATGAACTGTCAGAACAAGTTATTGACATTTGATTAATGTTCACTGTACCATTAAATTGTTGAAATGTTAGCATTTAGGCCATCTTTTCATTTATCATTTAAATGAACTGTTAAATGATGTTAATGTATTTTTTAAAAATCTCAATGTATTTTTTAAAGTATTAGAGCATTTGAATCTATTATCAATTAATATAAAATACATCACTTTCAATACATTGTTAATCTTTTAATGAAAAAAATGAATCTTTGGACATCACTTGGTTGACATTTTACTTCAACTTCTTTGCAAAAAAGGTATTCATCCACCAGAATAAACTATAAACTAAATCCCTTAGAATCCCTTAAAATAATTTTTTAGCTTCTAAAAAGCAGTTCCTGCTTATACTGCTCATATATCCATAACTTAGTGAAAGGACAGAATTCCAAAACAGAATGGAAAGCCATTATTAACTTTGCTTAATTGTGTCTTATTTTAATGTTTGAATAATTCCAGAAAATAACATTCACAAATTCTAGTTTGTTTTAACCATGTCTTTTTATGTATAAATTGCTATAAAGTTTACTTTTTTGTTTATTCTGATGTTCAAGTCACATATTGTGATTTAGCAATGCAGTCAAAACAACTTGGCTTAATGTTATAAGTGAATAAAGCATTTTTTATTGATGCTATACCCTAACCCTAATTCTAAACAGGAATGAAAACAAATGTATGAAAGAATGACATGCAATCAATGAAGGCTGATTGTTCAATATGATGCGATGTAGATATATAGCAGGGAACTACAAATTTTGTATGATTCAGTCTTGGAGATCTTGAGAACACTTAGGTAGAAAAGACTAAAGTATTATCTATAAAGGAATACAAAACCAATATTCAGAAAATAATGAGTGAACCATTAATGGGAACTTGAAGAAGAAATTACAGAGTGCTGAACAAAGTGAGAAACACTCAATATAATCCTACCTTCATTTTCTTTGGTATTAGATGACATAGTCAACTCTTGCAGACATTTTGTTCAACTGCTACCCTATAAGAATAAACAACATTCCTGGAACTCTGCCATAAATCTGCCTACCTTAAAGTCTACTTTCTCATAAGATATCATTGGACCTTGATTGCTAAATTTTGAATATAGTGACAGACGTTCAAGTCAATGGTTTTTCTATAGAATAAATTTCTGATACACAATGACAGCACCAACATCAGATGGATAAAAGGTACCCTGCACTATGCTATGATGTAGCTAACATAAGAATAGGATTACAGCAACTACGAGCAACTGCAAAAATTGCTGTACTGTCCTTTCTCCAGGAAACATTGTCCTTTCTCTTGGAAGTCTCTCAGAGGTGGGGTGAGGGACTGACAGACATTTCCTTCAGATCAAACCAAGACTGACTTTGTGCTTTATCTGCTGAAAGGAAAAGCACCACTATGTACTTATTGAGGACAATGATATATAATTATCAGAACTTCATGCAAAGATTTAGAAGTTTTTTTGATGATTCAGCCAAGAAGGAAACAGTGAGATACAGCAAGGAAACACTAAATTCATGGCTACCTATTTGATTTCCAGCTGTATGCATTGGAATGGTCTTGCCCTGACTGATAAGTTTTGGAGAAGGAGTTAAATAAACTGAAGGATGAACTAGTAAAACAAAGCACATAATATAAGGAATAAGTGTTTTAGCACTGCATATTAATTGATGGAGAATAATCTTGGTGGGTCTTGGTGGTGCAGGCTGTTAATCATCTAGCACTTAGTGCAAGCTGCCTGCAATTAGTGCAGGCTCGAATCCCACCAGGCTCAAGGTTGACTCAACCTTCCATCCTCTTGGGGTAGGTAAATTGAGGACCCAAGATTGTTGGGGGCAATAAGCTGACTTTGTAAAAATGCCGTTTGGGGGGCCAAAAGCCCTAGTAATAAGCAGGCATATACAATGGAATGAAGGCTATTGCTGAGCACTTAGCATGGTGCTCCATAGACTATAAGCTGCCCTGAGTCTCCGGAGAAGGGCGGCATATAAATGCAAATAAAAATAAATAAAAAAATAAAATAAAAAAATAAATCTATTAATATTACAAATAAACAAATCCATATATCATACATTAATTTTTCTGAGTGCTTTGTGCCAAAATTTTATTAGAGGCTTCCAAATAGCATTAGTTAATCAATGTCTTTTCTCTAATTAGGGCTGTCAGTTTCATCATTTCATCCAATTCCATCAATTTCAGTAATTAATCTTCCATTGTAGATATTAATGGATCTATCCACCATTGAACATATAAGAACGTCACTGCTGTTAACATAGCAAAAAACACAATACCATGCTATTTTCCAAAATTTTATCCATCAATCCATTTTCAACACATATTTGAAGTTCGTTTAAACATTTTTGTGGTCTTTCTGGTAATATCTTCTGTACATTATATTATAAAAATTCTCTTTAAGATTGTAACATAATAAGAATTTTAACCCCAAATGTTTTCCCATTGCTGTATTTGCATATTATATCCCCAAGTTTTATCATCAAAATTTTTTTAAATTGTTTAATTTCTGTTTTAAATCTCAGGATTTTATACATTGTAGTAATAAGCTGTTCAATGCTAATACAGAACTCAATTTCAAATGCAATTCTATCATGTTGAAAACTGTAAATTTCTTTCAATAAATCTCAAATTATGGTAGATTCAAGCACTGAATCCAAATCTGTCTATACTGATTTGGCTATACTACATAAAAAGGATGCTAATGGGAGATGCAGACACATTTATGATTCTTTTGGTATTCCACCTCTGGGCTGCAAAAATCCAGGAAACAACTTGATAGCAATTGAAGATTACAAGTTATCTGTATTTCATTGCTCCTATCTAGTGGTCTTTTGAATTTTTACAGCTCAGATTAAAAGGTTTAGTCTTTTCTGAAGGAGTAGATTGCAGCGGGACTATATTTTAGAAGACAATAATGGATCGAATACACAGTGATTCAATAGTTATTTAGCATCCAAAAAAATCTTACAAACCAAGATTTTAATGATTTTATAACTTAAAAACATGTTGTTATTTTCAATACCAGCACTTAACATAAGCAATCTCACCACAATATGAACTTTCCTCACGTGCCTTTAAAAATATTCATAAGTAAAGCATTTTTATGCAGAGGTAAGATATTGAACATTACTAAACTCTCATTATTCCACAGAATTGTCAAGGGAGGATCAATTGTCTTCCATCGACTTGAAAGATTGCTTTAAAGTCCATATAAGAATACCATACAAATGATACTGTAATTAAAGAATTTTAAATGATCCAGGCAGCAAAATCAACGCCTTAACATATATATACTTCTTGAAACAAGTTTCAAGTTTTAGTAACTGCAAAAAATAAATATGTGTGGCATCATTTATAAAGCACTGGTTGATATTCTGACCCCATTCATTTTTTGGAATGTGGCCCCCAATATATTTGTGATATTTATGACTTTTAGCACAAAAAGATTGTATGTTTTGTAACTCATGCCTACCTTAAATTAACACATCTCTATACAAAGATTAAGCTGAAATTGTCATTCAAAATTCATTTATTTATTTATTTAAATATTTATATACCGTCCTTCTCCCGAAGGACTCAGGGCGGTGCACAGCCGATCATAACCCCAATACACTGTACAAAAATTAAAATGAATTAAATAATTTAGGCTGTTTAAATTTTAAAAAGTTTACCCCTCCCCCATAAATAATTAAAACCCCAAAGATTCGAAACCAATTAAAACGAGAGACAAAGTTAAAATCTTGTGTCAGCCTAGGCCAGCCTGCTCAAAGAGCCAAGTTTTTAACGCCCGTCTGAAGGCTCTCAGGTCCGTGTTGGTGCGTATCTCTGGGGGCAGACTATTCCAGAGGGCAGGGGCCCCCACAGAGAAGGCCCTACTCCTGGGGGCCGCCAGACGGCACATAGAAGCCGACAGCACCCGGAGAAGGCCCTCCCTGTGGGAACGCACAGGTCTGTTGGACATCACCGGCAGAAGGCGGTCCTGCAGGTAACCTGGCCCAATGCCATGGATCGCTTTAAAGGTCAGAACCAGAACCTTAAAGCGAACCCGGAAAGCCACCGGCAACCAATGCAGCTCGCGCAGGAGAGGCGTCACATGGGAGCTTCGCGACGCCCCCATAATCACCCACGCGGCCGCATTTTGCACCAGTTGGAGTCTCTGGATGCTCCCCGCAGGGAGCCCCATGTAGAGAGCGTTACAGTAATCCAGGCGAGAGGTGACAAGGGCATGAGTGACCGTGCGTAAGGCGTCCCGATCTAGAAAGGGCCGCAACTGGTAGATCAGGCGAACCTGATAAAAAGCCCCCCTGGAGACGGCCGCAATATGGTCTTCTAGAGACAGCCGTGCATCCAGGAGGACACCCAAATTGCGAGCCCTCCCTGTGGGGGGTAGAATCTCTCCCCCAATAGCCAGCGATGGAGTCAGCTGACTATATCGGGCCGCCGGAAACCACAGCCACTCGGTCTTGGATGAGTTGAGCCAGACCCTGTTCCCGCCCATCCAATTCCACACGGCCTCCAGGCACCGGGACATTGCCTCCACAGCATCGTTGGGGTGGTCCGGGGTGGAGATGTAAAGCTGGATATCATCTGCATACAGATGACACCGCACCCCAAGACCACGGATGATCTCGCCCAGCGGCTTCACATAAATGTTGAACAGGAGAGGGGAGAGGACCGATCCCTGAGGCACCCCACAAATAGGGGGCCTAGAGGTGGACCTCTCCCCCCCGTCAACAGAAATTGCAAGCGGTTGGAGTGGAAGGAGGAGAACCATCGCAAGACAGTTCCCCCAATTAGACCATGCCTGCAAGTTGCTATTGTTTTACCCCCCTGAATTAATTACGTGAAAAATCCCAAATAAGCAAGGAATATGTAAAGAATGAGAAAAACCATAACTGGACAGAATCCAAAAGAGAGAATAGATAGACTAAAGCACATGTGTAGTTTTAAGCAATTGTGAAGTGCCATTACAAATTTATAACCTTTGTCAGGCATTATTAAACAATGAGTAATACTTTATGAATTCAAAATTATTAATCTTTTTGGTTCATGATATACATACAGCATTAGGCAAACTTCAATAAAAAAATTATTAGAATTTATCAATGATATAATGGAAGAATAATGGTAATATCCCAAATTATATCCAAAATTTACCATAAAAATGAATGTGATAACAGTGCTCTAGAAACACGAAAGATATAACAGTACTAAAAACTACTTTCTTTTAATATATGTGGCCTGTATACTAATCAAAATCTTTCCTATCTTGTTTTTCTATTGAAATTCATAAAACCTGCAGGATTCACACCATGAATCTATTCATGCAGCCCTGTGTTTATTGTAATAGATTAGCTATGTAGCATTAAACCATTGTCATAGCAGGTGGCAGAACCTAATCAACCTGATCTCAAAAAGATAAAGTATGTACTTAGTGCTTGGATAGGAGACAAAGATCCAGGGCTGTAGGCTAAACTAGAAAGTAAAGATAAAGAAAACAAAAATACTAAAGAAGGCAATTACAAAACCATTTCCATATTATTACTAAGAAAAAAACATGGATATGTTCATGCAGCTATAAGGAGTCAAACTTGACTCAATGGAAGCTCTGACAGCAAACTACTAGTGTGTCTCAGTATTGCTTTTTTTCATTTGATTGATTTCTTACAATCAGGAGCTTGAGGTGCTCTGTCTTCCTACCTGTGTGATAGGCTGGGCTAAGAAAAAATAACTGGACTAAAGTCAGTCAATAAACTGCTATAGTGAAGGGTGTACTAAACCTGGATCTTTCCACTTCTAAATCCAAAAACTTAACTACTACAACAGATGATTTCATTATACAAAATAATTTCATCAGTTTTTAGCACCAAACATAGCAGAAAACAGCCATTGTGTTTATGCCAGGTTTCATAGACTTCATACAAAGCTTATTTGCAAAAATTATATACAAACATGTCATTTGAAAAACTAATATACCAAACAGCTTCTATTGTGCAGGGTATCAAACAAAGAGATTACTAGTAGTGATATGTGTGAGGCTTATATATGAAGACTTTATCAAAATTCCAAGAAGAGAAAGGAAACAAATTGAGAAGCTACACAGGCAATGTGGCAGAGGATCAGTGGTGCGATTCAAAAAGTTTTACTACCGGTTCTGTGGGCATGGCTTGGTGGGCGTGGTGTGGCTTGGTGGGCATGGCTTAGTAAGCATGGCAGGGGAAGGATACTGCAAAATCCCCATTGTCTCCATGCCCACTAACCTGCTTTCCAGCTCCATTCTCCTGTGCAGGGCAATAAAAGAAGACCCGGCCAATCATCTAGAACTCAAGAGGCAGAGAATAGATAGGGGTGGGCCAGTCAGAGTATTTGCCAGATCTCCAAACTACTCAAAATTTCCGCTATTGGTTCTCCAGAACTGATCAGAACCTATTGAATACCACTTCTGCAGGGGACATGCATAATTGACAAGTCTGAATGCTATCCTTTTTCTTTATGGATTTGTAGACCAGTTATTACTACAGAAACACCATCACTACTAAAAATGGTCCATACAAATGTCTTCTTTTAGACTTTCCTATGACAGCAGCACATGGAAAAAATATAATTAATAAGTATGTAACATCCTCCAGAGCACATAAACAGAAAGAGATAAGGCCAGTAACAGCTGCAGAATCAAAGTAAAATTAAAGTGACCTAAATTGGTATAGCAAACAAAAATTACAGTTACAGTAGTTTCAATAACAAATGTGTTTTAAATATCACTATTTTAATAACAGGTCTTTTGGATCACCTAGAACAGGGATGTCAAACTCAAGGCCTGCGGACTGGATTCGGCCCGCTGGGTGCTTAAATTTGGCCTGCAAGGTTGGCCTGGAAATAGCAAAGGATCGGCCCACAATGCCTCTGGCAGCCAAAATGAGGTTCGGTGAGAGGGGAATAACATACGGATGCCTCCTACAAATACCTAGTCAACAGCCCACATACTCATCATTATGAAGTGAGCCATATAAATATTTATGGATGATGAATAGAACATATTCTATATAAAATTTATATAATTGCTTCATACTATTCTAATAGGTGTCTGTTTGCAAAATTCAAGATCAATTCCTTATTGGCATCTCCAAAGAAGAAAACAATAGCCATATGTAGCCATACATTAGATTTCATTCACTACCTTTTAGCAATTAAAATTAGTATGGCTCCAGTTACAGCTTCTCCAGACTCTTCAGTATATCAGGCTGAACAAATCAAATTAAACTTCTTCAAGATTAAAGTCATGACATAATATTGAATAAAATATTATTTGCAATTAATTGGAAAGTTGTTAAGATTAAATATGCTTGCTTGCTTTCCATGCATTACAAATTTTTCTCCCCAAGAAGTCCTTCATGCTGATGCCACATGGTATCTGCTCTAGCAGGCTTCTTACATATTCCATTCTCATTTACCTATGACAATATTGTTCCAAAGAGGGTAACTGTTAAAATACAGGCATCATATTTTCTCTACCACACATAATGTATTAATTCCTCCACTTCAGAATTCTGTGCCTTGTTTCATTTATTTCACCCACAACACAGAACAGTTATAGGATTGCTTATGATACTGTTCTTTAATTAGAAATATAAAAAATATGTCTGTTAAATGTCAAATGCTAAAATTGCTTCTTTGTATCATTACACAGCGGCATATAACTATTATTTACTGGAAAATCTTATAATGCATTCTTCTTCCAGACTCAGAAATTCAAGTGCTGAATCATTCTCTTACTGGTATATATCATTTCTTCGTGGCTCCAGTCAAGGTTTCCCATTCCCATTTTTAAAGAAAAAAATCTTTAAAATGAATATAAATGCTTGCATGCCAAGCAGCTTGAAAGGAAGCCCCATCCATGGAGTTCCTGATCACGTCTGGCCTGCAAGTGCTTTCTCTAAATGAGTAACATAGTTTTTAGCCCTTAATCTAAATCAGAATCTTTCTAAAAACACACACACACAAGACGATGTTGCTTAATTTAAGGCTACATTTATACGTACCACAGAAATATCAGCATTAATACATACAATTCTGGTTGTGTATTAATTTTTTATCAGTGAAATAATTATGGCTCACTTTTCCCTACTCCATACATTGTAGTTTATTATTTAGAAACTGTCAGTGTGTCCATACTGATATTTAAGTCTTTCTGCATCAGTGTTAAAAGTATCTTGAATGTTACTTTTGTATTTCAAGAGCCAGTACACAATTGTTCTGTCTATCAAACTAAGATTTCATCAGTTATTTTAAATTTTAAACAGCCTAAATTATTTAATCCGTTTTTAATTTTTGTACAGTGTATTGGGGTTGGGATCGGCTGTGCACTTCCCTGAGTCCTTCGGGAGAAGGGCAGTATATAAGTGTTAGTAATAAATAAAATAAATAAAAAAAAGTTATCTATGAATTCTAGATAGATTACCTAATTAACATGAAACTTATCATCCTGCAGAAAATTTCATCAAATAATGATTTATATTCAATCAAAAATTTACTGTTTTCTTGTCTATAAGTGAGGTCAAGTTAATGATATATCCAAATATCCAATTTTTAGTAGATGGATGATACTACTAAATGTTATAGTTTACTGATACCAATCAGGATGATCATAAATAAACAACATACGGATTCCAGTGCTGCATTCATTAACCATGTTCATATTTAAATTCTATTTTTTAATTTGCCTTAATATATATCATCAATGTAATAATAATGCATCATTATGCTAATTTAAAATTTTATAGCTCTCAGTAATGTTTAAATACAATAAAGTTAAATCTAATTTATCCATACCATATGTTAATTGTTGGTTATGGGACTCAACAGTATGTATGATATATCTGCCTGTCAGGCAGCCATAGGCAGACCACCATTCATTTATTGAATTACAACAGAAAAAAAAAAGGACCTATGATCATTTTTCACTCTTATAACCACTGCAGCATCTCTGTGATCACATGATCGAAATTCAGGTGCTTGGCAACTTGCATGTTTTTACGACAGTTCCAATGTCCTGGGGTCATGTGAACACCTTTTGTAACCTTCTGACAAGCAAAGTCAATGGGGGACTCAAATCCATTTAAGAACCGTGCTACTAACTTAACAACTGCAATTATTCACTTAACAACTGTGGCAAGAAAGATCATGAAATGGGGCAAAAATCACATAACTGTCTTGCTTAGCAATTGAAATTTTGGCTCAATTGTGGTTATAAGTTAAGGACTGTGCTAATTTAAAATACTAGGTGTTCTTTGCATGTGCACCAACTTGTTCTTAAGATGGCTACATTAGTAATAGCACAAAGATAGGGATTCTTGGTTTTATATATCACAGACATAGCTCCTCCATTAGCAGTAGAGCTGATTATAACATTCCCTTCATTACAATACAATCTTGGGTGGATTGTGCATTAAAGTATTGAATAAAACTAAGTAAAAGACTCTTCAATGCCTTCTAAAAACAATGAAAAGTGAACAAAATGGACTAATACTAGGTTTATTTCATATAATAAACTTTGCTAATTATAATCTAGCTGGCTATTAGGGTTTCATATATCAAGTATCTTATAAACATGTGTTTTTGTTTGCTTTTTTAAAAAAGTGTATTGAACATAGCAATTATTCATTAGGAGAAAAGATCCTATCACTGTACTTCTATTTCCTGCTGCCAACTATTTTATGTAGCATTCAGGGTACAATTCTATTAAAGTTATTTTTATTGTTACTAAACTGAATAAAAATCCAAACACTGTTTTCATATGAGTAACAAAAATATACATTATTAAATATTTTAAATAATAACTGCTACTATTTATTTCCTAATGCTTACATGCTTGTCTACTCCAACAGGATATATTTAAAAATAAAAACTTGAACTATGCTTAAACTCCAAATGTACAAATACAATAGAAATGCAGACATTCTAAATTCCTTGCAAATATTATATATATATAAAATGACTGCTGTATAGGACTCAAGTTATATTTGTTACAGATAATTTCTAATCACAAATCAGAAGTATTTATAAATCTGATCCAGGGATGGATTTAGATTACCATATCCAACAGAAGCCATGATCTTCATTCTGTCACCCCAACCCATCCCCAAAGTCTGTAAATAGTTTTCTAGGCAAAGGTCATTTTTCTAAAAGCAGTAGAGCTAAGAGCATCTGCTCTCTAATGAGGTTTCTAAAAATTTAGATATATGTATGTATAAACAACCAGACACCTGTTGAGTTTAAACCGAGAAAACAATCCTAATTCAAATGATGTATAAAAAGATGGGGTAAGATCTCTGTCTCTCACTCTGTCTCTGTGTGTGTGTGTCTCTCTCTCTGTCTCTCTCACACACACACACACAATGGGAGTAGGATAAAACTGGAGGTAGGAAAAATGTATATACCACATTAAAGTTGTAAATTGGGCACGGTTTTAAATCTATCTTTAATGTGGAATTAATTCACAAGTTTTCTGATGTTGACTATATTATATGCCTAGAAGAAAAAAAATCAAGATCTACATAGTTATTTCTGTACTAAAGTCTTGTTCTTGTCTTCACTAGTTTTATGGACCATTTAAATAATACAGATCTCCATAAATAGTACGTCATATGTCATACTGCAGAACTTTTACATGTTGATTCACAGTAATGAATTAGATGATATTAACACATTCATTAAATTTACTTCCTTTTTGGAAGAATTAGAATGGTATGTTGCCATTCAAATTCAGTTGCTACAGATATCTTAACCATGTCTTGTTTAAAACTCATCTCTAAATAAGATGCTATTCAGCTGTCCCATAAATAGCACTGGCTTCTACCCTATATTTAAATCCAGCAGTATTTCTGAAAAGGACAATAAATTGACCTTTTCAGCAAGCTATCTTAATTTGTTCTACCTATCTATCTCTTGAAGCCATGGATGTTCTCTATACAATTCTGCAGACACAAACTTTGCTCTATATTTTCTAAGTTTACAATGTATGATTAAGTAAAGAAATAATTGGGATATTTGCCAATGGCCATTCCATATAGCACCTTTTTAAAACACAAAATTATCCAGTGTAAAGGGTCTATTTATATTTTATACTTGCTGACATACTGTTACAAACTGTTACACCATTTGTATTTCTCAACCGAACTTATTTCAGTCACTATACAGCATGTAAATACAGAGACTGAAATAACGATTTTGTGTATACCCTATGCTCAAAACAATTTTACACTTTCTGAAGCTCAGGACAAAATAGGGCATACCTTTTTGTTTTGTGTCCGTGTGTTTGTGTGTTTTGAACTGAGGCTATTGAAATCTGAAAGATATATTATCCAATAAAATTTCAGACACAAATTTATCCTTGCTGCCGTTGGCTGGATTTAGATGAGAACAGTGGGTAACACATTTAAGTATATAGTAAGACACTGAGAGAACAATTATGGATATAATAAGAACACTGAGGTAATCTAGTACCTAAGATTTTCATAAGAAAGAATTTAAAATTATTGGTAACATTAAAATCAAATGGTTTTAATATAAAGGTTTCCCTGTGTATATTGTGTTTTATTTATACAATTTAAGTTGAAATTTCTGAATATGAAGATTTTTAAGGACAGTGCAAAAGAACTTTTTGATTAATAAATGAAAGTATGATGTATTAAGAACCTTCAGTCAAATCCGATATGTGCATTTTTCCTATTATGTTGTTTGTTGTGTTTTGGAAATGATTCCCTGGCAAACCTTTTTGAAGGCTGGATGTTAATGAGCAGTCAGTATGGACTATCATCCCATTTTATTTTTGCATCAATATAATAACAAAATTAAGGGACCAAAAGGCTTTTTCAAATCCCCATTGTTTTCTATGTTGGAAAACCTGAAACATTTTAAATGTTGCCTCCTGGGTACATTTGAATGCTCCAACAGGAAGTTCCAAGTACAAATAAAACCTTTTTTCTCAATTTTCCATCTCCCTAAATTAAAAGTATTTTTGTTTTTTGACCTTAAGAGAGAACTGCATTATAGTGATGATTTTTAAGAAGCATTGCAGAATCCAGAGTTGATCCTTCCTTTTTCAGCAACCAGGGGAAAAAAAGACAAGTGATGAGCATGACTGCCAAGGCAGAAATTAACATAAATAGGAGAAAAAGCTAAACTTAGAGCATATTAAAATATGCATTAAGTTATATACTGAAAAGTAATTTTGACAGCTATACATTGTTAAAATCACTATTGTAGGATGCTTTTGATTATGTCATATATCATAAATATAAAGCTGCTCTGGTTATCTGAAGTAGTCTTTCATCCGAATGATTTTTCTCAGCATTCTTGAACAGACAAAATTTATGAGATGTTAATACTCAACTGAGCAGCACTTTTAACATATTTTATAAATGAAATTGAGTTTAGGTAAGCATTAAAATGGATTCGTTTGCTGTAACTAACTGATCCATTTCAAGGGTCTTTTTAGGTGGATCCAGGCTGAATTGCTACAGAAATCTACCAAACCAATGTGATGTGAAAATAAAGCTCTGTCTAAAAGTCTATGGAAAGAGAATGAATAGTTACAGTGTCTAAGGGAGGGGTCTCAACAAGGACGTCCATATTCACAAAATTACACAGTTCTCCTCTTCTCCTTTCTATCCTCTTCTAGTTCATCAGTGTTCTTAGAATGTTAGACTGGGCAATTGCTAAAATAGTAGTCTAATGAATTTAGTTCTCTGTTAATGTTGTTTTCATTATGAACAAGCAATTAATAAAAAAATCCATATAGTTTGATCTCTAATCTGATCTTCTGATCTACAATAACATAGCCTCAAGTCAATATTTTGCTAAGAGGGAAATATACCTAGATTAAATTACATTTGTTTCAATACTAAAGTTATTGTTTTAAAAAATGCGTAATTTTAAACTGTATCATGTTAGTTTTACCAAAAAAAATTTCCAATCAAGTTTATTACTAAAGCTTATTTCACTAAGCATTTTATGAGGATGGCACTATCTATGACTATCCTAAGTAAATACACACACAACACAAACATGACCAAGTGCTATAGTGATTAAGAATCTGAATTAAGAGTCTCCCATGGGCACAGAAGCTGGCTGATTGTTTGTAAACCAACAATTCTTTCTCAACACTAGATGGAGAAGTTGAAAAACACCTGCCTACTAACCTCCTTTAGATCAGCATGATCGATAACAGAAATGTAACCTTTAGTTTAAAAATTTTCATCCTGAAATGGGCTGATAAATGTTGAAGTGTGTATGTGTATTGTATGCATAAACAGCAAAGGCAGACCCAAGTTAAAATAATAAACAATAATTATGAGACCCCTAATATTTAAGCCACTTAGAGGCTGACACATTGTGTCAATACAAAGCATCAGTTTAGCATTGTATCGGTTGTTCTCCATTGTTCAGTGATTTCTAGAAGCTTTCTTGCACCATAATTCAAAACAGAAAACAGGATTCATATCACAAGGTCACACATCTCTAGCATATCTATTGTATATAAAAAGTATGTGCAAGAAAATAATTGTATATGTGCAAGAACATGAGGGTCAGGAACATAATTTTTCTGGAATATGTATGTATGTATGTATAATAAACTTTGCTAATGATCTATATATAGAAAACACAGGTAGTCCCTGACTTACAAACATCGATTTAGTGACCATTTCAAAGTTATAACAATACTGAAAAAAGTGACTGGTCCTCATAGCATCTCCATAGTCACTTGACTTAAATTTTGATATTTGACAACCAGCATATGCTTATAACAGTTGCAGTGTCATCCCAGGATCATGTGATCACCATTTGTGAGACCCACCTCCACCCCAGCCAGCTTCCAGAAAGAAAAGTTAATGTGAAAAACTAGATTCACTTAATGTTCATGTCATTCACTTAACAACTGTAGTGATTCACTTAACTGGACAAAAAAAAGGTTGTAAAAATAGGCATGACTCATTTAATACTTTGCTTAGCAACATAAATTCTGGTCTCAGTTGTGGTTCTATGTGACTATAATTACAGTGGCATAAGATAATATATTGTTTGATTACGGTGCAATAGCAAGTAACAAAAAATAGAGAAGAAGTGACATAAAGAGCTATAACAGCTCCCTGTATACTAGCAAGATTATTTAGTGTTCAGTTCTGATATTCAATGGATTTACAAGTCATGTTAAAAATCCTCTCACAAAAGAGCCAAACTCATTGAGTGTTGCTTTCTTAAGATTTTTTTTAATGAATACTGTATAAAACTGTTTGCAAACTTTGTTCATTGAAGTTGTATGTCATGGACTACAATTACACTGGCATAAGACAATATATTGTTACAGTGCAATACCAAATAACAAAAAATAGAAAAGAAGCCAGATAAAGGACTATAACTGCTTTCTGTATACTTTATTAACAAGATTATTCATTAGATTTATAAGTCATGTTAAAAATCCTCTCTCAAACCAACCAAACTCATCAAGCATTGCTTTCTTAAGATTATTATTATTTAAATGAACACTGTATAAAATTGTTTGCAAACTTTGTTCATTGATGGTACCAATTGTGTCTATTAACCTAATGAAATTATTTGAAATATTCCAGGACTAACTAATGTTGTAAATATATTATTGATTACATTACCAAGATCTGTTATTATTTTAATATTCTATTTCTCAGTATCATCAAATGTAACAGTTAGCAACATCAATCATAATGTTAGAGAACTTCAACTGCACATTTCGGTCATTCTAATGTCAATAATGTTTTGCATATAAATTATGGAACATAAGAAAATGGAGGAGCAGAACACAGACATCTTCTAGCTAATTGTATTGTACTGATTGGAATATTTATCCATTACTCAAGATTTTAAATTTATATGTTAATTTACAATGTATTAAAACTTATGAACAATCTTTTAAAATAAAAAAGTAAAATTACAATAGATGTTTTAAAGCATTGACACTGTAGATTTTCTCAAAACAAAGATACCTACTAAACTCAATGGCTGTAAATGGCATTTCCTATATTTCTTAACATTACAGGAAAATGTTAGATTCAAATGATAAAATGTGATGTGAAGCACATACAGGCATGTGCGTGACATCATGACATCTGATGGGAGTAAATTAAACCAAATGCATCTCTTTTCAGGACTGAACATCAGCTGCGCAATGTAGCACATAAACCCAGGAAAAGATGTACCAGTAGTTTCTTTAAGACATTCCTAACAATAGCTATATGCATGTCCCATATCATATTTAAGCTCTCAAATCTAAAACTCTGCAGTGTCCTACTACAGAATACAAAACATATTTAACTTAAAGGATACATTATATTAAAATAAAAGGCAAAAAGATTAATGAGATCTAAAGAAAAACCAGGTGACTAAAGTAGAGATATTACAACTTAATTTTCTCAACAATTGCTACCTTGATTATAAATCTTTGCATATAATAGCATTGTTTTATCAATGTATATTGATTTTTTTAAAATAGGTAGCCTCAGATGGTTATCATGGTATTTTATATTGGCGCAACAATTCGTGAAATTCACTGTCAGAATGTTGAAGACATTCTTTTCATTTTTATTTCTTCTCTAACTAATGTGAAACATTAACCACGGAGTTTGGGATTATGGTTTTAAGGCTTTCTAGCTCATTGCAACTCATTATTCATAAGTCTTATTTCAGAAGAATTATTAAGAAGCTGAAGTATAATGCCTATTTGATGTTCATCTAAGGATGTATGATGTCTTCTTTTACATTAAACCATTTCCTTGTGAAATAATGCATCCTAATACAAAATCAGTCACTTTTCAACTATATACAAATAAAACAAAAACAGGAGACAGAGATTATGCTAGTGCAGAACCTCGTATTAAAATATCCAATATCAAAAAGAATTTTAAAACTTAATTGAATTTCCTATTTTTATAGTTTTTTTCTAAAAACCCTTTTCATATCAAATATTGAATATAAAATTGTTGAAGTCAAAAGATGCACTCTGCAGCCCCCCTGTGGTAAAGCAGAATTTGGAACTCTTTGATACAATTCAGATGTACCAGGGGCTAAATTGTTGTAACACTTTTCAAATACCTACAAACTAAACTCAAGAATTTGCCACAGAAACTCAATGGAATGGGATTTGTTTTAATGAAGAGCAATAAATACCTGGTAATTAGTACATTTCAACATATCCCCACCACAAGCATTGTTTATGCTCAGCTCAAATTTTGTGCAAATTACATGAAGTTTGACTAATAGTAAATCAGACTGACTGAAATATTTGATTTAATATTAAATATTTTGGTTTTTTAGTCTGCAAAACCTTTTTTTAGTTTTTTGCAAATGTAACCTCTAGATGCATATAAACTTCGTTTTTCAAAAACACAACAATTTATTTCACACAAGAAAATATCTTCAAATCAATTGTGTTTTTTCTATTTTTGCTTATCTCAGAACAGTTGATGTAACTCAGCAGTTACAAGTAGTCCTCAACTTGCAACAGTTCATTTAGTGACTGTTCAGTTACAATGGCACTGAAAAAGATGACTTATGAGAGTTTTTCACACTTACAACCATATAGTGTCCCTGTGATCAAAATCCAGATACTTGTCAACTGATTCATATTTATGGTGGTTATAGTATCCCAGATTCATGTGATCACCTCATGCGATCTGACAAGCGAAGTCAATGGGGAAGACAGATTCACTTAACAACTGGGTTATTAACTTAACTGCAGTGATTCAGCTAAAACTTTGGCAAGAAAGGTTGTAAAATGAGCAAAATTCACTTAACAACCATCTCACTTAACATAGAAATTTTAGGATCAATTGTGGTTGTAAGTTGAGGACAACCTGTACTTCATAGCAAAAATGCAAGAAAACTAGAGAAAATGCTGTCAAATAACAGCTATGAATCAAAGCAGTTCACATACATCAAGATGATTGTAGTTCTCCAAAGCAAATTTGGTCATATTAAAAGGAGAAAACATTAAATGTACAACATCCAAATAAAATCTATGAATAGCTTCATCATCATAAAGGGAATACATGTTTCATCATATAGGGAATACAAGAAGTATCTAGGGATTATCCAAAGAGCTTTATGTTGCAAAAACTATGACTCTTTTCTCAACCAAAATATTCTGAAAAATGGCTTTCTTTTAAAGGAAGAGGTATAAAAACTTCCACAAAATATCTCAAAGGGCTTTACCCTGAATTAGAAATAATAAAGTACCAAACTGAACAATCCCTGCAAATAAATAAATGCATTTATTTGCTACACAATTTAAACAGACACCAAGAAATATTTTAAACTTCGCCTATGCAACAAGTTATATATTTAAGTAAAAATCTTCAGGTGTTCTTTTCGGAAAACGCCTCAGGGCTTGTAATATTATCCAGGCAATACGTATTTGGTATAAATTAACCTCTACAAGGCAAACAACCATTTTACTCCTAGTTTAATTGTTGTCTTCAATCTTCTCACGACGCAAATGCACAACCACCGGAAGCCAAGTCATCGGTTGAAACAAGAAGCGAGCATCCCTCAGTGCCTCGGGCTCGAAGATGAGTCGCCTTCCAGATGCTTAATCTTCCCAGGCGCTAAATAGCGATCCAAGCGCGGCAGTGCAGCACGCACACCTAATTCACCTCTAAAATTCCACCCGCTTCCCTCACGACACCTCAAACTTTCAGTGACTCCCCAAACCTCCAGGACTGAGGCAGGTCGAGGAAGTCCCTTTTCCCCTTTCTCTCCCCGACCTGAAAAGCTCCTCCATCGCCCACAACAGGAACGAAAAGCCAGGAATCATTTTTTCCCAGTTCTAAGGAGCGCGCAGAAGATTCCTTTGAAACAATTGGTGGGGACTCCAAAAACTAGCTCGCCTCGTTAAAAACCCTACGACCGTGCGACCATTATAGAGCACCGAGAACCCCCAACGCCCAAGGCAAGCAGACATAACAACTCCGCTCCCCCCCGCCACTACCCCCCCCCCCGCGTCGCCGCCTTTAGTGACTGGAAGAGTTGTCCCCGCGGCTCTCGCGCAAATGCAAACGAGGCGGCGTTCCTTACACCTGCGTAGCTTCCCCTGCTTTTTCCCCTTAAAAAAAAAAAAAAAACTTCACCCACCTTTGGTGGCGAGGAGGCTGCCGACCCCCAAAAAGAGCAGCGCCCACTCTCGGCATTGCTTCATCCTCTCCGCGCTCCCCCGAGCAACAAGAACGTGCCTTATTTTCGGGGGACTATTTCTGCAGCAGCAACAGCAGCCGTCCTTTAGAAGCGGGTCGGAGATGCGCTCCCTTAACCCGTTCGAGGGAGACAACGGAAAAAAGCCAAGAAAGCAGCCAGAACAGCTGTGGCGGCGTCTGCAATTATTATGATTACTGCTACTACTGCAGCTGCCGCTGCCGCCCAGTCATTCGCAGGCTATACTACCAGGACCGGAGCAGCTCTCCAGCTTTCACCGCGGGACTGCTGCAACGTCACTGGGAGGAGAGGCGTGAATATTCATGAGGAAGGATAGGCGGGAGGGGAAATAGACGCTCCGTTGGAAGGAAGCTCAGCCGGTCTGTTTCCTTTCGAAGCGCGCGGAAATTGTGCGGTCCGCTTTAGGCACGCGTCCTTGTCAGAACGCACCCGCCTAAAGGGAGGCAGTTTGGATTTCTGAAGCTGTGTCTCCTAAACGCTGAGAAAGAAAAGCAGTGTAAACATCGCTGGTTTTACTCGTCGCTTGGACATCTTCGCTGCGTACTGCAGCAACGCAAAAAATTTGAGGTTTGGTACTTTTAGAAATCTCCGACGCTTTCCAAGCCTAAATAAGGATCATGGAAAACTCTTCTTGCTTCCGAAGTTACGCCTCTGGGGGGGCGCAGCGTTCAGTCTAGAGATATCCAGATTCTCCTAAGCCAGTCAGAGAAAATGGGATACGGGGTTTCAAGAAACTAGAGCCAGTGACCCAGTCTTTTTCTTCAGAAATTGGTAAAACCATTGGTCAATCCTAACCTAGCTTCAAGCACGTATATAGTTTTGAGTTTAGCCTTGGAGAAAAGAAAGGAAAAGCTCTGCCCTTGGTGTGAAGTATACATTTTCTCATTATTGGTTGTCTCTTGCATTAACCCATTTTTAAAAGATTATGGATTTTCTTCTTGGAAAAGGCTGGGTTTGCAAGCTGATCAACATTTCAGTGAGGAATTACAGAATACGATCGTCAAATTGCATATGATACAAAGACAATCAAGATTCAGGATAATTTTGACAAGCTGGGACATTGAGCAAAACCATCCAATTTCAACATGGACAAAAGTCCTTATTCTAATTAGGAAAAATCTGAGGGGCAAGGGTATAGGATGGTGAGCAAGGGTATAGAATACATTCAAAAAATCAAAAATGATTTGTATGTCTTGGATCACATGCTGAGCATGTCAACAATGTTACCTAGCTATAAAAACAAATGCAATCTTAGGAAGTATACTGTAAAGATCAAGGTGAATCTTGTCCTTTATCCTTCACTTACAATACCATACTTAGAAAAGATAAGACAGAAAAAAAACAATCCACTGCTAATAAATATTTTGCAGTACTGTACAGTCAGGATAGATCAAATAATATCTGAATGAGAAAAATTTACCTACAATCCAAGATCTCACAAAGGAAATGTTAAATGCTGAAATCACAATGACTGAAATAAAAGAGGCAATTAGTAAACAAAAACGTAATAAATCACCAGGACCAGATGGGATGCACGCAGAATTATATAAGGAAATTCAAACACCATTGGAACAGCTAATGTTGGATCTGTACAATGAAACATTAGAACAAGCAAAACTCCCAAATTCATGGACAGAAGCCTATATTACCCTTATTTTAAAAGAGAATACCAATGGCCAATAGATACAAAACTACAGACCGATTTCATTACTTAATGTGGATTACAAAATATTTATTACAATAACTGCAGAGAAGGTTAAGAAAATTTTGCATGAATATATCCACCCCAACCAAAATGGATTCCTACAACAGAGACATCTAAGAAATAACACCAGATGGATAATGAATGTATTAAAGTATTATGAGGCACATCCAGACAAACAATTGGCATTAATGTTTATGGATGCACTAAAAGCCTTTGACAATTTGAACTGGAATTTTTTTTTTAATCAATTACAACTAATGAACTTTGGAGAATTTTTTTTATATAAGATCAAAGCCATATAAACCACTTAAACAGCAAAGATAATTTTGAACAGCGAACTAATGGAGAAATTTAATATATCAAAAGATTGGTGACTGCTATTGCCACTACTATTTATCATTGCAGCAGAGATACTATTAACACAGATTAGAAATAATCAAGAAATAAAAGTAAATAGCTTGGGGTGTGGCTGATAGATAAATGTTCATCAATAAAAACAATTACAAGAAATTACTAAAATACAAAAAGATTTGGAAAATTGGGGGAAGCTTCAGATATCATTGATAGGGAGAACTGCTACTATTAAGATGAAAATTCTACCTAAAGTATTATTTATCTTTCAAACAATTCCAATAAAATTAGGCAAAACCTTCTTTGAACAAAGCAATTAAAAAAATTATTTGGCAAGGGAAAAAGGCCCAGATAAAACTAAAGCTCCTGAAGGATAGTAAAGAAAAGGGAAGGTTTGGACTTCCAGATTGGGAACTATTATCAGGCCGCAATAACAACATGGATTAAAGATTGGGTAAATCTAAAGAATAAAAGTGTATTAACATTAGAAGCACATGACCTGCAGATTGGCTGGCATGCATTCATGTGGGAAGGGAAAAATAAATTTCATTTGTACTTTCAAAGACATCAAGTTAGAGATACATTACTAGGAGTTTGGGAAAAACTAAAACAAAACCATTATACAAAGATCCCAATCTGGATGTCAACCATGGAAGCTATGGTGTATCTGAATGTTTAAATTTGAATAAGACAGTGAGCTATAAAGAGCTACTAGATGAACAAGAGAAATTAAAATCTAAGCAGGAGCTTGTGTCACAAGGAATACAAGTAGGTTGGTGACCATACTTACATATACTAGATATAGGAAAGACATAGAGCAGTACAGGATATATTTGGACCAACAAGAATTGGATAAAATTTTACAGGGCCCAGAGAGAAAAATGATTACCAAAATGTACAAATATTTGTTAAGATATAAAATGGAAGAAGAAACTGAAGGAAACAATAACCTGGACCAAAAACTTTGGATATAATATTAATTGGTGGAAACCTATAAGATTGGGAAAACCTATGGAAAATAAATTATAAATTAACTCTATCAGCAACTTATAAAGAGAATTTATATAAAATGTTTTATCGCTGGCACTTACTGTCACCGAGACTTGCAAAAATGTTTCCCAATAATTTGTCAAGCTGTTGAAAATGTGGCTATGAGCAGGGAACATACTATCATATGTGGTGGACTTTCCCCAAAGCAAAAAAATATTGGCGGAAAATTAGAAATTGGCTAGAAAAAATTACAAAAATTAAAATTGAATTGAAACCAGAGATATTTTTATTAGGAATTTAAAAAAAAAAATTAGTAAAAAATTATTATATATTATACTCCATATACTAACAGTAGCAAGGCTTGCCTTTGCCCAAAATTGGAAATGCAAAAATACTCCCCCTGACTTTATGATTATAAAGAAAACTTTGGACTGTGCAGAAATGGCCAGGTTGTCAATGGAACTTAAAAACAAAGAGGAGTCAGTACTATGAGATTTGGTTCGAAGGTAGACATGAAAGGAACAAAACATTCAAAAAGTTATGATGGAAATTAGTAACATTACATGCAATTATGTTTGTAACATAACTAGATGAAACTTTGTGTTATAAATGTAATAATTGTGAAGGACTATTCTATATAATTTGAGAGATATCAGATTGAACACTTTCTTGCTCATAAGCGGAATGTTTGGTTTTGCGATAAGTGGAATGTTTGGTTTTATTGTATTTGTATAAATTTGTTTAATAAAGTATTTTTCTAAAAAGAAAAAAGATTAAAGCAGCATTTTAAGAAATTGAAAACTGGAGTGATAAGAAAAGTCATGATAAGGGACCCAATAAGAAAAATCTATGAGGAATTGTTAAGGCATTGAGTATGTTTGCCTTCAAGTGAAGACTGAAGGAAGACATGACTGTGTGTGTGTGTGTGTGTTAGAGAGAGAGAGAGAAAACAAGGAGCAGTGAAACATATTTGGGGATGCTGTGATGGAAGACTTCTCCATTGGGCAGATGATTGAACTACATGATCTTCAAAGTCCCTTTCATTTTACTCTAAAGTATAGACTAATGAAAACAAACACAGTACCACATCTTTACAATTTACCATTTCATCCCTTTCCAGTAACAGCATCTCTTTCATAGGAGTTCTGTAGCATAAAAACATCTTTCTTCATGTCCTCAAAAACTCCATAGTTTGCAGCATATATTTCAGAGCTTGCTCAGATAACTAGTTGCCATCCTTCCTGTACAAATGAGCTGTATATTCTGTGTGTTTATGATAAATTACTTCTTACACTTGCTGACTAAACAAAAAGCTTTCAATGTAGTTCATTTTTACTGTATGTCTTCTATTCCCAGCTGTGCCTATTGGCCTTTTGTCATGCGTATCATTCAGCATCATCTTGTACTGAGAAGTATCTGACAGATGACCACTATGAACTCTTGGTTAACTCATTCATCTCCAGATTGCTGAACAATCATTGGCATCTAAGTGGTGGTATTGAACTAAACAGCAATTCTTATTTTCTATAATGGCTTGTTGACAGCTGTTTCCACAAAAGCTCCACTCACATCTGGCTAAAATTCAATCTGAAGCAAACAATTCAGCTGTAGTAAGTGTGCTTTAGCCAGAAATACAACAGCATGTCTTCTCTGCATATCCAAATTTCCACAGATACCTATTAATTTGATATAGAATGTCCTGTTTGCACAATATGCTATCATCATGATAATGGGGAGTGAGATAAGCATGTCATATTCTAAAATTCCTCATTAATCGAGATGGATCTCATTTAACTCTCAGTAGACATGGTGATGTTTGCAACTAAACAAACTCCCGCAATCAGTTAAATCCACCTCCCTCATGTTGTGCAAGGTACTTAATGGGGCTTCACTTGTCATGAACATCCAGGATCAAAACAGGATCCTAAATTCAGAAATATGCAGATACTTTGTTTTCAGTTAGCTCAGTGCCACCTAGAGTGAAAAGGGGGTGAGTGGATACAGCTCATACTGATCATACTACAATGATTTTTTGTTTAAAAAAGTATTTTCAGTATGAGGACCAGACTACATCAGACTTTCTTTGCAATAGCATTTGCAGAATCCAGAGATTTTCATTCTATTTGAATCCACTCCACTCTTCCAGCTGTGTATCAATTGACTATGGATTGACTGTGGAGGTTCTCACCAGGTGTGCCAGGATAGGTGAATAGGCACCTATTCTTGACATAAATTATCCCTAAATACAATGAACTAACAAGTACTATGTTAGTCAAAACCTAGTATTTTGTTTAATGAAAAAAAATTAATTGTATAAAAAACAGTTCCTCAGTTTCTTTGAAGAAAAAGTGAGAATATTATCATTGTTATGCTTGGAAAATTAAAAATAGAAAGTCCATCTTGTTTTTCAGAGAATCCTATTTTTATTATAGTTGGTCGTACACTGGATTTACCATTTTTATCTACACATCAAGTACTTCCCAAGGACCTGAGATAGACAGATGTTATTTAGGGTGTCAGTATCATCACAGGATATAAGCTGTTCCAAATAAAGCTTTTGCAATTGACTGATGGTAATTTTGTCAATGCTGATGATATTCAAGTGGTGCTCCAGATGTTTTAGAATTGAACCCAAGTGCCCATCACTATTGCTTCTATCCTTGCCTTTTTTTGCCACTGTCATTCTATTTCTATTTGCAGGTCTTTATATTTTATATTTTGTCCAATTCTTCCTCTTCTACTGCCTCTAGGTACTACAATGCCCAATATCCAGGTTGTTTCCACTGTTTCTTCAGCTTCTTTGCAAAAGCGCCATTTGTTCTTTGTTGCTGTTCTCTCAATTCTGGCTTTGTATGCATGTGTTTAGTCTTGTGTAGCTCCCCATTTCAATTTTCTTGCTCTTACCCATTGCCAGTTTTTTTATCTGCTTTCCCTGATGCTTTTTATGTACAAGCCATTTAATAATTTATATTACTGACTTCCGGTTTGGGCTTCTTCTGCAATGGACCAAAATCGTGATCGTATGCAGTTTTGATTTGTGCTCACTGCTGGAGGGCCCCGAGCCACCCAGATTTGGAGCTGAAGCCACCCCGTAGAGATGGTGAAGAAGGGGGAGCCATCAGCGGGGCTGAAGAGAGCCGCATCTCTCCTCCTCGGCTGGCCATTACTCCCTTTCCCAAAGGCGGTTGCAGCGGTGGTCAGAAATGGCCACTTCAAAGAAGAACCCAACCGGACAAGATTGTGCAGGAAGAAGTTTAAAGGAGAAAGTTTGACTGACCGGCTTGAATGGAAAACATCTATTTAAGGTACCTGGAACCTGAATTTTAAAGAATAATACTATTCCTAAAAAAGATTTTAAGCAGCAAAAGAAAAAGGGAAAGGAAACGGAATTGGCTTTGTCTCTCTCACATTGACAGTTTTAATTAACTTGGAATGTTAAGAAGAAGAGATTTGAATAAGAAATTGATATTAATCCACTTTGACATTAATAGGCTATTTCTAGCTGCAAATAAAGTGTCAAAGGTATAAAGATTCTTGGATATTTTAAAATTTTCTTTTAAAAAAGAAAGAAAGCAGAGGAGGGAAAAAGGAAAAAAGAGGATGGAATCTGGAAAATGGAGGAGAGCACCTGGAACTTAAAAAAAAAACTGATAGTAGAACTTTAATAACGCTTACAAAAGATACATTGTAGCTGAAACCTTGTTACAAGATAACAAAGCACCTGGAAAGAGAAAGTGAGAAAAGAAGCAAGAAACAGTCTTGGATTATTAGATGATTCCTGGAACTTTGGATGGTGGATCCTAATGAAACAAAATAAAATCAATTGGGGTTGTTTAAAAATTTTTAAAATGGCATCACTCCTTGAAGAGTTAAAAATGATACTCAAAGAATAAAAAGAAGAAGCACAAGAAGGAAGAGGTTCTTTTGGCTTCATATTTCAATTTTTAGAAATGGAGATCTTGAACTATGAAAAACAACAAGAAACGTTGGCAGAACAAGAAGGGCGGGACAACGAAGAAGCTATCTTTAATGATCAAGCAATTTTAAGTGGGGTAAAAAAGGGAAAGGGGGGAAAGGGAGTTAAAAACTTAAGCACTGAAGCAACAACCCAAAAAAAAGAGTAATTTGAAAAGTAATCATAATATCAGGAAGAAGCAAAAGAGAGGATCACAGAAGGGAGAATCAGATAGAAAAGGGAATAAAAAGGGGAGAGAGAAGAGAGAAAAAGGAAAAGAAGCTACAAAGGACAGAAACAAAATATAGAGGTACAGGAAAAGTGTACAAGAATTAAAGGTATAAACCTATTTAAAAGACACAGAGACAATGGTTAAAATTTAATTTGAGAGGATTGTGCAAGGGTGCATGGGATAGCACTGTTATATTAGAAATAGAAAAGGGTTAGAAAATATGTTAGATGATTAAAGTGATTAAAATGATTAAATTTCTATTGATGCGTAGTGAAATGTTTGTTAAGAGAATAAGGCTCTCAATGATTTAACATGGAAGATATTTATCAGTTGACAAGATCAACTTGAATAAGAATAATAACTTTATTGACTACTGTTAATAACTATTATTTGGTTTTTTATTTAAAGACAGTAATAAGTAAAATATGAAATATAGGTGATTAAAGCGAAAGACAACTGATACTACTAGGTAATGTTTGTTAAAAGAAATAGAAATGTAAAAGATTGTTATTAATATTAATGGCAGAGCTGTACTTGAATAGAATAATTATTCCATTTATTATTGTTATACATATATACACAGATATATATACATATATACTTTTTTCTTTTAAGAATTTAGTGTGTATTTTTAAGACAATGTACCAAGCAGAATTCGATTGAAAATAGGTATGTGTTATAAAATAGAGGTTAGAAAATGAATCGTACAACTGTAAAGGTGTAACTTAAATTTTTAAACAAGATTTGAAAAAAGATGCAAAGGTGTTATACTCCAGTCTAGTAATTACAGGGGAAAAATTGTTTTATGAGAAAAGAAAATATGAAATTTTAAACAGGACAGACGAAAGTATAAAAACATTGATTAGAAAGATTTAAAAAAATAGAAAAAGATATGTAATTGAATTAAGAGAGGACTGAGATAATTTAAAATAAGGCTATGGGAAGTAAAGAAAGGGAAAAGCAATTGAAAAAATGGCGAAAATAGTTACAAGATATTGATTAAAATGTATAAGATAAACATGCATTGAGCTTATGTTTGTATGGAAAAGTGGTAACCCGGGGGCATGCTGTTCTCAAAAAAACATATTTTGTTTGTATTTGTATGTTTTGTGAAAACTAAATAAAACTTTTATTTTAAAAAATAATAATTTGTATTACTATGTTTATTTTCTATTCTTCATATGGTTTTTCTTATAGGCTGATTTGGTCTCTACAGTACTCAGTAAGTTTTCCTAAATTTTCCTCAGTAAGTCAACATTGCTGTGAGGATGAAGGGTGTGATTCATTGTTATTGTTCTGGTCTTCCTATCCATCTCTTTTAGCTCTGCTTGAGTCCAGTGCACTATTCCAGATGTGTTTCTATTGACTGGAATTGCCCAGGTGTTAATTGTCTTGATGGTAGGTCTTGCACTCAGTTTTGACTTTCAGATCTAAAATACTATCTTGATGTATTTACTTCTAATCTTTTTCTTGATTGGATATTGTCAGCTTGAAGGATTCCTATGTATTTGTAATAATTGTTTTCATCCAAACTCTTGATGTTATTTCCATTGGGCATCTTTATTCCTTCAGTTTTTACTATTTACCCCATTGATGATAAATGGTGACACATCTATTCAGTTCAAACTCCATATAAATATCTTAGTTCTATATATGGACAGCTTTATGACTTAGTATCTGCTAAGCCAAAATGGCTTATGTGAGTTCCAGAAGTTGTGGCTTCTTGAAGAATAACTAAATAAATTTCAGATATGAATGAAAAGGGTGAGGAAACACAAATCGTACTTAATTGTTGTCATAATCAAACTACAGTATTAAAATGAAGAAAAGATTATAGAAAATGTGCTGAATCTAAGAGGCAAAGTAGCATAAAATATTATTATAGTATCTCGTTTTGAATTTGCCGACATAAATAAGAATAGTTGTTTCATCCATTAATACATAAAATATGCAGTGATAATTAGGGGATTTTCTCCTCCTTATATAGAGTTTCTATCAAAGTGCAGCATCTCTTTTGCTCTTGTTCCTATTTCTTCTTCCAAATAAGGCAGATTGGTTGAGATTCTGTTTTGTAGTATAATCTCTTCATTAGCTGTTCCACTATCAAAAGAGAAGAAAATATGCATTGACCATTCCGTATTGTTGCTCATGTAACTTATACCAAATGTGATGAGAAACTGCTATTCAGCACTAAACATGCCATTCTATTATCTAAAAATATTGCACCTGTTGCTGATTTTACAATTATACACACACACACACACACACACACATACACACATAGCAAGAGAGACAAATACACACATTTTTCACAAAACTGAAAGTCCCTCAGAAGACAGCATTTTGTAATGCACAATATAGTTATTCTTTTATTGACAGGCCAATGCTAAATGTAGCAAAAGAATAATCCTTCTTATCATTGGTAGAATAGAAAACAGAAGTATCTTAGTTTAGGATGCAATTCTATGTTCAGTTATCTTGAAATGTATCCCACTGAATTATCAGGCTCCACAAATCAAGAAAATAGTGATTTTTTTTCCAAGCAGGTTTCTTTATTATTCCACACCTGTAGAAAGAATCTCGCCAAACTAAAGCAGAGTACTATGTATGTGAAGCATACACACTGATAACTACTAGGGAGAGCTGTTCTTACCCTGTTTCACTCATACAAACTATCCGAACTGAATTATCTCTTACTCCTCTGGAATACACCCCCTTCCTTCTGGGAATCCGGCCCACTACATTCCATCACAAAATTTAATGAATTTTATTGCTCGGTATAAGTGGATAAAAGTAGAATATTAAGCAAGAGCAAAATTTGTGTATGATTTAATCATAGCCAATCAAATGGACTCTTTAGAGGAGTGGTGTCAAACTTGCGTTGTCATGGCGGTATTATGTGACATATCGGGATTTTTTTTTCTCTTCGCTAAAGCAAGTGCAGATATGGCCAGCACGTCCACGGGCCGTGAGTTTGACAGCCCTGGTTTAGAGTATCAGAGTTTGGTTTTAAAAATAAGCCTTAAAAAAAAAACTCATTAAATATCTACCTGTAGAACAAAGATTATAAAACCCTAAGAAACATATTCTCAGTTCTAGTCTTCAGAATAACTTGATACTGTAATTTTATTTATTGTATGTGGATATATGATTGCATGTAAGCTTGCAACATTTCCATGTTTTCCAACACTATTCCGTAAGAATGTTTCTATTTAAGTTATCTTCTGCAGTTCAACGTTACCTATGTAATAATAATATTTTATTAGATTCTGTTCTCAATATTAGATTCACTAAACATCATATTGGTTCTTAACATTAATATACTGAAAATTTCAGTATATTAATGTTAACAACCAATATGATGTTTAGTGTGAGGTTAGCTTTGATAAATTAGGAGATATAAATTGAAATTTCTGTTTAGACATGAAGTCTTATTGAGTAACCATACTACAGCCATTATCTCTTCGCTAGGTGTTTTTTTAAAGATAATATATATCCAGGAATAGATTTATGGTTCAAATGGAATAATGAAATTAAAAAGTATCATTAATAAATACACCCACATGATTAAAAACATATTACTGAAAAACATGGAAAAAAGACTTGCTTTAGTCAATATTATATACAATATGGATTAAAGAAAGTATCAAATCCTGGAAAATTATATTTCTGTTAATTATATTCTCAGTAAAAGACCAGTAGACTACATGACTTTAGCTACCTAAACAGAGCAAGGAAGCCTGCAATTTAACTTTGATTTGCAATGACTCATTGCTTTTTTGAAATATAAATTATAAAACAGGAGGGGAAAGGTCATACTGTTGCCTTTACTTGGAGTTATTGATATAAACCTGACATTAGTGACAGCTCCATTTTTCCTACAGCTACTTTTATCATAAATTCTGTAGTTATATATTCAAGATGTCAGCCACAGTACAAAAATATCCTTAGATATCAACAATTTTCTCAACACAAACAGTTGTGTTTTAGGTTTTGCCAAACTCAAGGTGAAATGTATATTATATCAGGCAGTTATGAATTACTTGGCGAGAGTTGCTAGAGTTAGTTTTCGTGATATAGTTTTGTAGTGGTGGTGTTGTGATTTAAAAAGTGCCAGGACAATGAACCTTTCTCAAAACTTTTTAAACTTCTGTTTATTTTCTTAACTTTTTGTTTTTAAACATTTAGGCATTCTAAACCAACCCATTTACTGTGGATATATTATGTTTCATTGTATTGTCATTGCAATGCAATATATCATTGCATTGGCCATAACTAAAACATTGGCCAATGAGAGGAAGGGAGAGAGAGAAAGAGAGAAAGAGGGAGAGGGGGGGAGGGGGAGGGAGAGGGACAGAGGGGGAGGGGAAGGGAGAAGGAAAGAGAAATGAAACTATTTGAAAAAACCCACACATGCCATTTTCTACTCAAACCTATAACTCTCAATATCTAATAACACTAATATTATAGGGTCATAAGATTGCAGAAGAATTCTGTTTTGTTGGAGTGAACCTCTACATCAGATTTGATTATTATATTTGCCTGAACTCCAGGGGCAAGTAAATATATTACTACACTTCCACTTTTCTTTAAAGTATAGTCAAATTCATACAAATTTTGATGCTTCTGTGAGTCCCAAAGAAGACATTGTCAACTTCCAAATCCTAATGAAGCTGAATTTCAATGTTTTAGACACTAGTTGCTAAATAAATAAAATATTTACAACTTCTTTTACAATAGTGCTAGGCATGTCCATATCATAAACAGTTATTTGAATATGTTTTATTCTACAGAACTTTACCAGAGTAATCTAGTAACTGAAATTTTCATAGAATCATAAAAGGTAAATTTGGAAATCATCTACTCTAACTTTGGTTTCCATGTAGGAATTCACTACTAAGATTCTCAAAGACTGCTATCCAGCTTAACTATTTCCACTACCTTTTGACTTCATCTTGGACCCCTTCCAAGATAGCCTGTTCATTGCTGAACAACTCTTTCTGGGAAGAAATGTTTCCTGATGTTAAATTGATGTTAAGCATATTTCTTCCTGTCTTCAGGAACAAGTCTGAATAACATTCCCTAGTTAGTTAGTTAGTTAGTTAGTTAGTTAGTTAGTTAGTTAGTTAGTTAGTTACTTATTTAATTATTAAAATTGATATAGCTGCTCATTTTGTATATGTGGCACTTTTATATAAATAAAAGATGGGATAAAAATACTATAATAATATATCTGGCTGAACGTGTGACCAAAGTTACATGTTTAAAAAATCTGTAAAAATTATGTACCAGTAACAAAAAATATGGGAACATAGAGTTGAAAAAGGAATAAAAAATGAGCAGGTTGAAATATTGTAGGATTTCTAATATAAACTGATATAGATTTGGATCATAACACAACAGATTTAACTGTGGTTGAAAAGAATAAAGTGTGGATAATTGATGTAACAATACTAGGGTAGAATAGAAGAGAAAGAATTGGAGAAGATCAAAATTTATGGCCTAAACCAGTCATTATCAGTATGCTGGGTGTCATATCAAAATATCTTGGATGGCACTGAGAAAATCTGTGCATTGACAAAATTTCCATCTGTCAATTACAAAAAGCCATCCTGCTTGGATCACACATGCTGTACTGATACATTACAATTTCTTAGGATCTTGAGAATAATTTGATGCATGTGAAGGCCACATCAACTGATGAAATGACAGCTCGGATTTCATAATTTGTGCATATAATAATAAAAGAGATTACCAGCTGTGGTTATAGGGCATGCTCCAAGAAGGTTGAGAACTATGCCAGAAGTTCAACCATACTAGAATTGTCTCACCAAAGGATCCAGAGGATAGTGCCTTTTCCATTTATCAAAACCCATACCAGATCAATTGTTGCTCGGGTCATCTGGATGTCAGAGTTTCTCAACATCTGGTGGCAAATGTGCTACAAGACTTGGGAATGTTGGCTGAACAATGAAATATAACAAAAAGAGAATGTATTTTGCAACCAGTTCTGAAAAGACACTATCCAGAATCAAAAATAACAGAACAGAAGCTAGTAGATCAATGTTAATTTATAATACTAAATAAAATATCCACAGAAGTAGAATTGGAAGAATTGCTAAGGTCTACCCACAGCAAAGAAATAGAAACCTTGACAGAAGCAATTCAGACTGTAGAGGCAAACCAGGGGTAGTTGCCAGTAGAGGAAGCCTATCATTTTCATTCCCAAACCAGGCATCTTCTCCTCTGCCTTCTTCTCAGAAAGAATGAAGTCCTTTCATGAAAAAAAACAAGAAGTGAGCATCCAGAACAGCATAAAAACAACAGAAAATTTGATAATCATATTTTATAATTTTTGAATCTGGTCCTCCTATATCTTTAGACTAGGGCTCTCAAAACCCTGGCCCACAGACCAGAAGCATCAAGTGCTGGCCATGCCCACGCTCGATTTAGCAAAGGAGGAAAAAGTCCCAATATGTCACATTACGCCACTGGGATATTGTAAGTTTGACACCCCTGCTTTAGACATCCTTTTTCAACAATTTCTTTAAGATTACCTGTTACTTTAAAAGTTTACTTCAACATATTCACATAATCACCTTGCTGCATCTTAGTCAACATGTAAAATATGAAAATAAATGTTTCTACAATCAATAAATGCTTCACATTATTTGAAGTTGCAAGTTGAATATTTAGCTGTTAAAGTTGTGGAAAATATTTCAATGTTTTTGAAAGTTGACAGAATCTAAATTTGTAACTTTCAAATGTCTCATTACTTTTTAAAATACATTACTTCTCAGACTTTTGAAGCTAATGCCTCATAATTAAATTTTCTTGGTAAACAGCTCAGAAGAAATTAATTAGGTTCAGAATACCCAAACTGGTCACATTTAGAAAAGCTGCTATTTTTTGAAGATTTGACTTCATAATCAGAATAGCTTTTGGAAATAACTGCAAAAATTATTTAAATGTTTATTAGTCTTCAACAACATTATGTGACCAAGACAAGAGCTTTTAATTATTCTATTTTATAAAATTACAAACAGCCACTGGCAAATTTCACTCCTAGTAGAATGTAAGTATATGCCCATTCCTGAAGATCAACAGTTTAAATATTTTAATTAATTTAATATTAATTAGAGATTTAAATATTAACATAAATGTTAATATCTGAGCATGTTTTTACAATACTTCATTTTTAAGTATTAAAATATATTTAAGTATTGGATACCTGAAAAATCATAACCATCTGGCTCCACCCTAATGAAATTCCAAGCCTTCAAAGAATTAGCACATTTAAGAAGAAAGAAGGATAGCAATAGCAATAACACTTAGACTTATATATTGCTCCATTGTGTTTTTATAGCATTCTCTGAGCAGTTTACATATTGCACCCAACAATCTGGCTCTTCATTTTACCGACCTCAGAAGGATAAAAGGCTGAGTGGACAGAGTTTGTTTGCAATATTGTATTTTAACCACTGTGCTACCAGGGCTCCTTGGATAAAATATTTAAAACAGTTAAAAATAGAAACAGCAACAATAACTTGATTTTAGCAGTCAGCATTAAATAGTAAACATAATGAAAAACTTTGACTTATCTTTTGCAGTTATTCATGTTTTGTTCCAGATATTCATACTTACAATTATTGCTCCAATTTTTTTGCTGTAATTTATGATGCTCATTCAAGAACATGTCACTTTTACCTTCCCTCAATTTTGTAAAGGAACAGATGTTGGATATTGTTCTATTATATTACTTGGTTTTATTTATTTAGCATATGGCAACTCCTTGGTGTAATGGTTGGCTGTTCTTCTCTTTAACCTGCCAATTTTCTTTTCCACTTTGTTGTTTGGGGACTACAATCAGAATTTTTTAAAGAAAACATAAAGGCTTCAAGGGAACATTTCATTTTCACTTCTAGTTTACTTGACAATTTTTTTCTTATGGCAGATACTATTCCATGGCAGGTTTCTTGATTTTATTTAGCCATGAGCAGCTAATTTATTGTACTTGATCAATTTCCAAAATTTGAGTACCACAAAAGTTATGCCAATAGGTTTAGCAACAATGTAGATAATGAACAGCATCTAGTAGCATATGGATTCCAGACACAAATTGAATAGATGACACTATATTCCTGAAGACTTAGGTACTTATAGTTAGAATGGATCTGAGTTATATTCTTTAAAATGTCATAGTTCTAAGAATGGATGAGAGATTTGTTAAAAATGTATAGTACTGTGGGAAGTACTTCAGAAAACAGTGCCAAGAAACTCAAGCCAGCCCTTCCTCCTTTAAGAAAACCAAGAATCACCAACTGAAAGAAAAAAATCAGAGCAGCCCTGCTAACAGAGCTGACAATAGAAACACTTAAGTAGAACCGTTAAGATAAGGAGCATCAGGCTAAAAATAACTCACCAAGGCAAAACCAGAATTCCCTTTTTCCTACCCCCTGATAAGTTTAACCCCCAGGAAAAGAAAGAAAAAGGTCCTGGGACAGGATTAATCCATTAAGGCAGGAAGACAGGATCCAGGGCAATCACTTTAACTAGAGGCACAAAAAAACCCCCCATCAATCTGCAGGAGCTTCAAAGGGAATTAAGCATAAAAGGTTCAGATTCACACTTCCAATCCCCTTACAAGTCAGGACTGCTCAAGCTGTGTCACTACTTTTCTTGCCTTCCTGAATTAAAGGATCCCTTTTCTGACAGCTGTCTTCACGTACATTTCTTCTCAGCATCGGTGACTGCTTCCCAGCTGGGAAGCAACTCAGGAAATTTTTGCAACAATACACATCCCACTAAATTTGTACTTTTCCAAAATTCGTGATGCAATTTACCATTACAAAAGAAAAAAGCAATAAAAAACTAAATTTTAGATAAAATACAAACAAAAGCTATGCATTCAGAAAAAGTACATAAAATCACATTATATTAAAGAAAATTAGTCTGTTGTTGTTAGGCGCGAAGTTGTGTCCAACCCATCTCAACCCCATGGACAACTTTCTTATCCTCTATCATCCCCCTGAGTCCATTTAAGTTCACGCCAACTACTTCAGTGACTTCATCCAGCCACCTCATTCTCTGTCATCCCTTCTTCTTTTGCCCTCAATCATTCCCACATTAGGCTCTTCTCCAGTGAGTCATTCCTTCTCATTAGATGGCCAAAGTATTTGAGTTTCATCTTCAAGATCTGGCCTTCTAAAGAGCAGTCAGGGTTGATCTCCTCTAGGACTGATCAGTTTGATCTCCTTGCAGTCCAAAGGATTAGTCTTTATTAGTCTGTAAATTGGTTAGTCTGTAAATGTGCTCAATAAGTATGTCTATGTGTAACACATGTACATTTGGATTTTTTAAAATTTAAAAACATACCAAATTAAACAAAATTATATTTGAGAAATATAACTCTCCTATAAAACTGAATTAAGCCCTCTACTTGAATCATTACATTTTGTTAACAAAATAAATAGCTCTGACCTTATAGTCAAGAAGATGCAATCAGAATGCTGATGAATAGTCACATCCTTATATTTGCTTTAGTGAAAATCCATGCAAACTATTTCAGCTTATTTTATTTATATAAAAGGTGGAAAGTTTTACTGTAGAAGTTAACTGTAACCACAATGAGGAAATACAGTCTTCTAAACACTGATATTAGTAAATGCTTAGTATGGAAATAGCTCATTATATGCAAAAGAGTCTTTTTCATAAACTCTATCCCTTGTCCTTGAGTGAAATGTATCTGGAGTATTTTAACTTCTTGATTCCTGATTATATGATATCATTTCTTTGTCATCCATTATTTTAGGAGCTGTTCTTGTGTATTAGGAAGTCCTCAACTTACAATCATTCATTTAATGACTGTTCAAAGTTACACCCTGGAAAAAGTGACATGCCAATCCCCAAACTAACGATCATTTTAGCATCCATAGGGTCACATCAACATCCAGCCTTGTATTTTTAATGGTTGTCGTATCCCAGAGCCACATAATTGCCATTTACAAACTTCCTAGTTCCTTCTAACATGCAAAGCCAATGTGGCATAATGTGGCAAAAAAGGTTATAAAATTCCGCCAAACTCACATTGGGCCCAGTGCTTAGGGATGAGTGTTTCAGATGCAATTGTGATTGTAAGTCAAGGAGTACTTATATTACAAATATATTGTCCCTATTAAAAATCTGAATATTGCTCTCTTTTTTTTAACCCTAGTGGCTGGGTTTTAACCCTAAAACCAACCACTGGGCTTACTCAGAACAAATCCTTTAGTGTCTAACATTATTTGCATTTACCAGTATTGGTTTCCTAGTGCTACAACCCAGCAAGATTATTACTTGGGACTGGCTGCTGAGAAGACTATATCATTGTTTCTAATAAGCTGTAGCTCAGGAATTGGCTTTTCCTGTATTGTAAGAAGGGTCACTCCCTTTTTCCTTTTGAGGTCACAGCTTTCTCTAAGTTTGCAGTTAATTTCTTGTGACCATGATTCTTGGTCAGTTAATGCAGAATTGAAGAGAAAGAGGTAGAAAAACAGATTGACTAGAAAAGAATGAAGAAAAATAACACAGAATGAGAAATACTCTCAGGAAAGATGCATAGAGAATTTGTGGAATAAGTACCTGGCTTCGTTTTATTGTGAGTTTTGAATCAAATTTGTGCTACTGAAAATAATGTTTCTTGTAGCCTTTTGATAGACCAAACTCTGCAGTTGCTGTCCAGTATCCTATCTTAGTCTAATGTGTTACTGTGCTGTAGAAACATCAAACAGGAAACTTTTCTCAACCAATTAGTTCCACGATAGTTTGATTTATCTTCATACAGAATTTGCACAGAATTAAATTCATTCTATCCAATTGGCCAAATCATGGGAATAACACAATTCTGTCCATTGCTTTATTTTGCATACAAAAGAAAAACTTGGAGACAGAAAAGAAACAAACTTGTCACTTGGAGCTCACTGCCTAACCTAGCCTGTTATAGCTCCTGCAGAATTATAGTTGCTGTTGACTGTCTGACCCATTAGGAAGAGACCACTAATAAACAAAACCTTGCTAATTTTTTTCTGGCTCAAGAGTTCATGGAATAGTGAATGGTCTTGGAAAAAAATGTTGGAATGCTGATTTTCCTAAATCAATTACTTTTGGTCACAATTAGAATATACTATTTGTCTATAAACTGAGCTACAGTTCTACCGGGATAGAAATTGAACTACAGTTCTACCCTGTGGGGCTGAGGCTTTCTTTTTCTTTTTCTGGCTTTGCAGCCACTAGAGCTTCTCTAACTATGTTGTAAACAAAATGGGCACAATTCTCCTCTATTTTAAGATAAGAAACTGATAAAACAAAAACAGACCTCCAAATTCCTCCCATATTCCTCCCACCATATCCCATGGTTAGAGTACAGTACTGCAGATTACTTCTGCTGACTGCCAGCTGCCAGAGGTTTGGCAGTTCAATTCTCAGCAACTCAAGGTTGACTCATCCTTTCATCCTTCTAAGGTTGGTAAAATGAGAACTCAGATTGTTGGGGGAGAATATGCTGACTCTGTAAACTGCTTAGAGAGCTGTAAAGTACTGTGAAGCAGTATATAAGTCTAGGTACTATTTCTATAATGCTATATTCCCAAGGATAGGAGCCCTGTTTATTTTTCAGCCCTGAGCCTTCCAAAAATATTAAATGCTGTTTTAGTCACCAAAGAATTATTCATTGTCTATTAAGCTAAAAAGACAGTGATTTTCAGATTATTTAGAATTGTAATTTCTACTTAACTGAAGACACAGCACATATGGATTATACACAATATTAAACAAATGATTACAGCACATCTTAAATTGTACAAATCTATGACCTACACACATACCTTTTTTGCAGTAATTTTACAGGGGTTTATATCAAACAAGAATAGTGCACAAAGCCAATACAGAAATAGATTAAAAATAAATATCTAAAATGTGCAAGTAAAACACACACACAAACACAAACACACACACACACAAAGAGAGGGGGGAACAATTTTAAAAAATCTTCCTTCATTTCTAGCAAGTATAACGAACATTAACATCTTATCACCGATTTTCAAGGTACAACTAAATAGTTCTTCATTAAAAATCTTCCCACCTTTTCTATAAACTCATATCTAAATCTTCAGTTCTTATTAATCATCAAAAGTCCAATAAAAGAGAAGAGAAGTAACAACTTAAATACCATGTTTCTCACAAAATAAGACAGGGCCTTATTTTTTTTTTTGCCTCGAAAAAACGGCTAGGCCGTCTTTTCGGGGGTGAATTAATTTCTCCCTCCCCCATCAGCGGGTGGACGGCAACGGTGTGGATGTGGGCTTTGACAGGGCATTTTAAATTGCACCTGCCATTGCTGCTTCCTCTGTTGCTCTTGCTTTTCCTTCGCTCACCTCCACAGTTCCCGCCGGCGCTGGCGCGAGAACAGCCGCAGCACCGGCAGGAACGTGGAAGCGTTTCTGCTGCTGCTCGGGTGTGTGCGGAAGCCTCCTGTGTGTCTTCCACATTCCTGCCGGCACGAGAACAGCAGCAGCACCAGCAGGAACATGGAAGACACAGAGGAGGCTTCCGCACACACCCGAGCAGCAGCAGAAATGCTTCCACGTTCCCACCCCGCTGCTGCTGTTCTCGTGCTGGCAGGAACTGTGGAAGCCATGGAGGCAGCTCCCCAACATCCACGCGCCTCCACCTGCCTGGTGACTCGAGCAGCTGGTGACGAGGAGTGGCTGCCCGCAGGGCACTGATAAAGGCAAGTTCCCCCCCGCCCTCCCCTCCAGCATGTTTTAACCCCCGCCCTCCCCCCCAGCATATTTTAACCCCCAGCCTCCCCCCAGCATGTTTTAAACTAGGCCTAAATTTGGGTGGAGGGGCTTAATTTCATTTCATGCCTAGAAAACATGCTGGGTCTTCCTATTGGTGGAGGCCGTATTGTTGGAGAAACACGGTAATTATCTCTGCATTCAAGCAAACTCTCTTTAGCCCTTCTCTTCAAAGAATCAAAATTAAATCCCAATTAATAATGAAACGTTATTGAAAATAATCACAAATGTGTCTATTACACATTACCATTTAATCTCTGTTGGAAGGAAAACCTAGGTGCAAGTTTTACTTAGTCCTTTCATTTTTAATGGTACAGGGGTGTCAAACTGGCAGCCTGTGGGCCAGATGTGTCACATGCAGGCCACACCCACCCCAGCTGTGCAAAAGGGATAAACATCATGAAACATCACATGATGGAAATGTGACAACGTGAGTTTGACACCCATACTATATAAAGACAATGAATGAAGTCAGTGTGTTATTAGTTTGTAGGTATCCAGAGCTTCAAAATCCATATCCTACCCTTGATAAATGATTTATTTACAAAAGAGATGGCCATATTGATTTTGCCATTCAACTGAAACAGTAGGAAAAGGCACTGCCTTGCTGCTGAAGAATTGTTAAAATTTGACTTTCTCTCCCCCCAGCTTCACACTTATTATTTTGCTATACAAGGTGAAGTCTGAACCTAAAACATTTATTTTGCCTGAAGAGCATAAGGAGTTAGAATGCTTTGGTCTGGAAAATTGTGTTTTGTTATACGTTAGGGAGCACTGATGGGTTCTGTAGTGTGCTGAACGTTTCCTCTTATAAAGAATTTAAACTTTTTCTGAACTCCTGGCGTGTACCAGTTGCACAGTAAGTACATTAATCTGTTGGTTACTAAAGCAGAAAAAAGATGTAACAGCAAAATGAAATATCAAGCACTCATTTAATAAAGTCCATTTTATCTTCAGCTAGAATTCCTTTTTATTTTAGTTCTGCTTTTTCCATTCATACATTATCTCTGGTGAGAAATAGGAGTATCCAACTTGTGACTTAAATGTTTCCATTTAAGACTGTACCTTTTAATTGATGCAGAAATGTAATAATATAATATCAATAACTCTACAAAAGTGTTATCCATTGTACAGTTAGTGTTCAGTATATTAGTAATAAGAAATTAATAAAAAAAACAAATTATAATAAATTCTTTTAACAATATAAGATAGGATGTGATTCTCTGAGGCAAGTGCCAAAATTTTTCATATTTTTGAAAAAAAGAAAAAAAACATTACAGATATTAAATATCTGAGTGACTTTCCTTTTGTTGTAACCTAATTCAAAACATTCATTAACATTTAAAATTTTCATGTATTTCTTATTTCAGTTGTTTAGCCCTTTAAAAAAAAGAGTCATTTTGGTCTAGTGGTTAAGGCACCAGGCTAGAAAGTGGAAGAATTTGCATTCTAATTCTGCTTTAACCATGAGTGACACTCTCTCAGCCCAGATCACTTGTAGAGTTGTTGTGGAGAAAATAAGAGGAGGAAGATGTGTTTGATATGTTTGCCACCTTGAAATTATTTGTAAAAATGATAAAGATGGGATACACCTAAGTGAATACATAAATATTTGCCTTCCTGCATGATGTATGGTGTATATATATATATATACATATATATATATATGTAACACAAAATATATATATGGATCTTTGGTTCTTCGGGTTTTCTCCCGCGTAGAGTTGGAAATATCTAGGCGATGTTTCGATGAAGTCTCATTCATCATCTTCAGGCTTGTGTTGAATGAGACTTCATCGAAACGTCGCCTAGATATTTCCAACTCTACGCGGGAGAAAACCCGAAGAACCAAAGATCCACATACAAATACCCGTGAAAATCTCCGAAAACAAATATATATATATATACTTTGTGTTACAACACCCTGTTAAGCCCCAATTAAGGGAGAAAGCATACTGCTTTCTTTTCTGTCTTTCGGCTCATCACTAGAGACCATACCGACAGAAAGCTATTTGTTTCGTTGTCTTTTGTTTATATGTGTGTAAGGTTTTGAGCTGATAAATAATTAAATAAGGAGACTAGGTTAGATCTATTTCAAGCTAGTTAGCTCTCTTCAGCTAGCCATACCCTTACTGGGATTCGAACCAGGGAAGTATTACATGTGAGGCAGTTGTAATTGCCACTACACCACTGGCTCTATCCTGTTCAGCTGAGGCAGGGGAATAAGCATATACTTTGGTTGTACCCACCAGAACAAACATACCCCCAGCCAATCAGAACATAGCCAACCCCCCAACCAATCAGAAAACAGCCAAACCCCCAACCAATGAGAACACCCCCCCACCCAATCAGAACACAGTCAAGCCCCCACCCAATCAAGTCACACCACCACTAGTAGTTAAAAGGAAGAAGCAGCTGCAAGCTCACATTACTCTGAGAAGCACAAGGCCGAAGACGCAAGCCTGAAGATGATGAATGAGACTTCATCGAAACATTGCCTAGATACTTCCAATTCTACGCGGGAGAAAACCCGAAGAACCAAAGATCCACATACAAATACCCGCGAAAACCTCCGAAAACAAATATATATATATGTGTGTGTGTGTGTGTGTGTGTGTGTGTGTGTGTGTGTAAGGTTTTTAAGCTAATAATTAAATAATGTGATGAGCCGAAAGACAGAAAAGAAAGCAGTATGCTTTCTCCCTTAATTGGGGCTTAACAGGTTGTTGTAACACAAAGTATATATATATATATATATATATATATATATACACATATATGTGTGTGTGTGTAAGGTTTTTAAGCTGATAATTAAATAATAAATAAGGGAGACTAGGATAGATCTATTTCGAGCTAGTTAGCTCTCTTCAGCTAGCCATACCCTTACTGGGATTCGAACCAGGGAAGTATTACATGTGAGGCAGTTGTAATTGCCACTACACCACCTGGCTCTATCCTTATCAGCAGAGGCTTATCAGCTTAGGCCTTATCAGCTTAAAAACCTTACACACACACACACACACACACACACACATATATATGGAAGAAATTCTTCCTTAAATTAAGTTTTATTTCGGTTGTGAATATGCTCTTAATTTTGCCATTACTGCATATTCTCCAAGTGTAAATTCTCAGTCAAGTAATTGGCTATATAAATTTGATAGATAAATAACATAAAAATAAATAAAAGTAAAGTAAATAACCTGTCAGTAATGTATCTAAGGGGTCCTTGGTGCTCTCTGAGCTTGGTTGTTTTCTTGCAATTGTTTCATCATCCATTTGTTTCATTATCAATACTAGCAAATAGTAGGTTTTGCTGTTTAATCTAGTAGTTTTCTCTGTTCGTGTTGGTGGAGCTCATCCTAGAGGTTTTTGTTTGGGCTGTTTACTGTTGACTTTATCTTAATTTGGTGTATTGTTTATTTAATAGTTGATCTATCATCTGGGTGTTGATTGTGGTGGAGGGCTGCTTAGATATTTTTGCTCCTCTTTGGCTTGTTGATTGTCTCTTTTGCATAGTACATAGCAGGGCTGTCAAACTCCCTGCTCATGGGTCAGATGCGTCAGACCCAAGCCTGGTTTAGTGAAGGGGGAAAAAGTCTCAATACATCATGTGACACCACTGTGATGACATGAGTTTGACACCCTGGACTATAGGTATTGTTTATGTCTATGTGTTTATTGATGTTTGGTTTGTCAGAATGCCATGCTTCTAGAAACTCTCTAGCATTTTTGGACTTGTAATGTATCTCTTTTCCAATGTTATAGTAATGTAATCCTTGTGGCCATGAACTTGTATCCATAACTATATACAGATGTAGTTTAAATACAACTTTATGTTTTTCTCCTTGGGAAATAGGTTTAATATTAGCATGGAATTGCATAGTCAGTAAAGTTCTAATGCAATTAAGTTAACAGTTTGTCATACACACATTTGTTCAATTTTATTCAACCTGGATATATTCTTTAAAATGAAATATTGCCCAGTTTTCATCACCTTCCTTTTAAAGTGTTTATGTTCATGTTAGGAACATTCCATATTGTGGCAAATATGAAACTGAAAAAAACAAATGTTTGAAATTGCCAATAGGTATTAAATGGCTGGTTCTGTGATGCAGAACTGTGGTGCATTTTATAACTTTAGTTGAAATAATACTACATTCAAGTGAACTGAAGATGAATATTGAATGCATCTTTTTAATACAGAGTTTACTATTCCAGGCTAGATCTCTGATATGTATTCTGAAAAGGCCTGTACTTTACAATCTATTTAATTCCATTCTTGACAGCAATTTAATATATCTTCTTAGGGTCACACTGTTCAGGCAGCATTCACTCAGTAAGTGTAAATAATTTCTTGAGTTTGAAATTGCGGGTTTTTTTAGACTTTTTCCTTCATCACAAGAGGAAAAATGTCAAACATGTACATAATTTGAGTAGTAAGCCTATTGTGAGAACTTTTTTTTCTTTTCATCATACCATCTCTCCCATATCATTAGCCTTAGAAAACTGGTTCTCTCTAGCTGTAATAGAATCCAGCAGCATATAGCCCTGATTTGTAAGACTCTCTTTTCTCAACGTAAGTGTGCAAACATACATTATATTTGAATCAGTACATACACCATGCTTTTAAAATTAACAAAGAATGCTGAAGCATCAGTGACTTCTCTAATAAAGCCGCCCAAAACCCCATGTTTTGGGTCAGATCAGTTTTAAGGAATGTTGGTCTGTATCTATAATTAAATAATGGTTGAGATCAACTTAGAGCAGGTATATACAACAAGCAGCTGTATTAAACTTGCTCACATTTTAAAAAGAATCAATATATATCTAACAGTTAAACATTGTTCTAAAAAGGATCTTCTGTCACCACCTGAAATTCATGTTGCTGAACACCTCCATCACCTCCACCAAAATTACCAGCATTGCCATCACACTGCAAGATGCCAAACAGCTGATTGGCATGCTAGCCATAATTATTTTTAATTTATCAGTGTAGCTTTTTCCCTGTAGATCAGAACCCTCAAACTTCCAGTCTGCGGGTTGGATGTGTCATGTGCTGGCTATGCCCACACCCAGTTTAGCAAAGGAGAAAAAAATCCGGATACATCATGTGATGACGCTGTGATGTTGTGAGTTTGACATCCCTACTATAGATGATGTGTAGGTCAATTTAGAGAAAGTACAGTTATATTACTTTTATAACTTAAGTTTGCAGTCCAGTTGAAGCTCTGTTGCCAGGAAAATGATATACTTGGGCTCATGTAATAATTAGTAATAAAGCCGAGTTTGAGAGCCTGTTTATATTTTAACAAATATGATTCAATTATTTAATTTTACTGGTCTATTACTTTGGAAGTGGTATGTAAAATAAATATAAAGCATTGGTTTCAATTTCTATTTAATGTATACCAGTTTTCTTCCTCAAAAACTTAAATGTTCAATATTGACACACTATAGCTTGTATAACAACATCTCTTCTTGTTAGATACGGACTCATTTCTACTCCTATAGTAGCATTTCCATGGTTCATTCCATTCAGATTTCTTGTTAGATTTTATTATTGCATATAATGTATTGCTTTCAAAACTTGAATTTTTAAAATCATTATATTGCAAGCATTTCATAAAATTTGGGGTTTTCAGGTTCTCTTCATGATGCCACTTTACGTTACTCTTGTTTTCTTTGTGAAAATATAGAACATTATTCCAAGTTGGCAAAAACTAGCAAAGTAAAATAACAGAATATTTAAAAAAAACAGAAAAACAGAGTTGGAAGAAACTTTGGAAGTCTTCTAGTCCAGTGGTGGCCAACCAGTGGGCCGGGGACCACTGGTGGTCCATGAGAAAATGTTGGTGGTCTGCAGAGAAATGTTAGTCCCACAAAGACTCATTTCTGGCGGAGTTTGGAGGAGAGAAAGAAAGATTTCTGCTGCTTTCCTTGCATGAAGCCAAAAATCAGTATGTATCTATGTGTGTATGTATGTATGCATGTATGTATCTCTCTCTCTCTCTCTCTCTCTTTCCCCCGGAGAATGGAGCTGGAGACGGTATCCTGTGATCTCAAATAAAGAATGATCGATTGGTAGGAAAACGGGGTGGGGAATTTTCCTGCAGACTTTTTTTGGGATTTTCCCAGGGTCTCTGCTGCTTTCCACAGAACTCTGGGAAAAAGCCAGCAAGCCACCATCAGAATTCATATTAGTGGTCTGCAGGATTTTTAATTATGATTTTGGTGGTCCCTGATGGCCAAAAGGTTGGTGACCCCTGTTCTAGTCCAATCGCCTGATAAAACAGGAAACCCTATGCCATTTCAGATAAATGGTTGTCCAATCTCTTAAAAATCTGCAGTGTTGGAACACCCACAATTCCACTGGTTAACTGTTATATTGGTTCTATCCTTGATTATTTCAATCCAATGCCTTTTGCCCTGCCTTCACAGGCTTTGGAGTATAAGTTGACCTCTCTTCTTTGTCGCAGGACTTAGATATTGGATCACTGTTATTATGTCACTCCAGTCCTTGTTTTCATTAACAGGTGTGATGGCACAGTGCAGACTACTTCTGTGTATTCAAAATTCTGTGCCCATGCAATCATTGTGCCTTTGACTATTTACTCTTCCATCTTGAAATCTAATAAATATTTGTATATTTTAGTTATAAGTTTTTGTTCCAATCCTATTAATATTTTATCTAATTGGTTCTGCCCTTTGTCAAAGCCAAAAACTTTTAAATCTTTTTTATATTTATTTTGAATTTGGAAATATGTCCACCAATCAATTATGATTCCATTTTCCTTCAGTTCTTGATTTGATTTTAATTTCCCTTGACTATCTAACAGTTCTTCATAGCTTACCATTTTCCTTAGATCTAATCTATTTAGATATTGGATCACTGTTAACATGTCACTCCAGTCCTTCTTTTCATTAAGAGGCGTGGTGGCACAGTGGTTAGAATGCAGTACTGCAGACTACTTCTGTTGACTGCCAGCTGCCAGAAGTTTGGCAGTTCAATTCTCACCAACTCAAGGTTGATTCATCCTTCCAGGGTTGATAAAATAAGACCCTAGATTGTTGGGGACAATATGCTGATTTTGTAAATCACTTAGAGAGGCCTGTAAAGTACTGTAGTATAAGTCTAAGTGCTATTGCTATTACTAAACCACAGGGACTCTTTTATTACATGATTGCCTATGTTTCTTGGTTTGTGTATTTTGGAAACTAGGTAAAAGATCCCTGGATGAGCTTTTTTCATTGATTTATTTTTTTCTTGAATGACTTCATTCTAGTAAGTTAATGAATGCATAATATTATGAATGCAAAGTATTATTACATTCTCACAGTTATGATAAATATATACAGATGATGTATCCACATGTAAATATATTTCATATAAATTGTATTATATCTGTATATAATTCAATTTGTCTGGTTTACAAATACAATTTACACTTCTGAAATTTGGCATTATAAATTAGGCTTCACCATATGTACCCTTTAGTAAAGATTAAAATTTCCAAGGGAACCTGCAAAATGCTCTGGGATAAGTATGTCTTCCTATCATTGCATTTCTTGGTTGGATGCTTTTATATCACAAACCCTTTTATATTATACACTCTTCTTTAATGTGGTTCCATATATCAAACTGAGGGTAGGATATACAGTTCCTATATAAGTTTGCCTGAAATTTCCGAAATGTGGCATTTTACTATTATATCAAAGTTACGTGAATAACTCTTTTAAAAATTCATTTAACAATTGTTTGGTACATCATTACAATAATGGCAGAGCTGGGATCAGGAGGAAAGAGTCAGGAATATTGCTACTTAATGTCATAAATTAGTTAGTTGAATTTCTGATCTTGCATTAATCTGAAACAATATAGGAATTCATTCTTCCACCTGAACTCCTATCACTATAGCTTAGACAGTAATTATTGTACTAGTGTCAGCATTAAGAAATAGGAAATATGAAGCAGTGACTTACTTTGGATATAAAGTATGCATATTATTGAATCCTGTGAAAAATTTGCAGAATAGAACAGAAAAAAACAGATTATAAAATAAGTGGTGAACAAAGCCAGGTAGAAGTCATAGTCATTGACAAAATCACAGTGTATGACTCATAATTTATTGACCTAATTTTAAAGTAGTTTACTGAAAAGAGTGCTAAGTCTCAGTTAAATTAAATGTTAATGATTGGTTCCATTTAAAGACCCAAAGTGAAATCAGATATATAAGAGAATGGATGTGCATAGTTGTTCCATGCCTGGATAAAAATTACTGTCTGTCCCTAAAACAGAAGTGAACATGTGTTTCTCTGCCTTTCCTAACAAGTAATTCAGAGCTCTGGAAAGAGTAATTGGTCATGGTCTATTATAGGCAGACAGAGGGAAACAGGAGAAAAAAAAGTGTTTGAAAAAGAGAATGTGTGAGAGAGACAACGGACAAAGAATTGTAGGCCCATCTACTTCTGCTCCTGGTTCTTCCAATCTTTTACTGAAATTACAAATTACTTCCAAGGAAATTTATTATTTATTTATTTATTTATTATTATTATTTATTAATTGCATTTATATACCGCCCTTCTCCCAAGGGACTCAGGGCGGTGAACAGCTCATCTAAAAACCCCACAGAAAATACAAAAGTTAAAAAGTAATTAAATTTAAATCAGCTGCATACTAAAATTAGGAAATATGGCTTTGGACAAAAATAGCTCTCCAGCCTGCTTTATGACCAATTGATTTTTATGAATTTGAATGACAACAACATATATATAGGGTGATTAGGAATAGTCATAGACCTGACTCCTGATATTAAGCACATTAATTTCTGTACTAAGAATAAAGATAAATATATTACCCAACAGTTTCCCTAACAAATTCAGCAATACACACACACACACACACACACACACGTACACATGCACACACTAATAGCTGTATTCTTCCAGTTGCTGCAAGTGAGGACAAAAAAGATTTTTGGGCATTTCCTCTTCTCTGCCAACCTGTTATCAAAATCTGCTGTGAGCATTAGGGACAGAAGAAAAGATGGTATAGCAGATATTATATGGAGAAAGAGAATATTGTTTAGATTGCTTCAGTCTAAAATTTTCATTGGGTATTGACCCAGTTATATTTCTCTCTTGAGCACTTTCAAACCAATTGTTATTTCTAAACAAACACATAAATTTTTACTCAGTTAGCTAGATTGGGACAAACAGGCATTTTGTGATATAGAATTTATTGTAAAAAACTCTCAAATGCAAATTATATTAACACTACAATTAGGGCTCAAATTCTTGTATCTGTTTCTCCTACTCATCGTATGTGAAAAGCTAGAATTGGCTCCTATTAGAAGGAGAGGAATTCTTTCCATCTGTTCCTTGTTTAGAAAACAGCCAGAGTGAGTAACCTATTATTAGGTTACTCACTGTGACCTTACCAGAATATTTCCAATAAAATTGCCACATCTTGTATCACTGATATCAGCCCTCTATATTATTTCTGCATCTTCTATCTTCAACAAGTCACAGAAGTGAATTTAAAGAGCTACTCATATCATGTTTAATGGAGCTGAATCTACTGAAATCTTGTATTAATGCAAATATTTCCCACCACATTGATTGATTCCAAGACAAAGAATCACAAGCAAAGCCACACAGCCTTTTCAACCCATGTGGCACCACCCATGTACATGCCATTCCTGACCCAAACTCCTATGTATCACCTTGCTCTGTCCCCATCCAGCAGCAGTCACTTACCTGTCTTCTAGCTTTGGACTTGCAAATTCCTGCTGGCTTCTTCACTGACTTTCTCCTGGCAAGCTTTCCATAAGCATAGTCAATGGGGAAGCTGACAGGAATTTGAGAGAGGAAGGGAAGGAAAAGATGGGAGGAAAGGAGGGAGGGAGAGAGGGAGGGAGGAAGGAAGGAAGGAAGGAAGGAAGGAAGGAAGGAAGGAAGGAAGGAAGGAAGGAAGGAAGGAAGGAAGGAAGGAAGGAAGGAGGAGAGACACAAGGGGGAATGGAAAGGAACGATTTCTAATGCTCCTACCAGCTTCCCACAAGGAAATTCACTGGGGAAGACAGCAGAAAGTTGGAAGTCATTACTATTCTTTCTGCTTTTTTGCTATATCTCTTAAATGTTCTAGTATTTAAATAAATACATAAACAAAATATTAATTTATTTGTAGCAGAATAATTTCCACAAAAATTATGTCTGTTCATTTTACAGGATTTCCTTCAGAGGCATTTGTTCTATTAGAAATGAATTCTCTAATTTCATGATTTTTAGGCTTTGAGGAAATTGTCTGTCTATGATTTCCTTTCCAGGATTTGTATAATGTTATCATCAAGTCTATATTCTAATCAGCTGGTTTTGTTATCTCTGTATTACATTTTATCATTTATAAATCAGTGGTAGACTTTAAAGATGCAGTTTAGAAACAGTATTGATACTTTTTGAACTTTGGTATTGCAATATCTATAGACCCTCACATCCTGGACATAAATTGTTTCAACTTCTACCCTCAAAACGATGCTATGGAGACTGCACACCAGAACAGCTAGACACAAGGACAGTTTTTTCCCGAATGCATCACTCTATTAAATAACTAATTCCCACAACACTGTCAACTTATTTACTAAGACTGTATTACTATTATTCCTCTTATCCTTCCTAGTACCTATCTCTTCCCACTTATGACTATAACTGTGTTGCTTGTATCTTTACAATTTATATTGTTTTATTTATTTCCTAGTATGATTTGATTGCTTATTAGTAATCTATGACTAACACTAAGTGTTGTATCTTATAATTTTTGATGAATGTATTTTATCCTTTATGTACAATCAGAGCACATGCACCAAAGACAAATTCCTTCTGTGTCCAATCACAGTTGGACAATAAAGAATTCTATTCTATTCTATTCAATAGGTTCCTGAAACTGCATGATAGCAAAAAAAAAACCCACCAAGTTCAAATTATGATACCTCAGACACTACATGCGAGGGTCTTGGTCTCTGAAAAAATGTAGTTTTTGGAAAGCTGGAATGAAAGAAAAAAGGGTAATTAACGGCAAGATGGATGGGCTTAGTTACAGTGTCGGTAAGTTAGTTAGTTAGTTAGTTAGTTAGTTAGTTAGTTAGTTAGTGGGAAAGATTGGTCTTTATTTTATTTGCGGTCACAGACCAAAACACAAGTACAACAAAAGAAGAACATGGGAAAATTAATAATGAACAGTTGGTCACAATTAGTTACCAAAAACTTGACTAAGGGCAATTACAGCATTCTCCTCAGAAAGACTGAAGGCAAATGAGGTCTAGGCAGAAGAACAACATGGCTTCAAAATCTAAGGGACTGGTTTGGACAAAACTCAGCAGCTCTTTTTTTTGGTGTAGCTGTTGATAAAAATAGGCCAACATGATCACCAATGTCCAATGATGGATATGACACAAGAAAAAGAAGTTGCAGTGGCACTTGGTGTACCTTTACAAGACTTAAAGGAGAAGGTTGGGCAGGTTCTCCTGGAAAATATCTTGTCTGCTGACTTGATGGCACACCACAATTCAATCAAAAGCCAGAGCAATTCCGCAAATTGTTAAATGCATTTGCAATGCAGTTGTATTTAGCACTATATGAGGTTTTATTTAGTTTGGACTAATTTTCCCTACTCAGATCCAGTTTGGGATCATAGAGCATCAGTTCCATCAAAACCATTAGATGATTTTATTAATACCTGAAAATCTAAAGCTGTCATATTCAGTTAGTCCAATGGTCTATCATTATTTATTACCTATGTGAATAATTTATATCCTGTTGTTCCACTTATTAGAGCAGCTCAAAGTAGATAGCAATAGTAACACAAGAAGAGCAATAAAGCTATCATTAATAATTAAGCAATTAAAGTAACTCTCTCTCTCTCACGCACACATAAAACAATAGATTGTTTAAACAGTTTAAAATACTGAAATTAATTCTTTTTTAAATGGGTAAAATGCTTCCCCCAAACTACAAGAATATAGTAAGTGATTTTAACATGTTCAATTTCATTCAGTTTTTCAATTATGTGTATAGATTAAAAATGGCAATTAGACTCAAATTTCCATCACCAAGCAATGTGGTCATAAAGAGTGATGTCATATGGCCACATCACTTAGCATAGCAGTTCCTGCACTCCCCAGTTGCTGTTTTTAAGAGAATTCTTTGTTAAGCAAAAAAATCATATGGTAATCATTTGTAGTCATGTACTGGCCTCTACATCATCTTTACACATAGGAAACCAGCAAAGAGGGTAATTGTGACCATGTGACTACGATATCATAATTTTGAGCTGGGCATCAAGAACCAGCATCAAGGTCATGTGACCTCATGGATGCTGAGACACTTGGAACTTCAAGGAGTGGACATAAGACAAGTTCAAATGGTCACTGAATGAGTAGTCGTTGAACAAGGACTACATGCATGTATCCCATCCCTTTTGTTTTTGCTACAATCTATTTTCGTTTTTTTAAACACCAGTTTTTCCTATTATGTATAATGTATAAATTGTACCATAAAATTAAGGAAGCTAAGATTATCCATGTATAATTGCATGGCAGTTCAAGAAACACAGATCATGTAAATTTACATTAAAAATTATCCAAATTAATCTTTTTCTCATTTATACTTAGCATCAGAAATAAAAATACAAATTACCTTCTGACAGTACAGAATTGCCCATTTTGCTGCACTTACATGATTAACCTTATATTAATACATACCAATACTAATAGCAGATGATTATTGCAATCAAAATGGCATGTGACATAACATCACACTTAAGGCCTTATTATACAAATGACAAGGATACTTTAAATATTACATCAAAAAACAAAATTATAACCTAGTACAATCTAGTAGAATAATTTCAAAGTGACAGCCCCTACGTGATGGTTTTCAGCCTCATATGAAATTAACTAAATGCATTTTTCAAGGGAAATCTTATAAGGTGACCCCTTGTAATAACCTAATCCAAAGAAAATATTAATTCAGACAATAAAACAATAAGATTTTATTATGTCCAGGTAAATATTCAGTTTTCATCCGGCTTCTTCCAATCTCCACATGCTAGTTCAGATGGACACCTAGCAAAAATATGAGAAAACATTAAGTAGAATCAAAACAAAATTATGGATAATTTTGCATAATTACCTAGTGTGGATTCTATTTCATATTGACAAACCACATGAAATCATAAAAATTATTCTTCTCTGGTAATTCATATAAAGACTTAATAATAACAAAGCTTAATATTGCTTTGACTAATTGCAAGGTATATCCAAAATCTTTATAAAACAAGAATACAAGAATAGCATCAAGAACAGCCTAACAAAGAACTCAACTAATTTTAAACAAAAATACAGTTAGGTTAATAAAAGATCAAATTCATATTTATGTAAGAATAGAACTGGGATTATTTAAAATGTACTAGATACACACACACACACACACACAGAGGTTCTTCAAATCTTTCATACAGATTGTATTATATAAGAAAATATTGTATTCAAATTGCAATTGCATATTATCCCATACATATGTTATTATCATGCAGTCATATTTCAAGATGTCAAGAATAGGCTTTGTAGACATATAGCACATTTTTTTAACTTTCTGATCTTCTATTTAACTTTGTAATCCACAAAACAATTTTTGTATTATTATAGACAGGTAATATATGAATTCAATAAAGATTATTTATTTCAATAATGTAATCATAGGCTGCTTCTGTATCAACAACTGAAATATCTTATCCTTGGAAGTTCTATTTTTAGAATATTGTGATATGATATTGTGATAGCTATTATTTCTTTAGGGATCTAAACTCATAATGAAGAAAGAAAGATGTTATGAAATCTACAATCTTCTTTTATTCTTTGGTAATTTAAATAGCAAGAACTGGGGAAGTCTACTATCTACTAAACTTTATGACAGCCATATAGACATTGCAAAAAGAGCTTCAAACTGCCTAGGGCCATTTTAAATGTATCAGAATTTTAAAAGGGTTTTTTTGCCCCCTCTATATTTTTAAATAAAGAACTTGGAATGAAAATATACAGATTGGAAATTTATCCCCAGAAGGGGGCGGCTAAATGGAATGCACTCTGTTTGGGCTGGGTTGGGCTTCCTATCAAAGGGAAAAATGTTTCAGAATAGGCAAAGGCATGGGCACCTGTTGGCAAGTACTTAAACTAAATGGGTCTTTTCTTAGGATCGCACTGCAGAAAAAAAATCACAGTTGCTTTAAGGAGTATTCCCATGGGCTCTGAATCATCTTTTCTCTTCAAAACCTAAGTGCTGACTTTGGTTCACAAATCCCTTGTCAGGTTGAAAAACTAGAATTCTTGATATAGTGGGATATATATTTAATATGGAAGTTAGCATGTGTTGAAATGTTATAAAGTTACTGAAAAAATGCTCCAGAAAGGAGAAATCTTTTGCTTAAGAATCTGTTCTCAATGAGATTTAATGGGGGTTTGAGGAGTCAATCTGAAGGCTTTAAAAAAGCCCTATACAATTAGGGGAGCAGCTGTTCATCTTTATTCTAAATATTTAAAAATAACAGGCAAGCTTTTCTGTCCCAATATATATGTGGCATGAAGGATGAGGCATAGGATAAGGATAAAGCAAACATACTCCATTTCAACATTTTGAGGGGAAGGGAAAATATATCACAGATTAGATCACACCTAGAGTGATATTTAAAAGAAATCCTTCCTGGGTCAGTAAGTTTCATTTCAAAACACATCCCACAATGTCATAGTTTGGAAGAGGAGAGATAAAAAGTAGCAGAGTTGTGTGAAAGCAGATATAAAGTATGACTGAGGTTCAATATCAAAGACTATTTCCTAATTGTAATTCAAGAAAATAATTTTAAGAATAAAGAGTCAAGAAAGATCTTGGTCCCATTCTTGAACTTATAAAAGCAGCTTCAGGTTGTTCATTTAGCCAACATCTGACTGGTGGTAGGATTCCAGATTTTCACAAAATTTTATTTCCTACTATCTGCTAGCTGAATACTTCACAACAGCAACTTGAAAAGCTGCAGATGGAGTCTGGAATCTTATCTATGTCAACCATGTGGTCAGCTACTGAGTGATAACACATTTTTATTCCCTGAAGTCCTACTCAACACTTCTCCCATTTTTGTTGCTAAAATTTTATTGCTAAAATTTCCAAGTGACTCTCTCCTATTTCATATTTTTCTTCCATCCATGAAGTTAATGTATTGTGCACATAAGGAGAACCAGGGGAGATATGGACAACAGAAAGAGGAGTTAATTAAGCTGATCTAAACAACCCAGGTGGAAAGCGGTATCTTCAGAACTCAAATTAATTATTATTTTGCAGATTAAAATGTCTTCCTCTCTAGAAACAAATGAATTGGATGTATCTGTTACTTTTCTGTTGTTTTGTTGTACTCTAAAAATATTTAGTTTTAGGTTTGATGGTGGTGATACGAGAGTTGCAAAGGATGAGAAAGATATCCATTGAGTGTTCTATATGCAATTCTAACAATTTCAATTCCATTTTCCCACTTTCATCCTACTGGCACTCTTTTTTCTCCATCACCCTTTTTACCACACTGAAATACCAGCACCTTTCTGTTTAAAACTCGTGAACTATTTAAGTTTTGGGAGTTCTATGAGCACAACCCTACAGCTATTCCTGCAATCTTTATTTATTCAGCAAGCCCTAAAGGAAGCACAGATTGAAAAAAAAGATGAAATAAGTGAATAGGAAAGAATCTCAGATATTTTTACAATATCAAATTTATCCAATGCAGTAAGTGGATTTATATATGTATGCATAAATCTATATCTGTCACAAAGAAACTGGTTCAATACAACTTGAAAAAAAGGTGATTTCCCCCCTGCACTGAATAAACATATGTATCTACAGGAGTGGGATTCTATCAGTTCTGAGCAGTTCTATAGAACCCCTTGTTAACTTTAGAACCAATAGTTAGAAGAAATGTCCTTTTGTTTTTTTCCACCCTTATTACATTCTTAGCAGTATGCTTAGACTTACTGTCTCCAAAGGAGGTTTTTTTTTCCTTGATACTTTCTTAAAGGAGAAGAGTTGTTTAAGCTTTTTACATTGCTTTTGGGAAGAAATACTTCCCTGGAAATACTTCTTCTTGGCTAGCTAGAAAGATTGACATTCAAACATGAATTACATACCCTTTCTGAATGTTGGTTTAAAACTGGTTTTTGGTGAAGATTAATTCTGTGTTTGGTGATGTTTAAACCTGTGTTTATTGATGAATAATTTTCTCTATTCAGCTTTGTTTGGAAGGAAAAAGGTTAATCTGAATATTCCTGAAAGTTCCTGAAAAGAAACTGGTTTGAGAAATCTGGCTAGTTCCTGTGTCTATTTGTTCCAGTAACTGGTTTAACAAGCAACAGCTACTGTTATGATTTAATTATTTGTATTGTGTTTGAATTTTTTCCTGCCTCATGGTTTCTTTTTTTTTAATCTGTGGAGGAGGTCTTCATTCACTGCTTTAGTGGTATCTGGCACTGTCCTTTTGTGGTGTACTTCCAAGAGGCAGGATGCAAGCTTGGCATTGATTTTTTTTACTGCCTTTCTGTGGGGGCATGTGACTTTTCCTTAAACCTGGATGGTTTCCTTAGGATATCTTGTGAGATGAGTAAGACCAGTTGGTATCTTTAAGTGGTGCAAATTGATCTAAGGATTGCTTTTCCTGGGTGTGTTCTTTCTGGAGACCTTAAATGACCTTTCTGCTAAAGGTTTCACTTTATGAGCAAGAGTTGGCTGCTGATAGTTATCACTGCATTTTAACTATTTTAATTCCTCAAGGTGCTCTGGACCCTGCCTGATTTGTAATTCCAGTTTGAAGGTATTTTTAATTTAATGATTGGTATATAGGGCAGCTTTTTGCAATCAAATAAGCTTTTTGTATTTTTGTACAGGTAATCCTTGACTTACAACAGTTCATTTAGTGACCATTCAAAGTTACAATGGCACTGAAAAAAGTGACGTCACCATTTTTCACACTTACGACTGTTGCAGCATCCCCACTGTCATGAGAGGCCAGGCGAGGAGAAGCGCCCCTTGATGTGAGTGACATTGAGTTGGCCACCTCACCCAGTCACATGACCACCAAGCCATACCCACCAATTAAGCCATGCCCACAGAATGGGTAGTAAAAAAAATTCCTACCACTGATAGTAATCAATGGAAAGCTGCATTATGAAATGACAGAAACAGGAAAAAATATTTTGTGATCGAGAAGAGATAAAAGAAGGAACAAAAAGGCAAAATCTGCTTTAGGTACCACATAAAGGTTAAAAATTTAACCAGATGCAAATAGCAGGAATGGCTCCTTTTTTCCCCTTGTCTGACCACTGTAATTTATAGACATCCATGTCTATAAATGAAAAGACATTCATAAGAAGTCTCTAGCTATTTGCTTATTTATCATAGCATATTGTTTTCTCACAATGTAAGATGACCTCCCCTTTTCCTTGCCCCCCCAAATCACAGACACTGTAGCTATTTGAAGGAAACTCATATTCATGTTGAACCAGAATGTGTTCATGCACTCATAGCAATTGGTGCAAATATGTAGTGCAGGTGGGTCATACTTTGTAACCTCAATGATATATGCACACTATAAGCTTCCATTCTTTATTTATATTTTCATTGATGTCTCTTAGTCAGAACTGATACTGTGTTTTCTCATTAGCTTGCCTACCTATGAATAATTTGGTTTTATTATTTTAAATGTTATTCTTCTTTGACATGGCAACTGCATATGTGTAAGTAAATCATTACTATTTACAGCTAAACAAAGTAATAGTATTCATATTTAGAAGGCCATCTTGTAATAGTAATGGTAGCTACAAAGCATGCAATATTTCCTTCCCAAGGTATCTAATCCAAAAATACAACCATTTCACCCATGAGGGATAATCCTTGAAAAAAGCTTGGAGGAAAATAATGTACTACTATATCTCATCCCACAGATGTCAACAACAGCAGTGAATACCTCATCCAGGTCTGACTTATTGCATGGAAGCCTAGCAGCATGCAAAGACGTGTATGAGTACAGCATTTAAAATGCATTCTGAGTAGCCTCTAAGAAGATAGTAAGGGAGGGGGGAACCTGTTATGAATCATAGGGAAAAATTGATCATACAGTTCTCATTTCTGTAACCACTTTTGTAGACTGCTTTTTAAGAAAGTAAATTCTTAGGAACCTGTGAGTCTGTGTTACCCACATTCATTCTGTACCGGAAACAATTTCCTTGTGTGTCTCACCACACTTGGTCAAATAAATTCAATAACAATTAATTAATCAAAAGAAATGGATTTTACAGAAAGAGTTAAATTACCAACATTTGTAGCTTTTTCATGCTATTGTAGTTTATTATGGTGATTCATAATTCATAGGTAGATAGCATAGAAGGAGGGCAACTGAGCCTGCTGTGGTGCATCCCAAGGAATGATTAAGGATTTTTTATGTTAAAGCTTTTACTGTTTTGATGATTATTTTTTATTGGTTTTATTATTGCTGTGACTACTCAGTTGCTTAAGATGGGCAGCTATATAAATATTTTCAATAATAAATAAATTCAAATGGAACATAAATTAAAAATAGTAATACACACAACTTACTGTAGATTCCTGAGACCCTTGGAATTTTATTTCTTGAGTCCTAAGCCCATTAGTTAACACATGGATTAATTTATTAAATCACTTGCTTTATATCTTATACAGGGTACTAATTCAGTTGTAATTTTATAGAAATAATAATCTCATAAAATTTAATCATCCAAATTTTGATTTTATGAAAGTAATATAAAACATATCAACCTTTCCTAAAATATTCAAAATAACAGATTATTTTTTTTAAATGAACACGTTCTACTAATTCAATGCACTGCAATAAAATATGTTTCTTTTAGTGTCTTTTACTGTACAGGCAAATATATGACTGATCAAAAATTCTCAAGTATATGCCTGTGAAAATAAGGCATTCAGCTTGTAAAACATATTTAGTGGTGTTTGGAAAATAGAATATTAAATTAATAGGGGTAAAGCCCCTCTCAGTGCCCAATCTCAGAAATGGAATTCAGGAATTTATTCCAACCTTGTGCTATGATAATGTTGTCTCCTTTAAACAAAATAATATATTCCAAGAAATGTTCTCCTGGAATAAGACACATGAGATTATCTAATTTTTTTTTCTCTTCCCTCACTGGAAGTATTCATTGGAAAATGTTGCATCTCTTTAGCATCTCTTTAGCATTTCTCATACCAATGCATTCCAAGTAGAGAAGAACAACAATTAGAATAAGAAAATATTTAACATGGACCAATAAGTAGGACTAAGTGGATATGAAACAACATGAACAACATGAAACCAGAAAGAAATTTAAATAGGCAAATTATCACAGAGTTATAACCCTAGTCTAATTAAATGTAATGTATGCAGCAACACTGGGACGTACACAAATATTATATATGCTGTATGTAAAGCAGGAAGTTTGGAAGCAAGAGTGGGTCACTTATACTGCAATTATAGGGATATTAGTCAAGTTTATCTGCCCTCTTTTTTTACAAGATTGTTCAGGGCAAGCAGTTGTGTTTTAGATATATTATTACATGATTCATACAATGCCTTTAAATGTTGAGATAGCATGCAAGATCTGCCAGGAAATATTTGTTCAAATTCCTTGAAAGTGCACACAGATATACAAAGTTTCTGTGCAAGTAGTCCTCGACTTTCAACAGTTTGGTTAGTGACTGTTCAAAGTTACAATGGCACTGAAAAAAAGTAACTTATGACTGTTTTTCACACTTATGGCTATTGCAGCATCCCTATGGACATGTGATCAAAATTCAGATGCTTGGCAACTGACCTATATTTATGATGGTTGCAGCGACCCAAGGTCATGTGAACATCTTTTCCAACCAAAGTCAATTGACAAGCAAAGTCAATGGAGAAGCCAGATTCACTTAACAACTGTGTCGTTACTTAACAACTGCAATGATTCACTTAATAACTGTGGCAAGAAAGGTTGTACAATAGGGCAAAATTCACTTAACAAATATCTCATTTAGTAACAGAAATTTTGAGCACAGTTGTGTTCATAAGGTGAGGACTACCTGAATCAGGACGATGATATATTTTCTTATAATCAACGATTTTATCAAAGATTCATTCATTCATTTCAAGAAATAGTTGCAAACACGGACTTTCACCATCAGGTTTTCATTCCACTAGATTTAAAGTTATTCTTTTAATAAGGGAAATGCTTCTTCTTCTGGAGAAAACAATAGAATGTGCCCAATATCCAAACCCATAACTCATGAAGTAAGGAACTTTGAAGAAGTTATAGTTTTTTCAGTGCTACTGGCTGCTGCTGGGCTGCTGCTGTGATCACATGATCTTCAGTTTCAATATTCCATGACACTTTCCCAGCCAATCTCACAATCCCTCACTCCCTTCCCCACCCAGTAACAACCTCTTACTTGTTGGATGGGATGGGATTGGATGAAGTATGGAAGGGTGGGGACAGAAAGAATGCCACATCTTTTAAAAACTGGCTTATGGAGCCCCATTTGCTCAGCTGTGTAAAACTTGGTTGTTCCACCAAACTTGCATAGTCACCAACCACTGTTAAGTATCCCAGGAAACTAATCCTGCACTATTTTGGATCTCTTTTTTTTGTTAGTACAAACAAAAACTGGGACACTGCAGTATGGGCCATAGTAAATTCTGGAGAGAGAGAAAAAATCTGTCACAAGTAATAGTTAAAAAGATTATATCAAGTTTGTGAAATTCAATGATTGTATAATTTGTATACAACCTAGGTACATTTTTTATTTACATTTTCCATTCAGCAGATAATGGCTAGTATTTATTATGGCTAACCATGAATACTTAAAAAGAGATGCTAAATAACAATGTTTCTTCTTCAGCAAATAAAGCCTATTTAGATTATTATAGTTGATAATAAAGTTAGCCTGATGTTTAGACTGAATTTGGCATTTTTATCCATCTATTGAATCCTTACCAAGGATCTGGAATATGCAACTTTTGTTGTTTGCAGGATGTGAGCTGTTTCAACTAAAGTTGCCTTTTGCAACTGAGTGATGGTGATTCTATCAATGTTGATGGTGTTCAATTGGTACTCCAGATGTTTTGGAATTGCATCCAAGGTGCTTATTATTATTGATTTCTTTTTCCACAGCCATTCTACTTAAATTTGCACACTGTTATATTTTGTGGTTTTCTCCAGTTCTTTCTCTTCTCTTCTGCTTTCTCCAGTATTGCAATGTCCTATAATCTCCCTTTCAGATCTATTTAAAATGAACTTTAAAAAACACATACAGCAATGTAAATCCTCATAAATGAAATACTTATTCATGTATGATGTTTGTTGTTTATAGCTTGTTTATTGGTAATTCCTGAATGCTATGCTCTAGTTTAAAAAAGAAAAATATCAATAAAGGAGAATATTTGTAGCTCAGGGTTAAAACATGGGGTCCTTAGTGCTCTCTGAGTTTGTTGTTTTCCTGCAGATACTTCATTACCCAAACTAGGTAATATCTTCAGTGCTAATGCTAAAATAAAATTTTAATACAATAGTGAAAGATAGTATCAGAAAAGCTAAAAAAAAACATCCATTCCCTGCTACCACCACTCATATTTTTCAAATATAAGATTCAATATGTCAGTTTTTTAATAAAAAAACTTTTAAAAACAGGATATTTTTTTTCTTTTGTTTTGATAAAATGACATATATTCAGCAAGTTATTTTGGATAATTTATCCAAGCACCTAAGAGTTCTATCATAACAACTCAAGTTTAAAACCATTTCCTACTGCCTATTATTTATCCAAAGGTAATGGCTTCTTTGTTAGCTCATGGCATTGTTATTATTAGCTTTTATCATAAGTGCTTTGAATCAATGGCTAATGCAAAAATAACAAATCACAGAAATACCAGCAGTTTATGGTTTTAGCTGTAAGCAATTCTTTTTATGCTTTATCTCCCCTGTGTGTATCATGTTTCTTTTATATTCACTTCGCTTGCACACATGATCATGTATATAATTAAATACTACTCTTTAGTCACACATAAGCAACAACTATAGTTCCATAATTTGCTGTGATGATGTATATTAAATGTTGGAAAGTGTTACGATTGGAGCATTTTTTATTTTATGAATGATACAGAGAAAGAACATCATCTTGTTAGCAACTGCTGGTTGCTTCAGTTACAGGAAGTTGGCACTTTGAACATTCTGACGACTGTACTAACGTTCTGTTTTATGGAATTAATTTGTATGAATCCAAATAGACAAATAGAGTTTGGATTCCAGTTATCAGTGACAAAAACAAAGGCATTTTCCCTAACAGTCCTTGAAACAATCAAAGCATAGAATGATGTTTTTCCCCCGCCATGTTCTTGACCTTGTTGTCAGTTATCCTAAGATTGACAAAGGAGCAAATGGTATCACTTCATTAGGCAGTTGCTTAAAGCATTTTCTAAATATAGCCACTGAAAGTTTTTGTACAGTTTTGAAACTGATAAAATTCGCTTAAAAAGTTTAGAACAAAGATGCTAGCTTCAAAATTACTATTAAACAGCCCGGGGCTCCTGCATTAAAATAGAAGATAAATACCAAGATTCAAAAGAATCTTCATAAACTGGAATAATGGGAAAAACAATGATATTAATTTGAAGAGTAAATGGAAAGTCCTTTATATGAGTAGAGTATAGGAAAGAAGATGCCACCCTAGGCAGCAATACCTGAAAAAGAATCTAAGTGTCTTAAAGGATTTGAAGTGCCTCAAACCAATTTGCATCATAAATCACTTCCTGTTCTAGAAAATTCACTTTTAGAAAAGCACAGATTGTCCTCAGATTGCCTATATCAGCCATTTTAATGAAGAAAACAAAATCCTCTGAAGCTGGATTACTCTTCAGAGTACCCCTAAAAAGTTCTGTATATAACTGTTCAAAATAGTTAGATGATATTCTGCTGTTATATCAAGATGTTTGTCCATATTTTCTTGATTTCTTCTTTATTTTTATACTCTGTCCAAGTGACTAACTAATCTGTTGAGATACAAAAGAAGGGAAAAAGTAAAAGTAACAGTTGGCCAAGCAACCACTGTACATGTTGATGTAGCTAGGATTCAGGATAATGTTTTACAGACACATCCCCTAAAAGAAAAGAAAAAATAAAAAATAGTGGAAAAGAAAACCAAAATTGTCCAATGAGTTGTCAATGTCGTTACAGCAGGTCACTGGGGGTGAGAAGCAGAAGACCAAAGAAAGATTAATTACATAATATGACTACATCCTTGAACAGAAGCAATGTGTACTGCAACTCGTTTTCTGTGCAAAAAAACAAAACAAAACAAGGTAAGATTATTCTTTCAATCTTCCTTTTTGCACATATGGTTCTGTTTCCTTATTTACAACCAAAGACACTGACAACTGCAATCCAAACTCGACTTGTCTATCTGGCTCCATGGTTGAAATTTTATAAATTCTGAAAATAAAAATCATACCTGATGATCATTCATTTCCCAGGCCTCTCCTAATAGGTTTACATACATCCAAATAATTTATCCATTTCACATTGAAAAAATTATGAAGTAACATTTCAGCAAACTATAATTTTATAAGCACTCTCAATATATAAAGTATGTAATATAGTTTATGTTTTATAAATTTTATCTATATTTTTTTAAAAATTGAACATAAAGCAAAATGAAAATCTTATACAAGGGTTATATTCATTATCGATTTTTAAATATTTCAGATATATTGGACTGAATACCATTTTATTGTTGACTCTTTTTTCTATCATCCTTCTAAGAAAATATTATTTTTTAGAAGTTACTGGGGTTTTTTTTAACAAAAAGCAGATATAGGGATTAAGTCAGCAAGTTGATAAGTGAATTTAAGCAGTACAACAAAGTTTTTAGCAGCTTTGCTTAATCCGCCTTTAAAAGACAAATTTTCACTATGTAAATAATGAAATGCATTCCTACTCAACAAGGAAAAAATATGTCACATCAAAGTTTTCAGTATGACATGTATGCATTTACAAAGTTATCCAGCAGAATTTATTGCATACATATGGTTTTCATATTTAAAATGTTACAGATTGGCAAGCAACTGTTAAAACAAATACTGCTTCATTTTAGCACAGAGCTTTTCACCAAAGTAGAAACTGACCTGTGCCATAAGTATAGCCAATACACTGCTTAGAATTCTTTTAGATCAAAAATAGAGGGTAACAAATGGCAGATGTCACTCTTATTACCAAGAGTTCTTTTTACATTTAGATGAAAAGATTTTCTCTAACATTTTCTTTGGCTGTTAAAAGCAACTTTTAAATCTTTAAGAACTACATTATCTCCTAACAATTGGTAAGAATGACATGTAATCAAAAGAATTATGTGATATACGGTCAAATTTATTTTATGCCAACTTTATCTCCATAGTTTATATTAAACTGAAATATATTTTGACAGATTCAGCCTAGCAAAAGGACCAAAGATATAAACAATAGAGGTTGTGCTGTCCCAGTCAGTCTATGGAAATTGGATAGTTAGTTAGGAATTGTGAGCGATCCCCTTAACAGAATGCATCATGGGAAATGTAGTTAAAGGTATCCTGGGAAATGTAGTTCATGTCATGTGGCCACATCTGTAATCCTGATTGGTCACTAAATTGACCCTCGAGTTGGAGGAGTTTTTCCTCCCTTTTGCCTGAACTCATAGCAGCTTCTTTCTGTCGCTACGAGATGGGTTAGGAGATAACCATCTTTTACCTACAAGGCAGATATACAAAGGATTGCTCATTAAAGAAGAAATTTGTCACAAATGTGAGTTATTGGGATACCTGATGAACTGATAAATGTACTTTGTTATGGACATCTTGTTGAGTTTATCTATCTTCATCTGCACAGCTACAAATCCACTACTGTGCAGAAGACAGAAAAGAGGTGTTTGCTCTTGATTATCTAGGTGGATTTCTTGCTAAAATGCAGGAAACTGCCTTTTCCTCTCCAGTATGAAATGATGCATTTGCTGTTATCACCAAAGTGAACATCATCTTTCAGCATCTTCTTGTATCACCATTGCTTGATGTAGCTGTTCCTCTGCTTATGACCTTCAGGTCTTCATGACCTTATGTATATTTTTGACATACAGTCCAAGCATCCTTCTTTCATTCCTTTCAGGAACATCCCACCCACATGATGAGGCAGTACAGCTACATTTACAATACCTCAATTGTTCTACAAAAAATGCAGAAATCGCAGAAAAATTGGAATATTCTATCATAGGAAAAAAAATAATATTGGACAATTTACTATAGTGCAAATGTCACTACTAAACCAACATTCTATCATTTTACACATCCAGTAAGTACTCAAAAGAAGATTGGTTTGACCTGATGAAACTTGGTAACATTTTCCAACTATAAAATGACACAAATACAACATAAAGCTTCTTACTGAAGAATCTAACTTGATGAATTCCAAAGGATTACCAGTAATCTAACAAATATACCAATTTAGAATGTGGCGCATTGATTATTTATTATTATTTATTTATTTATCATATTTTTATACTGCTCCCTCTCCCAAAAAGGGACTCGGGGCGGTGTACAGCCTACTAAAAACACATAATAAATACACTATAAATACAATTAAAAATATATTAAATGCGATTGGTCCGGCTGTGTCCCATCAAAATTAAATTTAGAAATATAAAATCAGGGATCTGAATAAAAATTAAAAATTTATTATTAAAACTGAATTAAGTTTAAAAACCGAAACCTGATTACTGGGCCAGGCCAGCCTGTCTAAAAAATAGAGTTTTACCTGTTCAAATGCATTATATTATACAAACAGATGAGCTCCATTTCAAATTACAGAGACAGACAGACAGGGAGGGAGGGAGGGAGAGAGAGAGAGAGAGAGAAAGAGATATGATAAGAGATAGATGATAGACAGATAGGTTTTCTTTGTGTTTAAGTATCTCAATTTAGCTCCACTTGAAATGACATTTTAAAATTTCTTCAATCCAACAAGCTGAATTGAAATATTACCCCTGCTAGTAAATTTTAATTTTCAACTGATTATTATTACTATAAAAATTTAAAAAGTCTCAAAAGTGTACATATATAAACAGAGAAATGGCAGAGAAATCTATTTTATCTTGACTCTTCACTTTTTTTATCCAAGGAATTGAGACAAGTATAGCCATATGACATAACAATGAATATTATTTTAAAAAGAAAGAATTGCAAATAAGAAAAACCAGGCTTTCCACCTCCATCTTCCAAAACCATTTCCCTCTAAATTATAGCTGCTTTTAATTTTTTTTTTTAAATAAAACTTGTTAAAATTAGTTATGCATTGCGGTGTGTTGCACTGAATTTAGACTTAATTAAAGAGGACTTTAAAAGGAAAGGTTCATGCCCCAGTTTCTATTCTGCATTCTTCTTCATTAAGAAAGTTTGTTCTGCATTTATTTGTTTGCATTCTAATTCTCACCATTTACATAAATTGCTAGCTTGTCTTGCTGTGCACTTTGGCTAGCTTTTACTGTAATATTTCATGCATTTCCCAATTCTTTTTTTATTACAGACATGTCTTAGCTAATGGAACACAATCAAGTCTTGCATGATGCATAATGAAAAATATATGAGATATTTAACAATCAAATAGCATAAACCATATTGTAAATATATGCCTCACCCCAAATGAAGAATAAAATCAATGAAAGTAGCCCAAAACAACAGTATTTCTGTTGCTTGAAGTCAATGCATATATTATAAAGTAATATTTTCCAAGAGAAATCTATTTTCTGCTTTAGGCAACTAGCTTCCATGCAATGTCTTAAAATTGTTGATAAGAAAGTACTTTAAACTGTAATAAATAGTACTTTAAAAGCAGTATTTTCAATTCTATGTAACTTTAATGGATTCAATATTTCAGCTACAGGGAAGCTGCTTGGGAATAAAACTGACCCTATCAGCATAAATAAAGATGTGTTTGTTTGTTTGTTTTTTTGTTACCAACAACTGTAAGTGCTATATCATCATTATTGTCTTCCTTTGTGTGATAGCTGGAACCATCAGCAATAACAAGAAGAATAGAAAGCAGTTTAATCTATCCATGACCACTTTACTATTTGCAGAAAATGCATGGTTACTACTTCCACTGATCCATTATAATTTTGAATAATGGAAATTTAAAATATATTTATTTTACACTTCTTACCTACTAGAAGCTGACTTCAATGTTCTTCACTAATGAGCCAGAATTTTAGCATACATACAAACAGATAAACATTTTTTTTAAAGTAATGTCTATGAATACTTTGCTAAAGTTGCTATAATACAAAGTAGAACTGACAGAAATTATTGTCTTGCTTTATGCAGCCATTACTGTTCTTCAAAACTTTATTCTAAAGATTTGGGTGACTCTAAATAAATCTTGGGTGCCAAGTTTTGCTTGCTTCATTTTGAGTATATATTTATATTAATCATCACTATCTAGATTATAAATATTCAAACATTTGATTTTAACAATCAATCCTTTATACAGATTGATCTGTTTACCCTGATCATTCAGCAGAGTGTCAGTACTCAAAGCCATGTTCACTAACAGAAGGGGAAAAACTTTGCATTTTTGTTACTAAAATTGCATTAGCATATTCTACTTCAATTGTTTCTTATCTTAATATGAATGAAAATATCTGCTGTTTACTAAAAGAAATTCAACAACAAATTAATCAGAAACTCTTCTTGTAATTTATCACATTAGCACAATCATATCGAAAGATAAGAGAAAATGTCCTTTGAATACCAAATACACATTTTATGTTACAGAGGAGCAGATTATCTGGCATTATAATGCAGCTTTTGTTATTGCTGCTTAAGGAAGCAGAATATTTATAATATGTTCTCATAACAACACCAATTTACACAATTGGCCCCTGGTAATCTGTCACAGTTTCTCCTTGAATAAGCTTTGGTTAAGTAGTATTGCATAAAAGCCAGAATCTTAGCACAGGTCAATGAAAAATCCTATAATGTAAACATTATAGATAACATAATTCTAATTATGATTCTGACTTTAAATAAAGGCAAAGGTTATTGTTAAAACTCTATCATATAATATTTATTATATGATAATTGTGGATAATTTAAATTTATTATTTATACAGGGAAGGAAGGAAGAAAGTATACTGGTAGTACCATCAACAAGTATTTAAGACTTACTTGTTGATATTTTCTTTGTAAATTGTGGCTGTATTACTGTTTCCATTCTTTTTCTGATATTTTGATACTAGGAGAACATTACATGGGATTCTAATGAAGGATATTGGAAGACTATGATGACATCATTTATTTGCATACATGAGTGTGTATATTTGTCAACAGAATCAAGACACTGAAAGAAGAATTTCCTCAAGAACTCAATCAAACTATGGAAAACAATAATAAAGGCAAACTCAAGATAGCTCACACAACTAGCCATTAAATGCAGCATACACCGGGGCTGTCAAATTCATGGACCAAGGGCTGGATAGGTCACACACTAGCCATGCCCATGCCCAGTTTAGAGAAGGGGGGCAAGTTGCAAAACATCATGTGACACCACCATTACGACACAAGTTTGACACCCTGACATGCACTAATGTGATGTATTAGCTTTGCTGCTATTCTTCCTAGTTTTGAACCTTATCAGCCATATAATCACAAGGACTGAATGCAGTACAAGTTTATGATTGGAACTACCATCAGTCACTTTCTCTGCATAGTTGACATTAAGCTGTATGCTAAGAATGAATAAGACTTCAAATCACTGATATACCTGACTGTTCTACAGTAACAATATTGGGACATCAATTGGACTGAAGAAGTGTAGCCATATGATAGAAAAGAGAAGGAAAATAGTTCTGATAAGGCAGATCTTTCAGCAGGCCACATAGCAGGCAATCAGGCTAACTACAAGTATCTTATATCAATGGTGCATTTTCAAGAGGCATCTGGATTTTCTGTTTTTTTTTTTATTTTGCTTCAACTCTCAGAGGTGAAGAAGCTTCTTGTATGAGAAGTGAAACATCTTCAAAGAAAAAACAGAAAGTCCAATTGCCCCTTGAAAAAAGCATATTTGGAATGACCATGACCTGAGTGACTGAGAATCTCTATCTAGAGCTACCTTAATATCCCACAACCACAGAGGAACCCCAATGAGAAGGCAAGGAAGACAGCAGCATTCAAGGGCTACCAAAGGATAGGACAGGTCCTGAAGAGGCAACTCAAAGAACAAAACTCATGTCATTAACACACATACCCTACCAATCATTAGATACTCTTCTGATATAATGGGCTGGCCAGATGGAGTTGTAGATGCCAATGTGAAGACAGAAAGCTTCTAACAATGTACAGAGATTTCCACTCCAAGGCCAACATTTAGAAACTTTATATCAGCCAGAAAGAGTTCACCACATTATAAAATAAAAAATAAAAATGTTGAGACTCTAGAAAAAGTACAGAGAAGAGCAATCAGGATGATTAGGGGACTGGAGGCTAAAACATACAATGAATGGTTGCAGGAACTGGGCTTGGCTAGTCTAGTAAAGAGAAGGACCAGGGGAGACATGATAGCAGCCTTCCAATATTTGAGAGGCTGCCACAGGAAGGAAGGGGTCAAGCTACTTTCTAAAGCTCCTGTAGGCCAGACAAGGAATAATGGATGGAAACTGAACAAGGAGAAATTTAACCTGGAAATGAGGAGAAACTTTCTGACAGTGAGAACAATCAACCAATGGAACAGCTTGCCCTCGGAAGTTGTGGGAGCGCCATCACTTGAGACTTTCAAGAAGAGATTGGACTGCCATTTTTCAGAAATGGTGTAGGATCTCCCGCTTGGGCAGGGGGTTGGACTAGATGACCTTCAAGGTCCCTTCGAACTCTGATTATCTGTCTTTCTGAGGTAGGATCTAGTGAGTTTAAAAGCCACTGTCTTGTACAAAACTCAGAGCATCTAAGAGTATATCAGTAACCTGGCACCCAAAGATGAACAGATGAGAGAATGCCTGAAGAAACAGCAGGCATGGGAGGAAGATCAAGCAGAGGAAGTGCCATGGCAAGACAAGACCTGCATGATATGAGTTGGTCCATAGTAGCAGGGGTATATCACACTAGGCAGAACTAGTATGAAGTATAATTTTAGAGGTTTTAATTTGGTTTTAACTTTCTTAATCCCTTATTTTTAATCTTTTGATATGGCCAACGTATTTAATTCTTTTAACTTTTAATTGTTGTATATGTATTTCTATATGTGTATTTTATCTTGGCTGTTCACCGCCCCGAGTCCCTCTGGGAGAGGGGGCGGTATATAAATTTAAATAAATAAATACTGTATAGAGAGATCTCAGAGACAGTCCATCACATTGTGACAAGGTGTAAAATGTGGACAGGAACAGCATAAACTGAATAGCACAATTAACTAGTTGAGATTGCACAGTGCAGGCCAGATACTTTCATGTCGAGATTGGCTTTTCTATAAAAGATCATGGAGAATAACAGATTCTTTGGAACTTCCAAATCCTATGGGACATGAAGGCACTGTCAATTATCCAGACATTGTGGTATAGACAAGGACCAGAAAACAGTGGAAGTGATATATAGTGATATATAAGTAGCAATGCCAAGTGACAAATCTCAGGAAGAAGGAATATCAGAATCTGGACAAGTATCACAGTCTGAAGGAGAAACTAGAGAAGATGTAGAAAATAAAGGTCAAAGTGGTTGCAAGAGCACTCAGGGCTATGACTCCTAAACTGGGAGGGTGACTCTGACAGCTCTCAGGAACATCAGCAAAGCTCTCTATTCAGAAGAGTGCAGTGCTAGGAATTGTTAAGATACCATATAGAACTCTCAAACTCTCAGATTGACAATGATACATTCAGTATATACTGCCCATTGGAGTGAGAAGAGATTTTCTTAATAGTATTTTATTATTTCTTAACTATCCCAGAGTAGTCTTACAATTAATTTATGATTAAATAGCTTAAATGAAAACACTATCAAAACCAATTAAATAAATCTAAATAAAATGTTTAAATACATATTTAAAACCATGACATTCTTAAAACTCTATACAATTAAAACAACATCATTAAGACATGCTATTTTTAATTAATAAAATATATGTTTTTTCAAAAAACATAATATCATGCTGTAAAGTTTGATTCCGTGAATCTAACTTTTTTACTTCATACAGAACCTAATTCATTGGGGAGTGACAGAAACTAGAAATGTAAATCCATTAAATTCATGAAGCTTCAAGGCACTTTCCAAAGTATGTATGTATGTATGTATGTATGTATGTATGTATGTATGTATGTGTGTATGTATGTATACACACACACACAGCTGCATGTATACATGCATAGATATATAGATATATAACTGATTTAACTAAAGAGAGTTTTCACCAAGATCTACTCTAGGCTGGCCTTTTTCTTCATTTACCTTTATCTATTGATACTGACAACAATATTAATTAGGAATATGGATTGAGTTAAACCTTACATTCTTAGAAAAATAGAGTATGTCAGTGTAAATTTGTGGCTATATAAACAAGAGGCATCCTTACAAAGCAATTAAAAATGGAGAAACTTTATAACAGCTTGGTGCTTTGCAGCAATCCACAAAGGCAGATGCTGTATTCACAAATATTACTGCATTGTCTCTTTTCTGTCTAATATGCCAGGGTGGGAACAGAAGAATAGTGAAGTGTCTTACAAGTTTAAAAAAAATACAGCAAATATTCCTCAAGAACTTTCCAATCGGTTTTATGGTGAATCCTTTGTATCCAATAGTTAGATCAAACAAAAAAAAGAGGGCATATAAAATAAATGGAATTCCTCCAGACAAAATCCTTGCCATATATACGTTATGTTCAAAATATTGCTATTTTTTCTTGTAGACATGCTTTTTGATAAAGGAATGAAAGGTTAAATTTAGGGTTGTTTTGTAACTACCCTAAAATTTGTAAAGTGTTTCTTGCAGAAATTGCTTTAAATTATCTATCTGAAATTTACTATGATTCATGATTTGTTCATGCACAGAATAGCTGCCAGGCACAGCGAGTCATAGAGATAACCTTGGAGAAAGGATGGAGTGAGAGTTACAAAACATGCTTTAAAATCAGGAAAGGAGGAGAGAATAGCAAAGAAATTAAAACTATCACTATCTGAACTTCCTATAGTATAAAGACAGAAAGGAAAACACAGATTGTTAAAATTATGTTACTACAATCTATATAAATATATTCATCAGTTTTAAAAGAAGAAAATATATGTAGTTCAGGGTGGAATTGTGCTGCTCTCTGAGTTTGGTTGTTTTGCTTGTGAATATTTCATTATCCAAGTACTATATGACTTGTAACTTATGAGTTTGATATAAACTCAAGCCACAAACAGATGAACCTGGCATCAGTGGCATGTTATTTCTCCTTACTTCTTTTTTTCTTATGCTAAATAAGAAATATTAGGTTGCTTCTTTGACTTTCTTTAAAAAGGACAGAAAAATAATAACCAAAATGGTTAATTTTGTTGTTTTTATTTAAAGTTTGTTATGTCAACTATTTGGAAAAGGCCAATATTTTTAGAGTCAATAGAAATAGAACATTATTACTAGCTTTTTTAATTTTTTCATTTCTCTTTCAAAGCCTTGTACCTATTTTCATAAAGACAGCGTATAGAACTGTTTAAAAACATTTTTCACTTAATTATCAATATATTTAAGGTTATTTTACATACAAATTTCAAAATATTTTTTTAAAAATTCCACAGAACTGAAATGAAAGAAGAGAAGCTAACTATATAATATCATACATTTTCTACTGGTTGGTGGTTTACAAAACAGACCAGCCATTTATGTAAGTAGAGCAACTGGAAACTTTTCAATTAACAAATACTGTTGAGACCATACATATTTAATTGAAAAATGTTTGATCTGTAGATTTAATGTACCAATGTATGTAGAAATGTATTTAAACTCTTTCCACTTAGAGTCAGAATGATTCAAGCATCATAAAGGCATTCATAATAAATAAAAATAAGTAGATCTAAAAAAAGAGGGAAAGTTTTCTATTCTATTATTTGGAACAAACATTTCCCATGGTGAATACCAAGAAAAAAAATGCTGATGAACATAACATCAAAGAGGGAGGGGAAAAACAAACAAACATCAATGCTTTCAAAGCTACCGTTTTGTGTTTGGGATATTTTAGGAAGAGATCAAAGTCAGTGAAAGGGATTTGGATCTTGGGATAAAAGGAATTATTTTATAAAAGATGGCAGCAAGGGTAGAGTTTGATACCCTCATCAGAAGTGACGTATACTCTGGATTTTAACAACTAGCCTGGTTGTGCAAGACCAAAACAAAAAACCCAGAATCTCTGAAAAAAATTCAAAAAATTCACATGTACACACACAAGAAGTATTAAAACTGCAGAAACCAAATTTAATTGAAAAGATACTGAATGCATTAAGAGACTATTATGCATTACAAGAAAGTTTCAAGATCTGTGTACCAGTGTACATCTGTATTATGCACATATGTTTAATAAAAGATGTCAATGCCTGATATAGATTTCTCCATTGAAATTAATTTCAGCTCTCGTGAGTTAGATGGAATTCATTTCTCACAACAGCTGGAAAAAAGAGCACTTCTTCAAGTTAATCTAGAAGGAAATTACTGACTTGAAGTTGTTATCAAAAAGGGAGCAATGTGCTCCGAAAACAAGGTTTTGATGATGCACAATGATAGAAACCAATCCATATAATAGTGTCACATGTTGCTACTGAATCTACTCAAAAAGTGTTTAGAAAAAAGCAGAAGCATTATTTTTTTCTTTCAGAAACTGAAATGGGGAGAAGGATAAAATTTTCAGGGTAATGATTCATATGAGTGAAAATCTTAGCTCTGGTCCTGCTCTGATGTGAAAGCATATGGGTGACTTTGGACTTTCTCATAGTCAACCAACCTCACAAATTTGTAGGAGAAAAAATGGGAGACAGGAGTATTAGCTATATTTGCTGCTTTGAGTTAGATATAAAAACCAATAAAGATATAAACAAAAAGGCAAAATAAAAAAAATAACTTATAATTCTTTGCAATTTAAATTTATCACATATCCTTTTTTGGAATCCTGCACAAATTGAACTTTTATGTTTATTTTGTATATTTATTTTCAGTTACTTTTGTTAGATCTATAGTTAGAATAGAATAGAATAGAATAAAATAGAATAGAATAGAATAGAATAGAATAGAATAGAATAGAATAGAATAGAATAGAATAGAATAGAATAGATATTTATTTATATACCGCTCCTCTCCCGAAGGGCTCGGAGTGGTGTACAGCCATTCAATTAAAATAACATTAAAATATACAAAAATTAAAACTGAATTAAATAACCTGGCTGTAAAACAGGTTAAAACCCCCACTATAAGTCCTAAAATTAAAATTCCCAAATCTAAAATCAGCTCAAGCCGGCCTGGTCAAAGAGCCACGTTTTCAAGGCACGCCTGAAGGTCCCCAGGTCCGTGGTTGTACGTAACTTCGGGGGCAACCCATTCCAGAAGGCGGACGCCCCCACAGAGAAGGCCCTATTCCTCAGGGTCACCAGCTGGCACATAGATGCCGACGGGACCCGCAAGAGACCCTCCCTGTGAGAGCACACTGGTTGGTGAGAGGAAACAGGTAGAATGCGGTCTTGTAAATATCCTGGTCCGATGCCATGGAATGCTTTAAAAGTTAGCACTAAGATCTTAAAGTGTACCCGGGAGGCCACCGGCAACCAATGCAGCTCGCACAGGAGGGGCATCACATGAGGAAACCTTGACGCCCCCATAACCACCCATACGGCCGCATTCTGTACCAGTTGAAGCCTCCGGATGCTCCCACTCGGGAGTCCCATGTGGAGGGCGTTACAATAGTCCAGTCGGGAGGTGACCAGGGCATAAGTGACAGTGCGTAAGGCATCCCGATCCAGAAAGGGCCGCATGGGCATCTGGCGAATCAGGTGAACCTGATAAAACGCCCTCCTGGAGACGGCTGTAATATGATCTTCCAGGGACAGCCATACATCCAGCAGGACACCCAGATTGTGAGCCCACTCTGAAGGGGCAAAATCTCATCCCCAATAGCCAACAAAGGAATTATCACGCTGGAAACCACAGCCACTCAGTCTTGGAAGGGTTGAGTCGGAGCCTGTTCCTGCCCATCCAGTTCTGCACGGCCTCCAGGCAACGGGTCATGACCTCCATAGCATCGTTGGGGTGGCTTGAGGTGGAGATATACAGCTGAGTATCATCAGAGTACAGATGACACTTCATCCCAAAACCACGGATGATCTCCCCCAGCGGCTTCACATAAATGTTGAACAAGAGAGGGGAGAGGACCGACCCTTGAGGCACCCCACAATCGAGGGACCTAGAGGTGGACCTCTGCCCCATCCCGCCAACACAAATTGCAGGCGGTCAGAGAGGAAGGAGGCGAACCATCACAATACGGTGCCTCCAACCCCCAACCCCCCCAACCATCGCAATAGGATACTATGGTCGATAGTATCAAAAGCCGCTGATAGATCTAATAGGAACAGGACAGAGGAATAACCCCTGTCACGGGCCCTCCAGAGATCATCAACCAATGCGATCAATGCCGTTTCAGTACTATGCCCGGGCCTGAAGACCGATTGGAAGGGATCCAGATACATATCTTCCTCAAGGTACTGGGGAAGCTGACATGCCACCACACTCTCAACAACCTTCACCACAAAGGGAAGGTTGGAGACAGGACGATAGTTGTTCAAAAGAGTTGGGTCCAAGGAGGGCTTCTTGAGGAGGGGTCGCACCACCGCCATTTTCAAGGCAGTGGGCAGCAAGCCCTCCACCAAAGAAGCGTTAACAATTCCCTGGAGCCAACTCCGCGTCACCTCTCTGGCGGTAGAAATCAGCCAGGAGGGGCAAGGATCCAATAAACATGTGGTGGCATTCAGCCGCCCCAGCAACCAGTCTATACCTTTGGCAGTCACAGGGTCAAACTCATCCCAGATAACCATCTCAAGACTCACCACGGTCACCTCCCCCGGGACCTCCCAACTAGAGTCCAGCCCGTCCCGAATCTGAGCGATTTTATCATGCAGAAATCGAGAAAACTCCTCCGCCCTTCCCTGCAAGAGATCCTCCCATGCTCCTGGCCCAAGCAGAGAGCAGGTTACTCTAAACAGGGTGGCGGGTCAATTTTCTGCCGATGTAGTAAGGGCGGAGAAGTGAGAACGCTTCGCCACCTCTATCGCCACTAGATAGGTCCTAATATAGGACCTAATTTGTGTTCGGTCAGACTCGGCACGACTGGCCCTCCAGACGCCCTTCAGTCGTCTTTTCCAGCATTTCATCTCCCTCAGCTCCTCCATAAACCACAAGCCAAGCGAGATCTCTGCCGGGTCAGAGGTCGCAAAGGCACAACTCGGTTCAGAGCCTCGTCAGCCAGCCTATCCCAGGTGGCTACCAAGTCTGTGGCCGAGTTATGAGCCAGAGTTTCAGGTAATGGTCCAAGCTCCATCTGGAACCGTTCAGGATCCATTAGGCCTGGGGCAGAACCATCTTCTCGGCTCTGCCTCCCTGCGATGTGGAGTGGTGGTGCAGAAGTCTAGTCTAAGGAGAGAATGATCAGACCATGACAAGGGTTTAACAACTATATCCCCTAACAGATCATTCAACCACTGTGCAGAGGCAAAAATCAGGTCCAGCGTGTGTCCTCCCGTGTGAGTGGGCTCAGAAACTAATTGGGTCAGGTCCAAGGCCCTCATGGAAGCCAAGAACTCTCGGGCCACCCCAGAGGATTCACCGAGTTCTATCACTTAATGTCCTTAGTTACAAAATCAGACAAAACACAGTTTTGTTCATATATAAAAATTATTTTAAAATAAAAACAAAAAGAATTACTATGGTTATATCTGGAAATAACCAAATATTCTATCTTTATTCATACATGAAACATCTCATTAAAATTAGCTGTTTGTGAACTGTGTTGTGATATTTTTTAAACTTAGCTGGGTATAGTATAGCCAATCAATTATATTGCCACAACAGAAAAACTGAGGAAAAGAAAAATTGTTTTACAATTCTTGCCCTTATTGTGACAAACATGAATTCCACTGGATATTCACTGCAATTTAATGACTAGACAAATGTTTATAAAACTTGGCAATTTTAAGAGGTATGAATTTAAACTCCCAGAAGTTGGAGAACACTGGACTAGACTAAAACATTGGGACATGGGGATCTCTGAGCTTGCTTCTCTTCCTGTCAATATTTAAGTCTTGGTCTAGGTAACATCATTAGTGTATGGGGAGTGAATCTTGTGTACTATTTCTGAGCACTGTCTAAAAAAAGTTTCTAAATGACTGTGAAACTGAAGCATCTTAAGTCCTCTACTAGTGTTATGCTGAAATCAAGATAAATTATATCATTAATTCAGTTTTTTGGGGTGTGGAACAGGGCTGGGATTCAACCGGTGTTATTACCAAGTTTGGTGACTATGTTTGCTCTTCAGAACTACTGGTTCTTTAGAACTGGGCAGAACCAGTAGCATGCCATCCCTCGTGTGGAGAGGGAAAGCTTTAAACAGAAATGGAGCATCTCTGAACTTGAAATCTAAGACACAATTTGGACTAGTTTCTCAAACGTTTTACAGATTTGACTGTACAGAAATGTTGATGTCAGATGAACTATTAGAAAAATGTAGCTTTTCAATTTCTATCAAGTGCCACAATTGCATGTTAAAGCAGCCAAGGAGGCTTTTAAGTGTTTATTAGAAACAGTAAAAAGGCACAATAAAACTCTCAGTATGTGATCTCTTTAATAAAAATGATTTTTAAAAAATATGGAAGAGATCCAAACACATACCTAATACAGCAGGAATATAAAAGGAATACAGCATTCTTTACAACTAGAAAATGAATATATTCATGTAGTAGTCAGCCAAATATATCAAGTGAAACAACAATAAAAAGGTAGAAAGAAATAATGAGTTACCCTATAAGAAATAGGAGGAAATGCTGATTAAATAGGCCTTTGCTTCAAAATTTAAATTGCCTTCCTCTCAGACAAGACTACTGGAAGTTATTCTGTATAAAATCAGTGCTCCAAAGCTACCTACTACAGAATAAATATAATGTTCCTGTTCTTTTTGATATAAATAAAATATTATAACTAATACATTTAACTTGCAGAATCTTTAGTCTTGCAGAATCTTCATTTTTCTGTTTCAGATTTATGCTATTGACTTGATTAAAATTATAGGCTATCACACAAAAAGTTTATGCAATATGTATATAACATTATTGCTTTTTTCAGATACACTATATTTAGACTTTGCAGATAACAAAAGTCATAATATCTGCAAAAGCCTTTAAAGATTTCAAATGTTAAAGCTGAACTGTTAAAACATTTCACTTGAAATATTATCAACTTTTCCAAAGCAAGTAGATTTCAGGAATTAATCTACTATCTTAACATAGTTATAAGAGAATTCTCCTTTTTTCTACAACACAGGCCAGTTGTCAGACCTTTCTGGGACAGGTGGATTATGGGGTTTGCTGAGGCATCCAAAATCTTTCCCTGGGTCCTTTAAGCCTCATGAATCTTTCAGGCTTTAGAAGGTGAGCTTATAGGTTTTCTGTATACTCCAGAACTGCCAGCACAGCAATGAAAGTGACTAAAAGACTTTCTGATTTACAGCTACTATTCAAGACATGCAACAAATCAAAGTTAAATTGATCGATGTTCCATTGTTTCATGTAACATCACAAATATGAATTTTAATGCCACCAATCAATTATTCATCTGAAGGTCTGCTTAACCCTTACTTAGGGTTAGGAAAGATATGGATATTTTTAAACAGTTTTTCAACTCATCAGCAAATGAGCTCTAAAATGTTTGGGAAGTCTGAGATTCAGAAAACAATGAGTACAGATATCATGACGACATACAGAATTAAGTATTGCTATTAGAAGAAAGACAATGGTGGTATGCTATTGGTTCAGCCAGGTTCGCAGAACTGGTAGTAAAAATCACTACCAGTTTGGTCAACAGGTAATTAAAAAAAAACTCTGATCAGCTGAGAGGAGGGGAAAAAGCCTGACAATCAGCTGAGAGAATAAAAGACCAAAAAGTGCATGGGAGGGAGGATCACTCCTAGCTTTTCGTTTCTTCATTTTTTCAGCTGATTGGCTTGTTAGGTGCACACACGTTAGGAGCGCACACACACCAAACCCACTGAACCGGTAGTGACTAAAGTAGGATCCCACGACTGAAGAAAGATCTTTAAAGTTAGGGAATCTTGCACGATTATCATATCTGCTGCCAATATATTTGCAAGCTGTTACCTTGATTGCTTCTATCCTTGTCTTAAACTAGAAGCAATTAGCCTTTAAAGATTAAGAAACATTTCCTCCCTCTTGTTAGTTTTTACTAGATGCTAGATTGTCCCTATTTTTCCTGTTACTCATTTCTTGATGATGATGATGATGATGATGATATTTCATCTTGCTATACATATGCATATATATGTCAATTCAAGGTAGTAAACATATCTAATATTTCTGTCTCATTTTTTTTTTGCTCACAACAACAATCTTGTAAGGTGGCTTGGACTGATTGAGAGTAATTTGTCCCAAGTCAGCCAAACAGCCAGCTTTCATGCCTAAGTAGGCCTGGAATTCTGTCTCTGGTTTCCAGGCCAGCATCTTAAGCATTGTACCAATACTCCCAATGGCCATTATCATTAAGGGCAAGGATACTGGGCAAAGATGATAGGTTAATCAAAGGCATAATATGGATATTTGTTGCTTTGAGCAGTGAGATGGGCAGTATATACATTTAATAAATAAGCAATATAATAAACAAATTAATAAATAAATATAGCAGCTTTCCCACTAGGGAAATATATCTTATTTTACAGAGGGCTTGGTTTATCCTTCCATGCTCCCATTACAATGTTTTTCAATATAGAGTTTCCCAATGTAAGAAAGAGATAATTCTAGACGTAGAAAACCTAGAACTATGCCACCTTCGGTCCGATCTAAGTATAGTATATAAAATCATACATTGCAATTCCTACCTGTCAATGAATACTTCAGCTTCAACCATAACAACACAAGAGCAAACAATAGATACAAACTCAAGGTTAATCGCACCAAACTTGATTGCAGGAAATACGACTTCAGCAACAGAGTGGTCAATGTCTGGAATACTCTACCTGACTCTGTGGTTTCTTCCCCAAACCCCAAAAACTTTAACTTTAGACTGTCTACTATTGACCTCACCCCTTTCCTAAGAGGTCCATAGGGGGCGTGGATAAGCGCACCAATGTGCTTACCGTCCCTGTCCTATTGTTTCTTTTATATTTTATTTTTCTTATATGTATCCATGTATTCATAACTATGTTTTACTTATACCTATTATCTTGTAAGCAATTGACAAATAAAATAAATAAATAAAATAAATAAATCTATGCTTTCCTCTATAGTTTTCTTTCTGATTCTATTACTGGATTTCACTCCAGCTTTGCAGATAAATATAACAAGCATGAAAAGAAAGGCCATATAAACTTTTTTTTCCCTAATAGAAGGCATGCAGGTACAAGCTGTGGCATACAAGAATCTTTCTTGTATATCCTGCATATCTCTCAAAATATGAATATTATACATTTGATATTCTAGCTTCTGAATTTACTTATCTCTAGAGAAGTAAAAGTGAGAAGGTGGTGCTTTATTTAAAAAAATCATGATGTCAAGCAGAATAAATTTCCATGATAAGACATTTGATCAGCATGCAAATCAATAACAATTCACTTTGTCTACAGTATATCTGCCTGCGTGTACTTTAGCCAATATTCTCACTCTTACATTTCATGAAGAAATAATCTGTATGGAGTTCATTCTACTTATTATAAGCTTAATATCCAAAATAATTAATTTTACATTCTATGATCAATGCAATTAGATCCTCAATCTTTAATGAGGAAAAAACATTCCTTGAACATTTGCAAAGACTTTTATGCTTTTCAGCAAAAGTGGCCTGTGTTAGTTGAACTTTTCAAAAAAATAAAACCTAAAAAAGCATGACAGATACACAACACATCTTTGCTTGCTTTCACATAGTCCAAATTCTACAAATTTATCATGATTTGAACATGCCACTATACATTTGGTTTTTTTGCTATTTTTTAATCCTACCTTTATTATTTTTATAAACAACTCAAAAACATATCTAATGCTCCTTCTTCCTCCTATTTTCCTTACAACACCAACCTTGTGAGGTAAATTGGCCTGAAAGCATGTGAATGGTCCAAGATCACCCAGCCAGCTTTCATGACTAAGGCCCAAGTATAACTTACAGTTCCCTGATTTCCATTCTGATGTCTTAATCAGATGAACTGGTTCTCAATTTATTATTATTAAACAATGTATTTGATTACAATCTTAATTTAAATGATTTGCTATGCCTTGCAGGAGTTAAATTAAAATATCTGGCTCTGTCATTGTAAAGGAGAAAATAAGAAGGTAGAGTGTATATGAAATTGTCTTCTATCCTTTACTTAGAAACAAAATTAAAAATAGGAGAGGAAAATAAAAGACATATGAAGAAATACATTTGCATTTGCATTAGCAGCTGGATATTGCAGAACAAACAAAACTAGAATATATAGAACCTGATTTTACTTCTTTGAAATGCAATGGTAATTCCAAATAAAACAAGTTCTTGTATACTTTAATTGTACATAAAGAAGCCAGATTGCCTGAATAAAAGACACTTGGCTATAAGTGGTAAGAGGGTTGGTATGGATTCAGCTTGTACCAGCTGGACATTCTGTAGTTAAAAAAAAAAGGTTAGTAGACAGGAAAATGTAGTGATCCATAAGAACAACATCTAATTTACCAAGATAGGTTTAATAGAATTGACTAATGCAAAATAAGGGTAGCTTAGTCTTGGAAACAAAACATATTTGGAATACTGTAAATGTACAGCTTACTCTAAGAGAATTACTAACTGAGCTGACAAGCTGTATCAGAGAGAAGAAAGATTGAAATCACAGCTCATAGTGTTCAATTTCCAATTTAATAGTTGGACTGGAGTACCTCATGAGTTCATAGAGCAATAGCAATTATGGATCTATTCCAGTATGTCTCATATTTCAGATCACACAGTTGATTTGATCGTTTGTTCTGAGATATATTTCATGGCTGGGAATGCCTCAGCCTACCACCTGATTAAGATTGGATTTCTGACTTCATCTCACTTCTGTTGGGATAGTGAACCTACAGCAGGAATAGGTCCTAAAAGGCCATAGAATATGATTGGTTTCCAAGTATTTAAGAAAAAGTTTGTGCTTAGTGCCACTTTTTAATACACATAATAATCTGCATTAAAAAAAACCACTTTTTCTATTTTCTGTATGCTATGTGTATGGCTAATTTTGGTTACCCTTTACCAATATCTGTTCCTGGGAATATTTTCATACCCCTATTCACTCTTTCTTCCCACAACATATTCACATGCCCTTTAATGTCAGAAATGTATTGAAAGCCTCAAGAATGCAATTATCCAGTAGATCTTCTTCTGACTGTCCAACACAGACCTTACATTTCTGTTTCTGTAGCAGCAGGATGAACTTTAGATATTTTGGCCCCCTAGGCAGTCATATTGTGACTCTCCAGGATTATATTTAACTCTCTGTGGGCACGCTAGCGCTCAGAGTACAATAACACTGCCATTCCAGGTATAACTTTGATAAGCTAATAATAATGTGATCCAATCACTCAATAACTTCATATCGGATCTTTGTCTTTTTTTGGTAATATTAACCACTTCTTGAAGTCCATAGCTGTAATAATAATAATGTCTAAATGTCTAAATCAACGAGAAAAGATTGTCAGATTTTATGCTCATGCTGTGCATTTCAGAGGTGTTTTTAATTTTGGCACCTTGTAAATTTGGACCCAAGGAAACTGACTAATTTGCCTGGGCTTAGAATTTGCCTTGCATGGCAGTTAGAAAAAGTGGTATAGATTAGTGTATTCCAACTTCGGAAACTATCACTATCAAATCTTTCCATATAATTTTATACAGCTCTATTTTAATCTTCTTAATCACTGTTATTCTAAGATAAAGGCTGTGTTTATTCATCATTCCAAACTATGGTTTCCTTATCTCTCATTGTCAAATAAACCAGAATGAATTGGCTTAACACGTCCAACCAAAAAAATCACAAAAGCTTTGCATACTGTTGAACTTTTGGACAGAGACACCAAGATGTTTCAAAGATGTAATACAGCCTTGAAATTTCTCTGGTAGAAACGTGAAATATAACTTAAAAGAAAAAGAAGAGATAATAAATAATAATGCATTATGTGGAAACTATATGAAGGTGCATGAAGTTATTTTAATAATAATGAAGAAACATACACTTGAACAGACACAAAGAAGTGCAATATTTTTGAAATAAAATGAAATAAGAACAAACTTGAATTTCGGGGCGTGAAATCATGGTCAATTGGTTTAAAGACAATTGAATTAATAGTTTTAGCCCTTAGATTTGTAATAAACTGCCACTGATGCAGGATTCTGTCTCTGTCCTGTTATATTCTTGAAGTCCATGCATCATAATGTAAACTTATGGGTACTGTAACAAATGAAATTGATTTGTATGCTGTGCCTTTTATTATATACATTCCTCATTCTATCCTGAAACTTATTAAACCAATGTCAATGCCAATATTACTTTGACAAATACATGTGAGTCGAGCCTTCTTAAGACTTTTAGATACTCCATGGACATTTCCTTCTCACCCTGTCCTATGTCAGTGTAATTATTTTTTCTATTTTTTCAATTGGGAAAACCCTACACTCTCTCCCCTTAACAGAACTTTATGAAAACAACATGAAATGTTGAAATAACTCTTGTCATTACTGTATATTTTAGTGACTCATTGCATTTTTTGAATGAAAAATTGTTATCCATGTAGTCATGTCAAAAATTAAATTATAGTTTGCATATGACCATTTTCTTGAATGAGATCTAGAACAATCACCCCATTACACTCAGTATCTGTTTTTAAAAAAATCCTGAACAGAATTATTCAAATCCAAGTTCTGTTTTCTCAGATTATCTTCAATAGCAAATTATGTTCTAGCTTGGGATAAATATATTTTTATGAGCAACATAGCAGGATAATTGTGCCTGGCAGAAGAGGCAATGCAAAAACTGGAAGTTTATTAGAGGCATATAAAAGGAAAATATAAGAATGTGTTCATGTGCGGATGCAATTTTCTTCCCATTACTTCTTCCAATTAACTGAGCTTTTTGTTCCTCCACACAATTCTTTTCAAATCTGGATCAATGAAATGTTGAGGCAGTTTTGCAACTTCACTAAAGCAGAACTATTGACATTTCAATTATGTTGTAGTTCTTTCAATCAGTGCAAAATATTTGGTATATTTTTCACAAGGATAAAATGTTTTTCACTCTGAATGTCAGTATAGCATTCCAGATACATTTATCTTTGTATTCTCTCTTTCATGCTTTTTCCAGCAAACATCAGAAAAATCTGACTGAACTTACAATGAAAGATGAAGTTATTAAGAAAATAATGGAGTGTGCAGAAATGAGTAAATTGACACTTGAAATTAGAGAGCAAGAAGATAAACAATTTTATAAGATATGGGATTTATTTTATCAATGGTTAGATAAAAACAGGGAAATGAAATATTTTATAATACTTTATAATATAAGTATAATAGAATTGTAGAGATAAAAAGTAATGTAAGGATATATTATTTTTGAATAGATTGGTGATGATGAAATGAATGTTATAAAGTAGGCCAAGTTAAAATGGTTATTTGCTTATATAAAATGATGGTATGTTAGTAACAGGCTAATAAGTAAGTAACAATGATAATAATATAAATATATATGGTGGTCTTATAGTATGAGGATTAAATTGGATTAGAAGGGAAAGTCTGTAGAGATTGTGCACAAGAGATTTATACCAACCGATACACTGTATGTAATTGAAAGATGGTTTTATATTTTATGTTTATGTTACCTTTATGTTTATGTAAAAAATAAAAAACTTTTTTTTTAAAAAAAAGAAAAATCTGACTGAACTATAATTACTTTTGACTTCCTCAAATTATTTCATTGTTTACCTAGCATTAATAAATAATAAATAAGTGGCACCTATGGCACCTTACATGAATTAAGATATAAATCAACTTTTAATAAAATAATAATTTTAAAATATAATAAATACTATAGCAAACATGTTCAATAAAACATAGTTTTCTACTAAAACCAAACACAGCATGATAGAAAAAAGGCTGGCCAAACAAGGAAAAATAGTATTACAGCTGAATTCTTTTCAAGTTTTTTGCATAGTAGGCTTGACAACCTGGATTAAATGAATGCTAGTATAATCCAATAGATTGTATAGATTGCTTAATAGCACCAATTAACTTTTTTCAATTAAATATCAGAGGTTTTTTGACGTATGAAAATTATGACAGAGAAGGTATATGCCTCATAAAAAATGTTTCTGCTATGTTGCTTTCAGGTGTTTTTGAAAAATCCCTTATCATCTGTTTTCTTCACTTACTAAAGCCTTCATATTAAAGTAGAAAATAGGAGTTATTTCTCTCTGTTTTACGATGCAAATCTATTTCAAGGCATGTTCACTGCAATCATATTATTCTATATCCACACTAAGCAATTCAATAAATACAGGTATAATGTTTATATTATAAGCAAAATGTCATATTGAAACTTAGCTACTGTATTTAATATAGTCTAAGAAATTAAACCAATTTAAACAAACTCTAAATAACTGAATTGGTTATAAAGGAAGTATCTATAATTAGAATATCATAGCTTATGCAAAATATTCACTGGAAATTCAATGGTTGAAGATAGAAAACCACGGCTCTATATAAATATCTCTATACTTCCTGCAAAGTAAGCACTGTTTATTGGATTGAGGAGCTCAAATAAAAGTGCACATAGTGTAATATTTGTCTAATCTTGAAGAAGAGAAAATTCTGTTCATGCTCATTCTGTTGCCACTCTAAGCTTATGCTATTCTTTGTTGCCTTTTTAATTTGATGCATCACATATATACACAGCTAGAGTAATACAGAAAGGAGATTTTATATCCTGGATATATGTGTTTTATGGAAATCCCTCTTGAGAGTCTCTGTTTATTACATCAGTTATGAAGCAAACAAATAGCTTTTGTCTACCTTATATGCACTGCCAATACATTCTTTTATCACCATTTATATCTTGAAATCATAGAGCAAAGCATACAGAAACAGAGTACAAATAACAGTATGTTTTATTTAAACATATCCCTGCCTTTATAACCAGAATCTTTCAATCTTTGGCCAGGTGCTCTTCAACATCTTCATAAATTACATAGACAAGCAGATAGAAGGAAACTCATCAAATTTTCAGATGACACCAAGCTGGGGAAAATTGCCAACACTTTCTTGACATAATTGACCATTGGGCCCTCTCCAACAAGATATAGTTCAGTGGTGAAACAGTGGTTTTCTTCCTGCACTTAGGAAGGAAAAACGAAATGCATAAGTATAAAATAGGATGTATTTGGCTCAACAGTAGGAACTGTGAGAGGGACAAAGAACCCTAGTAGATCACCATTTAAGTATGAGTCAACAGTGTACAGCAACTGCTAAAAAAGCCAATGCAGTTCTATATTGCATCAGGATTATACTTCCCTAGTGAGACCACACTTGGAATACTGTGAGCAGTTCTCATCACCACAGTTCAAAAAAGATGCTGTTGCCCTAGAGAGAGTGCAGAGAGGCAACAAAGGTAATAAAGAGTCTCAAGTATAAATCATAAGATGAACGGCTAAGAGTACTAGGTATTTTTAACCTAATGAAGAGAAGGCTCAGGGAAGACATGATAGCAATCTTCCAATACTTGAAGGGATATCACAAGGAACAGGACATCAATTAATTTTTCAAAGCACAGGAGTACAGGACAAGAAGTAATGGGTAGAGGTTTGACAGAGGGAGATTCAACCAGGAAATAAGGAGGAACAATCAATCAATACAACAGCTTGCCTTCCGGAGTTGTGACTGTTCCATCACTGGAAGCTTTCAAGAAAAGATTGGACAACTATTTGTCAAAGATGGAATAAGGTCTCCTGCCTTGGGAAGGGGCTTGAACTAGAAGACTTCCAAGATCCCTTCCAACCATATGAATCTATGAATTTAATAATCATAAACAAAAAAAACAGTATCTGGAAAATGTTATTACTAGGAAAACAGAACACAATTGTTTATAAAGGTGGGATAATATCATAATATTTGGAATAAGCTTTGAACCACTGTCTCAGCAAGCAATATCTACACTAGAAACTAATAGCAAATTCTGGGCTTCCAAACGTTGTTATGTTGATATAACTGTAATGAGGACTGTTTTATCTCATCTTAACCATAGCTGGATGATATCAGAAAATACTTTAATTTAGTCTTGGGGATTCTGTGTGGGCTGAAATGCAGTTCAGAGTCCCTCTGAAGTCCACAAAATTTTGGCATAAAAAGGCATAGAATTGGATTATTAGAAATCCTATTGGTCTCTAACATTCATAGTACAGATAAACTGAATTGTACTGTTCTTTAATAAACACTTCCTTTTGGGGTGAAATATTACATTTTAATAGAAGAAATACACTTAATTTTTGTAATGTGTACCTTTTTTATTCTACAACATTATTGGGTTTTACAAACTAGAAACCAAATAATGTATATTGCATTACAAACGTCAAACAGAATAGTGGGTAATGGCTTTTGTTTGAAGGTTTTGTTCTGCTCCTGCCATTCCTCTGGATGTGGAATTGATAATCATATCATTCTGATACTTTGAAATGCCATCATTCACAAGAGACAACTGAAGTGCAATAGAAATTCACAATGCTATAAAGACTTGACTTATGGTGATATGCCTCATGACACTGGTTGTTTTCAGTGTATTGCAGTTATAAAAGTGACTTCTGATGTTATATGCTTGAGTTTCTGTTTTTTCAGCTTTTTTATGATATCTGAAATAGAATTTTTTTACAACAGAAATGGTGAAGAAAGGAGCAAAAAAAAATAAAGAAATGGTCAGTACCTGGTGAAGTATGGTTGTTGGTTAAAACATCTGACTAGACAATACCCACTCATTATCAAGCAGTTTAACAACAGATGTCAGGGAGGTGAAACTGAAGACTGATTAACATTTTGTAAAGGTTACCTGATAATAAAAGATCCAGAAAAAGCAGCATAAGCAACTATAGGGCAATTACCTATTTACTAATAACTTTCAAACTGTTAACTAGTATGGTAGCTGATGAAGTCCAAACTAGATGCTGTTGGACTTGAAGTCTAATATCTAGTTGAAAACAAGCTCTTTCTACCTGAGCAGAAAGGAAACTGGCCAGACAGCAGAGGAACAAAAGATCCTAATTGACAAGATGATTCTGGAAAACTGCAAGAGAAGGAAGACTAACTTGAGTGTAGAATGGATTTATTACAAGAATGGTTTCAATGCCCTGCCACATGACTGAATAAGTAAGTGCCTAGAAATAACAAGAGTCAAGAGTCAGAATTTTGTGCAAAGATCAATGTCACAATGGAAAACACAGCTGCCACTCAATCATGATTGACTAGAAAAAATTAATATCAAGAGAGGAATCTTGCAAGATAAAACATCAAAAACATCTTCCAGCCTGTCCCATCTCCTTAACATGGACAAAGCTGTATAGAAAAGCATTATCTAAAATAGAATCACTGATCAACACTGTCTATATATACAATTAAGATATCACCATGGAGGCTGGACATTATCCTCACCATCAACAGGGAAATAGTGGATATCAATAATGAAATCTAAAAGAATCAAGATATCCTATGGAAATAGTATCAGGAGTCTGAATGTAGAAAGCCCTACAAATATCATCCTTCAAGCTGACAACATCAAGCACATTGAAGTCAAGAAAAGGTGAGAAATGAATACATCATGAGATTGAAGAATATTTTAACGTCCAAACTCAGTGGAAGAAATACCATTGAGACAATTAAAACCCTAGCAGTTCCAGTCATTAGATACACAGGTGGAATATTATGCTGGACACATCTTGAACTAAAAGCCCTGGCAAGGAAAAAAAATGACAATTAACTTTGTCCTTCATACATGCAGCAAATTTGTAAAACTCTATTTAATAAGGAAAATAGGTTGGTATGGAATGTGCAAGTATACAAGCCAGTTAGAGGGCTTAGGAAAAATATCTGAAGATAGTGAAGAAAATGCACTGAATCTAGGACATCATGAAGACTTATTGATAACTGGAGAAACCCAACTGTCCTACAAGGAAAATCAAATAAAGAATAGAAAGGAGATATGACAAGACAAAGTATTATATAGCCAGTATTTTTAAAAATATTAAATCAGGCATATTACAAGTTCTGGAAATGTTTAAGAGCAAGAAAAAGAGACATGCAGGCTAGTTCTGGCTGCACATTTTTAAAGAAAAAAATCCCTACAAAGCCAGAATTGAGAAAGCATCAACAGACAGCAAATGCCACCTTTGCAGAGAAGCTGAAGAAACAATGGACTACCTAGTTAGCTACTGCAATATCACATAGACTGACTAAAAACAATGGCAAATAAAGTAGCATGAAATACCATTTGCTTGCAAGCAAGAACTGGTAGTATCACAAAGCAGACAATGTGATAAAAAAATCAAGAAGTTAAAGTGTTCCAGGACTTCAGAATTCAAACAGACAAGCACATACCATGTAACATCCCAGACTTAACAACTGTTGATAAGAAAGACAAAAAGTTTGGATAGTGGATATGGCAGTAACTGGAGGCAGCTTTTGTTATTAGTGGAGGAAAGGTGATCACATAACTATAGTTATATTCATAGCCCATACTAGTGTATTTCATTTGCCTTTATCTTATTACTCTCTGTGAACTAATCATTATGGTTTGCATATCATGGGAAATGACTTGGCCTTCTCAATGAATGAAGTCACTATGTCTTAATACTGCAAATGACAATTAAAGCAAAATCTGGATGGGATATATGAGTCATCTATCTTTCTGCTCAGGTGGTAATATTTCTAAGTGGGCAGGGCCTACATCCCTTCAAAAAAGATTCCTCTGTTAAGCAGAATGGGTAAGCTATACCCATAGACTTTTCTATGATAAAATTCTAAGAGTTCTGTAATTATTATAATATTCCATAAAGGTATTGTATGATTGAGCTCATTTTATCCATGGAAGTTTTCCCCCCCTAAGCCAAAGCATTCTTAGAGAAACAATAGGGAAGCTTTTTTAAAAAACAAACAAAACAGTATATTCATCTTTATTATGTGAGGTAACCATGATTTAAGTATAGAATTTCACTTCATTCCTGGAAAAGTGAAAGAAATAAAGAGAATGTTTGACAGAAAAATAACACCAAAGGAAGCAAATTGTGGTTGTTGTCTATATATAGTTATGAATGGTACACATCTGATTTTTGTTGGAAAGTCAACACCTGTAAATCTATTGGAAGCAAGTGCTTTCCACTTCTGCTAGAGTGAGTCCCATCTGGGCTAAGATAATGATCAACACTGACAAGCTGCTGGGAAAAGCTCTGACATGTTCCCCCAGCTGCAGGAAGAAATTATGATCCAGGATGTTGGAGAAAAGAGATGTTTAAAATGCCTCCTAAAAATCTAATGGACTTTATTTTTTTGAGAGAAAAGAAATGCTTTAGTAATTGACAGGAAGAGAAAAAAACAGGTGAACATGATCTCTTGGCCTAGTGAACACCAAATGACCCGTATTTTGATGATAGATATAGGTTAGGGCAATGAGGTGTTACAGAAAACATTTGCTTTTATCACTGGACCAGCTAGGAGAATGACAACATTAACACACACAGTCATCCAAAACCTACAAAACTGTAAAAAGGAAGGAGTTATCCAATAAAAGCTTTACCGCAGTGGGGGTATTATATATAGTAGAAGAGTGAGACTTTGCTGCTCCATTTGTACTTTCTCAAATTACATTTCTCCAATTGACATCTGATTAGATGGGATACAATATAACTTATATCATTTTATAAATTAAGCTTGCAGAATTTGAATGGAAGATTTTTGACATCTACTGTGAATGTATCTAGTTATACCCCCTTTACATTATATACATTTTGAATACAATGGACTTATTTGAACTTTTCTACATTTTAAATACATATCAATTTGAAATTATCAATGATAAAACCAAATATTATAATTTCTCTTAAGGAATCTGTTCCTGTGTTACTTTGTAACTGGTAATAGTGAGTTTTCAAGCAGTGAGATGAGGTGATAAAAGATCACTAATCTTTTATGTTACCCAGATACCTCCCAAGATACTGTATATTTCAGAAACCCACATCCATACATACCCATTACACCAGGGATGTCAAATTCAATTTCATTGAGGACTGCATCAGGGTTGTGTTTGACCTTGGTGGACTGGGATGGGGCATGGCCAGGATGGGCATGGCCAGTTCAATGTCACTCGTGTCAGTGCCTTTGGTGGCCCAACACTCTGCCAGTGAAAACAGGCTCCTGAGCTCCATTTTTGGCTGTGACAGCATCCTGCAAGCCCTCTTTTCTCTAGCAAAGGGTTGCAAGAAGCCATCGCAGCTGAAAACAGAGCTCAGAAGCTCATTTTCACTGGCAGAGGCACCACAGACTGATACTTCACTGTTTCCAGAGCAGCCCACAGGTCAGGTCTAAGCACCCCATGGGCTGGATCCGTCCCACAGGGCTTGAGTTTTATACGACTGTGTTACACTATTTTCCTTGTGTTAAGCAACCTTGTGTCTACAACAAAAACATGAAACAATCTAAGCAACCCTGGGAAATTTAAATGGCACCTCAGTCCACAATTGGTTGTACTTTACTGCACCAAATTGCACAGAATAAACTACTCAAAGAACTAAAATTCAAGTATCAGCAGAACTGAGACAGGAGCTGAGATGGAGTGTTCTATCAGAATGATAAGAGTCTTGACAGAAGGTAGGAAACCAGTCAACCTGCATAAATGTAGCATGGCACAATCATTTCTGAGATAGAAGCAATTTCAGACTAAAGAATCTCTCTAAGACTGGGAAAAGGTTGTCAAGGAGCAAAAGCCAGAAAGTTATGTAAATGGCAGACAAGCCTGATAAATAATTGGAAAGCTTACGGCTCTATAAGAAACATTAGAATAAAGAGCATAGTAGAGCCTAAGATATATACTGATCTTATTTTGTTCAGTTTGTTTCTATATTCTTTAAACAAGGTGATTATAAAACTACTCTGATGTGCATGCTTGCAAACATCCCACAATTAAGATTTTATACAATAGGTTTCCAGTCACACAGCATCATGAAAATCTGTTTCCAGCTCCCAGGCAAACCTTAATACACAAAACACAAACCATCCCATTTTCCCAGAGGGATTGGAAATAAGGCTTTTGATTATGTGCCATTCCCACAGCAATAATCTTAGCATGAAGAGGGCTTTGTAGGCTGACAGGTAAGAAAGATGAGTTAGCTAACTAAAACAATTAAATATCATACATATAAGTCTTTGAGGTGGGCCAAACAAGACATGGACATAGGCATCCGCTACTAGCCACAATTATAAAAAAAAATACAATTCTTGCATCTTGACAGCATATACATAAGACACATGTAAGACATACAGAAGACACACATTTTGTCATTTGCCCCCCTGTTCCCACCTTTGTATATGCTACATTTAAAAGGCAGCACAGTCCTTGATTGAATTTATCCTAGGTTATGTTTCTCAGAATTCCTAAATAAAAGACAATATTGAAATTGTCCTTACAAAATAGCTGAAAAAAATCCTGTCTTATTCAATAGAATGATAGTATTCTAAATTACACTATAAATTATCTAACTCTGATGGTCCTCAGCATGTTTCAGCAAAGTATTCATATATGCTTTCACTATCAATAAAGCAAATGTATAATTACTAATACTGAAATGTCTGATACTGCCACCTTTTAAGTGATCTCGCAACCTGTTTAGTTATAATGATATGATACAGGGGCTTTCTAGTCAATAAAATAGGACAAGAAAAATATACTTGATCTTGTCTATTTATAGATGTCTGGTTTTTCCCAGAGCCTTCTCAGTTTTATTTTAATTAACTGCTTTAGAAAATATCCAGCGTGCCACAATCTCAATATAGACTTAAAAGGTAATATTAATGAAATACAGCACCCTACCAGATTTTTCTCCTATTTATCTACATGAACCAAAATGCTTTCTATGGAAATCTCAAAGCTGGAAAGGGGCATATAGATTCTGGAACATGAAAGAACAAGGTCTTGTTTTCAGATAATCTAGTCAGTACAATATTCTTTTATCACTTCTATCCTAGTTTACAAGCACAGATCTTTTATTATAACAATCACACTGGAATTGGAAGTTTTTGCAAACCAGCAGCAGAAATGTGTGATTAACGTTTTGTCACCTGGCACGCAAGGATCCTGTCAAAGATATCTATATCTTTGAAGGGTATTCATCACTGAACAGTTCTTTTTAGTTAGAAAGAAAAACTTTAAAGGTGATTTGCATGGAGGAAACAACATATACAGAGATGATACCAAACCTGCTTTCCTAATAACTATATTTGCATTTTCTTTGCAAGCAACACACTAATTTCTGTTCTGAATTGTGGAAATCTGAAATCCATCATATCTTTGATCTGAAATCCATCAAATCTCCCAAAGCTTCATCATACAGGTACAACTACTCACAAGAAATGTAGATATTGAACAAATATTGGAAGCCGTTTTTAAAAGGACAGCTACTGCTATGATTAAAGACAAGTCCAATTAATAGTCTTTGGACAGATTGGCTTGTCTAAATATGTTTTTTGTTTCTGTAATAATCAGATTTCTTGTTGTGCTGTTTTCACTGTGTGATAACTAATTCCCATAATATTTTTGCATTGAAGCAAATGTATTTTGATAAAATGTTCTATATAACTCTGAGTTTGATGGGGCTGTTTACATAGATGGAGTGATTAAAATGGAGGGAATTAGTTGTTCTGAATGTAAATATTTGGCTGGTCATTATCAAAAAATTGCTTAGATGGCATGGTACTTTGAGTGACAAGAGCTTTGGGAGGGAGGACAGTAGAGAAAAATGGAACTATGCCAGTGGTCAGATTTTTATGACTGGATTGATGAGAGGAAGATGGTTTGGTGATAACTCCACTGGGTGGGTGGGGAATCATGACTCATTCTCTAGATATACTTTCTCTTTTATTTTAGTTTGTGATAAATATATAGTATAAATTAGGTCACAAGAAGCATATTAGTACAGTTATAAATTTATTTATTTATTGGAATTTGTCAAACAAACAAGAATAAGAGAATAAAATACAATGACAGGGATGATAGGCACGTTAGTGCACTTATGCACGCCCCCTCTACTGACCACTTAAGTATGAAGTAAGGTCCATGGAAGTCATTTTGTGACTGAAACTGTGAATTCTATCACATTAACAGTGCTGTCTATATTGGTGTAGCTGGTGCAAAGTACAGTGGTGCACTGGTGCAGGAAGTTATGCCTACCAGGCATTTGGCACATATAACACTTCTGCTCAGGAAAAGTGGACTTAGTGGCCTAAATGGTTCCTTGTGATCTTGTGATTACTAGAAATAGCTAAACCAACTGTGTACTAGCCCTATATGAAAATTAATATTTACATTGAGAAAGCAACTCAGACAAAAGAAGTGACATGGCTGGACAGTTTTCACATGTTGCTGCAGGCAGTCTTAACACACTTTCTTAAGGCCAGGCTGCAATACCTTTATCATATGAGCACAGACAATCTGCTTTAGTTGTTACCCCTGTTTCACACCCATTGATCAAAGCTCTTAATATTTGACTAGGGAATCCCAGAGGAAGTGAGCTGCTTGCTTGTCTTCAGGACTGTTCAAAGCTCCTGGGCATACATCCCATGCAGGTGAGCAGTATTATCTTCCTCAACATTCATTGCCCACAGCTCTTGGTCCCTGTATCCTAGGAAAGACAATAGATAAGTAAACATCTTTGGCAATGCAATACCTCTTGTTCCTATTGTGTAAAATATGCTAGCCATAGTTATCAGAAAGTTGAGGGAGCTTTCTGCATGGAATAGTGCTTCTTAACAGATCTCTCAGATATTGCAATAGGTAAAGGCTCTTTATCAAATCAGTCCCCATTCAGTCTTTTTTCCTAGGTCAACTATTATGGTAAAGATTGAGATAATTTTCAAAGCATATCCTTTCAGCCCAACTCACCTCCTAGGCCTGTTTTTGTGGGGAAAATAGGAAGAGAAAGAACTGTCTTGAGTAACTTATAAACTAATAAAGACAGGATTAAAAATAGAATAAATAAATACTCAACTAAAGTGACAATTTTAGAAAAGGGGATCCTTAGTGCCTTATAAAATATTATTAAGAGGATTTTTTGAAGATTCATCAAACTGAAACAATCCCCCGAAGCTCTGCACACCTCTAGTATATACTAGCCAAGACAGCTTGTCAGCTAACGCAGCAAGAAATTGCAAGAATACATTCAAAGGCCACAAAATCTCAGATAAATTGGTTTACTGTAAATTGTAATGCCAAAGAAGCATTCAGGAAATCAGTTATAAATTAAATGCAAAAACTATTTATGGTGAAATCAAAATTCAGGTTTTTTTCATTCTTTCTTCTGTTTACATGATGTAAAGCCAATTTCTTCAGAACAGGAGTGATATTTACATCTATCTTTTTATTTTGTTTAAAATAATGATATGGTAGTAGTCTATTCATAATATTCTGAGAATCAGAGTTGGTTGCAAAGTCAACCAGATATTTAGACTGGATATGTATTTTTATTCACCTGTTGAGTTCTTCCAAAGATCTAGGATAGGCAGACATTGTGGTTTGATAGTGTTAAAAGATATCATCCTAAAATGGAAGGTGTTTCAACTAAAACTGCAATTTGCAATTGACCAATCATGATTTTGTCAATTACAATGATGTTCAAGTTGTGCTCCAATTGGTTTGGGATTTCACCCAAACTTCCTTTTACAATTGGTACTTTGCTTTCTTTTGCCACAATAATTCTATTATTATTTGCATGTTTTTGTATTTTGTTATTTTGTCCAGGTCTTTATCTTTTATTCTGCTGTCTCCAGGTACTGCTGCGTCTACTATTCAGACTGTTTTGACTTTCTTATCTACAATTGTTAAGTCTGGTATGTTATTTGGTAAGCCCCAGAGTCTTTAGCTTCTTGAGTTTCTATTATTGTAATCCTTACCAATAAAGGAGAATATTTGTAGCTGTTGAAAGGGAATATACTTACACCATCAATCGAACCTAATAATATCTGATTAACATCATCCTCTAAATCCCAAGAAGGATTTTTCTTCCTCTCACCCAACCTTATTTCTGATATCTTTTACATTTAAGATGCTCAAATTTAACCCTGCAGTTACCCTAGTTCTCAACTACTGTAGTCATGAGTTGATGATATTGCAGTCCAAATGACTTTCAACTTGTTAAAACTACAACCTACTTCCAAAATAAACAATAGCATAGGAACATCTTTGATTCCTTGAAACAATGCATCATATTGGCTGATAATCCACAAATGAATGGTAAGACATGAATGACAGCAACACCAAAAATGTATGAGTAACAACTTTGGAAGTTCTATAAGCCACCCTGGGAGAGAAAGCATATTTGTTTAGCCTTGATTTAATGAATAAGAATAGTTTTAAAGTAGTTTTGGCATATGCAATAATGAGATAATAAATTTCTGTAATTCTCTCTCTGGTGCAGAGAAGCAGGCTACGGTTATTATAGCAGTACCACCTGCCACTTTATTTGTAAAAAATAGGAAAGATGGATTCTTATACCGTTCCACTGTATGCATAATTAGATGCAGGTGCTTTTTCTAGATGTGTCAATGGAACCCACTAAAGTGCTGTATTATTTCAAACTGCCTCTACATAAATAAGTACTATAAATTTAAAACAAAGTATCCATTGTCTGTTGTCTTTCAAAATAAAAATTCAGTTGCTTTTAATTGTTCCATCTATACTTCCATATGTAATATTTTGTACCCCATCTGCAGGATAATGGCAATGGTTTGAATTGAAACCAGAATGACTTTAATCATTGTATATATGAACTGTGAAATGAACCAAAGATAACCTGTTTAAGTACATGAATAGCAGGTTCTAGAGAGATGAACATGAAATGTATTAATTGCAAAACTCAATTTTAGCATATGGGAATTGTATTTATCCCTATATTATTATTTTCCTCCTGCCCTTATAAAAATTACTGTTAAGCAATGTTTTTCTGATTTATTGAGAAAAAACAATTTGTGTGGTTCCCCCAGTTTATGGAAAACTTCTATGGAAGTTTTACATATATAATACATACACTCAATAATTATATTATGCCAATTTAAGACAGTAGAAGCTGATCAAAACTATCTGCCAGAAGTACAAAATTAGTAGGAGCTCCCTAAGTGATGAAAGACAACATATCTTTCATCACTTAGGAAGCTCCTTCTAATTTTGTACTTCCTCTCTTATGAGAAATCTCTCATAATCCTGAAATTCTACTCAGAATGACAGTCATAAGATGGGTAATTAAATGGCAGCTAGAGAACCACAAAATATGCATGAGTGAAGGGATATACCATCCCAAAGACCTGCATTATGTACAATGTCTATGGAGATTCTCAGTCATCCAAGTCATGGTTGTCCCAGGTCCTTTTTCAAAAAGGCGACTGGACATTCTTTGTTTTTGCTTGAAGACTGAAGAAGAACTGAAGAAGCTTCTTGGATGACAAGTGAAATTCCTCAAGCAAAAACAAAGAAAGTCCAGTTGCTTTTTGAAAAAGCATCTTTGGATTAGGTTAGAAAATATTAGAAATAATTCTTTTGGTGGCAGCCAATGAAGATTGGGCTTTACTATATTTGTCATATGTCTTTTCCATTAGAAACAGCCTTAGATTCAGGAAATAATATGCAACCTTTGAAACTGCCATGAAGATTCATTACATGGCATCTTCAGCTAGCAAGCTCAGGAGTTCTTCCATGTGGACAGACAATACTAATCAGAACAGCAGATAAATCAAATGTTCTGAAACAACGTGCCAATTTTTATTTACAGTTTCCTGTTTGAAACACTATTCAGCCTTGTCTGAGGTTTATGGCCATGAATGAATAGGAAGAGTGGCCTTTGTTCAACAACTTCTCAACATTCAGCATATTTATTGCTTTTGGAACACATGGGAGTTGAAATATATAGGAATTATTTTTAATATTTATCTATGTAAAATTTAAGATATGTAAACTTATATGAATCTGCTTCTTTGTGATCTTTTTTAGGATATGTTGGTGATGATGTGTTCTTGGACATCCTGCTTATGTCTGGCCAAAGCTACGGAAATTTAAATTCATGATCCATTAACATACTTTCTTATTATCTTTCTGCTGAAGTAAACTTTAAATGCAGTACAAATTCTGCAGTTTGATTATATCATGGATAAGTGATACTATAAATCAGGAATCTGAAGTTTAATAAAAGCATATTCACAATGGCAATACAATATAGAGAAGGGTATTTTTACTCTATACTTTTTAAAGTGATGTTAGGATTATGAAAAGTAGCAGTAATCCCAATCATAGTAATTTTAAAAATAGGCAAATTCATAGTAAATATTTATACACCAAACTATTAGTATTCATATTTATTCAAATGATAGGATATTTAATTAAAATTTGTTCATTATACAAAAACATTTTGTGTGAAACCAATTCAGTGATAGTTTTTGCTCAATTACTGAATAAAATTTTAATCACTCAATAAAAAGAGACATTTTTCTATTTAGTGTCACTTTTATTGACCGTGGCAAGAAGACATGCTTTATTTTCAAGAGACATAATCATCTTAATTGTATAAATCAAAATACATAAAATGTATTTTATGTACCTTTCATAAAAAAAGTTATTTAAATATTGTGGTTGACCTTTCCTACATCTTCTCCAGAACAACACATCTTTCTGAGAGGTAATTATCAAGCATGGAATTTACCTTTTGCTCAATTATGTGTACATTTTCATCAAGCTGTCTGCCATGACCCTAAAATCTTGTTCTTGGCTATTCATTATTTCTGTGCTACCACAACGAAAGGGGGGTGGCTCACAGCAAAACACTCCAAAGCTGGTTCAAATCAACCTATCAGAGGGCAAATGGCAAGGAAGGCATGTCCTTCCAGCAGCGGCAGCAATGATCGCCCCACCCATTTCTCACCCTTTTGAAATCCTTCATACCAAAAGGAAGAAGACACCACTGTTAGCTTAATCAGAGGTAACTGGCAAGGGATGGTTTTAAAACACAGGAGGATAATCTGGAGGAAAAGATGGGGGCAGGCAAAGGAAGCATCAGTTTTTTTTTCATTCGTATAGACTAGGGTAAATCATTCTTTCTCCTAGTTGGAAAAAACTATCTACTTGTGGGCTGTGTGGACTCCAACTCCGCTTCTCCATTCTTTGTCCTCACACCCCCCTGCCCTGCTTCCTGATCTACTTCACTGCCCTGGCAGCCCCCCCCCTCCCCCCCCTCCCCCACATACACACATTTTTTAAAATGAGCCTCTCAGTTGGTTACATCGGTACAGAGAATAACGTGAAATCCACATGTTAGGAGGGGGAGGGGAGATGTTAATATGTAAGTGAGGGGGGCATATTAGTCTTGTTCCAGCACATAACAATCCTCTTGGTGGCCATGAAAGGCACCCTTGGTTAGAGTTACCTATGCCTGCTCTACTTGTAATAAGATGAACTACATCATAGCCAGACAAAGTAGTATGATAAGGGTGGGGGAGAAAAAAAATCTTTTAAATGGAGAAAGCAAAAGCCATTTTCAAATCCCTTGATATATCAACTATTGACTATGTGCCTTCAGGCACATTATTACAAAGCTCCAATTTCTGCAATTAAAGCTTCAATTTGAATACTTTTTCTGTTTGAAACTTAACATCATTGTGATGAATATAAAGTATCTGGGTTATAATTATGATTATTTATTTGCACTTTATTGTACTGAAATTAATCACAGCCAAATAATCTGCTATAAAAGCTTTCCTGTTACTTTATCTCTGCATTTGAAAATACGCCAGAAGCTCAAAGATCGGCAATTTTTAATGAGCTGTTTGTAATAATGAAGGAGCAAAACACTCCCCAACCTCCCTTGACTTCTTTACAAACTTTGAACAGCTGTTCTCCCATAATTTTTTACAAACACTTTCTTGGCTCATCCAGAATGCTCTCTTAATGTGCATTCTTTTAGTTCATGTGGGTAGCACTAAAATTATGCCAGCATAATGTTTTCTGTTTCATCAGCTCATATTTATCCTGTTTTAACAGCAAGGAAGTCAAGTGGTGCCTCTTTAATATTTTAATTCAGAATGAGTTAAGGGCAATGATTAGTGGCTGGGTTTCCCTCCCTGGTAGGTTTCCCTCCTACCAGCCTTTCCACTCTCACATGTAGGATGGGAAAACAATGAATTTAAGCCAGGAAGAATTGTGTGGTAGAACCTGTCACTTTTCTTAACAATAAAAACTATTATAGCTATGTGGACAGTTTATTAATCACATTGAAAACAATATAAATATCCTGTAATAAAAAAGGAAGAGGGCTGACATATTGATGGCATGAAAGAGAGACACAAGATGAAGCAAAAAAAGTGCAGAGGAAAAATACCAGTTAAACTTTTTCCTATTGCATCCCATTTCCAGCTGCCCCCTTTTTTATTGACAGATTACTATGAAAATCAGTGTTTGTTGTTGCTCACAATGGGAGCAGTAGTAGAAAGGAACTTGCTAAAGTTCTTCATAACAATTTTCTATTACTGATATTTTATACAACTCTCTGTGTCTATTTCTGTGGAAGTAAGATGTCATGTCATGTGGAATATGGAATGAGGGAGCTCGGAGGAAGAGTTGGAGAGGCAGCATGGCAATCAAAATTTCTTTCTCCAGTCCCCAAGTTATGCAAACAATACCAGCCCAAAGTAGCCACAAAATAGCTGTGGAAAATGGATAACGCAGATTAGAACACAGAATTGGCAAAATCAGTTTCCAATTTGCTACTTTTACAATTACTTTTATTAAGATTTAACTATAATATCAAAATCTTGCAAATCCAATCGTATTGTACCTTCTCTCCCTTCTTATATTCCAGTGAATCACAGCAAAATAGTCACTTCTGAATATTATTTCATTTCTCTTGATTTAAACATGTTTCTGACACTTTTGCCCAAGTAATATGCAAAAGGCACAAATAATATGACTTTTGCATATTTCAGGTACATTCTATCATCTAGTACTTCTGCCCATTCTAGTGCTCCTTCACAGGAATGTGGTTTGTATTTTTAAAGGAATGCATATGTGTCCTTCTGTGATTATATGTGTTAACTTGTAGTTGTCTCCTGTTTTGTGACCTCCATTACTATCATTCACAATGGATGTTATAGCTGAGAGCCCTATTAATCTATGATAGCCAGATGAGTCTAACAACACTGTAATAGCTTAGAATAGCAGATCTAACACCAAGGCAAGCACTGAAGATAGATCTCAGGTGCAAACAGCACCAAGGCTACTCAAAGGACATTCATAAATCTACAAGGGCTTGTCCCTCTGCCTCATCTCCATGTTGCCTAATTATTCTGCCAAACAGTTAATATATTGACTTCTGGAGATAAAATGCTGGCAGAATTAGATTTCAGTTGCCTCTGCTCCATTGGACCTGGAAGTGGAATGAATTCGAATAATTCACTACATCACATTGTGGCCTTTTTAGAAGGACGTATTTGAAGGTTTTCCCAGCAAGTACTACAGTCTCCTGAAGGATTCATTGAAGAGACACAAAAGATCAAAACATGTTTCATATTTCATATATCTTTTCTTCTCCATTCCTCCAGTATTTTTTCCATTTTATGTCTCTGTTTTATGTAACCATTTTAGTGTGGTTGATGTATTATTCATAGTTTACAGAGAAGACAACATTTTTACAAGGACATCTGATCAAGTGACAAGCTAAAGAAGTAAAAATAATCCTCTATCCTGTTCTGTGACCTCCAGCCATGCAAACTATATTTTTGGATAGCAAGCTGTGACTGGAAAAAGAATCAGGTAAGAAGTTTTAATAGTTTCAAAAGAGAAGGAGAGTTGGAAATGGACTAAACAGCTCATAGATTGGTTTGGGGGAAATTGGACAGTAAAAGACACAAGGATGGCAAAATTGGAAGTGACAAATTTGGGCTGCTGAACAACTGCCCATTCATGTAAAAAAACATATAACACAAAGTGGGATCTCCTTATCCAGTCCAAAAATCTAGAGGGAGAAGAGGATTCAAAGAAATAAAAAGATTCATGTTTTTATATCAATAAAAGGCTTGTTTGCTAAGCCTAACTGAATCCTAGATTAATTCTTTGGAGAAATTAATAACAGCTACATGGTCAGATAGTCACATCATCATCTTAGCCTCAGCAGGAAGAATGTTAATTTTGGAGTAATGGAACAATTAGGTAATAACAAAATTGATTCTCCACAGACACTGGAGGAAAGCAAAGGAAGATAAGTTTGTCTGCATTAGCTAAATTTTGCTCATTTAGTTGTCTTTCTACCCATTTTAGGCTAAGAATAAAAAGACAATGTTGATATAGTTCACAAGAAGATTCCTGCTTGCTGTATTTTGTCAAACCTCAGAACTCAGAATATTCATAATATTTCATATGCTAAAAATATGTCATTTTCTATACCAACATAATCATTCCATTGCATCTTACCTGAGATTCATTATATTATATTATATTATATTATATTATATTATATTATATTATATTATATTATATTATATTATATTATATTATATTATATTATATTATATTATATTATATTATATTATATTATATTATATTATATTATATTATATTATATTATATTATATTATATTATATTATATTATATTATATTATATTATATTATAAAACAGGGAGGGGGGAAGAAAATAGATGATAGACAGACAGATCATTTTGGAAGATGTTTATACCCTGTGCTTTGTACTTGGATTATATTTTTCAGGCAAATGGCATCCATTTGAGAAATTTGCTACCAAAACTCTGGGCAAATGACTATTCTCGGAAACAAAAAGTTCTTCATGCAAACTAAAAAGACATTGTGCCTCTGGTTGAGTCAGTAGAAATTACATTTATCTCAGCAGGAAGTCTTTGCATATTTAATAAGTATTTCAATTGGAAATTTTCCATGTAAAGAACTGTCTCATCTGAAAATACCCATTTTATATCAAGGTTAGAGGATGGAGAAAAAGAAATAAATTATTCCAAAAACCAGGACAGGCAACAGAATTGTTTCTATTACTTGATTCTAAAGTAGGATTTTTTTTTTTAAAAAGGGAGAGGTGTTACAAATTAACTGAAGTATTTTCATAATGTAGTGATCAGTGTAACTACTTTTGAATCAAGTCTCTGGAATTTAAATTCAAAAATAGTGACATATTTATTTAAATTATTTTAAAATAAACCCTAATGTGATATTAATTCCGTTTTTTATTGCAACGACTGGACAGCCTCTTATATTGAGTGGCATGCTGTTTTGAGGATGTTGACTTTTGATAGAAGAAAAGTGTTGAATTATTGTTTATAGATTGCTGCTTTTATGTTTTTAAAACATGTTCCCCTGCTCTGATCCTATATATAAATCTTCATTGGTTGCTACATGGCTTCTGGATACAATCAGTGTTGATTATTACCATATATGGCATAGGGCCTGGATTTCTGAGGCTGCTTATCTCCAACTGGTTTTGCCCAACCAGTACAGTCCAGCAGAGTGAATGTACTCCTGGTCCCCTGCATTAAACATGGTCATTTTATGTGTTTCTTCTCTGCCGTGGCTTCCACCCTCTGGAACAACATCTCCCAGCTATAAGGATGGTTCTCTCCTAGAATCTAGAAAGCTTTGAAAACCTAGCTTTGATCTCAGGCCTGGGGTTAATGTTTTGTTTTATGGGTGGGCACTGTTTTATTTTGTTTGTGTCATTTTTAGTTCATTGTAATCCAGGCTGTTTGTGTGATTTTAGATTTTATCTGATTTTATAGATTTGGGGTGAAGGATGTATGCTTTTCAGAGTCTATTAAAGTTGGCAATGTTGAAAGTGTTTATTATGAGGATTAACAGTTGGAGACAATGGGGGAAAAAGGAAATGGGAAATTGCATGAATTGGCATACAGGCATACATCAGAGAAAGAGAACAAATAGGATTTAGGATATAAAAGCATGGTTCAGATCAATCCATAAAATAAATCAATAATAGAATTCTAATTTGCATCTAGCTCTACTGTTCCTTATGTGTATTCCAGGTGGTAATACTTCTCCCAATTGGGAGAATTTCCTTAGTTGTCTGAAGCCACTCTCAGAAGATACTCACCATTTTACCTCCCAGGATCTGTTTTTTCCCCTTATTCTCTCTTTAAGTCCCTCCCTAAGGATAGTTAAATGTTTCTATTCCTGCCTGGTATCTCAGAGTTTCCCCAAGTTTTGTCGGTTTCTGACCACTACCTAGGTTGACAGATTTAGAGTGGATTAATTATTTTTTTTAATGTAAACTTATTGGGATGGGACCATTCCATCTTTATTACCTGATATACTGTATATCTGTCGTGTTTATTTTTGAAAATTGCAAAGGGTATGTGTGTGTGTAGTGATGAGGGAGTTCTTCCTGGTAATCTGGTTCATTCCAATTTTGTGGCATTATGATTCTATCACAGTTTAGTAGTTTAGACTTAAGCTACAACTCTCTAATTTAGTTGAACATAAATTGCATTAAACATTTTCAACATTACTTCAGAAAAAAATGTGTGACCCTAAAAAGAAGACATTTGCATAAAAAACCAGCTGGATTTTTGTGTTTTTTAAAGAACAATAATATATAATACACCACATTTTATGAGAAAGCCATCAAAAGATATGCAGTTTTACGAACAGTGTAAGTAGGATTTACTTAATCTTTTACCATTTGTATTATAATTGCTGTGATTTGTCTAATCTCTACGTTAACAACTACAGTAATATTTAAAGATATGCAATCAAATCCCTAAAATATTCAACATACTTAAATTTAAGATTTTAATTCTGCAAAAAGCATTCTGCTGGTGTAAGCACCAAGCACTGGATACATTTCACCTTTAGAATGGCAAAACTAACTACAATCGTATCCTATTCTGGCATGCTGCTGAGACCACAATTAATTAGCAGACAGGAACAGCATTTGTTATGGTCCATAGACCAAGTAAACTAGAGAATGCTGACTGATAATTAGATGTTGACTAACTTAGATTTCTACAAAAGGTTTTGGCAGGTATCCAAGAGCTCTGTTCAATTAATGATTGTAATAAATGCTTTCTGGATTGTAAATGGGAGCCTAATCAAACCAGCACCTGTCACAGGTGTTCAATACTACTGACTATGTTATAGTTCTGAATCATCTATCTAAGGGTTTTTCTATAAGACCAGCTATAGAGGGTGGAAAACACTTCAACAGTTGTATTAAAAAGATTTGAATGTACAACAACATGATCAGAGTCCGTTGGATTGAGATAGGTGGCTATAGAAACCAAATAAGTAAACAAGCAAAAATTGTCTTCAGCTTGCTTTATTCCCAACCTGTGGCACATTCCAATTATATTTTATCAAATTTGCATCTGAACAAGCCTAACTCTATGGTTCGTCATTCTAACTCTAGTTCCTACATACACATGCAATAGATATACTAATCAACAATTAGGCTAAGTGATAGCTGGTTAGAGATCACTGATAAATCACTGGATTTTCCTACCATTACTTCCAAATTGATGGAATACTAATTCACAGAAAACATGCAGAACAAGAATGGTCAAATATGAGGTGTCAATGGATAAAGCTTGTACAAGAAATTTACCAGGGAAAACCAGATGACTTGAAAAATCACATACAGAAAAGTACACTTTTAATGATTGATATTATTTCTTATCTGTTATTCTGACACCTTTCCCAGGACCTCTACTCAGAGTTTGGCATCCTCAGTTTTTCTGCCTGAGCAGGGGTTGGACAAGAAGACCTCCAAAGTCCCTTTCAGCTCTATTAAACACATATGTATTTATGCTCTGGACTATAAACATGTAAACCCTGAAAAATACCTAGGCAAAAGAAAGACAGTAAAATCACTCTAGGTGTAGGAACAGTATAAAATATTAATATATGATAAATAATGGTACAATTAAAAATAATAGCACAGAGTTTTCTCTCTCTCCTTCCTTCCTATTTTTTTTCTTTCTTTCTCTCCCTTCCTCTTTCTTTCTTTCTCTGCCTTCTTTCTTTTTTCTTTCTCTTTCTTTCTCTCCTTTCCTCTTTCTTGCTCTTTCTTTCTCTCCCTGTGTCTTTCTTTCTTTCTTTCTTTCTTTCTTTCTTTCTTTCTTTCTTTCTTTCTTTCTTTCTTTCTTTCTTTCTTTCTCTCCCTTCCTATTTCTTTCTTGCTCTTTCTTTCTTTCTTTCAGCTGCTCTATGGCTAGCCACACAGATGAAGCAATAATCACAGAATCCAAAGAAATATCAGTGTTTTATACCATCACAGATGGTAGCAAGAAGCAACGAGCATATGTAAATAAAATTAGCGCTGAGAGTTCACCCATCCCAGCATTCTATTCATCCCACATGGTAATCACCTTCCCATATCCAGCAGCCCTTTCCCACAGCTAACCAGCATCCCGTTCCTAATTGGTGAAGCTAACTTCACTGTCCCACACCACAATTCACCCATCACCAAGCTGTGCTGCATTAAGTGAACCCCTAACACCTCCACCAAGTTAACATGCTTCCAGACATCCGTATCGTCCCAGTGATCTCTGGCCAGCTTGATTCCTTCATGCTGCTTCAATCACCATGGCTAGCCGACACCCTGCTGATGCATACTGTTAGCGCCCGCCGCTGTTGTGGGGGAAAGTGGATCCAAAGCTCCATTGCTGAGCTGATGTCTTAGCTGGCTTGGAGAGTTTGTGGCAGGCTTTATTTGTGGCTAGCCTTCATCAGCTGGTACATCTGATTGTGTTGAGCTGCAGCTAGAGCCGAGCGCAACACTTTCTCTCTTTCTCTCCCTTCTTCTTTCTTGCTCTTTCTTGCTTTCTTTTCTTGCTCTTTCTTGCTTTCTTTACACACATACACCTGGTCTGGGATGAACAGAATGATCTGGTGAGCTCCAGTCAGCAGCAGGCGGTAGGAAAAGAAAGAAAGGGAGGGTAGGGGGTGGCGTGCGGCTGCAGTCCTTCCAAAAGCAAAGCACCTCCATGCAATGGTGGCAGCGAGGCATTGAGCACTCCCTCCCCCACGCCAGTCCTCCCAAAGGCAAAGCGCCTCTGAGTGCAGTGGCAATGGCAGCAGTGGGGCCTTGAGCATCCCCTCAGGCTGCAGCCCTCCCAAAACACCTCCGTGGGTGGCAGAGGCAGTGGACCTGCCTCTGGCTGCCTCCCGTAAGCCACCCTGGCCTGCAAGGGAAGCAAGCAAGCATGGGAAAGGGTCAGTGCCACAATCTCTCACTTGCTTCCCAAGCTGCTTTGGCCTGCGAGGGAAAAGAGTGGGAGATTGCGGCATTGGAGTCCTTCCCTGTGCATGCTTGCTTTCCAAGCCAAAGTACCTCCATGTGTGGTGGCAGGGGGGGGGCAAGCAGGGCCTTGAGCACCCTCTCAGCCCTCCCAAAGTATCTCCATTTGCAGCAGTAGCAGCCAGCTGGGTCCGCCATCACCGCTGTACATGGAGATACTTTGGGAGGGCTGGGAGGAGAGTGCTCAAGGCCTCATTGCTGTCACTGCTACATGGTTGGGAGAGCACCACATGGTGGCTTAGCCAGCCAGCCAAGTCTGAGGATAGAGGGACAGGTAAGTAGGCTGGGCAAGGGCCGGGGAGCCCCAGAATGGCCGTGGGAGGCCCGGGGAACCCTGGAAATGGCTGGAAGAGGCCACAAGAGGCCCAGAGAGCCCTGGAGATGGCTGTGAGAGGCCTGGGGAGCCCCAGAGATTGCTGTGAGAGGCCTGGGGAACTCTGGAGATGGCCATGAGAGGCCCAAGGAGAGTGGGGGAGGGCTAGCGTGATTCGCAATTTTACCTGTGCAGGAAGGAGCTATTTCCTGAAGGGAGGGGCCAGGATCTTGGAAGCTTTTAGGCCGGCAGCAATGGCTGGCCTGGAAGGCAGGCAAATGCAGGCTGCAGGTATGTCGTGCATGTGCATGATGTTGCACATATGTGATAGAGACTGACTGGGCAGGGAGCGGAGAAGTGGGTGGAGAGGGGCAGGGCCAGCCAGAAGCCCGATTTACTCATTCATAACAACCGGTTTTATAGAACCATGCAGAACCAGTAGAATCCCACCCCTGGTCTTAATGCTGGCTCCTTGAATAAAGGAAAATAAATATTCAAAATCTAGTTGTGGAAACAAAATTGTTCCTGAGAATATACAAGGATAATGACATTGTATTAACTATTTCAAAAGCTTATAGGGACTTGCCATTCATCTTTTTTAATCCCTATGAGAAACTTCACTATAAAACTATTGAGCCGAACATAATTGTTGTTGGATCTCATAGTAGAGACTCATTTATTTGCTTATTTATGTTTTCTATTTCTAAACTGCCGATCTCCCTCATAGTCATGGTCACATAGAATCTCAATGAGTCTATGCAGCAGAATTGTCTCCTTGCTATACAAGATAAGGAAGAAAGATAATAACTTACTTGTAACCGAATTCTAGATAATAAAAGGGAAAAGTACAATTCATTGCATTGATTATAAGAAAAAATGCAAAGGTTCCAAAGGTTATGATGGAATATAATTCAATTTTCCCAAGCACAACAGTAGTTACAATTATTGAATAGTACAGACTCACTACAAACTAATTCAATACTTCCAACGAAAGGAAATAGCGTGAAGCATACGTTAATGAAACAGAAATAGGCATATTTTATTTGGCTCATATAATCAGGGAATATTTTTCATAAAGACTACAAACCTTAAACTAAAACAACTGAACCAAACAGAAATTGGTTAGCTCACTTTAATATCCCTTTCATTCCTTTTAATGTTGCTTTTATCTAATCCAAATTGTATACTGTTTTCAATAAAATCAATATACAAAGATAAATACTGGTAATATTAAATAATCCAAACAATATAATCAAGCCAACAAGTCAATTCAGTGTTGTCAGCAAATCAATCCAGGTAAATACAGCAGAAATTAATCAATGAATTTGCAAAAGTTCACCCACCTGTTCTATAACTACAATTATATTTAAATGTTGATCAAAATCTGCAGTTGACAAACAATGACCCTCAAAGTTATATTACAGTATTGTTAATCAGACTCTCATCTTCTCTCTCATTAAAGAATGACACTGGGATAAAATGGAGATCAAGATAGGACAATATTCAATGTTCCTGTACATAAAGTACATATAAATATATAAAGTATCTGCCCTCAACATGAAGAGTGTTTATTTATTTGCCATCTCTGAAACTTATAACTGAAAACCTTGGCTGAAGAAGGGAACTTGGCTGCCATTCAAACCAGTCAACTGGGAGGGAATCTAACCTATTTTCAGAATGCTTGAAAATTTATCTTGGTGTGTTTTGTAACTTGCTTTCTTATTAGATGTTACAAATGTATTACTTCATGTGTTATTGCTTTCTATGGTAACATCTCTGCATCAGTCTGTAGCATTCCTAGCTTCAATCTGAAAGTATAATGTGAATTCCTTCATTAAATTTTCCTTTTGGATTTCATTGAAATGTAGGAATGTAGGGACACTGCTGATCTCTGTAAAAATCATTATGCGATGAAAGACAACATATTTTCACATTTTTCTTGATCATCTTGTAACTGAGTTATTTCAAGAACATTACACTACCCAATGATAATTTGATCAAAATATTATCTTTTGAAAGAAAGAGCAAAAACAAATTCTTTGCAATAAATTGAATGACAATAATTACAAAGAAGTGCAGCAAAATTTCTATAAATTTATAATTTCAGCTTTCCTAATAAATGGCCATTTTCATAAATAAATCCTATTATTTAATTGAAATCTTTCTGGTAAGTTGAAACTGTGGATTCAGCTTTTATTTCCTGTAGTAACAGAATAAAAATACTCTATCGCCTACGTTATGGCCCTTTAAATATTTAGATAGTACAATTGCATCTTATCTTAATACTCTTTTCTCCAGGCTCAATTTACACAACTCCTTCCATTTTTCTTTAGTATACTTAGTCCTCCAAGAATATATTTCTCTATTGAAGATCATTACTTCAAATCACTTTTATTGAAGGCAAAGTCAGATCAGATCAGCTTGTTCTTCCTTTGATCTTCATATAGTCAACTGAAAGCATTTTATACAGATGCAACTATATGATTCCAAAACTGCATGTGTTCAACTACGTGTGTGATCACTCTTTTTGGAAGATATTTATTTCTATATTTGCAAGTATTCTGCCTTTTCTTCCAAGAATTTATTGTTAGCATATAAAACATTATTTACTACATTTTCTCCTAACTACAGGTGTGAAATAAAGAATGGTTGATCCAAAATTATTCAGATAACCTCTGTATTTGGGAGTGGAACTGATACATTAATCATGACACTTCAGTGATACCTCACCTTCATGGATATGGTTACACATCTTTATAGTTCCTTCACCCTTCTAAATCCACAGTGCTCTTTCTTTAAATAGCATGACAATATGGATAAAGCTTTTCTATCTCCTCCAAGAGCACCATCCCAGCAAATGTGATGGTGTCCTGACCCAGGACTCAGACTATGTTATCAGGAAACTATCAAGAAAAATGTCAAAAAGGTTGAAAGAAAAGATTTCCAAAGCAAAACTACACATGGATTTGAATTTTTTAGAGCCCATTCAAGATTTAAGATAGGAGTCAAAATATGACTCTGAAGGCTCATATGGGGAGCACAGAGGAGTAAACAGCCATGAGACTGTCTGGTGGTCTGAGAGCCCATCCTCCTATGGCTTTCATCTTTGTCTCCTCAAATTTTAACTTTTTGATACTTGTTTATATTTTAAGATTTTACTGTACACTGCCCAGAGTCCAATTCTCAGGAAAACGAGCAGTTTAAAAATGTGAAAAATAAATACATAAATAAAAATATGCCTACAAAAAACTTGGGCTCGGGGCATCCTTTTTAAAAATACAACTTGTCCACATACAATCTATAATTTAAAAAAAGTAGAACAAAACTTCCTCACACTTCCTTATTCATGTAAATTCATCACCATCTGTTATTTTATAAACTATTCTTGTGAAAGTCAGTGTATTACCTGAGGATTAGGCCAGAATATATCTGATTTTAAAAGGGAGTAATTTTTTTTTCAATTAAATTCTGTAACAAGCACACCATAGTTTTATTTTTATTCAGTTTAAGTATCTTCCTTGTTTCTTTCTCTTTAATTTTGAGGATGGGGGGCAAGTAAAATTACTGAAAATGTAGGCTAACATCTATTGATTAAATTAATGAGCCCAGCATTTTTGTTTATGAGTTTTTCTTCCTATCTACATTTCAGATTTTTGTTTTCAAAACATTGTGAGAGCCCTGTTTAACAGATAGATTTGTTTTTCTAGGCACAAAAGATTCAACACCACTGAATAGTTTGCTTTTTGCTATTTTTCTAAGAGTTGTTTATACTTTGCTAATGCTCCTCAGATAAAACATCCTAATACAATTCACAATTTGAGCAACCTCCATTACAACTCTGGTTACACTGTAGGTTCTCCACCTACTTTTATTTTCAGAGACCACTGTTAGAAGTCTTCATAATTAATTTCATTCTACATTTTCCAGTGCTTTTATTGAGCTTCTTTTAAAATCTTACTTTTCTTTTCTTACAATATTTCTCCAGTTGGTGTCATTCTTTATTATCTTTCCTTGTCTTTTTTGTTTGATATGAAAGGCTGTGCCCTGTTGTCATGTGTTCTTATTGCCTAAGGCTTTTATCTTGAACTTTTCTTGGCCACTCTAATAGCTTTTTTAAAAACACCACTTAGTAGTTTTCTTATTTGAAGTCTTAGAAGTATATTTTCTGCTTCAGTTTTCACAATATCTTTTATCTTTTACTTCATCTCTTTAGTTCTCCTTTGAATAAATTTAGTGCATTACACTGTGCCTTATCCTGATCTTAGTTGTAACTTTTCAGATCATACTATGCTAACATATTCTTTAATGTTGCAAAGTTAACCCATATATCTGAACCAGTAATTAATAGTCTCTTCCATAATTTACATCTGAGAAAATCCTAGCTGAACAGATTTCACTGTTTCTTAATATGTAGTCTCTTTGATTCTGATATTATTGTTTGGATGTTCATGTTCATATTTATATTGCAGATATTATTTAAAAATTATCTTTACAATACTTCTATTTACCTTTATTATTGCATTTACCCAGCTCAAAGTTTTTGTGATTCCAAGTTATTTCTATTTTTCCAATTTGGATGACTGAAAATCTCCATGGGCGAAACTATTAATTGCCCAGTAAATAAATACTGCTGGTAGATGACATGTTCAAACAGCAAGGACCAACAGAAGCATCAGCTGAAATATGTTTCCACACCAGTTTTCAGCTTTCTCAAAGTTGCCCCTATAAACGAGTTAAAGTGAAGCAGTTGCTTCTAGATGTGAGGGATCAAAGAATAATATTGCCACTTAATCCAATTTGGCAACATGTTCTAAATAATAGAAGGCTTCCAAGAGAATGTGTGAAATATTAAATTGCTCCCTACCAGTTTTGTTGTTGCCACCAGTGTCTTTAATGTTAGCATACAAGTAAAATTAGAATATAACTACTATATCAGATGGAAGGCAAGTATGACAGCATATATTGGAGAATATCCTTTAGAAAGAACAACTACTGAAACTGTGTGTGTGTGTGTGAGAGAGAGAGAGAGAGAGAGAGAGAGACAGAGGCAGAGGCAGAGGCAGAGACAGAGACAGAGAGAGACACACAGAGAGACACAGAGAGAGAGAGAGACAGAGTGAGACAGAGAGACACAGGGGGAGAACTGGTACTTATAGAAAGGGGAACTTGTGTGATGGATTGCAGTGAAACAGATCAGAACAGGATAGGAGACAGGATAGGAGTAGGGACATTTTAGGGATAGTCACTCCCTAAAATGTCCCAGAGTATACCAGTTAGAGTAAGAGTAATAAGATTTTAGTTTGGCAAGATACTGTCCATTGTATTTAAGCAAAAAAAAACCTGAATCTGGCTAGATTGTTCTATATCCTTCTTCAGTTTAGCTGATAACATGTCATATTATCACTGATTGGAAATTGGATTAGGGTTAGGCAGGATTTTATGTTTAGAAACTTATCATGACATATAATTGAATACTGGAGAAATTACAAAATAGTTTCTTACTGAATAGTATGCGATGCTCCACTGTTTGCATGATTACTTTAGCTTATTTTAGTGGGCACTGTAAACATTTTACTGTGAATGGGATTTAGCAAGCACATTTAAGTTCAGTTGATTTTATATGAAATGTATACAGTCCTTTTAGCTTTTATTAATTTGTAATTCTGTGTTATACTGAACAAAAATAAATGTGTGTTGGCCAAATCTTTTAACTTGAGAAGCATGCTACCTTCCAAGAGGAGAAGTGACAGAATAGCTGTCAATACCCATCAAGCTGAATAACTATTCTTTCCAGTTCAGTAATCTGAAAATAAAAGTATTACAATAGCATCTATAACCGCATATCATATTTGATTTCAATGCTATAAGAAGGCTTTGGCATCTTCTCTAGCTGATCACCAAAAGACATTGAGTAGGTATAGATTGAAATGCTATTATGATAGAGCTAAAAGTCATCTTCACTCATATAATGGAAAGAGCAATGACCATTATAATGCAGTTTTATCTATTGCTAAAAAATGGATAAAGAATTGGAGATCAGGTATCTGAGCCCAATTATTTTCTTGAGTATGGTTTTAATTGGTCAAGGAAAGATTCTTCCATCTTGATCTCAATATGATTATTATCCCAATAAATATTTGATTATGACCATAATTGAGTCCAATATTTGAGTCCAACATTGAGCTTGTACTTCAACATACCTACCATCTAAAATAAGGCCTCAACAGAAAAAGAGTAAGGCAAAATACATGACTTGTATGATGTAATATTTCTGTTGATATGGGCCAAAGTCTGCCCTCACTGTCAGGCATTTCTATTCCCTGGAGAAATCATTGATTGTTGTTATATGAATGGAAAGGTCACAATAGGCAATTTACAACCTCTACCTAATTAATTCCTCCATTTATATAGCAATGATAAATCTGCTGTAAACCATTTCAAGAAGAACATCAGACAATAAAACTGCCTCTTCCGAATGACATGGTGCCCAAGATGTCCTTTCAATGTTTCTCTGCTTAAATAAGAAAATATGACCCATTGTTGTGGTTAGCCGGCAGCAGGTGCAGACGGCTGAGGACAGCGAGGATTCAGATGATGGACCAGGATCATTAGGGAATGGACTGCTGCCTTCAGAGATTGTGGGGGCTGGCAGCAGTGATAAGAAGGTTCCCGAGAAGCCTGTGCCAAGTGCACGTGCATGCAGGATTGCTCAAAGGAAAGAACAGTTACAAAAGTATGGGCAAGTCGGGAGCAAGGCTGCAAGGTAATGGCCCTAATGGCCTTCAAGAAGATAAAAGTCAGCTGTGAAACTAACCTTCTTTTCAGAAGGCAAAGAAGTTTTAAACTCAGCGTTGTGGACATTACAGTTGATATTTGAAGACTCTTGTAAATTATTTCTTATGTGTTGTTCTTTGTCAGACTTGAAAAAACTTGGCAAGGTTCTTTCTTGTTGGAGCTAATTAGTTGGAAGCAACCTTTTATCTGTGAAGAAACAGGATTCTTAGCTGAAACTTAAAATGATTGTACTGCTGCAAGAATGGGATTCAAATTTTTTAACCAGTGGGTGTGGCTTAGATGATGGGCATGGCTTGGTGGTCATGTGACTGGGTGGACATGGCTTGGTGGTCATGTTATTGGCTGGGTGTGGCCAACTCAATATTTTATTTATTTATTTATTTATTTATTTATTTATTTAATGGTTTTATATACCGCCCTTCTCCTGAAGCACTCAGAGCGGTGAACAGCCAACTAAAATATATATAAATTACAAATACAAATACAATTAAAAGAGAATTAAATTATAGGCTGCCGTTTAAAATTTAAAACTCCCGATTAAAAATAAGCTACAATTTTCATACCCCAACCAATCAATTCTAAAACCCCTTATTTAAAATCCCATTTGAAGTCAGCTCAGGCCGGCCTGCTCAAAGAGCCAGGTTTTCAGATCACGTCTGAACGTCCTCAGGTCAGTGGTTGCCCGTAGTCCCGGGGGCAGCCCATTCCAAATGGTAGGTGCCCCCACAGAGAAGGCCCTATTCCTTGGGGTCAGCACATAGGCAGCACATAGATGCCGTCGGGACCCAAAGGAGACCCTCTCTGTGGGAGCGCACCGGTCAGTGGGAGACTACTGGCAGAATGCGGTCTTGTAAATATCCTGGTCCGATGCCATGGAGCGCTTTAAAGGCCAAAACCAATACTTTAAAGTGAACCCAGAAGGCTACTGGTAACCAATGCAGCTTGCGCAGGAGAGGCGTCACATGGGAATATCTCGACGCCCCCTAACCACCCGTGCGGCTGAATTTTGCACCAGTTGGAGCTTCTGGGTGCTCCCCGTAGAGGGCATTACAGTAGTCGAGACAGGAGGTGACCAGGGCATGGGTGACCGTGCGTAAGGCATCCCGATCAAGAAAGGGCTGCATCTGGCGTAACAGGCGAACCTGATAAAAAGCCCCCCTGGAGACGGCCGTGATGTGATCTCCCAAAGACAGCCGTACATCCAGGAGGACACCAAGATTGCGAGCCCCTTCTGTGGGGGTCAAGATCTCATCCCTAATAGCCAATGACGGAGTCAGCTGACTATATCGGGCCGCCGGAAACCACAGCCACTCAGTCTTGGAAGGGTTGAGTCGAAGCCTGTTCCCGCCCATCCAGTTCCGCACAGCCTCCAGGCAATGGGACATGACCTCCACAGCATCGTTGGGGTGGTTTGGGGTGGAGATGTAAAGCTGAGTGTCATCAGCATAGAGATGGCATTTCACCCCAAAACCACTGAGGATCTCTCTCAGCGGCTTCACATAAATGTTGAACAGAAGAGGGGAGAGGACCGACTCCTGAGGCACCCCACAAACGAGGGGCCTAGGGGTGGACCTCTCTTCCCCGTCAACACAAATTGCGAGCTGTCCGAGAGGAAGGAGGAGAACCACTGCAAAACGGTGCCTCCAATTCCTAACCCCTCCAACCGCCGCAATAGGATACTATGATCGATAGTATCAAAAGCCGCTGATAGATCTAATAGGACCAGGACAGAGGAATAATCTCTGTCACAGGCCCTCCAGAGATCATCAACCAATGTGACCAATGCTGTTTCAGTACTATACCCAGGCCTGAAGCCCGATTGGAATGGATCTAGGTAGATTGCTTCCTCCAGGTACTGAGGGAGCTGACACGCTACCACACCAGAAAGGGGAGGTTGGAGACAAGACAATAGGTTATTAAAAAGAGCCGGATCCAGGGAAGGCTTCTTGAGGAGGGGTCGCACCACCGCCATTTTCAGGGCGGTAGTAAGAGCCCCCTCCATCAATGAAGCATTGGCAATCCCCTGGAGCCAGCCTCGTGTCACCTCCCTGGAGGTAGAAACCAACCAGGAAGGGCACGGGTCCAGTAAAAATATGGTGGCATTCAGCCTCCCCAGCAATCTGTCCACACCCTCCAAGGTCACAGGATCGAACTAATAAGGGTTAACGGAAAGGCAGTTTCTGTAAGCAACACCAGAATGTTTCCTTCCTGACTTCCTTACAGGATTAGGCCAGTAATTTCTTCTAACAACCGGTTCTCCGAACTGCTTAGAATGTTAACAACCGGTTCTAGTGAATAGGTGCAAACTGGTAGAATCCCACCCCTGTACTGCTGCCTTTGTCTTGTGTTTGCTCTCTTGGAACCAGGTTGGGTCCGAACACCCACTGGGCTAGAAGTTGTCAAGGAATTTCTTAGATATTAATACTACATTGTCCTGAAAAGTTCAGCTGATAAAAAGTTCAGAAAGCACCACATGCTTAAAACTGAAGAATTAGTATTTCATTCATCCTTTCCTTAGCAAGTCGTTCCTTAGTTTTAATATTAATTCACATAAAGCACAATTTAAGTTAACTTTTTTCATTTAACCATAGGAATAGTGTGTTTAAGATTTTTTAAGAGGCAGCCAATAGTGCTATGCTAGACATTTAATCATTTTAAGGGATATTTTTTATAAATGAATCAAGTCATCCCTTAGGGTTTTCCTTGAGAGGAAGGTAAAGGGCAATGATTTCATCTTATATAACAATAAATAGCCACAATGAAAATTTAATTTGTCAAAAAATAGTTCTATTAAGCTGAGGTCTGATGCCACTTCAAACACATTTCAGTCTCAGCTTCATTATACCTTATTTTGAGGATGCAAAAAGGAATATTATTTCCAGAATACTGGAGTATATTAATTTTGTAGAGGCATGAAAAATATGAAAAAGGAAATAAGTTTAAGGAAAAGAAATAACTTTAAATAAGTTACTCTTCTCCAGGTAGAAAGGCCTTTGATCTAGCAGATGCTTCTTTTGATGCCAGATCAGTGTTATAGGTCATAGAGGGACTATTAATAAATTCACCTCCATAGTCTGTAAAATAGCTCTTCAAAATATTTAGCCATAAATTATGCCCATTTTTCTCATCTCTTCTGTGGCAGAAGAACATAAGATTTTTATCAAAAGTGTCTCAGAATACAAGCAACAGACATGTACATAATATAGATCATTTTAGCTCATTCTTTGTAGATAGCCATTTTCTTTTCAGCTTTCATTATAGATTAAAAATATTTATACATATTATATGTATTATTCATATTATGCTTATAAGAGCTTATAAGTAAAAAAACATAGTCCAAAAATTTCCAATTGTCTTACTGTTTCATATAATAATCAGTATATCAGTCAGTTTGTAAAATAATTCCAAATCTTTGGATGTTTTGAGAAGCATTAAGTAAAAGTTGAAATTTAGAAAAATATATTTTAACTGTAGTTAAAAGCTTTTGTTTCAGCAACTAGTGGAAGAAAAAGAAGGAAACAACAGACCCTATGGGACAATGGCAAAGATAGGATCAAAGTCATGGATTATTTAGGGAATTCAGATCTCATCTTTATTGTAGACAATAGAGAGTTAGTGTTCACCTAGTCTAACAATCTGTTTCATAATGACTAGGAACATATCTTTGGGAAGCTTATGATTGTAAAAAAAATATTAAAAATTATTAAACATTTATCTACTGTTTGGCTCTTTTATCTTGTATTGATTATATGATACAAAGGATTTCTACAGGTGAAGTTGGTGTCAAAATGTTATTGGATAGGGACAAGGGGAAATGTGGTGGACAAAGTCAGGATTAACTTCAGAGTTGCCTTGACATAAAATAAAGAGGATAATTATATCCTAACATATATAGTCAGTTGGACTGAGATGGCCTACTATAGAAATTGAATAAATTAATTAAAAATAAAAAACATTCTTTTAGATTTGAGGTGTGTAAGATATTACAAAAATTGACAAACTAACAATGATCAAAGCTTTTTTTTTCCCCCTGCATTGCATGTTTGAAAGATGTGGCCTTTCAGACTGCTCCTGTTTCATTCTAATCCTCTTTGGGAGCCACAATGTTAGAACTTGACAAAGAAGAAAGCAGAATCTCCTATAAAGGCTGCAGCTGTCATTTTCAAAATGGATCTTTGTTAGAAATGTCACTAACAGTGTCACCTTTCCTAGTATGCTAAGTATCAATTTTGTTTTTCCAGTTCACATGGGAGATGCTTGTCCAATTTGTTCTTAGGTTGTTAGACACAAAACAGCCATTTAGTTAGCTCGGCTATTTTATCAGGTTAAAATAAGAAATTATAGAGCCATCATTTCATGGTGCATTACATCTACAAACCTTTTGTTATAACTTAATCAATTGTATTTTTTTCAAACATCTTTATTTTTTCAATCAGTCATTATACTGTGATAATTGTTGGGAAAGTTCTGTGTTCTATAAATTTAATCATCCACCATCTAAGCTGATCCCTTGGGAAAAAAATTCTTTAATTTCTTCATACTGCTGCTGTTCTCAGGAGGCATTTCCCATATACTTTTAACTTTGCTTTCATAGATGGGAAGAGAGCAACATTTAAAGGCCAGTGGGGATTTCTGTGCTTTCTAAAAAGAAAAGTTGATTTTCTCAGAACTTAGAGAATTGCAAGAAGAGCGCTAAAAACTATAGTGTGAAATGAATTCTGTCTTTCCCTATGATGGGGAAAATGACTCTGAAGGTGATAATGAATAATAGAAAGGACTTAAAATAAACTTTTAATGTAGATTTTTAGAACTATGTATTTTTAACACAGAATTATTGGTTCTATGTATTATTGTATTTGATATAAGTGTATTTGATTGTTGTGTACTGCTTTGGTAATTTTGGGGCAGGGCAAGGCAATATGTAAATAACATAAACATGTACATAAATACAGACTTTTTCTATAAATATGAAATAGCAGACACTTTATTATCTAGTGCAAACTATCTACATGTCCTAACCTGAGACATAGTTTTGAAACCAGGAAAGTCTCACCGTATAGAACTGGAAGATGAAAAGACAGGACTATATTCTTGTGACAATGACAATGACTTCTCCCTCCTTCCCTGCACACACTATTTTCTGAAATAAAGACAATGCCTTGTTTGTCTATTCCAGTTTAAGTCATCTTTTTCTTTACTGCTAAAGGAAATATCTCAAAAGAAGATTGGTTCCAAATTAAATGTCAGTCAAGAACAGGAATTCCATTGTCAATCAGACTTGAATTGGTTCACTGTTTTTGAAGATTACTCATTTCATTTACAATGCTTGTTTAATAAAACGTCCTTCAATTATGACAGGTCTCTCTCCCCACACCTTCTTACCTATCACAAAAACAGCATGAACTAATACTATAGCCAGACCTTCACAGAGGACTAAGCTACTAAAACTTACACTTAGGAGAACAGATATATTACCTGTTATTTACAGTGCTAGCAGCTGTTCATTTCATTTTCTTTTCAGAAAAGAGAGGTTGTATTTTCCAGATAAATATAGCTATATGTATGTACGTTAAATTTTCTCACAACTGATAGTAATTATACTTTTTATAGTTATATAAATTAGGCAATTATAGATATAGGGGACTAGAATTTAATCAAGTCATCTTTAGGCATATATGCATTTACTGTGCATTGTTTTTTCTTTCTTCCTTTTATTCTTTCAGAAATTTTATTTTCTTGTTTTTGTGGTTCTTCTTCCAAGGACTAATGTGAAGAATCCTTTTAGTGTTATGGTTGTCAAATGCAATTGCTTATAGACTTTGGAGGTTGTGCTATAAAAAGGCTATTGAAATCTAGATAAAAATTGAATGAATGCTTGAAAAATGTACATTGTGCACATTTATTTCAGTTCTTATTTTTTATCTACATTTATCTTCTCCTGTGTAAATACTTGATATTGCCAAGAATTGAAATGAGAAAGGAATGGATCCAGTCTTGCTGGCTCTGTCTGCAAAATTCACTTTTCTGTCTATGCTGTCAGGTAGACAATATGAACTTTGAGTTGAATATAAACAAATACAATAAGTTTTGCAGGTAATTTTTTTTTGTCTGCCATGAATTCTAACATATGGAAAGATGAATGTAAGACTTTTATCAAGAATCAATTAATAAAATAATGAACAACAAAATATGGTCCTTTCTGAAGAACTACTCTTTCTTTTTCTTCATGCTTTTCAGCTTTTTGAAAGACTTATATATTTGTATATATTTAACATCTTGACATGGAAGGTCAACTATGTCATCTAGCACTGTCTCTGATTCCTCACTACTTTCTCCATAATCTCTCTAAAGAAGAGGAGATTATATGGAAATTGGCTGGATTGTGTCTAGCTATATATGGGACTTCAGACAAGCTCACAATTACTATGGAAACCAAGAACTCCTTGGCAAAACTGGGTCCTTTCTGAAGGGCAAGGAGGCTTACTTTCTCAATACTAAAAGTTTAATAACACAAAATGTACTGGCGGTTATATTTAAGAAAACTGTTAATTTGCATAATGGAATGTGAAAACGACTTGTAGACTGGAGGAAGAGCCATAACCCAGACAACTTTTGCTTATCTCAACCCATAGAAGAAAATAAGGATGGGAAGCACTTTTCTCTAAATAAATGTAATGGAAGAGAAAAGTGCTTTCAGACTTGCAAAATTCTTTTACTGTAACCTTACAATAAAGGTAATATCAGTATTTTTAGTTTGTGCTTCTTATCTGTACTACGTTGAAGGGCTGACAATTTTTAATCCATTTGAGATCCTCGATTAATGTATCCATTATCCTAATGAGCATTATTTAATACATATTTGTTATCTTGCAATGAAAACCAATCCCAATTCCTACCTTAAGAATACTATATTGCAATTTCTAATTGAGAATACTTAAATGTGCCCCTGTACCTATGATTCTTTTCAAAATGAAACACTAAAATAATGTTTTTAAGAGCACTTCAAGGCAAATAAGTTTTATGCACAGCACTCTTATCAATCTAGTCTAAATAAATGTATAAGATTCTGAGAACTTTATTGAAAATAATTGACAGAAAGCAGAGGTAAGGCTTTGGGAAAGGAGGCAATAATGAAATATAGAGCAGAAGCAATGTGAGAAGGTTACCTATTTTAACTATTCAATAAGATAGTTATCTGCATTAATCTTACTTTGTTTGGAGACAATAAAGTGATGCAGTATCTTGTTTATCTGGATCTGTAAGACTAAATATAAGACCCACTGATTTTTTTAATCACATAGGTATAAAGGATGCTTTCCCTACTAAGGCTGACTAAAAGAAGTTTGGAATGGAAAGGAAGATTGTAAAAAAAAAACCAAAAGCAATCTTCAGTTTTGGGTAAATAGGAATATTACCAATGGTGGGATGCTGCTGGTTCACACTGGTTCTAGAGAACTGTTAGCTCCGGTGAATGGTTGTCCCTGCATCCCCGGCCCCTGCTATTTTATGTCCTATATTTCCTTATTTTTAGCTCAGCTGATTTGCACAGCAGAGTGGATTACCACACCTCAGCTGTTTACTCACCAGCACTGACATAGAAGCGCAGTCTCGTAGAACTGGTAGTAAAAAAAAAAATGAATCCCTACCACTGGTGTTACTATCAGTGAATTCCCTAATGGAACCCATTAGCAATAGTCTTCAGATCTTCCAGATTCTACTAACTCTTGATATTCTGTGTAAAAATGTGGATTTCCTACCTGTCTTTAATGCCTGTGCCATCCAGCTATCTTAAGCAGGGATTTACATTGTCCTAACTGTAATTCTATACTTTTACTTGATTGTAAGCTCTAATTTATTTTTATTTATTTATTTGATTTCTCAATTGCTTACAAGATAATAGATATAAGTAAGAACATAGTTATGAATACATGTATACATATAAGAAAAATAAAATATAAAAGAAACAATAGGACAGGGATGGTAGGCACATTGGTGAGCTAATGCACGCCCCCTACAGACCTCTTAGTAAAAGGGTGAGGTCAATAGTAGACAGTCTAAGGTTAAAGTTTTTGGGGTTTGGGGAAGAAACCACAGAGTCAGGTAGAGTATTCCAGACATTGACCACTCTGTTGCTGAAGTCGTATTTCCTGCAATCAAGTTTGGTGCGATTAACCTTGAGTTTGTATCTATTGTTGTTATGGTTGAAGCTGAAGTATTCATTGACAGGTAGGACATTGCAATGTATGATTTTATATACTATACTTAAATCAGACCGAAGGCGGTGTAGTTCTAGGTTTTCAAGGTCTAGAATTTCGAGTCTGGTGGCATATGGTATTCTGCAATGAGTAGAGGAGTGAAGAACTCTACTTGTGAAATATTTCTGGACTTTCTCAACTATGTTAATATCAGATATATACTGTGGGTTCCAGACTGATGAGCTGTATTCGAGTATTGGTCTAGCAAATGTTTTGTATGCTCTAGTTATTAGTGTAATATTACCAGAGAAAAAGCTACGTAAGATTAGGTTAACAACTCTTAACACCTTTTTGGTTATGTAGTTACAGTGGGCTCTAGCACTTAGGTCATTTGAGATGAGTACTCTAAGATCCTTGACAGGGTTTGGATCATCAACAAGGTCTTGACTATTCAGCCTGTATTTTATTTTCTGATTTTTTTTTTCCAATATGTAGGACAGAGCATTTATTTGTTGAGATTTGAAGTTGCCATTTTTTTGACCATTCTGATGCATAGTCAAGGTCTTTTTGAAGTGTAGCAGTATTGTCTGTGGTGTTGAATAGCTTTACGTCATCAGTGAAGAGAACACAGTTGCTCTTGATATGATCACAGAGGTCATTTATGTAGCGTATGAAAAAAGTTGGTCCTAGAATACTGCCTTGGAGGGCACCACCGTTGACAGGTACAGAATTTGATAGGACTCTCCCAATTTTGACCATTTGTTGTCTGTTTGACAGGAATGCTTCTACCATTCTAATGCTTAATGGAATTTCCTTTCTTCCTTCTATAACATGCAGGACTGTGGTATAAAAGGATTTTGAAAGCATTGATTGAACATAGTGATGGACATACTTGGAATTAAAGGACAACTTGCTACTATAATATGTAGTGTACATTTCTTTTCAGAATAAAATAACCCATTCATATTCCACTTTAAACCCTATTATTCTTTGCTATGAATGTTTTTTTTCTTGCCTAATCCTGCTTAGAACCCAAAAGGTATATCAATATTCAGAGAAGAGTGACATTTTAACATTCAACAACTTATAGCTCTATATAAAATTAAGCACACTCTTAATAAAAAAGGCATATATGAAATGTCCGAAGCTGTCAGAATGTGCCATCTATGGATATTGGAGAAACAACTTTATTTATGGTTTCATAATCATGGGTGTGTATGTATATTAAGAACAACATTTAGATTCAATTTTAAAATTGTTAGTCACAATCATATGTAACAAGAAATATTAGTACAATCAAAGATTTTTTTAAAAAGCCAGAATATAATATTTTGCAAAGTGATCATAGTTGTATTAAAATCATTATAATTAACAATTAATCAGTTGGATTGCCAATTCTGAAAAAACTGAAAGAATTCAACTATTATATTCTGGTTAATGGAACATGAAAAGTTAGGAGCCAGGCTCTTGAAGTCCTCTTTAAGACAGATTCTGCTAGAAAACTGATTATTGTATACTTGTCACTATTATTTATTAAATTAATATAGTGATTCCCCTTTATAGAGCTCAATTCTACATAATTGCATGGATAGAGTCTCTGAAATTGAATGTCTGTCTCAGAAGCAATTTTTATATGGGTCTCTTAATTAATCAATATGACATGAAAAATATATGAAAAATCATATAAATATAAAAGGATCTGTTTGGTATAGTGGTTAAGGTGCTGCCCTAGAAACCAGGTAACTGTGAGTTCTTAGTCCTGCCTTAGGCATGAAAGACAGCTTTCTTTCTTTCCTACATTTCCATAAGCAGAAGTTATCCCCCTCTTGAAATTTCTGCTTCTAGAACATAAGTATCTAAGTGCTGCCTTGTGTATTTCCTGTAAATGAAAATTCTTTCTACAACAGCCCTTGGAGGTCATAAAGGTGGAGATAAATTAATAGGTCTACAGCCACCAAGTAGAAGATCATTATTATCTCCTGTCAGATCATGCAGGAGAAACATATTATGAGCCCCATCTTACAAGAGAATGTCACCTGACAGGATTCAGGAAGGCAGCCTTTTATGCCATAGTTCCTGTTTTTTGGAATATCATCCCCTGATGATACTCCAAACCTGCTGGCTTTTCATAAAGAACTTTCACATTAAAATGTCTATGGAGATTCTCAATCATCAGGCATCTCCAACCTTGACAACTGTAAGACTTGTGGACTTCAACTTCCAGAATTCCTCAGCCAGCAAAGTCTTAAAGTTGCCAAGGTTGGAGACTCCTGATCCAGATCATGGTTGCCCCAAAGGTGCTTTTCAGAAGGCAACTAAACTTTTTTAAAACTGAAGAAGCTTCTTGGATTAGAAGTGAAACATTTTCAAGGAAAAAGTCACCTTTTGAAAAGTACCTCTGGGTTTCACATTAAAAACTTTGCTCTCAAGACTGGGCCACAATTCTATTATTCTATTATTATGGGTTATTCTATTGTCTGGTATTCTCAGCTGCTATTTATGTGGTCTTATTTCAAAGAATAACAGAGTTGGAAATGACCTTGGAAGTCATCTAGTCCAACTCCCTGCTCGAGCAGGAAAATCTATTCCAAATATTAGCCTCTACCTAGGATCAAACTCACAACCTCCTGATTGTGAGGCTAGAGCTCCACTTCTAGACCACCAGAGCTGCCCTAATGTTTATGTTTTATGTTTATGTTGTTTATGTGTTTAACCACTGGTTGTGTTTTAGTTTGTTTCTATTTGGTTTTAATTGTTAGCTGCCCAGAGTCATGTATATGAGATGGGTGGCCATATTATATTTTTATCTCTCTGTTTTCTATCCTTATCTTTACATTTAAGACTCAAACCTGGATTTTTGCCAGTCCTAATACAATGCATTAGCTTCAATACCACATTGGCTATTGATCAACTTCATGTTCATAAATCAACTAAAGTGAAGAATAAAATCAACTAGCAGTTGCAACCATTTGAAATTATGAACTATGTATTACATGTGACTAGTATAACATTAAGGGCAAATTTCCTATGAATATTTTTTTATGAAAAATTAAATCCAAAATCTTGCTCAGTATAAAAAGCAAAGCTAGTAACCTTTTCAGATCTAGTCCTTGAAATTATCTCAAGTTAATAGATTAAATTAAGGGCAGCTGTGCAGCTGACAGGCAAAATAATGGTAACATTTTGCTTGCCATTGCACTTTGTGGGTTATTTAGGTCTTGAGAATAAGCATTAGACCATAAGTATTTTCAGTTATTTAGGATCCATCTTGTATTACACTATATATGGATCATATTTAGAAAAAAAAACAGAATTGTTAATGAAGATTTGTTTATGGGCATTTTTCCTCAAGGTTTCCCTCTTATGACATCTGTTTAGTCATTATTCCCGAGGAGATTGGAGCAAATTAAATCTGAGAAAAATATTAATAGATGATATGCACATTTTTTCAATTCTTGAACTTTCAAGCACCAATGTTCAGCTTTTCTTTTCTTGATTACAGGGCAATATTAAAAGATTTGTGCTTCAACTAGAGCTTGGCACAATCTCAGCATATGATAGTTCCCTGAGGTGCTGCAACCTTTTCAGAGGAGTTACATAATGAGAAAGTTTAAGCAGAATTAAGCAGGTGGAATTCTTTTCTGGTGCCCAAATTCTCTTTCTAACAAATTTGCCTTTGAAGATCATTTTCCAGTTTTTCTTCTAAAATGTCAGGCTGCAATGCTGGACCAATATATAACTGCACAGTTCATAATAAATTTAACTGTACATAATTCATCTTCATATCAGTTATTCTGTCATGAAGTGTGAATATCCTGAAAGAAACAAGTATGAAATCCATTTTCACTTGACATGGTGTATCTAAAGTAAGCAGGAAGAAAAATCCTACTACAAGTTCCTACCTTTTTTAATGATTGTGGCACTTAGCTAGCTGTTTTAGCTTTATTGATGAACCACTGTATAGCAGTACAGAAACTTATAGTCTGCTGGAGGCTAGTTCTGGTAGAATGGAGTATTCTTGGTTTAGAGGCATATATAAGCCACAGAAGATAATTAAAAAGGGCCAGTTTGGTGTAACAGTTAAAGCATAGAAAGCAGGAAATGATTAGTTCTAGTCCCCCTTTAGGCACAAATCTAGTTGCATGACCTTGGGCCAGTCACTTTCTCTCAGGCCTTGAAAAGAAACATTGGCAAGCCATTTCTGACAAACCTTGCTAATAAAACTTCAGGGATTTCTCCAGGCAATTACTAGGAGTCAAATAAACTCAAAGCACACCACCACCCCAAGAGATAAAGTTTTAAGAACATAATCCAAACATCAGAATACATAGTACTAGTCTCAAGCAGTATATTTGTCACAAGAGCATAACTTGCAGAATGGGTTCTGTTTTGGCAGCTTGGAAAGTCTGGGTTGAAGATACAATAAAGAAAATCTACAATAAACTATATCCATGAATGGATGTTTACTTATGAAGATTTTTGCTTTTAGTTATTAAGATACATATTTGTATATCTGATAGTGGACAGAATTTATAACCTCTGAAAGTGGTATAGGTTTGGGAAGGAACTCACTTTCTCAGAATCAAGGATACATCCTCTTCTCTTTCGTTCTGTGACAGAATATAATCTGGATTCCGAGGAGAGGGGGAATGCATTTTAGAAGAGGAAAATAATTTTAGATAGTTTGTGTGGGAGAAAGAGATTTAAAATCACGCTTTAGTAGGAGTTCCCAGAAAATGTGTGCAATGGTTCAAGATGCCTGTCTTATTTTGGCAAAAATTGACAGGAACAATAAAGAACTGCTTATAAGAACCTCAATCTGTCTTTCTTGGTTTTTAGACCTTACCACACAATATAGATTAAGAAAGTTGAAAGGAACCTTGGAGCTCATGTAGTCCCACCCCCCCTATACCAAAGCAGGAGAACCTATACCATTCTGGACAAATGGTTATCCAATCTCTTCCTAAAAACCTCCAGTGATGGAACATCCACAACATTTGGAGGCAAGATTTTCTGGTTAATCCCCTGTCAGGACATTTCTCCACAGTTTTAGGTTGCATTTCTTCTTGATACATTTCCATCCATTACTTTGTGTCCTATCATCAGGTGCTTTGGAGAATAGGTTGGCTCCTCTTCTCTGAGACAGCCCTTCAAATATTAGAAAACCACTGTCTTGTCATCTCTAATCCTTTTCTTTGTTACACTACACATACCCAGTTCCTGCAACCATTTGTATGTTTTATAATACTTAATGGCCACTATGATTTTGTATATAGACTTTCCCACATGAGATTTGTACCTACTCTGATCCTGGTCACAAATTATTAGCAACAAATTTTTATTGGACTCAGTGGACTGTTAGGACTGCTTACCCGTAGTTCATCCAACTTTGTTAAACTCCATATATTGTACAGCTGTGAAGGAAAAAAAAGATTTGGGAAATGAAAGATTTTATATTCATTCAATTACAATCCTTTTATAACTGTTTTCTATTAGAATACTTCATAAAATGCTTATATGTATATCTAGATACATTTTATGATGGAAGATAAAAGATAAAGTAAATAAAATGATTTTAAATAATAATGCTTTTCATAATGCCCAATACAAGAAAGTTTCCCCAAGTGTATTGCATACCATACAGTGTTGCTTTAGACACCCTAAATATAGTAATGAGTTTATTCATAAGTTCAGCATTATTGCCTATAGTAATTTTGAAGGAAAAAGGTCCATCAATAGAAGAATGTTATGTATTAATATTCTTCTATATTACATCTTCTATATTACATATAGGTAAATTCATTATGAATTTATCTATATGTTAGTTGAAGAGGATTAAGGCTTTCATTATATTTTTAGAAAATGCAATGTGAGCCGGAAATTCTAATGTGGCTAGAGACTAGAAAATAGCAATATAATATATTGTATTATAGTTTTCTATATTTACCTAGGTTTATTTATTTATTTTTATTTATTTATTTTCTCAATTGCTTACAAGATAATAGGTATAAGTAAAAACATAGTTATGAATACATGGATACATATAAGAAAAATAAAATATAAAAGAAACAATAGGACAGGGACGGTAGGCACGTTGGTGCGCTTATGCACGCCCCCTACAGACCTCTTAGGAAAGGGGTGAGGTCAATAGTAGACGGTCTAAGGTTAAAGTTTTTGGGGTTCGGGGAAGAAACCACAGAGTCAGGTAGAGTATTCCAGACATTGACCACTCTGTTGCTGAAGTCGTATTTCCTGCAATCAAGTTTGGTGCGATTAACCTTGAGTTTGTATCTATTGTTTGCTCTAGTGTTGTTATGGTTGAAGCTGAAGTATTTATTGACAGGTAGGACATTGCAATGTATGATTTTATATACTATATTTAAATCAGACCGAAGGCGGTGTAGTTCTAGGTTTTCAAGGTCTAGAATTTCGAGTCTGGTGGCATATGGTATTCTGCAATGAGTAGAGGAGTGAAGAACTCTTCTTGCAAAATATTTCTGGACTTTCTTAACTGTGTTAATATCAGATATGTAATGTAGTTCCAGACTGATGAGCTGTATTCGAGTATTGGTCTAGCAAATGTTTTGTATGCTCTAGTTATTAGTGTAATATTACCAGAGAAAAAGCTACGTAAGGTTAGGTTAACAACTCTTAGCGCCTTTTTGGCTATGTAGTTACAGTGGTCATTTGAGATGAGTACTCCAAGATCCTTTACAGAGTTTGGGTCATCAACAAGGCCTTGACTATTCAGCCTGTATTTTATTTTCTGATTTTTTTTGCCGATATGTAGGACAGAGCATTTATTTATTGAGATCTGAAGTTGCCATTTTTTTTACCATTCTGATACGTAGCCAAGGTCTTTTTGAAAGGTAGCGGTATTTTCTGTGGTGTTGAATAGCTTTACATCATCAGCGAAGAGTACGCAGTTGCTCTTGATATGATCACAGAGGTCATTTATGTAGAGTATGAAGAGAGTTGGTCTTAGAACACTGCCTTGGGGGACACCACTATTGACAGTTATAGAATTTGATAGGACTCTCCCAATTTTGACCATTGTCTGTTTGACAGGAATGCTTCTATCCAGTTATTCAGGTGTCCAGAGATACCATAAGATTTTAGTTTTAGGAGTAATTTGTCATGTACCACTGAAACAAAGGCTTTACAGAAGTCTATGTAGATTGTGTCTATTGCTTTGTCCTGATCGAGATGTGTAGTGCATATGTTTTTGCAATGTAACAGTTGCAGATTACATGATAGTTTTTTCCTAAAACCAAATTGTTTATTAGAGAGTAGATTGTTTGTTTCTAAGTGGAGGATGAGGTTCTCCCACATGACAAAGAATCTCAAGTTTCAAGGCTTTTTAGTTACAAAGCATCCACAGACAGAGAATATGATGGGCTCATAAGAGGTGTTAAGGCAATGATAATAATAAAAAAATCAACTAAAGCCATGTCCTTCCTTTTCATCAAAACTGTGTATAGTACAGGATAGAAACATTTTAAAAACCCTGGATCAGTGCTGTCAAAAGGAATTGTGTAAAACTAAGATAATTACATTGTATGCAGACTTCAAAAAGGCCAAGGTATATGGAAGAAAAAACTCAAAAAGCCCCAAAGAAAGCACCAACAAATCAATTATCCATTGATTTTAAGAACACACTATGGATACAGCTAAAATTATTAGACAAGTTGGGTATGAGATGATGAGTGCCCAGACTGGAAGACAGTTATGAAATATGGAGAAAAAATATTGAACTTTAGAGGTGGATGTTTAATATGGTGGAATAAAACTACAAGGAATATTGATAGCTGACACCATGAAATGGAAGAAGAGTTTCTCATTTTACGAGGTCACATAGACTTGGAACATGGTATAGGATGACTATGACAAATTGAAGTTCTTGATTCAAAATGGAAATGAAGCATAGCAACCTGAATTTTATAGAAATAGGTGAACAAAACTGAATTGGAACAACTTTAAATCAGATGATTAATGATGTCATGAGATCATGCAAAGAACTAGAGTAAGAGACATTCACAAAGACAATTGCTAAAAATGCATTTGGTTCCAACCAAATGCATGTCATTTTGCTCTAACCAAATGATAATTGCTAAAAATGCATTTGGCTCTAACCATGTCTATCATAAACATGCATACACTTAATACATGTGCAATGATGAAGAATTCTACAGCAAATAGCAAGAAATGATAATATGAATAAAAATGTAGGATTGTAAAAGTTGATAGAGGGCAAATGTAGGAATTACTTCTTTATTATTTATTCTATTGCTTTATTATATTTACAAATGGCTACTGTACAAGTAAAAAAAATCAGTAAAACAAACTCCAGAATAAAAGTCTACACAAATGCAATATATTAATATTATTTTAAAATGTAAATTTTAATGCAATTAACATAGTCATCTCTCTTATATAAAATATACCAGTCATGAAGTTAAATTGGTTTTCACAACTTGTATTCTTTCTCATATGCTCATCAATATTTGCAACTTTTGTCACCAAACCATTATTCTGTATGATACAAATATACACATTTACCAAAGGATATGTATTCTGAGGAATATTGAATATTGAAAAGAGTATGAAAAAAACCTGAAATCTCAATTTACATGTTTCTATAGAAACCATAGTATCTATCGGTAACATATTACATGTATTCCAATTTATTGTATTCAAATGTGGAATTGCAGGAAGATTGTTTATTTTTTTTAAGAAATAATGGTTTGGAATAAAAATGACCAGAAAAGATTAATATTTATTTTTCTTGCAGAAAAATTACGGTTGAAGAATGTAAAAGATTGAGATGATTGGAACTAAACTGGAGTTCAAATTGATGATGCTATTTAACTGAAGTAAGGATTTAGAAGAGCTTATTGTGAATACAAATGGAAAATAAGAATTAAAACTGAATATCAAGAGAGCAGATAATTATAACTTACATTTTTAGTGCATTCACAGCTGTCAGCCATGAAAAATCAGGTCCACATGTGAATATTCAATTTTATTTATTGCTAAAAGCCTATGCAAAGGCATCTTCTCAACTCATCATCAGACCTGGTTAAGGCTAGGTATGTTTCAGTAGCAATCAAGGGTGGTTGGACTTAGTTTATTTGTACAAACTCCAAACTAATCCTTTGTTTTTACCCCTTTCCCTGGCTCTGCCTGTCTTTCTCCTACATCTAACTGAAAAATAGTGAAGGTAATTTTGTTTTCTAATGCAACAGAACAGATAAAGGTGGCAATGAACTAGAGAAATAATTAGATTTATATTCTGGACAAAGGCACTCAAAATTATGAATAATAAATATGTTTATGTCATATCAAAGATCAAGCAATTAAAGAAATATTTTTTCTAACATAATGTATGGCTGTAAAAAGTGGACCCTGAGAGAAAGAAGAGGAAGAGGACTGAATTATGGAATGGAAAATGATTGGCAGGAATACTATGGACTCATGTTTCAGCCATCCCAAGTTCAACTGGCATGGATGAAACAAAGACTAAGTGTTACTCTAAGCCTATGATCAGTAACCCAAAACTTACATCTTCTGGGCATGTAGAATACACATAACAGAATAAAAGTGATTACTACAAGATGGATGGACAGAATTAAGATTATCATTGGAATATGTTTGGGAGAAATAAAGTTTCTAAGCCAGGTTAGAGGGCATTTATGCATACAGGTATCAGGGATCAAACCCAATTTGGTGGCATATAATTAACATTAGTAAAATTCTAAAAGCCTTCTAAATGTCTCTTAAACATCTAGGAAGAGAGATTAGTTTGAAAACTACATACAGGAAAATTATTTTATAGTAAAAGATAAAATGATCATGCATACTCTTTAATTATTTCATAACTAATAAGGACAAGAATGCTACATGCCACTAAGGAAATTTCCACTGAAATTCTTTTTTATTTTAAATAAATTTCAAATGTAAATTTAATTTAATCTATTGACTGAGAATTAGTCAAATACATGGAAAAGACCTTTTCTGCCCAACATTCCTTGTTTCTGCCAATTCATTTCTTAACAGATAGTGGCTTTCTTGCAGCTATATTCTGCCTCTTACAATGTAAAAGCTAAGTCACCAACTGTGCTTCCATGATAAGAGCAGTCCCTATTTATAAATTAAAAGTGACTTTATCTCAGTTTGTCTTTTGGGAATTTGCATTTTCAGAGCTACTGTCAGGCTCCGTTAGTGATGATAGATAAACTGAACCCGTCAACACATTTGCAAGAGCCACTGAAGCCTGACACTCTATACTTCCGGGATTGTGCTTCGGCGGAGCGAGATGGTCAACGGTGATGAGAGAGGGAATCCGGGAAACTGGATGTGGCTTTTGGAATCGATTGTAGTGCTGCAACGGATGATGTGGGAGGAATCTGGGTATATAGTTTACTCATGAGAAGGTAAGGTTCATAGACAAAGGATAGATTGTAGAGATAGGAAATGTTGGACATATTAGGTATAACCAAATGATGACCTAAAGGGTAATTAAGGGTCTAATTAGGGGTGAGTACAGGAGATAGAAACGTTGGGTGTGTTTATACCTTTAAATAGCGTGGGAAGGCAGAAGCTTCCAATGCTAATCTAGACCGGATTGTATGCTGGTCTTGCAGGATGAGAAGTTTGTTGTTTGACATTAAACACCTTGAAACCTGCTTTCTGTTGTTGTATGGTGGTTTGTGTGCAAATCTGTGACCTTTCAGAAGACCAGCAGAGATATACTTATATTTATTTATTTATTTATTTATTAAATTTCTATACTGCCCCCTCTCCCAAAAAAGGGACTCGGGGCGGTGTACAGCCAACTAAAAACAAAAACAATATATACAATTAAAACACATTAAAGACAGTTACATTAGAGGCCGAATATACAATTTGAGAATATAAAACTAATAAAAAATTTAAAATTTAAAAATTTAAAATACCAAGTTTTAAAAACCCCAAAAATCGTTACTGGGCCAGGCCGGCCTGTTGAAAAAACAGGGTCTTTACTGCGTGCCGGAAGGTCTGAACGTTGGTAATGGTCTGTATCTCCGGAGGCAAATCGTTCCAAAGAGAGGGAGCCCTCACAGAGAAGGCCCGCACCCTCGGGGCCACCAACCGGCAACGACCAGGTGGCGGAACCCCGAGGAGGCCAACCCTGTGGGAGCACACTGGGCAGCGGGAGGCTGTTGATAGCAGCAGGCGGTGCCATAAGTACCCAGGTCCCGAGCCATGGAGCGCTTTAAAAACGATCAATACCACCTTGAATCAGATCCGGAAGGCCACAGGAAGCCAATGCAGCATGCACGGGAGCGGTGTTACATGGGAGCTCCGAGGGGCTCCCAAGATCACCCGCGCAGCCGCATTCTGGACCAACTGGAGCCTCTGGACACTCTTCAAGGGGAGCCCCATGTAGAGAGCATTGCAATAGTCCAAGCGGGAGATGACGAGGGCAGAAGTGACTGTGCAAAGTGCGTCCAGATCCAGAAAGGGCCGCAACTGATAAATCAGACGAATCTGACAAAAGGCCCCCCTGGCGACAGCCGTAATGTGATCTTCTAAAGACAGCTGTACATCCAGGAGGACACCCAGATTGCGAGCCCTTTCCATGGGGGCCAAAATTTCTCCCCCCCCAGCCAGTGACGGAGTAAGCTGGCTGTATCTGGGCACAGGAAAGCACTGCCACTCGGTTTTGGTTGGGTTGAGACAAAGCCTGTTAAGACCCATCCAACTCCGCACGGCCTCCAGGCACCGGGTCATCACTTCAAAGGCTTTGTTGGGGTGGCCCGGGATAGAGATGTACAGCTGAATGTCACAAGCGTACTGATGGAACTCCACCCCGAAACCACGGATGATCTCACCCAGCGGCTTCACATAAATGTTGAACAGCAGGGGCGAGAGCACAGACCCCTGAGGCACCCCACATAATAGGGGCCTCGGGGTCGACCTCTGCCCCCCTGTCAACACAAATTGCGAGCGGTCAGAGAGGAAGGAGGAGAACCATCGTAAAACGGTGCCTCCCACTCCCAGCACCCCAACCGCCGCAATAGGATACTGTGGTCGACAGTATCAAAAGCCGCTGAGACATCTAACAGGACCAAGATAGAGGAACAACCCCTGTCTCGGGCCTTCCAGAGATCATCCATCAATGTGACCAACGCCGTCTCCGTGCCCGGGCCTGAAACCTGATTGGAGGGGGTCTAGATATACCGCTTCATCCAGATACTGAGGGAGCTGACGTGCCACCACACTCTCAACAACCTTCACCACAAAGCGAAGGTTGGAGACTGGACAATAATTCGACAATAATGCTGGATCCAGGGATGGTTTCTTGAGGAGGGGCCGCACCATCGCCTCTTTCAAGGCAGCGGGTAAAAGCCCCTCTCTCAAGGAAGCATTAATAATCCCTTGGAACCATCCTCGTGTCACCTCCCGAGTGGCCAGGACCAGCCAGGAGGGGCACGGGTCCAATAACCAAGTGGTGGCATTAAGTCCTCCCTGTATCCTGTCCAGGTCTTCCAGAGTAACAGGATCGAACTCATCCCAAATGACCTCCCCAAAATCCACCTCCGCCCTCCCGCCCGGAGATGCCCAGTCAGAGTCCAACTCATCCCGGATCTGAGTCCTGCAGAAACCTAGAAAAATCCTTGCCCTGTCCCTGCAAGAGATCCTCCCGCGCCCTCACCTCCAAAAGGGAGCGGGTCACCCTAAACAGGGCGGCCGGCGATTTTCCACGGACGTAATAAGGGCAGAGAGGTAAGACTGCCTCGCCATCCTTATCGCCACTAAATACGCCTTAATATAGGATCGTAATAGTGTTCGGTCAGATCCAGAGCGGCTGGCCTTCCAATTACTCTCTAGGTGTCTTCTCTGGCGCTTCATCTCCCTCAGCTCCTCAGAAAACCAAGGAGCTACTTGGGATCGGCACCGGGTCAGAGGCCGCAAGGGCACGACCCGGTCAAGGGCCCCTGCTGCCACCCTATCCCAGGTAGCCACTAAGCCCTCGATTGAGTCGTGTGAGTCTCGGGAAACTGCCCAAGCTCCATCAGGAACCTATCTGGGTCCATCAGGCACTTGGGGTGGTACCATTTTATCGACCCCGCCTCCCTGCGGCAGGGGTGTGTGGAATGGAAGTCGAGTCTAAGAAGCGAATGATCAGTCCATGACAGGTGTTCCACAACCACATCCCTTATACCAAAATCATTCTGCCACTGATCAGAGACAAAAACCAAATCCAGGATGTGACCCCCCCAAGTGAGTAGGGTCCCGAATTAATTGGGTCAGGCCCATGGCTGTCATGGAAGCCATGAACTCCTGAGCAATCCCCGAGGCCCCGCCGGCAGAAGGCAGGTTGAAATCCCCCATGACCGTAAGCCTGGGGGTCTCAACCGCCAAGCCGGCTATGACCTCAAGGAGCTCAGGCAGGGCCAATGTCACATAGCAGGGAGCCAGGTATCAACAGGCATTATATACTCAGCATATACTGATATTGTGTGGCAGGAAGAAATATTCTTCTCTTATTATCTAAGTGATTTTATTATTGGGTCATATTGCCCAGATTTCTCACTAAATAGCTATTTATGGGCTATAGTTGAAAAATTGATTTTTAAATGTGTAGTTGAATTTTCTACATCAAGTCAGGAAAAACTAACTTTGCATCTTGCACCATGTATTAGCTAATGTTTATACACATAATAAACTTTGGACTGAATCTTGAAAAGGTGTTTTTTTTAAAAAAAAATGAGATAGTTCTCATATATGTAAAATAAAGTCTTGACAACCCTGAAAAATTACATTTTTGAAGTATACAAAGGAAGAAAATGAACAGAATCTTTTCAGGCCTTGTTACTCTAAAAATTCAGAGTGTGTGTCAAAGTTCATCTCAACAAGATTACTTCACAATTATATGAAAAGGCAGGTTATAGACTTTTGTCTTTCAGTAACTATCTAATTTGTATTTTGAAAAATTAAATTAAGTGGCATTATTGAAAGCAACTGTGCCATTTAAAAATGCCTCAGGGTAGCTCATTCAGGGAAAGTTCATCTTTAAAACATTTTCGCCAGAAAAGATGGAGCAAAGGTGGCTTAGCCATTTTAACTGACAAAATTTTAACAGGATATCTGAACTATAGTGTCGGAATGACATGGTTAATACGATAAATAATAAGAAGAGAAAACCATATGCTATTAATGGAAAATAAACCATGTCTTTTAAACAGTCCAGAAAAATTTAATGATTACTATTGTTGGTAATTGCAAAAGTTGGAAATTACATTCTAATTACATACTAAGCTGCCTACTTGTTTGCCTTTTTTCTCAATTATCTCTATATTGCCTTTGTTAAAATTCTTTAACATGTTTGAATTTTATTTATTTTTTTGAAAACTAAACTCCTTATATGCTTCCTTCAGTGTCTTTATATGGACTGATGCTCAGACCTAATTGCCAGCCCGTTATTAAATTGTTCTGGCAGGTCAGAGAAAATATTATTCTTTTGCTTGATATGTATGCAGAAACTCCAGGAGAGATAAGTTCTGCACTATTGCTATTCAAAAACAAAGAATTTAGGATGCCAAATATTCTGCATGCACAAGCGCTTTTACCATGCCACAGAAAAAGTGAGACTGATTAGCATCTACTTTTCTTTATTTTACTATTTTTATTACATATGCATATTCTTCTTTTTGACTTGTTTATTAATTTTATAATGCTTCCTTAGGATCATAACACATTTAACCCTGATTCTTTAGCCTAATTTTGCTAACTTATCTCATAGACAACTTGCTCACATTAGTGACCAATGGAAGCTACCTTCCATTTCCACTGGTAGAGTCTACTTACCAAATCCAAATTAAAGATTTGCCTCATTATTTACTTCATTGTTCATGCTTTCGTTTCTGCAGGAAAAGTTTCTTAAGGCACTGCATTTTTATCATTTATTCCGATGATGTTTAATGTGTTTTTTTTTTGTCATGACAGCCTTATTGATTATAAAGAATATTTCTTTATTGCTCATGATGGTTTTCTTTTGCATTGCTTGATTATGTGCTTTGATCAGTATTGAGTCTTAATAAACACATAGCTAGCTCTTTTGTCTGTTCTATTGCCAGCTTGGCTCATTATTTCGTCCAATGGTTGCATTCATTTTTGCAATAATCAAGTTCACCTGCCTTGCGACTAGTTGTCCTCTACTTTTTTTCATTCTATCTTTCCCAGCATTACCGACTTCTCAAAAGACTTTGAATAATGTACTGAAAATATAATAATTTGAGCCTAATCATTTATATCTTGAGTAATAGATTAAGTTGCTTTGTAAACTATTTGTTTGTTTTCTTGACTTTCCGTGGTATTCTCCAGAGTCATCTTCAACTATTAAAATGGAAAAAAATTAATATGAATTATCTGCTCCAATTTTTATTTTCACAGAATGTCACAGGAATTCTACAAAGGTATAGGCAAAACACAGCAAGTCATTATTTTTCCAAAGATTTCATTTAAAAAAAAACAAGGATATTTTTTAGAACTTGCTTTAAAATACAACTGGGAAAAGATCAACTAGAAAACAGAGATAGCCACAGCACTTCTCTGTTGTTATATAAACAGCCATGTATTTTTCAGGCTTCTTTGTGAATATGAAACAAGTAGCTGCTTTCCTGAAAAGCAGTGAAGCTTTTACACAACATCCAAAGCATGTCTGAATCATTTTTAAGTGTATACAGCTCTATCATCAGGTGAATCAGTAGCAAATATTTGCAAGTGCTGAATATGTTGAGTTACTGGCTATATACAGTGCATTTAGCCTTCAAAATGTTGAAGTGAGATATGAAGAAGTTGGGGTCTAAACTATAAATGAACGTAATAGGAAATTAGTGCTTAACATGTCATGGAAGTTAAGGCAAGAGCCTTGAAATATCAATTTCCATGCTCCATTAACTGTGAATGAAATTGCAAGATCCTTCACTCTTATCTTAAATTAAGATATTATTGTGTGTGTGTTTGTATACACCGATTCATACATATACCAATACATTCATACATCAACCTACACAAACACATACTTGCTTTTCATAAGCATCTTTCTTAAAATGAAAATCTCTGCTAGAATTAACAAAGATGGAAACAAATTCAAAGTTACAGAAATTTGCAATCAATTCAGAAATCAAAACACGAGATCTCAAACTAAGAAGAGTTAAAATGAGAAGTTGAATGAAAATTGGAAGAAATAAAAGCAACATTGAACTGAATAAAAATATAGCCATTAGAGTAGTTTATAATTTCAAGAGAGTCATGTTAGCATAATATGATCACTGATCACATTAAACAATATAATTTCCATGAATGAATTTTGATTAGACATTTCATTCCAAAAAATTTTTCCCCATTTTCAATAAGTCAATGACTTAAATTCACATATTTGGATTGGATGTAGGCCCATATGAAATAAGAAGAACAACCTTTTTATTGTAAAAAAAAACCCTCCTAAAACTGGCATTTCCAATATTACTATTAAGTAATTACTATAAAATTATTTTTTAGTTCTGCTTATAAATATCATCACCTTTAGTAGTTTGAAAATAAATAATTGTTCCATGTTTTTTCAATAAATTATTAGAATTATAGTGTTCTTTTAAGGCATAATGGGAGGCAAGAGGTGATAGCCTCAGCATCCACATATAGGAACATAAGAGTATTTTTTTCTTGTTAATACAAAGGATGGATGACACGGCTACACAGTTGGTCATAGAGTTAATATGTAAAAATTAAGCAATATGGGCACTCAAATGCATTTTCTGCATACTGCTTTTTTATGAAATTGAGGTCAAAAATAAATCTGTTTATGTTGAACTTGCTATGAAAAGCAAAAGCTATATGACTAATTTTCTATATGCAGCCTCCTGCATTTTCAGAGAGAAGTTTCATAGTTTATTCCTTCTGTTCACTTGCAAGTTGAACAGTCTTATCACCAGGTGTTATTAGACCATATAATAATACCTGACGCTCTTCCTTCTCTTCAGAAAAAGACTTCCTTGACTTATACTATTTAGGATAACTGAATATTAGCACTGTCTAAAGGGTTAAAAATAGAAATTTCACAATGTGTACTAGTGCAAACAGTGCATCACTTTTAATGCCATTAAAGTAATTGCAACTTTTGCAAATGTCTTGTAGCTGCTTCAAAAGCGCTTCTAGCTGTCTCTAGATTCACATGCATTTGCATTGTTGACATTGCCATTTTGAAAACCAGGGACAGCTTCAAACTAGCCATGGCAGCTTTGCAATAGGCTAAAATAGAAGTGCTTTGTTTGTGTTAAGGTGGATCATAAAACATTCTTTTTCAATGTTTTGCAAGTCCTATTCAATATCAAATTCAGTCAGTTGGTTGAATTTTAAATCAGCCAACCATGCTTCAGCTCTATGGATATTGTCAAGCCATTGATGATTGCCTAAAAGCAAAAGTGATTCTTTTTCAAGTACAATTCTCACAGACTCTCTTTAGCAAGATTCACTGAAAAGCAAGGAATACGGTGACAAGAATTCCAGAAACTCAACATTTTCATTTTAAAAGCAGAAACTTGATGAAGTTAAGTGAAATCTTCTTCATTTTAATTGCCTTTATCTGAACTAGTGAAACGGAGTGCTCTTTTCACTGAGAATGAAGGACCTTACAGGTGGTTTTTTATATAATCACTTCTTAAATCTTTATTAGATGCAGAACTGATGTGAATATATATTTCTGTTACCATATATAATTTGTGACACAAAACAAGAATAATTATATACTACAGTTATCCTGACATGTTAGCTTAATCTTAAGAACTAATTGTGATGTGTTTTCAGATTTACTGTATGTTCAATTTCTGCAGTCCATATTTTGCATATTAAAAATTATGGCCATAAATGTTGTCTTATTTATGAATTATATTTTTCTGGGGAAGGGAGAGAAGGAGGGAGGGAGGGAAGGAAGGAAGGAAGGAAGGAAGGAAGGAAGGAAGGAAGGAAGGAAGGAAGGAAGGAAGGAAGGAAGTTTTCCAAGTAATGAAATAAATAATCTGTTATACAAAGACATTGACACATTTGATGTACTGCTGTGTCTTCTCTAGAGAGAAAAATATGACCAATATGACTCAACCAGTCACTAATCTTTAAGTCTCTGCTTGACTTCTTTTTTGAAGTGAAATCCTGCTGTATTGATTATTAAATAACTCAACATTGTTTTATGGCTCCTGTATCTAGGAGGATCTTCTTTTATTAGATCTCCATGGTGCTTATGTGGATAAACTGATATTGTCTAATAGTTGCTAATTTGGATATCCTTAGTAAGGAAGATCTTACTATGGGTTTGCACATACATAACTCTTCAAACTGACATTTACACCATATATTCACATACAAAAAGAATCAATTTCTCACTTATTTAATGACATAGTGACCTTGAAAAACTGTCATAAATCAAAGTGCACCATTTTTTTATTTTATAAAGTCAAATTTAGGAAAATATTTTTTTTACTAACAGGACTCTCTCTGGTGGTAAATATAAATCTGTTTCAAGGTTCAAATCCAACCACACACACACCCACACACACACAGAGTCTCCATTCTCAAAAGCCTTTTGTTGTATTTCTGATAGCATAAAACACAGTTCCATGAACATATTGGTGTTTTCATTTAATGTACATTTCCAGAATGTTTCTGATTCATCAATCAGTTCTTGTTTGTCTATGGAAAGTTCATATTAAAAACTGGAGGCTGGGAAGGATGGATTAAAAATAAGGACTAATGTCTTTTTCCCTATAATGCAGGTTCTGCTATGAACTGGCCATAGTGTATTAACTCTTGAATAAATACAAATCAGGAAGACACTGCATGATTGTCAGCATTCTCTCTAAGCAAGAAAAAAAAATTTTTTGTCAGTATACAAGCCAAATTTCTGACAATCCCATTGGCCGTCATGATCCTGATATGACTCAATCCAAGTAGCAAAAACTTTTTTGACAGTCTGCCCTTCGAGTTAGACTCTCCATAAGATGTGAATTAACAAAGGGTGGCAGTTCAGTTGAAATGATGAGTATGTAAATAATGTCTGGCTGTCAATTAGGAAAACTAAACATTTACCAGGGAAATTATTTATCTTATGGAAATCAAGTATCTGTAATATTAAATATATTTTTCAGTATTATCTTCTAAAATCCATGTAATGTATCTATCCTTGATCATTTTTGTCTGCTTTGGAATTACTGCAGTAAAATGAATCAAGACTAATCTTACAGTTGAAAATACTTTTTTATATATTGAACTGTAAAAATTCACTTCATCTAAGAACTACACTCCTCTATGACACCAAAAAGAATATATTCCTGTTTTTTGTTTCTGCTTTAGTCAGTGTTTTGGAGAAATCTAAACAATTTTAATAGCAATAAGCACTATTTGCATAAAGCTTGGCATTTTCCTTTTGGCATTTTCTTTGCTGAAAAAAATATTATGTCATAATTAGATAGTGAGAGGGATGGTGCCTAAATTTTATAAATAAATAAATCTGGAATATAAATAAAAATAAGGATGTACTAAAATTAATATGTTATAAGTAAATAAATATTTTTCAAAGTTAATTAGCTTATATCTTTTCTAGCAACTATACCACGTATACATTTATTTCTTTAATTTAGTAACATTAATATTCTAATACTTCCTATTTTCCTCCTACTCTGAAGTGTCTTCAATAAATCAATAAGATATAAATATGGTATGAAAAAAATGAACAGTAGAGACCTTCAAATTTCTAGGTTGTACTACATCACATGACCTAAAATGCACACATAACATCAAAAATGTTATCAAAAAAGCACAACAAAGAATGTTCTTTCTGCACCAATTCAGAAAGTTCAAACTGCTGAAGGAGCTGCTGATACAAGGAATTACTGAATCTATCATCTACACCTGTATAACTGTCTGGTTTGGTTCTGCAACCCAACAGGACAGACACAGACTTCAGAGAATAATTAGGACTGCAGAAAAAATAATTACTACCAACCTGCCTTCAATCAAGGACCTGTATACTGCATGAGTCAAAAAGAGGGCTGTGAAAATATTTACAGACCTCATATCCCAGACATAAACTGTTTCAACTCTTTCCCTCAAAATGACACTATAAAGCACTGCACACCAGAACAACTAAACACAAGGACAGTTTTTTCCAGAAAGCCACCACTCTGCTAAACAAATAATTCCCTCAACACTGTTCAATTATTACAAAGTCTGCACTATTATTACTGTTAATCTTCTCATCACTCCTTATCACCCATCCCTTCCCACTTGTGATTGTAGGACTGTAACTTTGTCACTTGTATCCTTATGATTTATATTGACTGTTTCCTAGTATGTTTTGATTGCTGATTGTACCCTATGACTATCATTAAGTGTTGTACCTTATGATTCTTGACTCTTGATTAATGTATCTTTTCTTTTATGTACAGTATATTGAGAGTATTTGCACCAAGACAAATTCCTTGTGTGTCCAATCACATTTGGCCAATAAAGAATTCTATTCTATTCTATTCTTCATTAAATCAATAAGCTATTAATATGGAATGAAAAAACTGTTAAGAGAGCTTCTGGTTCAAGTTCTCCGAAGACAGACCGATAACTGTAATCTTCCGCTGCTTCAGTCCATGCTTCTTCGTCAGAAAACCCCGGTCGCCTAGATTTGGGGCAGAAGCCATCTCGTAGGGATGGCAGAGGAAGAGGAGACTGCCAGCCAGGTAGAGGGGAGCTGCATTTCCCTCCCTTGGCTTGGCAAACACATTGCCCCCTGAAGACGTCTGAAGCAGTGGTCTAAAATGACCACCTTGACGGGGAAGAGTCAGCTGGAGTAAGTTTGTGCAGGAGAGAAGAAGAAGTGGATAGCATGAGAAATGGGATGATTGGAGACTATATTAAATGAAAGGTACCCCAGGATTAATATTTAAGAATTTTTAAGGAAGAAATCGAAGCGGCGAACACATAGGGAATAAAAAGGGTGAAAATTGTTTTTGACAGCAGTGGGGCTTTGAACTGAAAAAGATAGAAGCTGGAAGAAGAAGACATTTAATTAATTTGGATAAATATACTTTGACACTATGTAGGCACTATTAAGGCTGGACTTGAGAGTGTCAAAGGGGAAATTTAAATACTAATTGGAGATTTGACTTTTATCTTGGAAGATTGTGGTTTGAAAAGCCTTGAATAGATAAACAATTAAAAAAAAAGATTTGCTATAACATAGAGTGCCATCTAGTGATCAAATCTAACTTGTTTTTTTTAAAGATACTGTTTCTTAAAAATTTTAAGGAATATTGCTACAATAAAACAAAAATGTTGAAAAATTGAAACATTAAAATAAAGAAAGAAGCATGAAGATTCTGCCTTGGGATTAATTGCTGATTTTGGCATGGACTTGGTATTGGATTACTTGTGAATTAAAAGTCTGAGAGGAATAAAACAAAAGTTGACTGTTGAAAATCAATCTCATAGACATTATTTTTATTAAATTAATAGACAGAAAGGTGTAAAATGGCGATATCTCTTCTGAACTTAGAAACATGAAAGAAACACTACAAGAAAGAGGTGAATCGTTGGGTTTCGTTTTAAAATTCTTGGAAAACATGATTTCAGAACATGAACAACAAAGATAAATGCCAGAGGAGGAGGTGGAGCTGAGTACAGAAGAGGCCATTTTTAACTACTGTATTTTCTGGCGTATAAGACTACTTTTGAAACGAAAAAAGTCAACCAAAAATCGGGGGTCGTCTTATACGCCGAGTATAATTTTCCAACTCGATCCTGCACCAATCACTGCAAGACTGCTCGGACCGCCTCTCTAACTCAGCCAATCCAAGCAGGCTTTTTATGCATGCAAACAAATTTTCCAACTCGATCCTGCACCAATCACTGCAAGGCTGCTCGGACCGCCTCTCTAACTCAGCCAATCCAAGCAGGCTTTTTAATTAAAAAAGAACTGGTGTTGCCTCGGAAGTGGGGGGGTAGTCTTATACAGCGAATATAGGCCTAAACCTATGTTTTAACTATAAAATTAGGGGGTCGTCTTATACGCCGGTCGTCTTATACGCCGGAAAATACGGTATTGCCTGGAACAAAGAATTGTGAAAAGAAGAAGGAAAAGAGTGGGAAATAAAAATATGAGATATAAGAAGATAAATGAAAAGGGGAACATTTGTAAAATTAAAAAAGGCAAAAAGAAAGCAGAAAATTAAAGGGTGGAAAGAAGTTATAAATAGGGAGAGGGACAAAAACTGGAGTGAAAGAATAAAGGGGAAAATGAAAGGGAAAAGAAGGGATAAGAAACAGTATCAAGAAACAAAGAAATATGGGAATTGTAAAAAAATGAAAAGAAATTGTCTATTTAGAAGACACAGAGACAATGGCTGATTAAGAATTAAGGAGATTCTTCAAGGTGATGGCATAAGCATACTTAGTTATGAATATTTAAGAAAATAGGGATATATAGATTACTAGGATGAAAAATGGAACTGATATTTTTTTATACTGGAATGTATGCTCTTTTCTCATATGTACAAGGATGAATGGAATAATTAATGGAATATGCTTACTAAATATACTGAAATAACTGAAACGGAATATGAGGAGGACTGTAATGGAATTGAGATTCTCTAGTATTGGAATGCAGGCTCTTTTTCTTAAATGTATAAAGAGTATGGAATAATTAATGGAATATGTTTATTAAATATATTGAAATAGTTGGAATGAAATATGAGGTAGGCTGAAGTGGAATTAAGTGAAGAGATTAATATGTTTTCTTTTTTGAACTTGTAAATAAGGTTTATGAAATTAAGAAGGGGAAAAACCATGCATAATCTAATATAAAAGGTATATATACTATGTAGCTTTAAAGGGATTATTATTAATTTTCTAGGTAATAAAAGTTAAATGTTAAATGGAATTTAAAGGGGAGATAATTAATGAATATGTAAATCATAGAGGTGGCACCCTTAAATTAGTAATTTAGGGGGGAAACTATTCCTTAAAATGATTGTATTAAATTAGAATCTATGGAAGGATGCAATAAGAATATGCATTGAAATATGCAAATATGACAGACAAAAGTATTAAAGTATAATAATTGTGAAGATATGAGAAATACTGGTGATTTAAATAAGAGGAAAGTGTTCGAAATAATACAATAAAATAGAAAATGTATAGAAGCATTGATAAGATAAGAAGTTGAATGTAAAATTTATGGTCATATTTGTATGTAAATGTGGAAACCTGTAAACATGCTCTTCACTAAAAAGAGATGTTTTTAAAATATGGAAAACTGAAATAAAACTTGTTAAAAAAAAACTGTTAAAGCTATCTTGGAAACAGACCAATATTTATTTTGATCAGATCTACTACTTGGCAGAAAACATTGCATTAATATACTCAGACAACCATATTTGAAAACAGATACTGCATTCAACATAGAAATCAGCTTATTCACTGCTAGCTAACCTCTAGCTATTTTTCACCATTAAATTTGAGTTTCCTGATTCCTCAGCTATAATCAGTAATACTCAAAGTATGCACAAGAAATTGAAGTTACACTGGTCTCAAGCTATAGGATACATTTTCTAAGTTCTAGTGTAAGCGAAGATGTTTTCCTACAAATGCACCCCCTTCCAGTTTCACTTACAGGAAAGATGCCTGTTAGCATGGGATCATTCTCCAGTGCACCTGATGGCATCACAATAACTATCTTCCAACAACTTCCAATATCCATCTTTCCTGAGAAATAGTTTAAGACCTAAAGGGAAGTTCAAATTCTTTTCTCAATCTATGCCCTGGCTGATATCTGCTAATATCTAGCTCAAGGATTATAGCTTCCAATGAACAACAGACTCAGAATAGATTGTTCCAGCAGACATTATAATTTTCCTTGACCACCTAATCAGTGGTGGGATTAAAAAACTTTTACTACCGGTTCTGTGGGCATGGCTTGATGGGCATTGTGTGGTTTGGTGGCATGGCAGGGAAAGGTTACTGTTAAATCCCATTCCCTTCTGACTCCACTAACCTGCTTTCCAGCTCTGTTCTCCTATGCAAGCCAACAAAAGAAGACCCAGTCAATCAGCTAGGACTCAGGAGGCAGAGAATAGATGGGGGCAGGGCCAGTCAGAGGTGGTATTTGTCAGTTCTCTGAACTATTCAAAATTTCCACTACTGGTTCTCCAGAACAGGTCAAAACCTGCTGAATACCACCTCTGCAATAATAATATTTCTTTACAGAGCTTTGGCTTAATAGTTTCAAATTCTTCTTCAAAAAGGGAATCATTCAGAAAAGATAAAACAGGTCTGCATCATCCCTGTAAAAAAAAGTTAAGTGCAGAATAAACTACAGAAGAATAATTAAAAATCATTCTTTGTTGTAGGGGCTTCTAACCATTTCTATTATGTTTTAGGAAATTTGTCCTGAAAAGACAAATTCTGAATTCTGAAAAGTTTACAGATAGCACTGTAAAAGTTATAAGAGGTCATAAACTAATTTTCATTTGTCATCCATATCCAGACCTTGCATTGTTATTATGTTATGAGAAATTCTCACTATCTCAGATGTTGACATTCACTATAATAGAACTTCCTGCATTAGCCAGACATGAAAGTCTGGATGGCAAATCAGTGTCTGAACCCTTCTTGTTACAGGTTGGAGACTTTCTATTAACCTGGCAACTTGAACAAGATTTATTGCATCACTTACTACTACTGAATTCCATCTCCTCCCCCTACACACAAACACACACATTTTTTTGGTATAGAAGCTCAAATAAAATTGCATTCAGAATAAATCCTCTGACTAAAGCCCAGGTCTTACAAACAGGAGATGGTATAATATATTCCTGGGCTGTAACACTTCAGACTGAAGAAATAAATATTAGTGAGCATCCATTTTCTGCATGTGGTTGCTCCTGAAGACCATCTGGAAATTATGATTGGTCCAGAAGGCAGTGGGATGCACAAGTCTGGCCATTACATGTTTTGTCCATGTTACAATGCTACTATGTGAGCTCTACTGGTCTATAGTTTCTTTCCCAGTATTGGCCATCACCTTCAAAGCCCTGAATGATATGGGACAAGGTTAACTGTTAGACCACCTCTCTTGGAAGTGTCTATGGAGATTCTCAGTCAATCCAGGTCATGATTGTACCAAAGGTACTTTTTCAAAAGACAACTGGATTTTCTTTTTTTTTCTTTTCTTTTTGGCTAGAAGACTTTTTATTTTTCATCCAAGAAGCTTCTTCAATTCAGAAAAGAAGAAGCTTCTTGGATGAGAAGTGAAACGTCTTCTAAGCAAAAACAAAGAAAAGCCAGCTGCCTTTTGAGAAAGCACCTTTGGGACCTCTCTTGGAAGGTATATGCCCATTCCGCCAAGTTTGATAGGGTGGATATGTTCCAGGTCCGTTCCCTTAAATACTATTACATCACAAGGTCTAGGAAGTACATTTTGTCTTTGGCAGTCTCTGCCCTATGGAACATGGCAAGTTCCCATGATCCCAGAAGGGTTTGAAGAGCTGGTTCTCCTAAGTATGAAGCTAAGATGAGGTTGGAGTCCAATATATTTGAATATGAATGGGGAAGGTTGCTTTTGGAACCTTGGATATTTTTTTGTTTTTTATAATATTTATGTTGTTATGAGAGTTTAAGGTACATAAGGTAGGCAGCTGAATAAGTCTTTTAAATAAACAAATATTCCATGTAATAAATGGCATTTTCTGATTATTGTAGCTGTTTTTGGAATCATTATTGTTGCTGATTTTCTCATCATTGTAACATTCCATTACAGTTTATCAAGTATAGCAAAACAATTTTATATTATCAAGGATATATTACCTCTTAAAATATATTAAATTTTAAATTCTAATGAACAATTTAAGCTGTTTGCCAGAGGACTCTTATTAATATAAAATTTGCATCCCAGATAAAGCACCTTATTTTTCCTTTTTTTTTTCAGCATGCAATAAAATGTCCTTTTTTAAAAAGAAAAAAGAAAACACATAATAACCTACAATGTAATGATGAAAATAGAAGAGTTATTTAAAAGCTTAAACCTGGTTTTCATTGTCTGCCTTTTATATATTGTCTGGTAGTATTTCTGTGCAGGAACAAATTTTGCAGTTACTGCACATCTCTACTATGTCTTGCTACTCAAAGATGTCATTAATTGTATAATAATTGACTATTTAATAGAGCATCAAGGTATTTTTGTCTGGAATTAATTCACTTTTGTCTGTGCATCAGCATGTTCATGCAATGAATCAGACATCTTTCTATATAATATACAAGGTAGTACGTTATATTGAATCCAAGCTGCCTTGGAAAATAGGAACTTAAAACTGGTAGATGCAAACCATGATATATTAATGCACATGATTTACCAGCATAAGTGTTCAGGAAGTGAGTTTATGCATTATGCTCCCTCAAACAGTAATTTGATATGCTGTAGGAAATTTATGTACCCTACCTCCAAGCAGAAAACAGAAGCAATATGTTCAATAGAATGCCAGCTTTTTTTAAAAAAAATGCCATTATCTCTTTGATAATGATATTTGTATCAAACCCCACAAATGTACAAATCACAGTTTGTATTTGAGGAGGTTGCACATGAAACATATGAAGTGGTCATTAACATCTAAATGGCATTTTAAAAAATGTTATCTATTTTTATCTGTCTTTATTATTTTTATAAATAACTCAAAGCAGCAAATATATCTGATACTCCTATCTTCTCCTATTTTCCCCACAACAACTCCTTTTGAGGGTAGCGGGGCTGAAAGATAGTGACTGGCCCAAAGTCACCCAGCTGGTTTTCATGCCTAAGGCAGAACTAGAACTTATCAGTTTTGAACCCATTATCATCTTGATGGATCCACCATAAATTGTCTTTATATTATCCATAGTTCTTGGAATATTATTTATTCATTAGTTTTATATGCTGCTTACTTAATTTTTTTCAATTCAAGGTGGTATACATACTAATCCTTTTTAATTTTCTTTACAAAAACAACCTTGAGAAAGTAACTGAATAACAGAAACAGCTTCTGTTCCTAAAGGAAGAGTAGAATTCACAATCTCCCAATCTGATACCTTAATCACTACTCCAATATTCCTCTCATTTCATATACCATATTCCAATCAAAACAGACAAGCTTATATTAGCTTTGCATAAAGAGGTAATTCAGTCATCACAAATGAGAATAGGGACATTATATATAACTAAGCTGGTCAACATTTATTTATTTATTTATTTATTTGATTTATATACCGCCCCCCTGTCCCCGAAGGGACTCGGGGCGGTGAACAGCCAATAAAAACACATATACAAGGTACAATACACGAGACAACATAATAATATTAAAATTTAAAAACTGAAATATAATATGGCTCTAATTAAAATATAAAGCAAGTATTAAAAAAGATTAAAACCCGATTAAAATTTAAAAACCCCTAGGCCAGTCCGGCCTGCCGAAATAAGTGCGTTTTGAGTAACCGACGGAAGGCCATGAGATCGGGGGCGGCCCTTACCTCCGGGGGTAATTCATTCCAGAGGGGGGGTGCTCCCAATGAGAAGGCCCGCGCCCTCGGGGTCGCCAGCCGTCCAGCCGGCGGCACCCCGAGGAGACCCACTCTATGGGAGCGTACCGGTCGGTGGGAAGCCGATGGTGGCAGGAGGCGGTCTTGCAAGTAACCTGGTCCCGAGCCATGGAGCGCTTTAAAGATAGTGACCAAGACTTTGAAGCGCACCTGGAGGGCCACCGGGAGCCAATGCAGCACACGTAGAAGTGGCATAACATGGGAGCCCCTAGGTGCCCCCATTACCACCCTCGCGGCTGCATTCTGCACCAACTGGAGCCTCCGGATGCTCTTCAAAGGCAGCCCCATGTAAAGAGCGTTGGCATAGTCTAGGCGGGAGGTCACCAGGGTGGAAGTGACCGTGCGAAGCGCATCCTGATCCAGAAAGGGCCGCAACTGGTAGGGCCGCAACGGACCTGTCCAAAAGCCCCCCTGGCGACGGCCGCCACATGATCTTCCAATGACAGCCGTACATCCAGGAGGACACCCAGATTGCGGGCCCTCTCTGTGGGGGCAAGAATTTCCCCCCCCCACAGCCAGCGATGGAACCAGCCGGCTGTATCGGGGTGCCGGGAAGCACAGCCACTCAGTCTTAGATGGGTTGAGCTGAAGCCTGTTCCGCCCCATCCAACACTGCACGGCCTCCAGGCACCGGGTCATCACTTCGACGGCTTCATCTGAAACAATAAACAAATATCAGATCTAAAAGCCACTTGGTCATGCTTGGCTCCTAATGCTAAGAGTTCTATACCTCCCAGTCTCAAGTAGCCTGATATATGAAAAAATTCTGGTCATATGTCTCCAATACTAAAATTAACAGAAATACTGATTACCACTCAACCATACAATTATCACTAGAGGATGCTCTGGCCAAGAAAAGCCAAGCTCCTAACTTTCTATATGAAATCTGCATAAAGATGATGAGTCCTATTAGTTTTGTGAGAAACTAACTAGGCTCACACAACATGCTAAATTTATGGAGTATGGTATAGGTTATGCTGTAGTTCTAGAATAATCTATGGCTGAATGTATTTGTGCAATACTCTAATCCATGAAGAATGGTTTAAACTTCTGGAATGAAGTTCCTCCTAAGATCTGTATAACTCCCATCCTGTTCATGCTTCAAAGAAAAAAAAAAATTGGATGCCCATTTTGTTGGATGAAGTTTGCTGGTATCAGCATTGTTTTATTTGCCCAGGTCTAATTCTATTGTTTGTCTCTGCTACATTGTTTTTATATTGTTTTGATGTATTGTGAACTGCCCAGAGTTATCTGGTAACATCAAATCAAAATAAATTTTGTATTTGCACAATACATAGAGCCAAATAACAGATACACCACAACTTGGTTTAGTATGATGTATGCATGAAGTAGGCCAAACTTTAGGACTGTCAAGGTTCCGAGTAATGAACCCAACCAATTCAGAAACTCTGAATGCCAAGGGTGTCAAACTCATGTCGCCATGGCATCGTCACGTGACATATTTGGACTTTTTCCCTCTTCGCTAAACCAGGGCCAGCATATGTGGGCCAGGGCCAGCATGTGACACATCTGGCCAACGGGCCACGAGTTTGACAAGCCTTGCTGTATGGAAACTCTCTCCAATTACAGCCCCTTTCTTCTCTCCCATAGGAATGAATTATCCTATTAATTTTTACAAAAAAAGAGTAAACAATAACCTGTCACAAAGTAGGGATAACATCATAAAAACCTAGCTATGGTCAGGATCTCCTGCACATTAATTTTCTAAAACTTTAGGCTACTCTTTTATGTCACCTATACCTTTATCAAAATTATTTACTTGGTACCTGAATAACCTTTGTATACTGAACCTTCTCATGTAAATTCATGTCTGACAGAAGTGGATATCATATATAAGACAAACTACCACCTTAAATAGTAGCAGATATAAAGGATTGGCTTAGGCCGGTAAAGACCAGACATTTATACTTTTAGTCCTTCCCCAGACAAAGCTGAGATGCTGTAATTTTGATAGTGGATGACATGTCTGTGCTATGGTTTTCAATGATTGGGGTGTTTTCAGCAAATATTTTACTCAGGGTTAATCCACTTTTTGTAAGAATGAAAGTCCTGATTTCAAGGTTATTAAAAGAGACAGAGGTATGCATCAGTCTTCATTTATGGCGTCTAATACATAATTCCGATGGAAGCAATTACTTAACGTACATTCCAGTTCATTGTGGAGTGCCAAATTTTGCATTGGGGAAGAAAATGACTCTTGAATATATGCTCTGAAGCATGAGATTTGATTACCTTTATCAACACTTGCAAGGCCATAAACATTGCAATAAAAGAGCATATAAGCACCCAACCCTTTCCCAACAATCTGTTTTCTGTACCTTTCCTTGCTTAAATTTTATTTTCATGCTTTGAACTCCATAGATAAAGACTACAATTGGCAATGTTTTCATTACAAATCTTTTTATAGCTAGAATGGATTCCTAGAATCTTTATTTCCACTCAAATTCTAAAGTAAGACTTGCAGCAAAGGCTTTTTCAAAAAGAGAACAAAAGGAGATGTCATTCTTTTAATCTTTCTGCTGTTTCTAAGACAGTTTCCTCTAATTTGCTTGCGATATCTTATACTGCAACTCCTAGAATATAAAATATTATAGCTGTAGAGTTGCAACCAAACAGCCCAAAGCTTTGCTTATAAGACAGAGGTACAATGTATAAAAATATGCATCTAACATATTTGTTCTGTTCCACATTAAAAATAAAATATGATTTTTTTTCTTTGCTTTTCTTAGGATCCATTATGCTTTCTAACATTAATCAGCTAAAATGTGGAAAGGATAAAAAGATTGGGAAGATTGCATACCTTGGACAAAGCTTTGATGGTATCTGCATACTAGCTTTATAGACAATATAAATAAACTATTGGTCCTAGGATGGATGTGGTCTCCAGAGCTTTCCAAAAAGAGTTATCAAATTATACATTTAATATAATGTGTTTGATTCATTGGCTGGTGACTTATTTTTAGTGGATAAACAAGGCAACTAACAAAACCTGAAAAAAGCAAAACATAAAATATTAAAAGGCAAGCTAAAATTAATACTAATCATTTTGTCTTTAAAATTCCAGGAAAACAAGTGCATTTTTACAGATATCCTAAAGGCTATACTGGAAACCAAATACAATATCAGGGGAAATGCATTCATAACATTGGAACAATGCAGAATAAAAGCTTCTTTCATACTGCAGAAAGACATCCTTCTCTTACAGCAGGGAAATCTTAAAAGTGGTTTTCTTCTATTTGGAAAATAAAAGCAACTCAGAGTGAGAGCACAATTCTTTAAAAAAATAAAATTAGTTTGTACAGGAAAAGCAACAACATCATCCAAACCTGCTCTGTGAAATCTTTTAAATATGTAGGCAATTATTTCCAATCTTCTATCTTGTTGGGGTAATCAAGCCAGGAAATTAACAATAAGGGCTCTAATAGCATCTCTAACAATTATAAAATATGTTCCCAGCTGCCTTTCATCTATTCAAGATCAAACATTTGGGTATGATCCTCCTCTACTCACAATAGAATTAGTCCACATGAGAGGTTTTTTTCCTAGCCCAGAATGAGGCCTTTACCAATCAGGGCAAAAACTGGAAGATATTTTAGCATCCTATATTCAACATTTATTGAATTTTGGCTATTGAATCTGTAATCCATGTTTTATTTTAAAATCTACTTTATATATACCAGCAATTAAAACTTATAAGCCCAATAATTACTGTTGTGTATTGACTGCAGTTTCCACTCAGGTCCGTGCTTTAAGCGGGAAGCACGGACCTCTCCCATTGGTTGATGCCGTTTGACAGTCGGCTATAAAAGGAGATGTCAAACAGCATCAGCTGTTGCCGCTCCAGCTGGCTGCCGTGTTAGAACGGCAGTAGTGGTAACCCTTTTATTTGTAAATAAAGTAAGAGCTGAACCTTTTGCCTTGGTTGTCGGCCTCAAGTGATTGCCATCGCTCCACAACAATTACAAAGTCTATTTTCCCTCATGATGAGGAAATCATAGCTTTTCTTTTAAGTGACCAATGTATCTGGCCTTTTTATCTGTAGCTTTACTCCATAGAAATTGGCTGGTATGTTCTTCACAACTTTGATAGTCTTTGGCTTTTATGTAATTCATACAGGCAATGTTTTCCTTAACCCTTTCATGTATTATAAAGTTGTTGATTTGAACTTAGGCAGTAAATTAATAAATAAAACTGTTCCTGTTCCTGACAGCAGGTTATGGTGAAGCAAATACCAGCAAAAGTTTTGAAAGTGATCCTGCTTTGCCTGTGCAAATTCGCTCCTGTTTTATCTGAGCAGGTTCAGAGAGACCTTGTATAGGCAAAGCAACAAGCAAAAACAATGAGTATATTTGACAATTTTGGCTGGGAAAACCATATCCTGCTTGTGAGGATCCAACTTAAATGGCAGAACAAAGTCTAAATTTAACAAGCCATGAAAGATAGCTAACCCTGTGGCACTAGCAATTTGCCAAAAAACATCTGCCAATCACCATTTTTATTTTTTAATTTTATAAAGCAAAGGGTGGGATCAAAATAGTTGTTTATTCTTTTGGACAAATCTTTTTTTTTTCAAACTTGGTAATAGCAATAGTAATAGCAATTAGACTTATATACAGCTTCATAGTGCTTTACAACACTTTCTAAGCAATTCACAGAGTCAGCATATTGCCCTCAACAATCTGGGTTTTCGTTTTACCGACTTCAGAAGAATGGAAGGCAGATCAGGATCAAACTCCTGACTGTGAGAAGTTAGCCTGCATACTGCATTCTAACCACTGCACCATTCATGGTAACTTCAAAATATGTGGAATTCATGCTGGCATTACAGTTCACACATCTTAAAGTTGCCAAACTTGAAAACATGGTTTTAGAAGACTGTAGTATCACAGTCTATAAAGCAGAGCCTTTGCTTTATCTTGTGCCTAGTAATCCATTGGTTCGTAGTCATTTTGCACCAATGGCAAATTCTGGATGCTGTTCTGAGTCAAATAAAGTTCAACCCTCTGCATGCAGAGAGAACCCCGATTCCTCCCTGCGCACATTTTATATATCCAGAAGATGATATGAGTAAGTCTACTGTGTTCTTTTAAAGAAAACCTTAGAGAGCCTACTTCAAATTGCATGTGGTTGATCTAGCAGTTGGAAATCACTGGTCTATAAATCAGTGCACATAAGCTTTCAGACTGTCTTATTACATAATGCTGGTGAATCTTGCTCCCATGGCCTTGCATATTCTCATTAGCAGGTTTTTTTCACATGCTGTTCCACTTTTTGACAAATACCATTAATGCCTATTGATTAACAACTCCTAATATTTATTCAATGTTATTTATTTTTCTAGGATCACAGCTTCTGATCTGCTGTGTTTTCACACAGGGCCAGGTTGCATTATCATTTTGAATCTGATCTTTTGTATCCCTTGGTGATGTAGGAACTAAATATAAAGCCCTTAATTATGCAGACTGAATGCATTGTATTTTTTAACTGTTTGCAGATTGTCTTTCTCTTGCAGAAAAGAATCTGGAAAAAGACTGAAGAAAAACAAGGCAAAGTGGATTAAATGGAAGACCTGGAAAAATAACAAATACTATATTGCAGGATTATCAAATTCCCAGCCCAAGGGCCGAATGCATCACATGCTGACCATGCCCACACCCAGTTTAGCGAAGAGGGATATGTCATATGACACCATTGTGATGACATGAATTTGACACTCATGCTGTAAGGAAAGAAAATAATAAAATTTTGACTCTTTGAACAGAAATAGTTAAGATGTATATTAGTACTGGACTGAAAAAAAATCAACATTGTTTATAGAAGACAGAAAAAAGATGGAGTTTTATGTTATTTTATTCCTGCCATCTAATGTGTGTCCAGGTTGTTATGTTCAGATTTGGTAGCAATAATGACAGTTCTTCTGCACTTTTACTGTAACTGTGCTACACCAGCTAATCTATATCTGCTGGCAATCTAGATTAATACTCACAAAATGTTGATATATATATTAATACATTTTAGCTAACCACAGTATGTGTGCGATGTAGGTGTATCTCATTTCTATTTTTGGTAGCAATTAATTCTCTCTCTGTGTCCCCTTTAAAAGTCTTCCATGCTGTCTGTTTGAGTTCAGAATATAAGTATGGTTTGTCTGGTCCAGGGAATCCCTGGAGTCTAGACTGAGGTGTTGCTTCTTTTTTTTTAAGGAGGCAAATGCAAACCACCATATAGTGTTGCCAAGGAAATTACATGACTGTTTTGTACCTTAGGTACAAAAGTACGTCAGGTACTTTTAGTACCTGATTGGATTCATTTTTAGTATTCCTTGGCAACTCTTAAAATATTATCTGCAGACCTTCTAATTCCTCAGAGAAGCAACTACTATTTAGTTCTAAATTTATGGGAATGATATTGCCTCTTTAATTGGATTAAGAATTTCAATATACTTATGTAAAGCAAACTATTTAAAGATTATCTACAGGGGTTACATGCATTGAAAGAAAAGTTCTAATCAGGCAGTCCTGAGGCCTGATGGTGCAGAGGTTAGAACGCAGTACTGTAGCTTACCTCTGCTGACTGCTGGCAGTTTAGCAGTTTGATTCTCACCAGATCAAGATTGACTCATCCTTCTGAGGGTGGTAAAATGAGGACCCAGATTGTTGGTGTCAATATGCTGGCTCTGTAAACAACTTGGAGAGGGCTGTAAAGCACTGTGAAGTGGTATATAGGTTTAAGTGCTTTTGCTATAGTCTCTTGTCCACAAGGGACGCAGTGGCTCCATGGCTAAGACACTGAGCTTGTCAATAAGAAAGGTCGGCAGTTCGGCAGTTCGAATCCCTAGCACCACGTAATGGAGAGAGCTCCCATTACTTGTCCCAGTGTCTGCCAACCTAGCAGTTCGAAAACATGTAAAAATGCAAGTAGAAAAAGAGGGACCATTTTGTTGGGAGGGTAACAGTGTTCTGTGCACCTTTAGTCATGCTGGCCACATGACCATGGAGACATCTTTGGACAGTACTGGCTTTTTAGCTTTGTAATGGAGATGAGCACCGCCCCCTAGAGCTGGAAACGACTAGCACATATGTGTAAGGGGAACCTTTACCTTGTCCACAAACATGTGTTGCCAGATGAAAATATGCTGTTCAATAACTTCTAGTAAGGTTTCCGAGCACATTGAATAGTGCGCTCTCTCTCTCTCTCTCTCTCTCTTTGTGTGTGTGTGTGTGAGAGAGACAGAAACAAAATGTTAAAAGTTATATTTATGTAGTTACTTATCAAGCACAACTAAATTATATTAAATTAACAGAAGTATCTTTACAATCCCTAAGGCACATTACCCCTCAAGTTTGATAATTGAAAGTGGAAAAGCACATAGGAAAGTCACGTGGTAAAGAAAACAGATTCAGTGTAAAGAAATTATCAAAAATAATAGGAACATCAAGTATCACATTGATCTAGCTTATTGATAATTGCTGGCTCTGAGGGAGCAGAGCTGACGTCGCGACGATACAATGAACTTTTCCGGGGCTCCGGGAATGGCATCTATATTCCCGCAGCTGGATGGTCCATTTGGATCCAACCCATCCTGTAGAGATGGTAGTCAAGGAGAGCACATCTTGTCGATCCCAAGGAAACCGCAAAGTCCCTGATTGATCCAGGGAAAGCTCTCCAATCCGCCTGTGAAGAAAAGTGGCCAATGAAGCTGCTGAAAGGTTGGGACATCTCCAGAATGGAAGAAGAAGAAAGTGTGTCAGCTCTGGGTGAGATTTTAATTTTTTTCTGGCAAGAAATAAGAGAGCACCCTAAGGGAGGGAAGATTCTAAGAATGTAGAAGACAGAAGAGGAAGCAAGCAGCGAAATTGAGTCTTTTGTCAAAACCAATTAGAGCTTTTTTATTGAACTTTTACTAAGGATTTTTTTAAACTGGACTGGACTTTATAACTATAATTAATGAAAGACAAATTTTAACACATATTTTAAAGGGAGAACTTGGATATTTTGTTAGTTTTCTTTTTTCTCTTTAAAAGTTTCTTTAAAAGAAACTCTTTAAAAGTTTCTATACATTAGAAACTTTTCAATTTTTCCCCCCTTTCTTGTTTGCACCTTAATGAAGGAGTGAAAGTTAAGCAAAGTAAAGCAACACTGCCACTTAGAAGCTTCAAAAAATCTTTTTGAAGAAATGGAAGGAATAAATTGTGACAAAATCTTCCTAGTTATGGACTGTTAACATTAAGAGAAAATAGAGAGCTGAGCACTGAAGAAATGTTTATGCAGGTGTCCTCTTGTAAAACAATTCAAATGGCTGGAGATTGAAGTTGAAAGAAAAGAATCTACTGTGACCCTGGACTATATTTCAGTTGAAATTTGTTGAAACTTTGATAATGTGCCTTGGATATTGTATGGTGGCAATGATTTACTTTGTGACACATTTTTAGACTGAAACTGAACCTTTTCTTTTTTCTTTCTTTTTTTCCTTTGATGGCTGGTAGTCATTTTTGGCCTGATCTTTCTGGTTTTTTTTTTTTTTAAAGCAATTTGGCTTTGGTCTTAGTTTTGAATATAACATTTTTTCTCTTCTTTTTTGATTTTCCTGTTCCCTTTTTAATACGATTTGTGGATTACTTTATATTTTTAAATATTTTTTCACCTTTTTTCTTGCTTTTTATCTTTTTTATATTTCAGTCTCTCTGACTTTTTGGAATGAAACTGGTTTTTCTTCATAACTTTTTCTTTTATCTTTATTTTTATTTTTAATTCTTCTTTCCCTTTATAATTGGATTAAGGTAAAGAAGAACCTGAAGATTGTTTTTGGTGTTATAAGCAGATACTTATTGACTAGGATTGCAACTAATTGGAGATGAGGAAGACAACTGCTACAGGCTCATCAATTCCTCCTTCCTCCTCTCCACTCAGTGGTCAGCGATCAATTCACACTATGTTACAGCAGGAGAAAGAGAAAGAGAGAGGGAGGGAGGAAAAGGAGGTCACATTACAAATGCAAGCAATACAAGAACAAGGGAAATGAATGGAAAGAATAGAGGAGAGAACAGAGAAAACAGATGAGAAACTAGAGAATATACAACAAATGATGATGAAGAATGAAGAAAGATTTCAAAAGATAGAAGAAAAATGAAATCAGACAGATTTAAAAAATTGGAGAAATTGATAGCAGGCTGGCAGTTGTTGAACAGGACAAAGGAAATGGAATGTTGGCCTGGAAGATGGACAGGGCAGATTTCTATCTCAGATTTCAAAATATCGAGGAAGAGAAGGGAGACAACCTTGCAGAAACAATTATAGAAGTGCTGACAGTAGCCTTGAAGATATCCAAAGAGAAAATGATGGATAGAATAGATGAAGTCTTCCGAATGCATACAAGATATGCAATGAGGAACAAATTACCTAGAGAAGTCCATGTAAGATTTACTAAGAAAGCAATCAAAACACAAATATTACAGAATACAAGGGATGACCCATTGAAATATAAAGGAAAGAGATTACAGTCCTAAAACAAGTACCAAGAAAAGTGAGAGATGTGAGAAGAGAATATTAATTCTTGATAAAATTCTAATTAAGAAGGAGTGAATTATAGATGGTTAATTCCAGAAGGTTTAATATTTACTTGGCAGGAGCAAAGACAGAATGGATTCAATAGAGAAAGAAGAATTATTTTATGGTGAATATTTTAGAGGAAAAGAAGAGGAGAGAATATGAGAAGAGGAAATAGTTAAACTCCAAGAGGAGATGGTTGAAGTAAGATATAAAGAAAAAAGAGATGAAAAGATACAAGAAGAGGGAGCAGTAGGCGGAAGGCTGGAACTAAAAGAAGCAAGAGAGCAAAGAACAACAAGAGCAATAAACCCTACATATAAAGTATAAAAAATGGAAGAAAAGAAATTGATTACAATAAATACAATATAAATGGATTTAATTCGGCCATCAAAAGGAAAAAATGATTCATAAATTAGAAACATTAAAACTAGATATAATCTGTTTGCAAGAAGTTCATATTAAAAAAACATGTGCAAGTATTGAAACATCCTAAAATTGGGGATCTATATACTGTACTTCATTGGCACATCAACAAAAAAGAGGAGTAGCTTTATACATTAAGAACACAATTAAAGCTAAATTAATTTTTACAGATGAAGAAGGAAGAATACTGATGGTGGAAATAATTTATAATAATTATTTCAAATAATCAAATAATTGATAATGTTTTTAGTAGCAATCTATGCTCCAAATGAAAAGCAAGAATTCTAGAAAATTGCATAAGAAAATAATAGAATTGGAATATGATAATGTATGCATCTTGGGAGATTTTAACATAATAGTGGACACAAAATTTGACTATAAAACACAGAAAGTTAATAAACAAAATAGAAAGATACTCCTGAAATCCTTCTTCAAGATGGTAGAGAAATTAAACATTTGAGATGTTTGGAGAGAAATGAATGTTAAGAATAGACAATATACATTTTATTCCAATAGACATATTTTTATGGTCAAGAATAGATATGATCTGGATGTCAATAGAATTAATCTCTAACATACAAGAAGTAAACATAGAAACAAGTACTTGGGCGGACCATAATCCAATATGGGTCAAGTGGCAGGGACAAAGGAAAAAATCAAGATGGACTTTGAATAATTCTATATTTAAGGAAAAAGAATTTATGCAAAATATGAACAAAGAATTGCCTTTTTTCTTTAAAGAAAACAACAGGGAAGAAACTTCATTACAAAATCTATGGGATACTATGTCAGAGATCTGATTATAAATTATACGAGAAGAAGAAACATTAATAAAAGACAAACACAACAAATGTTAGAGGAAGACTACAAAAAACTTGAGAAAGAACTACAAAAATATCCACAAAAGAAGAATATTAAAAGTCAAATGGAAATAGTTAAACACAAAATGGGGTTGATGGAAAAAGAGGAACTAGCTCAAAAAATCAGGAGAGTTAAACAGAACTTCTTCGAAAATGCAAACAAAACAGGCAGATGGCTGGCATATAAATTGAAAAAGGAGAAATAAAAAAGATAATACAATTAATAGATGATCATGGAATGGTTTGTAATGGAAATGAAAAAAAGAGATACAATCAAGAAAATGTCAAAGAAGAAAAAATTAAATAATATTTGCGAAAAGCAGAGCTAACCCAAATACCCGAGGACATTAAGATAATGTTGGAAGGGAAAAATATCAATGATGGAACTGACAGAGGACAATAAATAGATAAAATACTGGAAAGGTTCTGGGCCCAGATAGGTTACCAGTAGAATTCTATAATGACTTTACAGGAATCCTTAAGCATTACAATGCTTGAAGTAATGAATGAGGTTTTGTCAAAAACTAAAATACCTAATTCATGACAGAGGCTTATATTACTCTTATACCAAAAGAGGATACTGACCTACAACAAATAAAAAACTATAGACCTATATTCCTGCTAAATGCAGACTATAAAATATTTGCCTCAATAATGGCAGAAAGACTCAAAAGATACTTGAACCACTTTATACACTCTGATCAAAATGGATTTCTGCCTAAGAGGCAAATTAAAGATAACATGAGAATAATCTTGAATACATTGGAATATTATGAAACACATCCAGAGAAGCAAATGGCCTTGGTATTTTAGAGATGCGCAAAAAGCCTTCGACAATGTAAATTGGCAATTTATGTTATTGCAAATGGAGGTGATGGGCTTTGGAGAAAGATTCATTAAGGCAATTGAGGCAATATATTATAAACAATCTGCAAAAGTAATGATAAATGGAGATTTGATAGATAATATTAACATTAAAACAGGAACTAGACAAGGATGTCCTCTGTCGCCACTGCTGTTTGTACTGACTTTGGAGGTATTAAATAGAAATATTAGGGATAATAGAGAAATAAAGGGAATGAAAATAAAAAAGGAGGCAATATAAATTACAAGCTTTGCAGATGATCTAGTTTTCATATTGAAAGAACCATTGGAAACAGCGCCTAAATTGGTAGAAAAAAAATCGAAAGAATATGGACAGGTGGCAGGATTAAAAATAAATAAAGATAAAACTAAGATTTTAGTTAAGAATATGACTGAAAAACAAAGGAAAGAATTGACAGACAGACTGAATATACAGATCACAAACAAAGTAAAATATTTGGGAATACAATTAAAACAGCAAGATGTGGAACATTAAAGGAAGATAATTATTATAAATTAAAACAACAGATTTGAAAAAATGGGAAAATTTACAACTATCTCTAATAGGGAGAATATCTACAATTAAAATGAACACACTACCAAGGATATTGTATTTGTTTCAGACAATTCCAATTAAATTAGGGAAAGAATATTTTGAGGACTTAAACAAAATAATGTTAAAATATACATGGCAGGGAAAGAAGACAAGAATTAAATTAAAATTGTTACAGGATGCTAGAATGAGAGGTTTTGGATTACCCAATTGGGAATTATACTACCAGGCAGTAACATTGATGTGGATGAAAGAATGGATTGTTTTGAGAAATACTAGATTGTTAACACTGGAAGGTCATGATTTACATGGCGTGGCATGCATTTTTATGATATAAGGAAAGTAAAGCACATGGGTATTTCAAGAGGCATTATATTCAAGATGCTTTACTGTCAACATGAGAGAAAATAAGGAAACAACATTATATGAAAATACTAGTCTGGTTATCAACTACAGAGGCTGGAGGACCATCGTCGCTATCGGAGCCAGGGGTGGAGAACTGTCGCTGCGGTTGGAGCCGGGACTGGAGGACCGCCACTGCAGTTGGTACCGCGGCTAGAGACGGGACGGCTGAAGGATTGCCATCGGAGTTGGGGTTGGAGAACTGGCGCCTCGGCTGGAGCCCGGTCTGGAGGACTACCACCACGGTTGAAGTCCTTTTTCTTCTTTCCATCCACTCGGTTGTATTCCGAATGGTCTCGATCTGGACTCGGGCCCGGCTGGCTGGTTTGCAGCTTGGCCGGGGTCAGTTACAGAAGAGGACTCAGGCCGGGACGCTATCCTATGCTATGAATGATCTTTGGGCCCTGAGATGTGTCCCCCTGTCTCAGATATGGCCCTCTGCTCTCTCGAAGGCCCATCTCAAGGACGGATCTTGGGATCCGGAGAGATGGTGGTGGGGTTGTAGGAAGCGTGGGAGGGAGGGGTGTCTTAATAAATTTTTAGCTAGGTTTTTAAAGGGGTTAGGAAAGTCCGGGGGGGAGTTGGGGGACAACTCGCCGGAGGCTGGGACAAGGCCGTGAGTTGGGTGTGGCCGGGAGAGTCAGAATCCGGATAGGACTGTATTGAGGATGGGGGGGGGTCACCGGGGAGGGTGGAATTAAATCTATTGATACGGTGAGCGGGAGAGGCAGATTTGGCGGTTATAGGGGGCCATATTCTGTATTGGGAGCGCGCCCTCGCTGTTTGTCTGCTGTGGCACGCTCCGACCCCCTTGTCATCTCCCGTTCCCCAGGGGGTCTGAGCATTCGGGCCCTAGGCCTTCGGCTGATGTTATGTAATGCCAGGTCCGTTGTTAATAAAGCCCCTTCCATCCACGATTTGATTTGTGAGGAGGGCGCGGACCTGGTGGGTGTCACCGAGACCTGGCTGGGCCAGGAGGGGGGAGTCCCTCTGGTGGAGATGTGCCCAGCCGGGTTTCGGGTCTTTCATCGGCTGAGGGCCCAGGGGATGGGAGGGGGGGTTGCGGTGGTTATTAAGGAGGATCTGTGTCCAAGGGAAGCCACTGTGTCTCAGACGACCAGGTGTGAGCTCCTTTTCGTGAAGTTCGGTCCCAAGGTTCAGGTGGGCTTGCTGTCGCATACCTGGCTCCCTGCTATGCGGCAGCGGCCCTGCTTGAGCTCCTTGAAGTCATAGCTGGCGTGGCAGTTGGGACCCCCAGGCTTATGGTCATGGGGGATTTCAACTTGCCATCTGCCGGCGGTGCCTCGGGGACTGCTCAAGAGTTCATGGCTTCCATGATGGCCATGGGCCTGACCCAGTTAATTCGGGACCCCACTCACGAGGGAGGTCACACCTTGGATCTGGTTTTTGTCTCTGATCAGTGGCAGAGTGATCTGGGTATAGGGGATATAGTTGTGGAACCCCTGTCATGGACGGATCACTCGCTCCTGAAGCTCGACTTCCGCTCCGCACCCCCTGACCTCAGGGAGGCGGGACCATTAAAATGGTACCGCCCCAGGCGCCTGATGGACCCTGATAGGTTCCTGACAGAGCTTGGGCCATTCCCCGAAGCTCACACACACGACTCGGTTGAGGGCTTGGTCGCCACCTGGGATAGGGTGGCTGCTGGGGCCCTTGACCGAGTCGTGCCCTTGCGGCCTCTGACCCGGTGCCGATCCCATGTGGCTCCCTGGTTTTCTGAGGAGCTGAGGGAGATGAAGCGCCGGAAAAGATGCCTAGAGAGCAGTTGGAGGGCTAGCCGCTCTGGGTCTGACCGAACACTATTACGACCTTATATCAAGACGTATTTAGTGGTGATAAGGATGGCGAGGAGGTCCTACCTCTCCACCCTTATTGCATCCGCGGAAAACCGCCCAGCTGCCCTGTTTAGAGTGACCCACTCCCTCCTGGAGGTGGGAGCGCGGGAGGACCCCTTGCAGAGACGGGCTGAGGAGTTTTCTAGGTTTCTGCAGGATAAAATCGCTCAGATCCGGAACGAACTGGACTCCGACTGGGCATCTCCGGGCGGGGGGGCGGGGGTGGATATCGGTGAGGTCAATTGGGTTGAGTTCGATCCTGTTACTGTGGAGGACGTGGACAGGATACTGGGGGGACTGAATGCCACCACCTGTTTGCTGGACCCGTGCCCCTCCTGGCTGGTCTTGGCCACTCGGGAGGTGACACGAGGCTGGTTCCAGGGTATTATAAACGCTTCCTTGAGAGAGGGGCTGTTACCCGCCGCCTTGAAAGAGGCGGTGGTGCGGCCCCTCCTCAAGAAACTGTCCCTGGACCCAGAATTGTTATCTAACTATTGTCCTGTCTCCAACCTTCGCTTTCTTGCGAAGGTTGTTGAGAGTGTGGTGGCACGTCAGCTCCCGCAGTACCTGGATGAAGCGAGTTATCTCGACCCCCTCCAATCGGGCTTCAGGCCCGGGCACAGCACGGAGACGGCGTTGGTCGCGTTGGTGGATGACCTCTGGAGGGCCCGGGACAAGGGTTGTTCCTCTGTCCTGGTCCTGTTAGATCTCTCAGCGGCTTTTGATACTGTCGACCACAGTATCCTATTGCAGCGGTTGGAGGGGTTGGGAGTGGGGGGCACCGTGTTGTGGTGGTTCACCTCCTTCCTCTCTGCCCGTTCGCAATTTGTGTTGACGGGGGGGCAGAGATCGGCCCCGAGGCCCCTATTATGTGGGGTCCCTCAGGGGTCGGTGCTCTCGCCCCTGCTGTTCAACATTTATGTAAAGCCGCTGGGTGAGGTCATCCGTGGCTTCGGGGTGGAGTTCCATCAGTACGCTGATGATACTCAGCTGTACATCTCCACCCCGGGCCACCCCAACGAAGCTGTCGAAGTGATGTCCCGATGCCTGGAGGCCGTGCGGAGCTGGATGGGTCATAACAGGCTTCGTCTCAACCCGACCAAAACCGAGTGGCTGTGGTTTCCTGCACCCAGATACAGCCAGCTGGCTCCTTCGCTGGCCGTGGGGGGAGAGGTCTTGAACCCCCATGGAAAGGGCGCGCAACTTGGGTGTCCTCCTGGACGTATGGCTGTCTTTAGAAGAACACATTGCAGCCGTCGCCAGGGGGTTTTTTTATCAGATCCGTCTGATCTACCAGTTGCGGCCCTTTCTGGATCTGGGCGCACTTCGCACAGTCACTTCCGCCCTCGTTATCTCCCGCCTGGATTATTGCAATGCTCTCTACATGGGGCTCCCCTTGAAGAGTCTCCGGAGGTTACAGTTGGTCCAGAATGCAGCCGCGCGGGTGATCGTGGGTGCCCCTCGGAGCTCCCACGTTACACTGCTTCTCCGCAGGCTGCACTGGCTTCCTGTGGCCTTCCGGATTCGATTCAAGGTGGTACTGATGGTATTTAAAGTGCTCCATGGCTCGGGACCTGGGTATCTACGGGACCGCCTACTGCCATCGTCAACCTCCCGCCGCCCAGTACGCTCCCACAGGGTTGCCCTCCTTGGGGTACCGCCGCCCGGCCGTTGTCGGCTGACAGCCCCGAGAGTTCGGACTTTCTCTGTGGGAGCTCCCTCCCTATGGAATGATCTCCCCCCGGAGATACGAGCCATGACGGATATTCTGACCTTCCGGCGCGCAGTTAAAACCCTATTTTTTAGAAGGCCGGCCTGGCCCAGTAATCAGGTTCTGGTTTTAAACTTCATGTGGTTTTAATAATTAATTTTTAATTAGATCCCTGATTTTACATTGTTAAATTTAATTTTGATGGGATACAGCCGGAACGACTGCGTTTAATATATTTTTAATTGTATTTATAATGTATTTATTGTGTGTTTTTAGTAGGCTGTACACCGCCCCGAGTCCCTTTTTGGGAGAGGGAGCAGCATAAAAATATGATAAAATAAATAAATAAATAAATTCACATATCCAATCATTTTTAAAATGGAACACATAGTTAAATATAGTGAAATACTAAATGAGAAGGGTGAACTTGAGTCAAAGCAAGAATTAGATGGACAGATATAAAGATGAATTGATATTCATATGTGCAAATACATTCTAGATATGATAAAGATAGTAAGACAGAAGGGTTTTACAACGAACTTACTGAATTAGATAAAATCTTAACAGGTACTGAGGAGAGGATGATTAAAAAATTTTATGGCTATTTACTTGGAGTGAAATTAGAAGAAAAACAAGCTAAAGAAATGATAGCTTGGGGGGGGGATTTTGGATATGGGATAGATTTAGAAAAATGGCAGAAACTATGGACTCGAAACTATAAATTAACAATGTCGACAGCATATAAAAAAAATTTGTATAATATGTTTACAGGTGGCATCTACCCCCAGCAAGAATAGCAAGGATGTTCAAGGACAAATTGGTGAAAAGTTGGAAATGTTATCAGATACTGGATCATATTACCATATGTGGTGGACGTGTGTGGAAGTGAAAAGATACTGGACTAAAATTCATACATAGCTGGAAAAAATAACAAAACAGCATATAGACTTGAAAGTAGATATATTTTTATTGGGTATCTTACCTGAAGGATACAACAGATAATTGACATATTTGATCATTAATGATTTAACTGCAGCTAGAATTGTATTTGCTCAAAATTGGAAAAATGAAAAAAATCCGATAGAGGAGGAAGTGATTAAGAAAATAATGGAATGAGCAGAGATGAGTAGATTAACATTGACAATTAGAGAGAAGAATAAAAAGAATATTATAAAATATGGGATTCATTTTATCAATAGTTAGAAAAATAGGAAAATGAAATATATTGCAATATAAATACAATACTAAATATAATACAATAGTAATCATATGCTACAGTATAATTGATTATTATGGAATGAATTACAATATGAATTAGAACTAGTAAAAACTGAAATTTGCTCTAAAAGGATAAGACAAACTTGCAATTAAAGTCTGATGATGATGTAATAATTATATAACATGACATGGAAAGTTGATTAATATAATCTGAATATAAATTTAAATCTAAGAGGGGAAGACTATAGATATTATGCACAAGAAATACATACCAACTGACACACTTTACATTTGAAAGGAGGTTCCATTTGTTGTTTTATTTTCATGTTTGTTTATGTTTGTTGTCAAAAAATAAAAAAAATTTACACACAAAAAAGATAATTGCTGGCTCCGAGACTAAATTTCAAAAGTTCATTCTAATCCCAGAGCAGAATTGCATCTTTACTTTAAACTGCTGCACTGAGATGATGGCTAACAGTAGTATTACAATTTATGGGTCTAGAAATACTGTATTGAATATCTATTTTTGTCGAGTTGTTTTTTACTTTAATTTAAAAGATTTTATTAAACAGTGCCATTTTTATCAGTTTACTCCCATGTGCTTTTTCTCATCTCCATACACAAAACTGGATCGAATTTGTCTGATAACCCTAAGTGAAGAGAAGGACCAGGGGAAACAAGACAGCAGTGTTCCAATATTTGAGGGACTGCCACCATGAGGAAGGGATCAAGCTATTTTCCAAGGCACCTGAAGGCCAGGCAAGGAATAATGGATGGAAACTGATCAAGAAGAGATTCAACCTAGAAATAAGGAGAAATTTTCTGACAGTGAAAACAAGCAATGGAACAACTTGTTTTCAGAAGTTGTGGGAACTTCATCACTGGAGGCTTTCAAGACAAGATTGGACTGCCATTTATCAGAAATAGTGTAGGGTCTCCTACTTGGGTTGGACTAGATGACCTAAAAGGTCCCTTCCAACTCTGATAATCTGTAATCATAAAAGTTATAAAGTTCTATTTATTCATATCAGTGGTGTTTTAGGTATATTTAAACATGACTGTAGTGCAAAATTACTTAGCATTAATTGAAGCATTAAATCTTGAACCAATGATAATACAAAGGGAACTCTCTTGTCCTTTTATAGAGAAGGCTTCTCTTTAAGGCTTCATTTCACCAGTGATTTCTAAAGAAATAATTAGGTTGAACATCAGTTTGTTGCTATTGTCAGCTTTTGAATTAGCTACATCCAGACAAGCCGTTTAATGACTGGCAATAAGTTACCTCCTGAAAGAAAGAAAGAAGTAATCTGGCATTTCTAGTTCTCTAGAGGCAGGCAGTGATCATCTCATTTGCTGCAACAACAGCTTGAAATTGTGCTGGAGTTGCCATCTGGCATGTGAGCAGGGTCTGGGTCTAAATGTGAAATGTCAAAGGTAGACAGGAAATGTGATGATCTTTTCAGTCATTTGCCAATCTCTAGTAGATTCTCTTTATTAAGTGATGCAAAACAATATGGCAAGGTTACTCTGATGACTGCTTTTTTATTGTATCATCCATCAAGCTGTCTTAGGAGTTGAAAACATTTTATAACCAGCACTTTCCAAGTTTGCACATCATATTAAACCACCTTTTCTTTAACCAATGTTTATTATCTCTACAATAACATTTGAATTATATGCAGTTCTGAGACATAACAATGGTTTACCAACCACAATTGCTGTATTCCCACAAATGACAATATACAAGCCAAAACTAAAGAAATAAAAGGGATGAAAATATAACCCATTCACTGAAACCACAATACCAATAAGTCACAAATTGTTAAACTTTGGCATAAGTCTCGATGCTTAAGCCTAGGAATGTGCCTGACTTAAACAGTTGTTTTGGAAAGTTATAGAAGGGACCCATGCTAGATTTCAAGGATGGGTGTTTATTTTAATTATTAAAGTTAAAATGAGGAACTGTTTGTATATTATATTCACATTAACAGGCAATTTTATTAGCACTGCTCAATCATTAATTCTCCAGAATTGTTATGCCTGCACATTCCTCCACCCAAAATACAGAGTACCCATTTTAGCATACTAATGTTGCAATGGTAAAAGCCTTTGGAACAGGTTGTGTTGCTAATTGGAATCAATTAGGATAGCATTGGAGCATGGAGCCCAATCCTACTAAAAAGATTTCAGCAGCTACTCTTAAATTAGCCACTTCAAAGACAAGTGCTGGCTTCTCAGTAACATCATTCAGCACTCAGGAAATCATTATTCCTGTGAAAAGTCACAACATTTAATGATCCTCAGGGTCTAGTAAATTATGTAAACCAAATCAGTATATGCAAACATATTTGAAAATACCAGTTTAACCTGAGGAAATAATCCAGTTTGAAGAAATGTAGATAAAATAATCTTGATGGAATTATCTTTGCTAATCTTTTGTTTCTACTTTGTACTTACTTTAAATTAAGGAAACTTTATTACAGCTACAATATATATCTCCAATAATCTTCAAAAACCCCTTCAAAAAAGTTAATATTTTCTGTTTTGTGTTAATGTATTTCTTCATTCTGGAAGTATAAATTAGACAGGATAGGAGAGAAAAGAGAAAAATTTTCTTGACTAATTCAGTTGATTGGCTAACGTTTGTAGAAAATAGAGTTAAAATTCTGAAGTATTTCTGTATTCATAAATCTCACAGAACTTCAAGAAAACTTCTAAGCAGGATCACAGTAAATGCTGAGCTTCTGGCAAGGCTGCTGATCTTTGGCATTCTTCAGAGAGACTGTGTAGTTGGCAGTTCTGCTTGTAATTTGTAGTTTTCTTCTGTTCTGAAACAGACATATTCCATGCCCTAAACCAAAAAACATCCTCTCGGTTTCTTGTTAGTTTATTATATTTTCTGTTTTGCAAATCTCCATCAACTATCTTAAATAAATGACCAGTGTACTTCCAATAAGCACAGTGACAATATTCAACTGTAATTAACAAAACAATTAAATTTTAAAGGTATAATAATAACCTAAACAGAAAAAAAATCATACCAACTATGCCCAAACTTTGATCATGGTTTCATAATGGGATTATTCTTGAAGATCAGATTTTTAAAGTTATTTGATGGGTAGGGTATTTCAGTGGTGAAGATTTTATATGAAATAAGTGGAATTTACAGTGGCTAACTAGTTACTACCAGGAAATGCCTTTCTTAGTTACTGGTCTTTGCCCCAAAATCTGACAGTGTAACAGGCGCATAGATTTTGGAGTATATAAATTTTTAGATTGTAACCAAGTCCCCAATTCTTTTATTTGAATGCACATTCAAATGGCATGTGCTATAAAAAAAAAAAGACAAAGCATTCTGATTGCACAACTGACAAATCTTTTCTTCTTCTTTTTGCAATTAAAAATATAAAATTCTAGCATGGTGATGAATCAAATTACCAAAGAGATAAAGCTTAATGCATTCCTTACAGACATGCCAGTTTTTTGTGAGCCAATTTCAAGCAGACCAATGGACTTGTTCTAATGAGGGATTTTGTTTTACACGTTTATAGCAATGAAAATGTAAAATGTTCATATATAATGTGAATTTGATGAGTTGTGATTCCAATTGTACTTTATGGTTACTGCATTATGAACAATACCTAGAAATTTGTATTTTATAAATGGACTAATCGATGTAATAAAACTAGTTATATTTTATTACACTAAATTAATATGATTGCTACAAAGAAATAAAATTCTAATAATTACTATAATTTTGTTATAGCTGATATTACTTTTTAAAGGGAACTGGTTTCCATCTACTCATTACTTTTTTAAAGAAAAGCCATTATAAAGAAATAAATATTTTTGCATGGCCATATTTCTTGAATGTGACATGGGAGACTCTAAATGGAAGTCATGCATTTTTCTGGGGTTTGGCCTAGGACTATGTATAAAAGAAAGAAAGTTATCAACTAAATGAGTTGGGGAATAAGTTATCATAAGCAGAAATGTCTGTGGTAAGTAAGCTGGTGGCAAAGTAAGGAAAATAAAGCCACAAGCCACTCCAACATCATTTTTGCGACTTTGTACACAATATTAAAAGGGTATTACTTGCAATGAAGCAGCAAGAGCTTACAATTGCAGTTGCTCTTAAGAATCCTGTTCTGGATTGGATGTTTTTATATTTGAAATACTTACTGTTCATTGGTCTGAAATCCGGCGGGAGATCCTCCTCCTGTCATTGGCTGGCGAGGCTCGGAGAGCCTTTAAAAGAAGGGCTGCCGCGCCTCCCAGCGTCTCCGTTTTCCTGCAATAAACAGAAAGAGCTGCTTTCAATAAGAGTGCCTGCCTCGTTATTGCCGCCGCCAAAACACTGGCAACGAAGGTGTGATCGAGACAGCACTTTTAAAGAGTGCAAATAGCGGCGGAGATCGAGCGGCACCATGTCCGGAAACAACGCCCCGCCGAAACAATTCAACCCGGCAAGGGAGGAATGGCAGACGTATGTGGACCGTTTCCTCATGTTCCTCGAGAGCAGCGATCTGAGCGGCGTATCGGAACATCGGAAGAGAGCGGTTTTCCTGACCCACTGCGGCCAAGCTGTATTCCGAATGGCAAAAGCACTAGCCTCACCAATCGATGTTAAGACGTTAACCTGGCCCGAACTGGAAAAAATCCTGCGAGCGCACTATGCTCCCACAGTTTCCTGCCTAATTAAGCGCCATGAATTTTACCTCCGGAATCAAAAAGAAGGTGAATCTATCGCCGACTTTGTGGTGGACTTGAGAGACATTGGGGGTGAATGCGAATTCTCGGATTTCAATGAAGCCCTAAGAGACCGGATCATGTTAGGGTTAAAAGATCCAATACTACAGAGCAGACTGCTAAACCGACCCAAGATAATGGTGCAAGAAGCTATAGAAGAGGCCACCGCAGCCGAAGCCACTCAGAAATCGGCAGCAAAAATGAAAAAGATTAACCAAGCTGCACACTACAACTCCAAAGAAGCAACCAGACCAGAGGGGGTACGAGAAAAGACCTCAACACACCATGAGGACCTGGAAACCGAGTCCAATAGTGAGGAAGACAAAGTTTGCCACCTAAAGACCGGTAGAGGGAAAAAAGAGCGGGCAAACAGAAGGTTTGATTTTGAATGCAACCGTTGTGGAGGGAATCACCCCAGATCAGAGTGCCGTTTTATAGACGCGATATGCAGAAAGTGTGAGAAAAAAGGACACATCGCAAAGGTATGCAGAGCCAGGTCCAATTACAGTCCAAAGCGAAGAGGAAGCCCTCCCCCAAGAGAAAGAGAGAGAGAGAAAGAAAAGAAAACAAGCAGCCGTTGGAGCCAAGAAGGAAGGAATAGGAGATACAAAGAATCATCTTACAGGAAAGAAGAAACACACCAAACAGTCATAATTGGACACTCAAATACGAAAAATGTAAAGAAAGTCCACATTAAAGTAAGAATTGAGGGACAGGACTGTGAAATGGAAGTAGACTCGGGATCATTTCTATCCATGGTCTCGTGGGATACTATCAAAAGTTTGATTCCAGATATACAACGAAGCGAACTGGAGAGACAGAACCTAACACTAAAAGACTACCAAGGCAACAAAATTCCGGTCGTAGGGGTTGGACACTTCCAGGTAACCTTCAAGAATCAAACCGAGATTCTACCCTTGACAATTGTTGACCGGAACAGACCAAGCCTTGTAGGATTGGAATGGTTCGAACCGCTCGGAATCGGGATGACCGGTATCAACCATATCACAGATGCAGACTGGGAGGCAGACCTCATTCAAGAATTCCAGGACCTGTTCAGTGGAGAATTAGGCAAGTACCGGGGTAACCCGATATCTTTCAACCTAGACCCTAAGGTAGCCCCAATTAGATTAAAGGCAAGGCGGGTACCCTTTGCGTTAAAGCCAAAAATAGAGGAACAACTAGATAAATTAATTAAGCAAGGGGTCCTCGTACCAGTTGACCATGCTAAATGGGAGACCCCTATAGTCACCCCTATCAAAGCGGATGGGTCAATTCGTATCTGCGGGGACTATAAGGCGACCCTTAACCATGCATTGCAACAGAGCGCATACCCCGTTCCTGTCGTACAACACTTGCTACACTCTATCAAAGGCGGAAAAATCTTCGCTAAACTCGATTTGGCCCAGGCTTACCAGCAACTGCCCGTAGACGAAAAAACAGCTGAAGCCCAAATGATCGTTACACACCGGGGTGCGTTTAAATGTAACCGCCTTCAATTTGGCGTTAGTGTGGCACCAGGCATTTTCCAATGTCTCATGGAACGCCTCCTACAGGGAATTCCAGGAGTCATTCCATACTTTGATGATGTCCTGATCGCAGCTAAAAACAAAATACAACTGCGAGACCGCCTAAGAAAAGTCCTCACCAAATTCACTGAATCAGGTCTCAAAATCAAAAAAGATAAATGCACATTAATAACAGACAAAATAGAATTCTTGGGATACCTAATTGACGGCGACGGCATCCACCCGACAGAAGGAAAAACCCATGCAATCAAAGACGCCCCCACCCCAATGAACAAGAGTGAACTGCAAGCCTTCCTAGGGTTAATAAATTTTTATCATGTTTTTCTGCCACAGAAAGCCACGGTAGCGGAACCTTTACATAGGCTCCTGGACAAAGACACGGTTTGGAAGTGGGGCAGTCGGGAGGAAACAGCATTTAACAAACTAAAAGACCTAATCACTTCAACAAAGGTACTAATACAATACAACGAGACTTTACCATTGATATTAACGTGCGATGCATCGCCTTATGGGGTCGGAGCTGTCCTGAGCCACCTTTTACCTGATGGCAGAGAGGCTCCGATTGCATTCTATTCCAAAACATTACCTAAAAGTCAAAGAAATTACAGTCAACTGGACAAAGAAGCACTAGCCATAATTTCAGGTATTAAACGTTTCCATGAATACCTTTATGGCCGACTGTTTTCTATAATTACCGACCACAAACCCTTACTAGGAATTCTGGCTGGGAACAAAGCGACTCCTAACATTTTATCACCCAGAATGACAAGATGGACAGAATTCCTTGCTGCATACAATTACACTTTGTCTTACCGTCCCGGTCCGTCCATCATGCACGCGGATGCACTAAGTCGTTGCCCATTACCGGACAGTGATCCTGACCCAAAACCCAGCACCTCAACATTTTTGATTGAAACCCTACCCGATTTTCCGATGACAGCAGCAGACATCGCTCACGAAACCGCTAACGACCACCTACTGCATAAAGTGAGTGGGTGGATTACAAAGGGTTGGCCAGACACTAACTTACAAGACAGGTATAAACCTTTTAAACAAAGACAAACGGAACTTTCCGTGCTAAAGGGCTGTGTACTTTGGGGTGATCGAGTAGTTATTCCACTTAGACTGCGGGACCCAATTTTGAGACTATTGCATGAAGGACACCCCAGGGTCGTTAAAATGAAAAGTTTAGCCAGAAGTTATGTTTGGTGGCCTGGGTTAGACAAGGACGTTGTTGACTGGGTTGCGGGTTGCCAGCCATGCCAGACATCCCAGCCCTCACCTCCGAAGGCACCGGTCACTGAGTGGGATCTACCCAGGGGCCCATGGTCTAGAGTGCACATAGATTTTGCTGGTCCAACTAAGGGCCATACCTTTCTAATTCTGGTAGACGCTTACTCAAACTGGCTTGAAGTAAGCCTAATGCAATCTACCTCCTCCGAGGCTGTCACACGACAACTCGGAAAATGGTTTGCCACTCACGGGTTACCAGACGTCCTAGTTTCAGACAACGGACCTCAATTCACGGCTACAGAATTTGAGGGTTATCTCGCCAGCTTGGGCATACGCCATGCCCTAACCGCGCCGGCACATCCGGCAGCGAATGGACGAGCCGAACGCATGGTTCGGTTCACCAAGGAGACACTCTATAAGTTAGGCCAGGGCCCTATACAAACACGCATTGACAAATTATTATTTATACAACATACTACACCTAGCAGCACTACCAACAAAACTCCAGCCGAACTACTTATGGGGAGAAAATTACGCTCCCCTTTGGATAGATTACACCCTACATACTCCACAGACAAACCACTAGACTCTTCCAGCAAAATCCGAACATTCCAAATTGGAGACTTAGTTTACGCAAAAAATTTGGTAGGACACCCTTTATGGGTGCCAGCCACCATCACACAAAGCACAGGACCACGATCGTACCGGCTTACTACTTCTGACAACAGAAGTTGGAAGCGGCACATCGACCAACTTAGATCCCGCACCCTTACCAGACCTTGCGACTTTCCTGGGGGGGAAGGGGATCAACCACAAAGCAATCACGAAACAATAGACCCAAAACCAACCAACAATCAAAAAACAACAAACCCACAAACAAACAACGATGACCTAACTTACACACATACACCCTCAAACCTAGCTCCGGTCGAGTTTCGCAGCTACGCACCTGAGCCTGGGGAAATTCCAGATGAAACATCTAACGGGACCGACGATAATCCAAGCCGGGGAGGGAGCGGCCTGGCCATCTCAACTAGTCGAGCTAGGCCCGCTAGGAGTGACTCGGCCGGCTCGACCTTCCCGAAGTTTCCCAGGCCAGAGACGGGAGGAGCAACAGGTCCTTCCGCACCGACCAGCAGCGACGATACTACTGAACCGCGCAAGTCCAGTCGGACCCACAGGAGCCCCGCCTATCTACGTGATTACGTAACATAGGCACGTCTCCTGATTGGTCGGACTGGACCAAGAAGGGAGGGGTGTTCTGGATTGGATGTTTTTATATTTGAAATACTTACTGTTCATTGGTCTGAAATCCGGCGGGAGATCCTCCTCCTGTCATTGGCTGGCGAGGCTCGGAGAGCCTTTAAAATAAGGGCTGCCGCGCCTCCCAGCGTCTCCGTTTTCCTGCAATAAACAGAAAGAGCTGTTTTCAATAAGAGTGCCTGCCTCGTTATTGCCGCCACCAAAACAAATCCAAATTAAATTGTGAGTACCTGTCCAAGTTTGCTTTTTAAAAAAAAATGAAAAAAGTACTTTCTCTAGCAAATTGATTAATTTCATTCTGTGGGATGAGTGTAAAAGTAAAAGAGGAAATCTATTAGACAAACATTAGAAGATTTTCAGCATCATTAAATTAAGAAAGGAAAATGCATTTGAATATATATATATGTGCGTGTGTGTGTGTGTGTGTGTGTGTGTGTGTGTTTTCGGAGGTTTTCGCGGGTATTTGTATGTGGATCTTTGGTTCTTCGTGTTTTCTCCCACGTAGAATTGGAAGTATCCAGGCGACATTTCGATGAAGTCTCATTCATCATCTTCAGGCTTGTGTCTTCGGCCTTATGCTTCTCGGAGTAAATAAAATGATGAATGAGACTTCATCGAAACGTCGCCTAGATACTTCCAATTCTACGCGGGAGAAAACCCGAAGAACCAAAGATCTATGTGTGTGTGTGTGTGTGTGTGTGTGTGTGTGTGTATATATATATATATATATATATAGTTTAATTTAAATGTAATATAGTAAAACATTAGTGTATGTATTTTGACTTCCAAAGGCAGTTTACATCATCAGTGAATTTGATGAATAAACAAGTTTAGTGCAGACAATGCATATGCTGAAACCTATAGAATTCAGCAACTGTAGTTCTTTCCGCTTCTTGGAGTGTTTTCCTATTTATAAAGATAAAGTAAAGATTCTGGAAGAAAAGTGTGTGGGTGATGTGAATATTAACTGCTCGGAATCTTATTACAGTACTGTGAAAATCAAAGCTAATTTGGTGTAGTAGTGGCTAAAATAAAACATTAACAGATTATAACAGAAAATAACAGATTAACCAGGACATTGTGATTTATAGTTTTTCTTTAGGCATGAAAACTGGCTAGGTGATTTTTGGGACAGGTGTTTGTTTTTTTTCTCAGCACAACTGGTCTGCAGATAATAGAAGATGGAGGCATTATGCATAGAACCTGCAGTTATAAAAAGTTATTATAAAAATAAAAATAATAGACCTGGCACGGCTCCGAGCAGGAAAATTGAAGAAAGAGACAGAAGGGCTAATTCTGGCTGCACAAGATCAAGCCTTAAGAACAAATGCATGCAAAGCCAGTACTGACAAACAGCAATTGCAAATGCCTCCTCTGCAAAGAATTTGAAGTTAGTGAGCTGCTGCAGAAGGTTGCACATACTGCTTACAAAGAAAGGAATGACAAAGTAACAACAATTGTACACTGAAGTGTCTGCAAGAAATATCATTTGCCTGCAGGCAAGAACAGGTGGGACTACAAAATAGATAAAGTAATAGAAAAATGAAGAAAAAAATACTTTGTCACTTTATAATTCAAGCAGATAGACACCTGCCATATAATTTCCCAAACTTAACAACTGTTAATAAAAAAGACAAAAATGTCGGTATAATGGATGTGGGAGTAGCAGTAGAGAAAGAACTGGAGAAAATAAAAAAATAAAAAGTCCTGCAAATAGAAGTAGAATGATTGTGGCAAAAGAAATAAAAAATAATACCAGTAGTAAAAGGTGTCTTGGGTGCAATAACAAAACATCCGGAGCACTACTTGAACACTATCAGCATTGACAAAATCATCACCAGTTACTTGCAAAATGCAATTAAGCTTTAGCAGGAACAGCTAACATATTGCAAGTTTGCAACAATATATTTAATACCATCAAACAATATCTCCTCATTTCAAATCTTTGAGAATGACTCTGTAGGTAGATAAAAATGCCAAATCCAGTCCAACCATCTAATTATGTGATCAATAATATTAAAAATATACACCAACCATAGGTTCATCAATTTTTTCTTTGTCCTACATAAATCAACCAATACAGCCTTGGAAAAAAATATTAAATAACGTATTATATCTATGCCAAGATCAGAATCATGATAGCCATGGGTATTCCCTGTGACACTCTGTGGAAATAAAAATTGGATTTGGAAGAATGAAGATAGGAAGAATATTGATCATTGTGAAGTTTTGTGTTAGAGAAAAACTCCAAATGGTGAACAAATCAACACAGAGTACACTTGAGGCACAAATGACTAGGCTCAAATTATCCTGCTTCAGAATTATGCAGAAAACTAGCTTTCTAGCGAAAATTAGCTTCTACTGTGAAAATGGAAGGATAGAAAAGAAGAGGACAACCAGCAGCAAGTAGATTCACTCAGTTACAGTAGCAATGAGTGCATTGCTCATTGGAAGAGCAGAAAGATCAGGTTAGAAACAGTTCATCATGGAAAAATGTATTAACAGTAGACAAACTTTATGGTATGTAATCATCATCATCCTCTGATATAATACACAATATTAATATTTTATAGTAGCTGTGCTTCCAGAATTAATGCAGCCATAGATTTTTTGTTATCAGTGCAATCATTACTGTACTTCTCCCTGTGACTATTGGGTGAATTGATTGCTACAATAGAATGGCTAGGATTTTTTTAAAAAACTGATCTTAAACTTGATAGTCCTTGCTTCTTTGGCTTTTCCTCCATTAATGTACTTATCACTTCATGTCTCTTGTGTAAGTCTCTTTGCCTCCACTCTGATGCCTATTGGAATGAGCAAACATATTGACATGTGAAATTTGCTTTGGTTTAGCTCTTTAGGTTAACCCTATCACTTATAGCTTGCTTTATGTGCAAGCCAGGCCAAGTCATCATGTTTTGTTCCGCAGACTGTGGCTTAACACAAAGAACTTACCCTATGAAACCAGCCACAGTGTAATGACAAAATGTGTATATCTAGATTTTATTAAAAACAAAAGAAAATGCCACCAAGTTGTGGCTGCTGAACATTTCTTGGAAGAAGAAAGCACCTGATTAAAAACATGTTCAGGCAATTATTTCTAAATCCTGAAGAAACAGAGGCTAGATGTATTCCCCCTTCATAAAATGGTAGATACTGCCATGGCCCAGCTGTAACTATAAGTCCTGTGAGGTCCAGCAGGGAGGCATACTCTGGATCCGACTTTTAGGACATCTGGGTCCCTGGAGGAAAGCCTTTTTTGCTGTGGTGCCTGCCCTGTGGAACATCATTCCCTCAGATTAGGCTTGCCCTGACCCTACTAGTTTTTCATATGAACTTTAAAAAAACACTGATTTTGTGGCAGACCCTGTGGCCCAGGCTATCTAGTTGAGTCTGTATGTTGCTTACATTGACTGTGATTTTGTTTTCATCTTCTCTCCTGGTAATTATTTATTTGTTATTCATTTTATTATCATGCTTTAATTCTAGCCTGGAGTCATACATTTGAGATGGGTGACCATATAAATGGAATAAATAAATAAATAAATCATCTTACAAAAGCACGTTTTAAAAGTATGAATAGCATAAAAGGCACAGAGGTAGTGCTAACCTTTTTAAAAAAGAAATCCAATGAAATATACTCTAATCTTCAAAATCAATAGAAAAATAATATTTGCATTAGAACCCTGATTCTATACTCCAATAATGGTGTATTTTACTGTCTTAACATATAAAATGCTAATAAAAATCTGAAGTTGATATAAATAAAATTTCCCGTAGCAATAAAATATTATTGATATTCTTTATTTTCCAAACATTTTTAAAAAGCCCTATTCCACATGAGTCATTGGAAAACCATTTGTTTGGCTTTGTAAATATTGCTTTTTTCCTTCCCTCATAAATCCTATTCTCAGTCTTTTATTATTATTTACTATCTCATTTTTCATTGTATTATATTGGTTACATATGATAAACTCTTCTATTTAAACTTTGAATATTTAATAAGCTGAAGACCTGTTAACATTGTCTGAGTCTGTAAAGGTAGAACAAATTTGAAATCTCATTTTTTTCTTTGTTTAGAGGAAATTAAAGCAGACAATCTTCCAAGAACACCATTTGTTCTACATAAACAAATCAGTATAAATTATCAGAAAAAAATTCCATCATTTAGAAAAAGATCACCTGTATATTTATCCTGACTGAAAAAGTAGTGAAATTCCATTGATTAGCTTGTTTTCAAACCAATATTATCTGAACTGTTATATGAACAATTTCAGTGTGACTTTATTTCTGTTTAAAATAAGGTTTAGGTTTAAAGATTTTATAAAAGGTTAACACTCATTTATAACATCTGCATTATATTAATTCACATTTTGTTTCACAAAACTTTTAAAGTTTGAATTAGTTTTTAAAGCAACTTAATCATAACAGAGGTGGTGTTAACTGACTTAACTGTAGGATTTATTGTTGATTTAGAGACATATGTGGTTTCTTCATTTCTTTTCTGAAAATTTCTATTTATGTTTTCCAAAACCATGAAGATTTAAATAGTGTCTGTGATTAATCACATTAAAAACAGAAATGTAGCAGAACTGTAATAAAGTATTCAGACATTTCCCTTCAAGAAGTAGTAAAACTCTGAAATTAAGTGGCAGTCTAAATAGTAATGAACTTATTAAAAGAAAAAAGAATATTTAGATGCCAACTGGGAAGCTATTTTTTTCTAAGATGTCATTAAACCACCCCTTTGTGCTTTTTAATTGTGGATTAACAAAATTAAAATTGATGTTATGTCTCCTGCTGTTCACAGGGGACAGAAAATATATGGCTTTCAACAAAAGCAAGGAGCCCATGAAGTTAATAGCTAAACTTTAATTGATTTCTACGGTCTTGGATTTCAAGAGCATTGCTTCCATTTTGTCTTTCTGCCTATCAACAGCCCTGTCAAGGATAGCAAAGAGCACAATCAAAAGATTTTTTTTTCAGTACTATTAGCATATAGCTACTGTTAAATAACAAGTTAGCAAGATGAGAATATACCACAGAATAACTGGTAATATCCAGAAAATGTTAATATTGGAAAGGCTTTATCTAGTTGGTTTACCTTTTCTTTCTTTTTATAGAAAGCGAGGTAGGGTGGTTTGAGGATCTTACCTGTAGTGGAAGACAGACTTGGCTAGGCTGTCACTTCTTCTGGAGGTAATGGGAGGGTTTCAGTGGGTGAAGGTTCCAAGGTAGATATTTTTGTTGAAAGAACAGCCCATGGGGAGAGTGGGGGAGGGAGGCTAGTTAGTGGTTAGGTCCCTGTGAGACAGTAATAGTTGGTATGGCATGGCCATCTTCATTGGGATGAAGATATTTTGCTAGTAAAGTTCCTAAGATTTGTTGAAGCCATGATTCCACATGGACAAGGTCTTGAGCATCACTTTTCCCCATTTAATGGGAATCCCTTTGACTTTTAATAAAACAGATGCTATCTCAATTATCTTCTCGCAATTGCCAGTTGGTTCTAACATGTACGAGAACTTTTTTTTTTTTGGGGGGGGGGGGTATTTTCCATGAAATTGTTATTGTCTTATTGGAGGACAGGCAGCTTCCAGAAAGAGGTAGTAAGAGGCTGTTGTGGTTCCAACATCCCATTCCTGAGGAAGGGATCTTTGGAACTAATGTTTTCAGAAAGCTATTGATCACTCTTGATCTTTCCATTTCAGGAAAGATTGTTAAGTTAGTGGTGATGGATTAACCTTGCAGCACTCAGAGAAAGTAGATTATCTGGATCCTTTCAGTCAGGACTTTGGTCAGGAGACAGCATTGGTTGTTCTTTTAGATGATTTATGTCATGTCCCGAATGGGGACCTATGCATTTCTTTGTCATATTAGAAGATTTTGACACCATCAACCACGGTATCACTGGACCCACCTGCAAGGACTGGGATAATAGATGTTATTTCACAATGATTTCACTCCTTTCTTAATGGGCAGTTTCAGTCTGTGTTGATGGGAGGACCCCTGATATGATGGGTGCTACAGGAGTAGGTGCTCTTTTTTCTGTTTCTGAACATCCTGCAAAGCTATTAAGACAGATCATCCAATGGTTCAGTGTTTGCTATCATCTATATGTTAATAATGCTCATTGCTATTCCAAGTCACGACTGAGGTGCTGCTGCTGCCCTTTCCACATATCTGGAGGCTGTTGTGGTGTGATTGGGAGATAACAAATTGAAGTTGAACCATGGCAAGACAAAGCTGTTGTTGATGTGTTGGCATCCTCTGTTGTTTCCAAGCTAGGCTTTTGACAAATAAACAAATACAAATACAAAATATGCTGACTCTGTAAACCGCTTAAAGAGGCTGTAAAGCACTGTGAAGCGGTATATGACACTATTGCTATTTCTAAAGACAACCAGATGAACCAATATTACTTTATTCTAAGACTACATTAACAGAATTTTTCAAGTCTGAAAGTAAAAATCTGTCACTTTGAAAACGTGCTCAATTAGGGTGAGCGTTTCCTAAGTTTCTTTCTCTACCTATTAAGCCACTGGGGGAGGGGGGGGTCTTCTTTCTCGTCTAATAATTTTCTGGGCAGCATTTTCAAGGTCATTCCCACATACTATTCCATGACCTGACTGATTAGACCTAACTGTAAATTTTATATTTTCAGGAGATTTCATGGGCTGAGGCAAGAAAACTTTGAAGAGATCAGAGTGCCCCGCTCCTTTTAGAATTTTTTTAAATATAATTGCTTAGGAGAGCTTTCCCCTAATGTGAATGTTGCCATCTTTATTTCTATTTAGGTTATTTATAATTTAGATTGTATGGTTTTTATTTTTATTCTGTTTGTAGTGGTTTTATTCCTGCCATGGATATTTCAATCTGTATCTCTTCAGAGAAAGCTGCCAAAGTCTTTTTGGATTGCAGCAACATAAAAGTACATTCCATAAATAAATAAATAAAAAATAAATAAATAAAACTGAATCCAAACACCCAGGTTCCTCTCCCATCATTTTAGGAGATTTCAATCAAGCAAATTTAAGGAAAGAGCTCCCAAAATATTTGCAGCATGTAAACTATCCCACCAGAGGCAAAAATACTTTAGACCACTGCTACACAAAAGATGATTATAGATCTTTACCAGGAGCAGCTGTGGGACACTCTGACCACTGCATGATTCATCTTGTACCTGCCTACAGACAAAGACTTAAAACCATGAAGCCAACAATTAAATCAGTGAAGACTTGGTCGGATGAGGCAAAGCTGAAACTCCAGGCCTACCTTGACTGCACCAATTGGAATGTTTTTAAAGATGCCTCTACAGACCTAGATGAGCTTACGGGTACTGTCAGATGTGCTATGTTCCTTCCTGCTTCAAATGCTCTACCATCATTCCAGTGCCAAAGAAGCCCTCCATCAAGGAACTGAATGACTACAGACCAGTTGCTGTAACATCTGTAGTTATGAAAATCTTTGAAAGGCTCATGCTGTCCCACCTGAAAACCATCACGGATCTGCTGTTAGATCCCATGCAATTTGCATACCGAGCAAATAGATCGACAGATGATGCTGTTAACATGGCTCTGCATTTCATCCTACAACATCTTGAATCTCCAAATACCTACGCAAGGGTCCTCTTAGTAGACTTCAGTTCAGCATTCAATACCATCATTCCAGACACTCTTCTAAGTAAATTAAACCAACTAGCAGTATCTGAACACACTTGTCAGTGGATCATAAGCTTCCTAACAGACAGGAAGCAGCAGGTGAAGCTAGGCAGAATCACATCTGATACCTATACAATCAGCACAGGTGTCCCCCAAGGTTATGTGCTTTCTCCACTTCTCTTCTCCCTATATACCAATGACTGCATCTTAAACGATCCATCTGTTAAAATACTGAAGTTTGCTGATGACACAACAGTGGTTGGTCTCATTCGAGACAACAATGAATCTGCATACAGACAGGTTGTTATACAACTTGCCTCATGGTGTAACTGGAACAATCTGGAACTGAACACACTCAAAACCGTAGAAATGGTGGTAAACTTTAGAAGAAACCCTGCCATACTACCACCTCTTACAATACTAGACAACACCATATCAACAGTAGAGACCATCAAATTTCTAAGTTCTACTATATCACATGATCTAAAATGGACACCTAACATCAAAAACATCATCAAAAAAGCACAATAAAGAATGTTCTTTCTGCACCAACTCAGAAAGCTCAAACTGCCCAAGGAACTGCTGATACAGCTCTACAAAGTAATTATTGAGTCTATCATCTGCACCTCTATAACTATCTGGTTTGGTTCTGTAACCCAATAGGACAGACACAGACTTCAGAGGATAATTAGGACTGCAGAAAAAACAATTACTATCCACCTGCCTTCAATCGAGGACCTGTATACTGCACGAGTCAAAAAGAGGGCTGTAAAAATATTTACAGACCCCTCACATCCCAGACATAAACTGTTTCAACTTCTTCCCTCAAAACAACGCTATAGAGTACTGCACACCAGAACAACTAGACATTAAGAACAGTTTTTTCCCGAAAGCCATCACTCTGCTAAACAAATAATTCCCTGAACACTGTTCAATTATTAGAAAGTCTGCACTACTATTACTGTTAATCTTCTCATCACTCCTTATCACCCATCCCCTCCCACTTGTGATTGTAAAACTGTAACTTTGTTGCTTGAATCCTTATGATTTATACTGACTGTTTCCTAGTATGATTTGATTGCTGATTGTACCCTATAACTATCATTAAGTTGTACGTTATGATTCTTGATTCTTAACAAATGTATCTTTTCTTTTATGTATAGAGAGTATTTACACCAAGACAAATTCCTTGTGTGTCCAATCACACTTGGCCAATATTCTATTCTATTCTAATTCTATTTAGTACTCAACTCAGAGTAGAAATCTAATACTTTAGCACCCCCAAGAGATGTCCATTCAGCCTCTATTTAAATATTTTCAAAAAAGTGAGTTCACCAGTTCCAGAGGCACCCTGTTCTATTTGAACATTTATTGTTAGAACATACTTTTTTATGTAGAATTGAAATTCTCTTCTTTGTAATTTAAGTCCAAGGCTTCATGGTAAACCTTTATCATTTTGGTTGTTCTCATTTGGCCACACTATAATTAGTCCATGTCCTTCCTAAAATGTTGTACCCAAACTGTTGTAGACACAATATTCCAAGGATAGCCTAGATACTTTTGCTGTACTGCTTTCTCCTGCCACTCATTTTTTTAACAGCCATTTATCTGGAATGCTATAGGATCTCCTGCTCAAACAAGTTCCTTCCAACTGTTTTAGCTTGTATTCTGTATGTCCAGATTTGCTTTAATAAAATGGGAAAATGTAAGCTATAACTGTTAGTTGGATTCATAGTTGCCTGAATGGTCTTTAAAGAGATCAATTTAAAGTATCAATTTTATTTATTTTATTTGTCAATTTGTCAATTGCTTACAAGATAATAGTTATAAGTAAAAACATAGTTATGAATATATAGATACATATAAGAAAAATTTTAAAAATTAAAAGAAACAATAGGACAGAGACAGTAGGCACATTGGTGCGCTTATGCACGCCCCCTACAGACCTCTTAGGAAAGGGGTGAGATCAATAGTAGGCAGTCTAAGGTTAAAGTTTTTGGGGTTTGGGGAAGAAATCACAGGTCAGGTAGAGTATTCCAGACATTGACCACTCTGTTGCTGAAGTCGTATTTCCTGCAATCAAGTTTGGTGCGATTAACCTTGAGTTTGTATCTATTGTTTGCTCTTGTGTTGTTATGGTTGAAGCTGAAGTATTCATTGACAGGTAGGACATTGCAATGTATGATTTTATATACTATACTTAGATCAGACTGAAGGCAGCATAGTTCTAGGTTTTCTAAGTCTAGAATTTCAAGTCTGGTGGCTTAAGGTATTCTGCAATGAATAGAGGAGTGGAGAATTCTTCTTGTGAAATATTTCTGCACTTTCTCAACTGTGTTAATATCAGATACGTAATGTGGGTTCCAGACTGATGAGTGTATTCAAGTATTGGTCTAGCAAATGTTTTGTATGCTCTAGTTATTAATGTATTATTACCAGAGAAAAAGCTATGTAAGATTAGGTTAACAATTCTTAACGCCTTTTTGGCTATGTAGTTACAGTGGGCTCTAGCACTTAGATCATTAGAGATGAGTACTCCAAGATCCTTGATAGAGTTTGGATCTTCAACAAGGCCTTGACTATTCAGCTTGTATTTTATTTTCTGATTTTTTTTTCTAATATGTAGGACAGAGCATTTATTTGTTGAGATTTGAAGTTGCCATTTGTTTGACCATTCTGATATATAGTCAAGGTCTTTTTGAAGGATAGCAGTATTGTCTGTGGTGTTGAATAGCTTTACATCATCAACGAAGAAAACGCAGCTGCTCTTGATATGATCACACAGGTCATTTATGTAGAGTATGAAAAGAGTTGGTCCTAGAACACTGCCTTGGGGGACACCACTGTTGACTGATACAGAATTTGATAGGACGCTCCCAATTTTGACCATTTGTTGTCTGTTTGACAGGAATGCTTCTATCCAGTTATACAGGTGTCCAGAGATACCGTAAGATTTTAGTTTAGGAGTAGTTTGTCATGTACCTCTGAATCAAAGGCTTTACAGAAGTCTATGTAGATTGCGTCTATTGCTTTGCCATGATCGAGTTGTGTAGTCCATATGTTTTTGCAATGTAAGAGTTGCAGATTACATGATAATTTTTTCCTGAAACCAAATTGTTTATTAGAGAGTAGGTTGTTTGTTTCTAAGTGGAGGATGATGGATTGGTTAATAATTGATTCCATGACTTTAAAGGTGATGCAGCATAAAGAGATTGGTCTGTAATTTTCAACTAGGCTGGGGTCTCCCTTTTTGAAGATGTGGATGACCGTGGCTTGTGACCATAGTTTTGGCAAGGAGCTGGTCCTGAAAGATTTTTCAAAGATTATGCTTAGAGGATATTGCTACAGCACTTCTTCCAGGCTTCACTTATCATTAAATGTTGTATGTTATGATTCTTGACGAATGTATCTTTTCTTCATGTATATCAAGAGTATTTACACCAAGACAAATTCCTTGTATGTCCAATCACACTTGGCCAATAAAGTATTCTATTCTATTCCATTCTATTCTATTCACATTGTTCAATATTTTTATCAATAATTTGGATGAGAAGGTTGAATAGTTATTTATCAAATTGCAAATGATGCTAAACTGACTGAAGATCTATTATTATGTTAAAGGAGATTTTGATAACCTTAAGCAATGAGCTGAAATGAATAGGATAGAATTTAACAAGGAGAAATGTAGGAAAAATAAAAGGCAAAAGTACAGGTTGGGAGAAACCTGATTGGGAAATAATATGTGTGAAATTTAAACATGAACCAGCACTGTGTTGTAGTCATTTAAAAAATCAAATTTACTTTCTTTCATCAACAGGCACATAGAATCCAATCACGATACTTAATTCACTCCACTCTGCTGTTCATGCCCCATTTGGAGCATGTAGCTCTTGAGTACCTCAGTTTAAAAAATGCAATAGCAAATTGGATCAATATATTGAAGGAATTCAAAGGTGAGTTTAGAAGAGGACTACCAAATATGAAGACTTTGAAACTAAAGATTTTGAGGAACAGCTAAACGATCTGGGAATGTTTAGCTTTTAGAAGAATTGACTAAGGGGAGATAATATAGCAATGTGAAAATATATTTGACCCAGAAGAGAGAGTGGATTTAGCCTCTATTACTCCAGAGAACAGAACCATTGAGACTTATAAAGAAATAATTTCAGGTTAGACTTTCAGAGGACCTTCCTGACTATGGACTGTCACCCAGTGAAGTTAGATGTTATGCAATGAGTTTTACAAACAAAACAAAAATAAAACTGGAAGTCTCCAAACGAATTAGACAGAAATCTGTCAGAAGTGCTTGAAACAAATAGGAGATTGCACTAGACCAGTGGTAGGGAACCTTGGCTCTTTTATCACTTATGGACTTCAACTCCCAGAATTCCTGAATGAGCTATAAAAAGTTCCCCATCCCTGGCCTACTGGTTTTTCAGTTGTGAGGGAAATCAATTTTTGATTTGAATGGGATTGTTCAATATACAAATGTCCTAATTTTTGACTTGAATGATCAATATTCTTTATATGTCCTACATTTGTATATTAAACAGTCCCATTCAAGTCAAAAATTGATTTCCCTCACAACTGAAAAACCACTAGGCCAGGGATGGGGAAACTTTTATGGCTCACTCAGGAATTCTGGGAGTTGAAGTCTATCAATGATAAAAGAGCCAAGGTTCCCTACCGCTGCATTAGACCCTTCCAACTCTATGGCTCTATTCATATCCAGTTTGTGGAAATTCAAAAAGGTTTCAAAGCTGCTGAGCTGGTGCTCCTCAGGCATCCTGGAGTTATCAGAAATTATATGTAAACAAACAAACAGAGGCATGATATTTACTGTCTGAACCTCTCTAGCTTTTGTTTCAGATCACTAAAGTAATCTGCTTTCTTTCCAAATTATTTATTTATTTATTTAACATATTTATATACTGCCCTTCTCCCGAAGGACTCAGGGCGGTGTACAGCCAATCATAAAACTTTTTACAATTATAAAAGTTAAAAGAGAATTAAATATCTTGAGGCTGCCTAAAATTATACCCTCCCCCAATAAATTAATAAAACCCCAAATTTTAAAATCCCAATTTAAAACTCGAATACTAAAATTACACTAAAAATCCCATTTCAGCCCAGGTCGGCCTGCTCAAAGAGCCAGGTTTTCAATGCACGTCCAGAGGCAGACCATTCTAGAGGGTGGGAGCCCCCACAGAAAAGACCTTATTTCTAGGAGTCGCCAGACAGCACATGGATGGATATAATTAATCGGTGGATATATATTTTAGCATTCCCCTTGGATGGTTTCATAGTTATAGGCAAAGGGAAATGCCAGTTTAACAATGGTACAGCCAAAGACAATGAAGCTTTATTATTCTTGGACTGCGAGTGAGATGAAGAGAAAATTAGGGACACAAAGGTATGTATTGGTTTCATCCAGGATGCTGACCTTACAATCACGGATCTCCCAATACAATATTTGGGCTCAAAACTTCTAACAAGTGCTCCTTTATACTTCTCTTGGAGGGGTGGGCAATACTGAATCCAAAGCAACCAGCGAGTACTACAGAATTCAAAAACTATTTTTTCACTACGCGCCGAACGCAGAAGCGAGGAAGATATGTTAAGGTAACCATGCGTAAAACTCAATTAAGTTTACGCTCGTTTACGTTCAAATTCCACCCCGCCTTGCCTGTCGGGGAGCAGCACCTCCCCTCGAAGGGCAGAACTGTGAACAAGTTCGGGAAGTTAAAAGGACTCGGCGGAGGTTAGCGATATTGACTCTGGCTGGTAAGGGAAGACGAGGCAGTTCAAATCTTATGGCCCGCTTGGGCGATGCAGGGCGGTGAGCAGCCGAAGGGGGCGGGAGGTTAGTCGCAAGGAAGCTTCTGAAAGCGGGTTTGTGGCCGCGCTTTCCCTGCGCTAAGTGAGCGGAGGCGATTACCCGAATGAGGAAGGGCTGTTCTTCAAAAGTGAAAATAAATCGTTCAGCGTCAGGGTCAATCCTTCTCGAAGTTGTCGGCCTTGGATTTCCGCTTGACCTTTTAAGGCTCTCCCACTAGGTCAGACGCAGCCTGAGAAAATGCCAGGCTTTCACTTTAGGCTAAAAAGAAAACTTTTTAAATGAGCAACTCGGCTGACTTCTGGGATGTCCTCGAGAGTAAGAGGCAATCTGAAGAAGAAACGCTTTCATAAAGGTAATGAGGCTAACAACTGTTAAAAGGCCCCGGTATTTCAATGGCCATAAGAAGCAGGTGAACTCTTATTAATTAACAAATGGCTTTTCTTATCTGGATTAATGACTTCTGCAAAGGATCAGATTGGATAAGAGAGGTGGCTTCAGATAAATTTGGAGCCTAGTCGATTCAAGCTGATAACACATTTGCTTTTATTTTTAACTTTTTTAACTATATATTTTTGATATTTGTGCACACCAGACCTTATTGCAGGTTGTTAGTACCAATTTTTAGTACAAAATACAAAGTAAAGAAGATACTGTCATTTTTGCATTTGTTTAATATCTCAATGCCATCTGTGACTTTCCTAAGCAAGGCTCTAGATTGTTTTCCGCATGTTTGTTTACGTTTATAAATCATTGAAGTATTATCTATTGAATTAATGTCATCCCTCCTGTGCAGCATATGTTATGTTTAGAGTTTTCACTAAAATAAAACGAGGAGTGAATGAAATATAAATGATTTATACAAATTATGAGTCTTAAAAGTTTTAGCTCTTTCCATTTTTAAGCCAGTGAAATTTTTATAGGATCTTGATCTCTATAATTTATGTTCGCGCAGAATAAAATAGTTTGTAGGTATAGTTTGATATTGTAAGAAAAAAGACAGCTTAGTTCTTGAACCTAGTGATTCTAGAAAGGCTGAAAATGGGTATTTCTGTTTAGAGGGTAAAAATATAGGCTAAAAAATGTTAGCCATATAACTGCTTGGAAAGTGGGACCAAATATATTTAAATGCATAAAAATGATTTTCTGAATCCTTTTGTGCATCATATAAATCTTTTTTAAAAAGGGAAATTGAAAAGTATGGTAGTACTTTAAAACATAGTTACTGAAAATGCTTCTCTCCCTATCCATTTAATTGCTTCTCTTTATATCTGTCTATATCTTTCTATCAGTCCTCCATGAAGAAATTGGATTTTTGACTTAATTTAATCTGACATAGAAGTAGATCCACTGGCACTTATTTAGAATATTAGGACCATTCCGCTAGTGAGTCTCATCTATTCTGCCTGCTGAACTGGTTTGCCATGAAGATAAAGGTGCATAAGGAACGTAAAATAATATTTCATGACAGAATTACCAAATAATTATTGGTGGTAAGGAAAATATTGCTTCTACAGTACTAAATACTAACAAGATCAGAATTTCTACCCTTCTTAGCTAAAAACTACAATTCCATTGATTATAAGTCTTGCATTCTACATAATATTGTTGTACATGCTGAAAAATCACTATCATTTTAACTTGCAAAATAAGTGATTATAATATGCATTATTTCTAAGCTATCTAACGTCTTTTAACATACCGTGGGATTTTATTTCATTAATTTTATACAATGACATTCTTGTCTAGTTGCATGTTATGTTTGTAGTACCAGAGATATGAAAAATAGTCCTTTCGTTTGAGCACTAGCTTGAACTGCTTTTCTTTTGGAGATGATTGAAAAGTACTGGAAGTGTCTGAAGATATGGCATCTCTTGAGCAAACATAACAGGAGTAGATCACAAAGAATTTCCAATTCATTTATTCAACGGTACCAAGAAAAATGGCGATTTCCCTGGTTGAATTAGGTTGCTAATATTTAAAAAGGAGAAATACACAGAATGCACAACTTTTAGACTTTTTTAAAAACCTAATTGCAGTTCTTCTGCCTCTGTATGAGGGAAGAAGAAGGGAAGAAAACTGAAGAATGGAGTAATTGAGAACATTCCAAGAAGCTACCCAGCTTTCTCTTCCATACAGATATATTCCATACAAATATTTTAATGTAATTTTTCCTGGTTTTGTTGTTGTTATTTGTAATTCAATCTCTAGCTAGATTTGGCCAATATATGGTAAATTTATATTATTCAACTTCATCTGTTTGTTTCTTCACCAAATTTAGTCTCATTCTTTTCTGTTGTGAGAGAAATGTTCTGCTGATGGACAGATATATGGTAGTATCTATCTGGGCCATCTTCATGATTTATTTCCAACATTCCATTGAGTTGGAAAGTACAGCAAAATAGAGGAAAGGGCATGATTTTTTTTCCAATCCCTTTACTTGCAGTGGCTATAGGAGGAAGCTATATTTTCTTCTGTATGAGAAACTGTATAAAATAATATTACTATTGTGTCTTATGTCTATTACTTTGTGTGCTCTAGGAAACAAACATAGGACTGACATTCTGAGGCATTATTCACTGCTGCTTCCATAGAAATATATTGGGGGATTTTTTTCTAGATTATTTTACCCTGCTGATCCAGCCAGGTCTGATCCATTTTCTAATTTAACTTTTCTTTAGTTGGTCTCTCACCCAATACCTGTTTTATATTTGATGACAGACAAATTTTCAATAATTTCCTTTATACTAGGTGATTATGAGTGACTCATTCTTTCTCAGGCCAACCTATTTTACTGTTGTAGGGAGAAGTAGAGGAGTACATACTATGTATTGAGCTACTTAATGAATGAATTAAAGTTAATTAACAGGAAATAGATTATTTAAAAAATAGTAAGGCTGCAAGTTAGCATGGTGTGACTCAAAAAATATTAAAAATTAATGTAACAATGTGGTTTGTTTAACCCATGTCTGAATTCTGCATCTGGCCTTGATAATTAGAATAATTCTATTTCTATTCCCTTCTAAAGAGAAGGCAAAGTGTGAATACAAGAACTAAATGGTGGGTTGGTTTGTTAGTTGCTCTGGCATGGAAATTTTTGATGAAAGGATATAATAGATGGTGTTGAGCAAAATTTGGAAAGTGCAGAGCAGAAGTGTACAGATCAAATTTTTATTCTTCCATAGTCATTATTTTACTATTTAAGAATTTTTTATGCCACATTTATTATTTTTATATATGAATGTAGGCAGTGAACATATCTAATATTCCTCCCTCTTATTTGCCCCACAACAACTCTGGGTTGACCGGAGAATGACAAGCCCAAAGTCACCCAGCTGCCCTTCATGTCTAAGGTAGGACTAAAACTCATCATCTCCTGATTTCTCGTTTAGTGCCTTAACCTCGAGACCAAACTGGCTCATTTCTCATTGAAATATACTGTATGTAAGCCCATATTTGTCTTAAAACATGCTACAGCACTATTGATTTGCAAAGATATTTCCCATAATTTGGCAGAATCTTCACAACGTACAGTTAGTTCCCAAAACAAATACTAAATAGTACCAGAATGTTTTTCAACATACTTAATAACACACAGCTGCAAAATGACTTATTTTTATACATTTGTCTAATCAAGACATTAATTCCACTTTGCATATCTTTGGCAAGCAGGTGCATTTGTAGCCAGTTTTCTGCATTGGTGTAAACTGTCTTGATTCTGAAGCAATTTTTGATGTAGCTTTCTCCTGTATCTTCTGCACAAGTTTTTTGTATCATTAGGAATTTATATTGATCCCTTGTAGTCCCAGGAAGATTTCTTTGTCATGTTTCTGCACCTTGGATCATTTCAGAGTTTCTTATCATCTGTTTAGGTGGTCCTTGTTAGGGACCGTGGTAATTCAGTCAAAAAAGTAGTGACTAAGTAAAAAATCATGTAACCACAAATGTGCTTATGATTTTATTTCAGCTTTCCTTTGCTGTACAGCATTAGAAGGATACGCTAAACAGCCATGTGAATCCAAATGGCAGGGAAGATTTCCAGAACTTTACTCATGAGGAATCCAGATAAAGGGACAAATCTTGTAGCCCTTTTTCCTCACTCCTTTGGAATACTCGTACTGATGTTGGGATAATTAACAAGAAAATAATTGATGTTTGTATTTACATTCATTGAAGAAAAAAGGATTACAAGAGAATAAATGGATACACAACAAGGGAATGTACATTGAAAGGAATGTGCTAATGCCCAGTATTTGTCTAGTGTGCTTCCTGGAAGCCTCTTAGGAGGCAAGCCTTTGGTGTGAAACTGATTAGGGTCTTGTCAGTGTCAGGCAGCAGCATGAGCCAGCCCTAGGGTTCTAATCAACTACTTAAGGTTACAGAGCTGAGCTTGTTAAATTGCTGTTAGAACCTTTTAGGAATGTGCTACACTGCCAAGAAAGCAGCTCAGGAAGAGACAGCTTGATTAGATAATCCTTACCCTCTGCAAGGGAGGAGGGGAAAAACAGGTCAAACACAGAACATGTACTAAACTATATTGGTGAACGTGTGTGAGGGGGGTGGGTAGCCTGCAAAGTTTGTATATGTGCACCTTATCAGGACATTACCTGTACATCTCTCCATCTAGGGCTAAATTTTGTTTTTAACTTTCAGACTGCTGGCTTTGAGATAAAATTTTGTACAACATGCCCATAACCAGTGTATCCGTCATATGTTAATGCTGGTAGCCTCTGAGTCAGTGCTTTTCAAGTGTAACCACTTTGTACAGGTCCCATCGGATGCTTCTGGTTTTTGTCTCCTGTGATTCATGGATCAGGTTTCTCTTGGACAGAGTACTCATCAGATGTATCCACACTTGAATTTTTCAATTTCTACCAGTTGGGTAGAAATACTATTATGATAGGCATGGACAAAGGACTTCCGTCTAAGCTATCCAGCAGTCTTGTTAAACTCGGTAGTAGAAATATTTTTCCCATTTCCCCCATATTAGGCTTTAAACTGTAGTGCAGCGGTGTCAAACTCAAGGACCAGGGGCAGGATCTGGCCACGGGTTGCTTAGATCTGGCCTGTGGGACCACCCTGGAAACAACGAAGGACCGGCCTGAGGTGCTTCTGCCAGAAAAATCACAGCTCGGGACAGCGGTAAGCTTCATTTTCGCTGGCAGAGGGTTGCAGGATGCTGTCCCAACTGAAAATGGAGGCACCCTCCCGACATGAGTGATGTCATGATGGCTACGGCCAACCTGGCCATGTCTACTGACCCTTCAAGGTCACAACCCTGATGTGGCCCTCAATGAAATTGAGTTTGACACCCCTGCTGTCGTGTAACTACCATATACAGGAATTACCAAAACTGTAAGATAGTTCAGTCCTCTAGCAACATATTTGTAAACCACTTAAGATTTTCAGTAATTAAAATCAGTTTAAAGCAGTCTTTCTCAAACTTGGAAATTTTAACTGTAGACTCAGCTCCCGTAATTTCCCAGTTAGCATGCTGGCTGGCCTAAGTCTAAAATATAGACTGCCTCCAGTATCCTTTTTCTAGTATAAAGTATATTCCTGGACTGACTTCTGCTTGTTTTATTTCATAGTTCTAGCTTGCTATAAGTTTGGGATCCTTGACCTAGTCCCAGAATGGGATTACATTTCATTACAGTGGTGAAAAAGTTTGATGTAGTCCATCCTTATGGGAAGAAGAGCTGAGATTTTCTAAACCAGTTATCCTCCTCCTATAATATTCTAATTACTGTATTCCATGTTTTTTATTCTAGATATCTGTTTTAAATATTGCAAAGTAGAGAAGAATTACAGCAGAGTATTTGGAAGATAAAAACTGTGAGTAAAGAAGAGGTTAAGCCCTGCCAGCTCCTTTTTATTTAAAATTCATATTAACTTTGTCTAACACACACTCACATAAATCATCACAGGGGCTGTACTGCAATAATGTGTAAAGTGTTTGCAACTGAATAATACTATAAAACAAAATTTAGATTTTGTCTCTCCTGCTGCTGTAGATGGCTTACAATTAATACGTTGCATTCAATAATTTCTTTTCTCTGCAGGTGTTGGATTATTATTGGAATTCATGGTTCAGCCCTAGCTAATTTATGCTCACCATGAAGAAGAAATTATAAATAATTATAACAGGAAAAGAAGAATTTTAAGTTAGGGTACCAAGCACTAAAATATTTTATATGAAATAAGTTGCAAACAGCTATTTATAAATGTTGGGTCTTTCTCCAGAGATTTTGAAAATCTTAGAAATTATCTTCAAATTTTTATATATTAAGTGTAATTATTTGCTTTTTCTGAGTATTGATTTTTTATGCCTAGCTACTGAAAATTAAGATTCACTTATCTAGATGTGATTATTATTGCTATTAATTATATGCTTGCCTCCTAGGTAGGTTCTGTGACAAACTAGGAGATTATTATAAACTCCTTTTATCTAAGAATGTAGTGCCATGTTTCACAAGAATATTTCTCAACAATCTCACCAGTGATGGTATTCTACTGGTTCGGCCCTGTTCTGACACACCGGTAGCGCCAAAGAACAGCAGAGACCGAACCGGTTCTCTAAGACGTTCTGCTGTTGGGCCCTCCCACTTGCCCGGGCTCCCATACTTTTGAAGCGCAGCTGCTTTGCTCAACACAGCAGATTGCCACACATCAGCTGCTGAAGAGACAGGGAGAGTGCAGGATTGCAGGAGGTGAGTTGGAAAGCCTCTGCACCTGTGCAAAATGCGTGTTTGGCATGCGCATGCGTGCAAAGTGTGTGTGCACGCAAAGCATACCTACCAAGCCACACCCACCAAACCGGTGGTAAACATTTTTGAAATGCACCACTGAATTTCACCCACATGGTTGCATGATTATCTCTCTCTGGGCTTGGGATAAAAATATCTAAATTATCTTCCCTTCTGTTTTTCCCAGGACAAACCTGGAGGGAAAAATTGTTACTAAATGAGTTAAGAAATCCCCACCTAGAAACACAAGTTGTCAGTAGATTCAGTCTGAGTTATTGTATGTACATTTTACAGGAAAACCTTTAAAGGAGAGGATCTGCCAACAAGGTTTTAAAGTATCCATCTATATATTACATATTCTTACAGTGTAATACTATTGCCTGTATGAAAATTAGTTAATATGATAAAGTGGTAATATCACTTTGGTTATTTCGTAATATTTTCTAAGAGTACCTAGGAACTTAATTTGCTTGATTAAGCCTCTGAGGTAATGTAATAATGTATATCAAATCAGTATTGCATCTGGTGTGTTTTTAAAATTAAAGTTAAATGTTTAATTACATTCTGATTGGTATTTAGTTTTATAAACACTAAAACAGTTAAATAAGTCAAAGACTGCCTATTATTATTTTGATTGCCTATTATTATTTTCAGAAGAATAGTGAAAAGTACATGTAAAAATAATGAGAGAAATAATAGGATTACTTAATCCTACTTAAGAATAGGATTATTAAAAGAATATCCAAAGCAGACCCCAGAGTGTTCATTGTGGCAGAAATAGCTGACTTGCATTATTTCCCTAGCCAGATAAGATGCCATGCTAAAGTAGGAAAGCTTGCTTTCTCTACTACTCCACTCTTGCAGCATAAGTTTTTGATGAAGGTGAGAGAATATAAAGGCAAGATGCAACCTGAGTTTATGTCAGGCCTGTTCTAGCTTGGGTATTTAGGAAAGAAAGACACTACTCCATTTGTAGCAAAAGGTATACTTTTACTAAAACCAAGTGGTTACAGTGTAAGCAGAGCCAGGTCTAAATATTCCTGCATAAAGCCAGTGATTTTCTCTTTTTCCAGGCCCTCCCCATTTGCTTATTTCATTAATGTTTTCACTAGTATTCAAACTAGTGTATTGGTAATAGTTCTAAAGTTGGAGCCTCTTTGATAACCATTTGCATTCCATTCTATGTTCTTGGATTTTTCAACCATTGTCTCTTCTCTAAGGTTGGTAGCAATAGCAATAGCATTTAGACTTATATACAGCTTTACAGTTTTTACAGACCTCTCTAAGCAGTTTAAAGAATCAACATATTGCCCCCAACAATCAGGGACCTCATTTTATTAACCTTGGAAAATGGAAGGCTGGAATTTACCTTGAGCCTGGTGAGGTTCGAAGCGCCAAATTGCAGGCAGCCGGCAGTCAGCAGAAGTAATCTTCAGTACTGTATTCTAACCACTGCATCACTGTGGCTGCTGGTACCTCTGGTTCTGTCATCTCCCTTCCTGACATACCCCTATTCCCACTCCCCCTTTTATGACAGGATGCCATCATAGCAAAGCAGGGCTGAAATAATGAGATGGCAGATCTAACCGTTTCTTTGATCAACTATCCAACTATCCTCTGAAGGTTTAGCTTATCCTTGCTAAACCTTCTGCATTGGCTTTGAATTAAACTATTTTTTAAAATGTGCTATTCCTCTCCCCAAGTTAAGACTAAAGTAATTTTACAATTAAAGATAGAGATGAAAATCTCTGTTTGGAGTATTTGTTTTAAATATATCTTGGAGTGTTACGTTTGAACTAACATTATCAGATAATCATACAATGCTAAACTGAAAGCAATCTTAGCAATTCTAAAAATAATTCCTTTCTCAATTAGACTCTCAGACCTTTAATATTAATGATAGAAAAATAGTGTAGGTTGACTGTTATGGGTTATGCCCATTGATGACCTATTGCCATTTGCTGATTAAAACTGCTGCTTTTGATTAAAAATATAAAAAGGCCATTGATTTGTCTGCAATTGAAAAATAATTATCAGACTGTTGAACATATAATCAAATTTTAGCAGTATTTACTTATATGTGCCCATTTGCCCAACTCCCACGATATAAATGATAAAAAACACAATTTGCATTTTAACAAAGAAAACTTTTAAAAACTTTAAAGGTCTACTCTGAAAAGATTTTGATTTAACCATCCATATCTTTTTGATCTATTAATGTTAATATCCAGCTAAGTCGACATATTTTAAAAAGATGAATGTTTAAATTTTGTAACAAATTTTGGGGGAAAGATCTTGGACATCAACACACATTCTGTGAATGTTTAAAATATTACAGCTGAATTACAATTTCCATATTGATCAAACTATTTGTAAGAGGTTTAACTGAAGGGACATAACCTTTGCAGATTTATATACAATATATTGTTTTTCTCTAAACTATAGTGTTTACTGTTGTGGTGTTTTAGGTATATAACTTATGCATATTCCCAGTAGATAAAATACCTTTAACTGGGGAGACTGGGAAGAAGACAAAAATAACTTCATTCTAGATTCCAGAATCTTTGCTGCGCTATTCTTAGTGATGTTCTCTAAAGCAGCCTTACTTTTTTCCCTCTAATCTTTCAGAAGATCTCACCAATGATTGTGCTTATTCCTGCTGGTTCTTCAGTTAGACTCCATCACCTACATAGGCCATGCAAAATCTGTGCAAAAAATGGATCTGTGCAAAAACAGATCCAGCAATATCCAATAACCTCCTCCACAGCTTAACACCTCTGTTCTTTTATGTTTTCAGCCAAAAGGCAGATATGCCTACATTCAAGTGTTTTGATTAGGCTTGAAGTTTCTTGGTGTTGATATGATTCTAAGCCTGGTTTTGCTACATAGAGAAATTATCTTGTTACAGGAATATTCTTCTTCCTCCTTGTTTATCCTGTCCCTGCTTTTAAGAATTCCCTTTTTCTGGATATTATTCCATGCAGTTGTCATATTGTGGAAGATGAAAGTTGAACATGACTGACTCCAATTTTTCTGTTTATGTGTTATGGAGAAGTATCCCTTAATACATAGATTATTATTAGAAATGATGTGAGCTTAACTAGTTTTACGTATTTTTCTGGGGTAGATGAGCAGATTTAACAAGAATAAAAACAGAATTAGCTGGTATGCTTATATTGCTCAAATTAAGTAACAGTTCTGTGAAACTTAACTTATTTTGCAGATAGAATGGGAAAAAAGAATACAAAAATATTGAATATTTCTTAATTTAGGTTCTTGACCAAAACTTCTACTTGTTTATTACTATCTAGTGCCCACCTAAAGTGGGCAAGTATCGGGCATGATCTCTGGGTAAAAACACATTTGAAAGTCTCTTGGTATTAACTTTGTTATTAACTTTACATAACTGTACAAAAGTAAAATAAAAAAACCTCTGTCAATGTATTGTTCAACAACAGTAAACCAGTTATATAAAATATACAAAGTTTAATGAAGAGCAAAAATATGTGGCACAAAATGGAAATTACTATTGTGTTACATTTTAAGGAATATAACTCAAAAAACCTTATAACTCCCTAATAGTACGTAAGAATAATTTAAGGACTACACTGGAATTTTGGAGTTGCAATCTAAAAATAGTAAGCTGAGAAAAGGTAAAACTGATTTCATGTCATTTGCACTTAAATTCAAATAAAATGAAGACTAGATATGCAGAAGAGTCGATATTTTAAATACCTTCAAACAAATAAATATGCTTAATCATCATTCCAAATTTGAAGTGAACCCTTATGTATAATTTTTGAGGAAGAGGGTTGTGATATTTTTTTTCTTTTTTCGTCCACAATCTGTTTATTTATTTTATTTATTTATTTTATTTGTCAATTGCTTACAAGATAATAGGTATAATAGATAATAGATATGTGATATCAAGAGCAGCTGCGTTCTCTTCGCTGATGATGTAAAGCTATTCAACACCACAGACAATACTGCTACCCTTCAAAAAGACCTTGACTATGTATCAGAATGGTCAAACAAATGGCAACTTAAATGCTCTGTCCTACATATTGGCAAAAAAAAAAAACAGAAAATAAAATACAAGCTGAATAGTCAAGATCTTGTTGATGATCCAAATTCTGTCAAGGATCTTGGAGTACTCATCTCAAATGACCTAAGTGCTAGAGCCCACTGTAACTACATAGCCAAAAAGGCATTGTTGTTAACCTAATTTTACGTAGCTTTTTCTCTGGTAATGTTACACTAATAACTAGAGCATACAAAATATTTGCTAGACCAATACTCGAATACAGCTCATCAGTCTGGAACCCACATTACGTATCTGATATTAGCACAGTTGAGAAAGTCCAGAAATATTTTACAAGAAGAGTTCTTCATCCCTCTACTCGTTGCAGAATACCTTATGCCACCAGACTCAAAATTCTAGACCTAGAAAACCTAGAATTACGCCGCCTTCAGTCTGATCTAAGTATAGTATATAAAATCATACATTGCAATGTCCTACCTGTCAATGAATACTTCAGCTTCAACCATAACAACACAAGAGCAAACAATAGATACAAATTCAAGGTTAATCGCACCAAACTTGATTGCAGGAAATACGACTTCAGCAACAGAGTGGTCAATGTCTGGAATACTCTACCTGACTCTGTGGTTTCTTCCCCAAATCCCAAAAACTTTAACCTTAGACTGTCTACTATTGATCTCACCCATTTCCTAAGAGGTCTATAGGGGGCATGCATAAGTGCACCAATATGCCTACCGTCCCTGTCCTATTGTTTCTTTTATATTTTATTTTTCTTATATGTATCCATGTATTCATAACTGTTTTACTTATACCTATTGTAAGCAATTTACAAATAAATAAATAAATTACATCATAATCTTTACTGTTTTATTTTATGAACCTCAAAGTACAAACATTCACTTATGCATCACTAAATACAGCTGAGTAAGGTAACAATTTTTACTTGGGGTTTCAGCTTTCCTTACTATATTATATAAATTTTAGTAATTATTTATAGACTAATAATGAATAAAACAGAGGTTAAAATTATGAAATAAGGATGGTTTACCTAGATTTCTTCACATACTCGTAAATATTGTATAGATTCTTCCTAACCTTTCTTTACATAGAAATGTAATGCCTCCCACAACTGTTCTGCCCGACAGTATTAGCCAAAATTAAATACTTAAGCATGCAAGATCATGCAAAATGAATAGCAGCAATATAGCTGGGAAATTTGTGAACAGTATGCTCAGCTTGTGGTATTGCAGTGTAGGATTTCTGGAGCCATGTGGGTGCTTAATTTGACATACTTACTGAGCAGAAATGAGTATTTTTAGCCATAGGCTTTCTTCTTCCTTCTTCGGTGTATACACATTATCAGTGCTCTGTAACTATCAAAGAAAAGGTTATATTTCTAAAGTATTTCTTTCTGTGATTCTTTCTTTGATCTAATGTTCTACTTCAGTGTCTTTATTTAAAATACAATAGATTTTCTGTAGATTGGTTTATATTTAAAGATCCCAAAATTAATAGAATTTTTATGATGGAAGTTGGGAGAATAATTACTTATAAAGAGATGTCAATATCAGAATAAGCAGCTTGTCACTACAACCTCTAAGCCGTGTAGCAGTAAACTGCTTTTTGAATATAAAGACAGATAAAAAATAGCCAATAATTTGTTCATCTGAGAATTCTAGGGACATATCCTTTTTTTCTTTTCTGTTTGAGAAGAACCAGAATGCCATACTAAGAGTTACAGAGAATATTGTTGAACATCAAAAATAATTTGGCAATCTGTTCTTGAAATGAGAGAAAATGATACACTTTTCTTTTGCATTCTTTAACACAGTTAAGGAAACATTCTCCAAAGGAAAATAAATAATCCACCCTTGTCTTTAAACAAAGAAATGCTGTTTTAACCTGTGGAAAGCTAGTTACAGAAAAAGTAACTAGACTTCCCTGAGAGCTGAAAGGTGTCTCTCTCCACCCTGGCTTTTTTCTTTGTTATTCTATTATTCTGTCTTATAGATTGACAGAATTTTAGGTGGAAGTCTTTTGTGTATATCGACTGACATAACCTGAGTGAGTTATATCAGTTTATTTCCAACGTTCATACTATTTCCAATGTTCAGATTATGCTATTTCTATAGCCAAAGCTGAACCATCTACTAAGAGAAGAATTAATAGCAGGCTCAATTTAAAAAGAAAGCCCAAATGTTTATGGAAATGCAAAATACTTTTCAGATTAAAACACCTAAAGGAATAGGAGAAAAATGGTCAAGGAGAATTAAATTTGATAGACATGGCATGCTGAAAAACAAAAACAAAATACAGATCAAAAACTGGGGGAATGGAACAGTTCCTGGAATTCTGACCTGATTTTGTGTAAGATACCAATTATCTATGCAACTGTGCAGAATCATATAATTGACCAAGTACATTTAGACCATCAAATCCAACTGCATGCTCAGTGTACAAATTTTTAAAAATCTAGGGAAGTGCCTGTCCAACCTCCATGTATTTAGTGAAAGACGTCTTTGCCTGTCTGGGTGATTGTACCATTATTGAATCTGTTGTTAATTTTTTCCCCTAACATTTAATTGAAATCTGCCTTCCTATAATGTAACTTCATAATTCTCTGTCCTGCACTATAGAAAAATAAGGAAGAAATCTTGGTTTTCTTCTGAGTGACACCTTTCTAGAATGGCTATTACATCTAACACATCTGTATTTTCTTCTTAACCCTAAATATGCCCAATTGTTTCACCTGTCTACCTTTGTTGTCCTTCTCTGAACCTGTTATAATTCTTCTGAATAATTTTCATATCAAGGATCTGATAACTGGATCTTATCTGTCAGAGAATTATACTTGGCAGATCCCAGGATGGGGGAGGGACGGTCTCTTTGGCCATGGTACCAGCCTTATGGAATCTTCTTTCCTTCCCTGGAAGTGAGGTTATCATTTATTATTTTAGCAAATAATTGAGAAAACTGGATGAATTGTTACAATTGTTATTTTCTCTTTTCAGATGAATGGTGTGCTATTGAAGATTACTTGGCTCCATGAAACATCTGACACCCCTCGTTCTTCTTGCCTGTGGTTCCTTTAATCCCATAACAAATATGCACATGCGTTTATTTGAACTAGCAAGAGATCACCTTCATCAAACAGGTTAGTTTATTTAATGTCTCCAAAAACTGAGTGAGCTGAGTTGCAATAAGGAGTCATTTGTATCCCCAAAAATGGGAGAACATTCCACATTGTTTCAACACATTTTAATTTCTGTTAATTAAAAGTTCAAGACTTAGACCAATTACTTCACAGCATCTAAATTGAAAGTTTACACATTTAGTCTTTCTTGAAGTAAAAGTGATGATAAGGAAATATAAAATTGTTCCTTGTCAGTATAATTAAGTTTTGCCAATGGTTCACTAGAATAATTGCAGACTAACTTGTGATGAAAGGGGTCTTAAATCCTATCCCAGATTCTCTCTTTTTCTCTTTTCAAGGTGCCGTGAAACACATCTGTATGCTAATTTTATCACTTAAGCTAAAGAAGTGATATAGTCTGCAAGTTTAACTAGGAAAAGAAATCAGGGGAAAAAAGCTATGTATTCATTATGACTTTCAACTGTTTCTTTAAAATAGAAATTACAGAAGACGAAAAACCATGTTTTAGCTGCTTCTGTGTTCGGCTGTAATGATCCAAGTAGCTAATGATCCAGGTAGTTGACTGGGTCATGTTCATTCAAGCACTAGCAATGATGTAAGGTATGGATGAGCGGGTTCATTCAGTCTCAATATCACTAATAAATGGACTGTAAGACATGAATGTTTGGAAAGCATCAGGAAATAGTTCACAAGCAATAGCAGTCAATGATGAACAATCCAGAAATGTTGTTTTAATGGTATACTGCTACATAAAGTCACTTACAAGCTTAAATTTCAAGGTTAACCAGGACCTTATAGTTTCAGTTTTGCAAATAGAGAACATATTGATATCTCTGTTAGTTGTGGAAATAGAAGATAATTCTTACAATGGTAGATAAGATTTAAAAGGGACGCTGCTCTCCCCACAATGAATTACTTTTTTAAATTATTTTTTCATTCTTTTGTTGACTCTTACTGATGAACTTGGTAATTGAAGATTTTTCTAAAAATAGAACATGCAACTATATATAATGAGATCCTTTCAGTGTTTAATGAAGAGCTTTCTTTTTTCACTTTTGCCAACACTGGTCTCTTGTTATGGTGTACAAGAAAAGATTGGTATCTAAATCATGTGTAAATATCTTGCTTTTTTAAATACTAAACATATATCTTTGCTGAAAAATGGCTTTGTCTTAAAAAGAATAACTGAATAAAGATCTCAGAAACTGCTAGGATCAAATGATAACGCTGGATCTCTTCCTGCCTAGATGACTTAAAATATTTTTTACTCAAATTATAGAAACCTTTTTCTGTCTATGCAGAGCAAGCTACTCATTTTTATATTTTTTTTATTGAGGCAAAATAAGAGCTAGATGGAGCTATATAAGGTTCTTACAGATGTTTCATTCTATCTAATTCCCATGAGTGAACAAAACAGGGTGCAAATGACATTGTCTTGAGTTTTATTAGATCTTTCATCCTGCAAAATAAGGGCTTGTATGGTCAAGTTCATGTATATTCTCTCTTAGAGTTTCCTTGAATTTTATTTACTCTTAAGGGCTAAAAAGAAGAATTTGATTCATATTACCATTTAACACAGTATATCCTTCATCATCTCTAATTTCTGTTAAGGAACAAAAACTCAGGCATGTTAATAAAGTTCTGTTTTATTCATACCAATGGACAAATTTTATGAAATAATTTCTTAAGTATAATGGATAGGTCTGTATATTAGTGAATAATACATCCTATTGTTTTTTATTATTAATAACGTGCAACCTTATTTATTTTCCATGCCTTATTATGCTTGTTTAAGTTTTTCTTTTTAGTGTGATTCAATTTATTGTTCTATGAATGACTCTTAATACTGACTGATGCTGCTAAGTATCTTTTGGCAATCTCTGACAGCTAACTCTCCACTCATGTATTCGTCTGTACATTATTATCTTGCATTACTTGCTATGATTTAAAGATGTCAAAAATGATCTATGTATTTTACCTTTAATGAAATCTTTCTCTGTAGACTGAAATCATGGGAAGAATGTGGAATGCATTTGGAGAGAAAATACTTCTGTAAAGAGTTGCTCACCTCTTTACCAACTGAAATGGATGCTAAATGGAGTGGATGCTAAGTGTAGGTCTTCCAAGACATGTTGAAGCTGAAAGTGTTGGATCTGGCAATATTCTATTTAAAAAGAAAACTCTTTCCTTCAATATACTTAGCTTTATGGAAGGAATAAATGATTACACAATATTCCACAGCATGTAATACTTCAAAATAAAATCTTATCAAGAATAGTTAAATTCTTATCAAGAATAGTCAAATGACTATTTGCTGTTAGTTTTTCTTTAATATTATATAGTTACAAATTAAATTAAGTTTTAGAGGCATAATTTGCAATGTAAAATTTTTCAGATTCTTGTTCACATTGAAGTTTTTTCATTAAACTTCAAAGCTATGCATCTATGTAATTCATTACTACATCACTACCTTAATATCTAATTCAGTTAATTAAGAATAATCTTACAATGTCTAATATAGAGATACAAGAATGAATTTAGCTACTGCTTGACACATCCTGAAATGCCGTATATTTATATGAGCTCTTATAGATATATTAACATTTTTGGCAGTGATTAGCAAATAAGGCCTACCAAACTCAGGCAGACACATAGTCACTCACATACAGACCTTATTTAAAATACTAAAATCACCAACATTTGATGATAATAGAAAATATTGTTACCCATAGAACTCCAAGAAACACTTAGATTCTTATCTTTTTGTTCTTTGTATAGTATTTTTTACATGTATATATTATAATCAAAAGAATGGCACATGTTGTCAGTAGATAGACATAAAAGGCTTTCTAGCAGCAAGATATAGTTCTAATAACAACCATGTGAGAAATTGCATTTTAATTCCTCAAACAGATGCTGAACATCTTTTGAGAGTTTAGGTAACAGTAATGAAATAGTCTATGGGATACTATTTTCTTCCTGATTTTCCCAAGGATTCTATTGTTGAGAATACTATTACATTCTATTTAAACGAACAGCTATGTGAAGAAAATAGGTGCCAGGTTGGTGTTAGAATTTATTAATGTCATAGCAATTGCAGACAGGAGATTATTTTTTATAACCCATTACAGAATGAATGAAACTTGAAAAAATTAAATACTGCATGGTAAGATATTGTCATGTAATCTAAAGAAAAGATTAGAGCTTTATTTTAATAACTCTCTTTAGTCTTGCGACAGTATCACCGTCAAACTTCTGAAATGCAGAGGCTCCTATAAACATAAATCTAAAACCCTTTATGTTGTGGTTATATTGGATTAGCTTTCTTTAAAAAAAAGCTGCTTGATAATGGAAGGTTGCTCTCCAGAAATTGCATCTAAAGCTGCAACAGTATGCTTCTTCATTTTATTGTGTACTCCTTCCTCAAAGAAAACCCCATCATTGGACTCCAACTTTTCGAATATTTTCATCCTATCTCCAACCTTCCCATTTTAAGGGAAATATGTGTGTTAGTGACAGCCAGCTATACTTCTCTCTCTTTAGGTGACTAAGTAATGTTGTGGAAGTCCTGTCTCGGTGTCTGAAAACTGATGTGTTCATAGGGAATAATTGAGCTCAGATCAACCATAGGAAACTGAGCAGCTTTAAGTTTTAGGTCTTCTGGATCCAATCATTTTCCATCTTTAGTTCTGGATCACATAACACTACTTCAGATAGAACTGGCATGCAAACTGGGGAATCATGAATTTTCAGCAGCTGTTGAAAACTTTATATAGTACACCAATGCATAGTACACCAATTTCACCCCTTCCTGTATTGGCATTGCATAGAGACACTCATGCTTATGAGTAGATTTTTGTTATGTGCTATACATAGGACTACCGTTGAAGAACATCCAGAACTTGCAACTAGTATAAAATGCAATAATGTGAGAAATTATGGACATTCCTCAACATATCCATATTACACTTTTGTTACATTAGCAGCATTGGTTCACAATAGTTTTTGAGGTGCAATTCAAATGCTGGTTGTCACCAGTAAAACCATTCCAAAATGGCTATGATATTTGAGGGACTGCATCATTCCAATTGTTCCTAACAATATCATTAGATCTGCGTTTTGCTGGTCCTGTTGCTTGAAGAGTGTCATCTAGTGGGACTCAGGAAGCGTATCTTCTGTGTTGTAGCACATGCTCTTTGAAACATTATTTGACTAAGAAAAATGTCATGGGGATTTGGAGGAGGTTGAACTGATGAGCTGTGCAATTTTGTTCTGATGGGTTTACCCTTAAATGCCATTGTTTCCTTTATTTCTTTTTCATGTGTTATCATTTTTTTGTTATTATAGGTTTTGTTATTGCTTGCCTACCTCAAATTGCTTCACAAGATGAGTGGCAAATATACATTCATGGTGCAGACTGAAACTCACTTTCTTAAATATTATCTTTGAACCCAGTGAAACTCTTGAAATGAAATTTGCATTGCCCATTCCTTCACATTGTAAATCCTTCTTGGTCTTTTATGCAAAAGTTCTGGTATTATTTGTAATAATTGCTTAATTATCTCCTTATTGCTATTGCAACTTTTGTCCCATTACTATATTTGGTTTTCCCCCTGAACCAGGATAGTTTATTTAACAATGTTTTTACTTTTCTTTTTGCTATGTTCCTGTATAGCTACCAATGCAGCCATAAATTAAACAGGTCAGGAAGCCCATGCTATCAATACTCAAAGGGTATCAGCCCTTTGAGAAAAGTGCAGGATAGCCTTTTTTTTCTTGTATTGTTAAGTTAGGATCTCTGTGTCCAAATGGAAGATAGCAGAATAGAAGACCAGGTGAGTTAGCTGATACCATGCATTCCTGAAAAGAATTCTAATTAAGATAAGAAAAATGCTGTTCGGTACTGGTAGTTCTCAACTAACAATGATAATTGGGACCAATAACTTGGTTGTTAAGCAAAACAGTTGTAAGTTCAAAAACCATGGAAATGTACTGCTTAATGACATGGAAATCTCACTTGCCATTATTCATTGAACATCAAATGGGTCATTAAACAAGGATGTCATGTGACTTGCAATCTCCTGCCAGCTTATCCATTGATTTTCTACAAGATCCAGTCATAACCATTACTTTTTCAGTGACCCAATGGTCATAACAATTACTCTTTCAGGGACCCAATGGTCACTGAATGAGTGAGTCATTAAATGAGCATTACTTTATTTTAAAATAAAGTGCAACTTCTGTGACTTGATGGGAAGACAGCATATAAATATATAAGTAAATAAGTTCAGTAATAGGTTTTGCCTCCTTAAAGACTCAAGTTCATAGTATTTTCTCTAAAAATATTTTTCTTAATGGGTAGTGATAGATTTCTCATCCATTCATAGTACCAAGTTGGATAGACTAATGTTAAGTAATAGGAGCATGCAAAGCAATCCAAACATGTTTTGCCATGTGTGTTAAATGTGACCAGTGGAACAAAGGAGCAAAAGCAAAGTGAGACCGACAAGGTCAGCTTTCCAAGTTGAAATATGAACATCTCAAAAGCTACAGATACTTTAATGATTCAAAGAGGGATGGTTCATTTCTACAAATGTCAAAAATAACTTATAAATAAGTTTGGGGAAATCACTCTGACCCAAACAATATCACATTGTTTCTACATTGGTAGGAGGATCTGCTGTTTAAAGTCCTGGAAGAAAAGTGGGCTTAAATCTAATATTTATTTTATGCCTTAGATAAAAACTAAGGCGTAAAATAAATATTAGATTTAAGCCCACTTTTCTTCCATGACTTTAGAGATAAATCTAACTTGAAATATAACTTCAACTCAATTTGGGAAAACAGGAATATTATTTCAGAGTTTCATTTTCCTCTATATTTTGCTGTTTATCCAATTTTATAGTTTATAACAAAAAAGGTGTTATTAAATACCACTGACTTTTATTCATCTGAATTATGAACTTTATCATTTGCATTGAAGTAGACATTAATTAATTATATTCCAGAACATTCTTGGAGATTCTTGACTTTACCTTTTAATTAACATTGCCACTAATAGAGAGAGATGGCAGCACATAATATTAATTAAATTAGTCCCCTGTAGCTATTCACACATGGTCTAAAAATCTGTGATAATCTTTTTTTTTCACTGGCTAACACTATTACGAAGATTTGCAGAAAAAGCACATGGCACTGTTACTTTAGAAGTATAAGATTTTAACTTGCATTATACCAAGAAGCAAATAGTTATCAGATAAAGCATACATTAGCTATGCTATCTTGAAGTTGTCCTTATAATTCTAGTACATATTTGAATTAATCATTAACCCAATCTTCAGTTACTCTAATCCTACACATTATAGATGAAAAATGTTTGCATTTGCAGACTTCTTTTTAGTAAAGTCACAGGAACAGGTTATGTGCAAGATCCTTCTAAGGACACCTTCCTATCTTAACAGATTAGATAGGGTAGGTGTGCTCCTAGTCCCTTCCTTAAATATTGCCTATTTGAGCATCTGCGATCATGCCTTTTCCATGGCAGCCCATACCCAATGGAACACCCTTCTTCTTGAAGTTTGGCAGCCCCCTACTATTCTAGCCTTCCATAAATCACTTAAGACCTGGCTTTTCTCCCAAACGCTTGTTGGATAAGAGTGTTTTTGTGGTGAACTGCGGTTGAAGTTTATTAAGGTGCCAGATTTTTATTATTTGTCACACACACACATACCTGTCTGTCTGTCTGTCTTGTCTGTCTGTCTGTCTGTCTGTCTGTCTAGTGGAAATAAATATTTATTTTCAATAGTTTAATTGCAGAAAAGAAGAAACAATCATTGTTCATACATTAAAGAATTTATCTATTACAAGAAACGGTGTAAACATTGGATTGTTTATATTTTTTTTCTCTATCCAGGAAAGTACCATGTAACAGAAGGTATAATTTCACCAGTTAGTGACAACTATTGGAAGCAAGGATTGGTAGCAGCAAAGCATCGGCTGGCAATGGTTCGTCTTGCAGTTGAAACATCTGACTGGATCAGGGTGGATCCTTGGGAGAGTGAGCAAACTCAATGGACTGAAACTCTCATAGTACTAAGGTAATATTGATAGTGTCTGCTATTGATAGTGGAATTTAATCAAACATTTTAGTAAAAAGATATAATCCTCAACCAAACAAGTTAGCAAACTTTTGTTTTGTAGAATAAAACAGTTGTAAGTAGAGTCCTTTAATATATAAAAGAGAATAATAAGATAGACTTATAACTTTTAACAATATCTCTTCTTCCAATTAGACATTTACTTTTCATTTTTTAAAATTCTTATTATTTCGGGGCTGACTATAAGGACATTTCCCTTAATACACAAAAAAAGCCTACGTACTGAGTTGCTACCATATCCAGGTACCCAAAAAAAAGATTGTCCTGGAATTCATTTGATTACTGAAAATGCAGGATTCTGTATATTCTCGAAATTTTTCATTCTAAATTTCTATAAGAAACTATATAGGTCAATTGTATATAACTTATATTCTGATAACAATGATTTTTCTAGTTACTTGGCTTGCAAGCCTTGTTATTTTTCTCCTAGAACCATAACATATGTTTGCTTGGGGAAAAATGACTTGATTTTCACGCAGTAAATCCACTGCCGTCTATCGTATTGCAGTCAGCACAAGGGAAGTCGCTTAATACAAGGCCTTTGAAAAGTTCTGACCTGCTTGATTTCCATCTGTTCCATTCCTATTAGTTCTTCCACTGCTGGACTTACAGATCTAACAATCTCTTTTGTTTAGCCCTTAGTATGCTATATAGTTCTTGTGTAGACAGCAATTACCAAGTTCCTGAACTAAAGGTCCTTACAGCATCTTCTATTTCAGGGACTCATTTGGTTCATTCTTCAGATAAATAGATATCTGCAATTTTTGCACTTTTAAAGAAATGTAGAGAATATCATAAGAAAGGGGAAAAAACAATGTAAGCAGTATAATATGGTTGGGTATCCAGAAAATTGCAGTTAACCAGCACATCAAATGTACCATTTAACTTGCTGATATGATTGATATGGTTGCCAGTCTAACACAAATGATTCTGGGCAGTGTACAAAGATTAAAAACAAGTATTCTAGCATACCATTTACAACTTAGAGTAGTATTAGTCATTTCATCATATTTCTGTCCAAAAAAAAAACTCAACTGAACAATAATAGCTGATTAACAAAATTAAAATCAGTGTCAAAAAAGTAAATGAAATAGTACAAAATACACTAAGAGAATATAGCAAATAATGTGCATAGAATTCATTTTTCAATTGAAAAATGCAGTGCAATTCCATGTAATAACAAAAATAGTTTTTAAATAAGATTAAATTGTACATCAATTTACATTTTATATATAAAGTTATTCAAGATATCAAAGCATATTTCCAAGATTAATTAGCCATTATTCCAGAAATGATGTTTTACATTCTTAAAACCTCAAATTGCATAGTATTTTTTTGAACAGGTGATACCTGTCGAATTCTTAAAACCTCAAATTGCATAGTATTTTTTTGAACAGGTGATACTAGATTTCTCATCCATTCATGATATCAAATTAGACAGACTGAGCAATATGACTATGCAAATTATTCAAAACATGTTTTGCCATATGTATTAAATGTAAACAGAGAAGCAAAGGGGTAATATATCAGTGATTAAAAACATCTTATACCAATGTGGGTATTCACACTTTGAATTTGGGTATTCAATGTGTAATATTCAAAGGGAATTTAATATTGAATGTAATGTTATTTTTGATTGAAATTCCCACTGTTCAATCTCTTACACAGTAATGAAATTTTAGATTCATGTTGTAAGTCTAAATTGTGCCTAGCAAATATTTAGTATCATGGATTATAAGATTTCAATTTCGTCAATGTTGCACTCTTTCTATGTCAGTGACAATAATATATGTAGCCTTTCTTCATGGAATTAAAAACTGACTGGGTGACCTTCAGCCAATCATTCTCATTCCAATTCACCCCACAGCGTGGTTGAAAATAGGGCAAAGAAAGAGGATTGATAGTTCATTGGCTGGATTCTATTCTCAGTCTTTGGAAACCAGGCCTTTGTTTGTCACCTTAGAACTACCAGACATTCTTTCAGGTAATAAGTTAGCTTATTATCAAGACCATGATTGGAACAGGAGTGGTTATTTAAGAATCCACTTGGTTTTGTCTTCAGCCTTCCTGCTTTTGTCTTGACTTTAGTCCTCCTCCTTGATTATACTGCATCAGACTTAGAAATTAAAAATGTTTAATGTTAGTTGCAATTAGTCACATATGGTAAGAATGAGAGAGCAGGAGCTCCTACCAGGAATCTTGTAAATTCTAGAATAGAATTGGTTCAAATGAAAGCCTTTGAAAATCTTCAGTGGAAAATTTTGTTCCCAGACTGTGCAATACAGTCCATCATATATTTGTTTTCCATTCTCTCTACATGTTTTAAAAAAGTAAGAAACAGCTACATCACTTTTTCCAGGTTTTTCATTATTAACGTATTTTAGTACCGAAGATACTGTTAATTTTAATATACTCCTAATATACTCTATTTTTTTAAAAAAAATGTGAATAATCACTAGGGTAGCAAGTTGCATTAGAAATTAAATATATTAAAACACAGTAATGTTACAAAATGTTGAAATCATTAGAGGGACAAATAGTTTCCTATTGCACTCCAGGAGCTTTGTCTTCCCAGAATAGATGGGAACAGACATATTTTTTTAGTCACTGCATTTTGGGAGGTCGGGCATTTAAGTCAACTGTTAGAATTTGTGAACCTCTGTTGCACTTTTTGGGTACAGAGTCAAAATTCCCCACAAAGTTTAACATGAGCTGACAGATAGTTGGCATTTGGTTTAAATTATAAGCATTTGTTAATAATTATTTAATGGTTTTAGGTGATTTCATTGCAGCATTTTAAGTAATATATGAAAATGATTTTATTTATTTTGTTAAGAAGTGATCCAACAAAATGCTATTTTATGTCATCTATCGCTTAGGAGATTATATAAATAACAAATGGTCAATAGATATTCCAATTGAACAAGAGTGTGAAGTACTGTTTGCACACATCTTGCAATGAACAAAATTAATCTGGCAAATTCTCCAAACCTGTTGTTAAACTCTGACCTGAAATTGGCAACAAGCCGACTGAATTTTAGAAAGTGTCAATAGAAGATAATCACAAAATATATCCCTGAGAGAATTACCTTATACCGACACCTTTATTTTGTACAGGCATCATTACAAAGAACTACTTAAAAGACACAATATCAGAAAACTGTACAGAGAAAATACTTGGTCCAAAGAAGAAGCAGCTGACCCATCAATCAGATCATCAGTTACAGGTTTGTTTAATATAATTGTGTTGTGGGTCACAGAATATAGTCCTAATACAATGTATAGTCACCTTTTTCTTCTTCATGGTTCACAATAGAAAACCAATGAAAGAGAAAAAAGAATATATAATAGTCCTTGAAGACTAAGCCAGATAATTAGAATGTTATAACTGCATCAATTTGAAGGCTAAATAAACATTGTAATAACCAAATTATATTTTATACTAGAGGCAAAAATACAATGTAAGAAATCTGTCGAATAATTATAAAATCAAGATAGTGACAAATGAAAGCTAATGTTCAAGTCACACAATGTCCTAGAATGCCTTCAAAGGCAGAGAATGTGTCTTTTGACAATTTTTGACCTGATTATAAAGTATAACTTCAGGTATTCTTTAATTTTCCTTGAAAAAAATATAAAGCTACTCTTAGCTTAGGTTCTGAGAATAACCTGATTTCTTCTGAATAAAAATTAAAGGTCTGAATTCATCTGGCTAAGGAAAACACTCCATCTTTCAGTTTTTGAAACATAGTGTTGTGGTTCGCCGGCAGTAGGTGTGGAGAGCGAGGGCTCAGATGAGGGCCTGAGTGTGATGCAGGGATGGATCCAGGACTGTCAGAGAGTAGAGTGCTGCCTTCGGAACTTATGGAGGCTGGTAGCAGTGATGAAGAGGACCCAAGGAGCCTGTGCCCAGTGCTCATGCACGCAGGGCTGCTCGAAAGAAAGAGCAGCTGCAGCAGCACGGGAAATTCGGGAGTAAGGCTGCAAGGTGACGGTCCCTCCCTTAAGGGATAAAAGCCAGCCCTCAAAGGTGGGATTCTTTGCAGGAAGCAAATAAGTTCTTGCACTTCAACTCTTGTGGAAGTTCGGACTGTCCTGATTTGTGTTTGGAAACTTTTGGTTTTGAATATATCCTTGCAATTTAATCTAGTGTTTTGGCAGCCTTGCACAACCTTGGCAAGGCTTGTTCTTATCTGGGACAATTAGCTTTAATAGCGTTTTTACTGTGAATGAACGGAATTCACAGAGAAGCATTAAAAAAGTTTTGCTTTTATCTCTGTTTGGTTTTTGTTTGCTTGGAACGAGGCTTGGGTCAGAACACATATTCAGTAAACCTATTCAGTAAAGAGAATTATGCTCTTCTATATTAAATAAAAGAAAATAAGAAAGTAACAGGAGCCGAACCTAAAAATGTAGGAGAAGCCCAACTTGTTTAAAATGTCTATATGGTTTGTCTATCCTTACTTTTACTAATTCAGTAGCTCACATTTAGATTGTCTGCTTTAAAAGCTGGAGATTGTATGTACAGGTAAAGTAATTGTTGGGTATCAAACAGGTTTGAAAAATATTGATAGAATTTTTCAGCATTGATAAGATTATGCAAAGTTCTACCCAACAATGCATTTTGCAAGCTGGAAAAGTTGGAATTGGGGTGTTGTACAATTTCCTTAGATATGACAGTCTTCAAAGTTAATTTCTGAGCCTATTGAAAAAAATATTATTTCTACATTCTTAGTTTAACTTAGCTTCAGAATATTTCATTTATTTGCAGTTTGCCTTCAAAAAGAAAAAAAACCCTACCCAGGCATGTTTAAGAATTCTTATTGTTTTACGTTTCTTTTTCTTCAAATTACTATTGTAGTTCTTCACATTTCTAATTAGGGTCACTAATTTAACATTATGTACATAGTTATTTCTTTAGGATGGATTCCTATTTTAATTTCAACTCAGCCAAATAACGTATGTGTTGTTTCCTTGGTTTCCTTGGTCTAAAAACTCTACCTTTTAGTAAGAACTTATTAGATGTTAAATCTAGTTGTTTCTTTTGTGCTGTTAGTAATAACTCCATTGTCTAACCTGGCTAACCTTCTGAAAGGTCTTGGGGAGTGTTATAATAACTTTTGCACTATCACTATTGATTCTGGTAACGCCAGTCAAAAGTGTACAAAAACAAAGGCTCAAGAGCTGGAGTATTATTCTAGACACTTGACTTCAGCAAAAGCTATTATCTGTTGTGAAACTGCAAGATCGTTATTTAACAGTAGCTCTCAAAAATCGAAGGATATTATATGCTCACTTTTCTTCCTATTGAAGTTGATTCTTTTGTCAGGCTTCTTTGAAAAGCCTTTAGTCGTTCAGTTTTAGCTACATATCAATATTTGATTTTTTTTAAAAAGAGATCTCTGTTTTTCTCACAAGTTTTATTCTGTGACTGTCAGGAAATACATATTTTCTCCATCACTTCATTTAATGTCACCTCTCAAAGTTCTTTGTTTTGTTTACTCAGGAAAAACCTTGCCATACAAACTTTAGTACATATCCTGATTTATGCCTGTGGTGCTTCCTAATCTCCCCTTGCTGGTTTTGGATTTTTCCTTCCTTTTTTAAAAAAGAGATATTAGTACATTTACTCTGTTTGTTTTCAAAATATAAACCAAACCCAACTAATATGTTTAGTCCCAATGAATTCATTGCAATTGAAATTAAAAATCCATACCTACAGGGTACCTTAGGCTAATATAACATGCAATTTCCAAGGAGTCTTTCTAATAATGTTGTTTTTGCATGCAATTAAGTTTATAATTCTGAAGGATTTAGATTCTGGCATTTCCATATAAAAGATTAACCAATGAATATTGCAAAAGGGTTCTAGAGAAGCCATGATGCATTATGGCCTAAGTGGACTAATGACCTATTGCAAGACAAAAAACTTCAAGCAATAACTTTCCAGAAAATAGGAGCTTGATTCAATATTCATTTTATATAAATCACCTTTATCTCATTCTTCAGACGAAATGGTATAGCAGATATAGCAATAGAAATGGCAGTCTTATAAAATAAAAAGTTAACTAACTATTTTAATGCCCCCCATCAAATATTTTTCTAAGCTTAACAGCTTTGGGCATCCACTGTAAAAAATAAGAGATGTCAATATCATAATGCCCTTATATAAATAAGTATTGCATATACATTTGGCATACTAGGTATGACTCTAGTTGCCACACCTCAAAAATGGCTTAGTAGAGCTATAGAAAGTTCAGAGAAGGGCAGCTAAGATAATGAAGGAATAGCTTCCCTATGAAGAAAGGTTGCAACATTTGAGCAAATTAGAAGGAACATGATTAACACATACAAAATTATGCATAGTGCAAATAAAGTAGATAAGGAAAAGCTGTTTTCCTCTTCCCAAAATAGAACCAATGACAAGTGGATCCTGGAATAATTGGGACAGACAAAAAAGAAATCTTGTGAAACAACATGTAGTTAAAATGTGAAATTCACTACCAAGGTATCTGGTGGTGTCTACCAGAAAAAATGGTTAGATTAGTTCATGAAAGCCATGGGGATCAATGGCTATTAGTCTTGATAGCAGTCTAATCGCCTCTGAAAGCCATCTGCTGGGGGACTAGTGGACTTCGTTGGCCACTTTGAAATCTGAATGTAGACTTAGATGGGCTAGGGGTCTGATCCAGAAAGTCATATATTCTTATAACAAAACAAAAAGAAGTTGGACAAGTTGGAAAGAAACACCAGAACTTTTCATTATTTCAGTAACTTGATAAGGAAGGCAAACAGGAAGAGAGTGAAGTTACTGATCTATTGCCTCCAGAAATGAATATCAAATAAATTTAGTATCTGTGTGAAGAAACCAGGACTGCAAATTCCAAATTGTAAAAGAATAGCAAAACAACAAACATTTATGACAATTCCTAAAGAAAAAAACAAAGCATATGCTAACTTGTTGAAAAGTACAGAGCCAATCCTACAGGGACTGTTTTACAATTTACTGAACTGTGTCAAGCAAAAAGTGTGAAATATATTACTACCTGCCTTTATTACACATAAGCTAGGTTTCTGTTCAGTGCTGTTTGTCTTGTCTGTCAAGTAAGAAACCTTGATAGGTAAGCTGGAAAAATAAATGAATGTAGACAAGATTATATAGGATGTGATTCCATTCCCAGATTATAGTTGTTTTGGTACTAAAGAAAAGGGGTTGTAGGAAAGAATGACATTTTAATATAAGAATTTTTTCATAAGAGTGATCCCATCCATGGATCATGAATCCAAATACCACCTTACTGACGATATTTCACAGAAAGTGAATAATTTTTGCTTGTGAGCTATTTAATAATTAGAAACACTGATAAAGTGTTTCATGAAAGTGTGTAGATTGCATGGTGAGCTTATCTGATAGTTAAAGTTGTGGATATTATGTATCATCCAGAGACAGGTCTGGGTATTGTTGATAAAGAAGGATAGCTTATCATGCCTATGGGTATCAGTGACCCTGAAAAAAAATTATTCAGACAGTTTTGGAAAACTGGGAAATAGATCAGGACAGTTCTGGAAAACAAATTTAAGAAAGGCAGGCTGGGAGAAGTCAAGGCAAGCTAACGACACCAAAGTTCAACACTAATGCTGGGATGAAAAGGCAATAGCTTAGTGGGGCTCTTCAGTGCAGCAGTTTTCAAAAAATAGACTATTTGTATCACAGTAATAACAAGCTTTCAGATTTCAGGTTTCTGAAATATTAGAAAGTGAAAGGAAGAGCATATAAACATTAAAAGAAAATGCCTGAGATGTGAGATATATAGTGAGCACAATAAGTTATGGTATTGAATGTAAAGAATTCATGAAAGATCAATATTCCAATGGCAGTAAAGGAAAGGAGAATTCCAGTATACCAATGGCAGGCAGGAAAGGAAGGAGGGAGGGAGGGAGGGAGGAAGGAAGGAAGGAAGGAAGGAAGGAAGGAAGGAAGGAAGGAAGGAAGGAAGGAAGGAAGGAAGGAAGGAAGGAAAAACTGATCTGTCAAAAATAAAATAAAAGATAAATAGCTGATTGGCTGTTACAATACAAGAAGAACAAAGAAAGAAGGAGCAGGAAGAGCCCAGAGACCAGCCTTTGCCTGTCGATTAGTTTTCCTAAAAGTAAATGATGCTAGGTAGCTTGCCATGGAGCCACTTTGAACCTTCCTCCTTGCTGCCTTGAACCATCCTCCCCTCACACACAATAAACTATGTAAAAGCAGCAGCACTGCCACATTGCTAAGGCATGGTCAGGGTACTTCTGAGGGAGCAGTATGTTTTATATCAGCATATTTTCGTCCCAATTGAAGGCTAGAAGGAAAGCACATTAACGTAGCTGTGAGGAATAAAGACACCAAAGCTTTATCAGAGGGGATGGAAAATTGCGTAGACATTTGTATAGTTCAGTTCAAATATGGGAACTATCAGGGTAATAAAGAACCATTAGAAAAGGCAGGTAGAGAGCAGTTTCAGAGAAAACACCTTTCTAATTAGTAACAGATCAGGGTCAGGAAGTTGAGGAAGTATTAAAAAGTGAAAGGAAAAACATATAAACATTAAAAAAGAAAATGTCTGAGATGTAAGATATAGTGAGCAGAATAAGAATACGGTATTGAATGTAAAGAATTCATGAAAAGAGTACCTTAAGCTGTATGTCTACTGTTTTTTAAAAGGAAAACATTAGAATACAAAGTGCAGTATAACTAAGATTTGGTTGCTGCTCCTAAACCTTAACTTGGGATGAATATGTGGAAAGTTGGGTATAGGAAAAGCAATGCACTTTAGTACCTTTTCCTAATTTTATGTCCTAGATTGTTTGTAAAATGACCTACTGATGTGCATCTAAGGCCTACTTGGAGAAGGGAGAGTGTCAGTGTAATGACATGACATCTCTTCATTAGTGAATATCCTCTAATTAAATTACTCTACTAATTAAAGTAGCTATTCTGCTACTAAGTAATTCTGTACATATGTAAAATTGTGTCCAATAAATAAAATGGAAAATGTCATTAGATTGTTCTTCATATATTATTTGACCAGCACTGATGAAGATCCATTGAGAATGCACATTTTATGTGAGGAAAAGAGGTTTGGAGTATAAAATTCTCATTTGAGACTTGAAGTAGGAAAAATTAAGAAGGTCTTGTAGCCATCTGGTTTTTGGAGAGTAGAAAGATTGGTGGATTGAGTTTTAATATTTGTTTAGTCTTAAACAAAGACTGCATGTCAACAAAGAAAACAGACAATAAAATTAATATTTGTCACAATATACTCTCATTATTCTTTCAGTTGTTCCAGAACTAAAACTTCTCTGTGGAGCTGATGTTCTGAAGACATTTCAAACACCTGATCTCTGGAAAACAGAACATATTATAGAAATAGTGGAAAGGTTTGGATTGGTCTGTGTTAGTCGTGCTGGCCATGATCCTTCCCAGTACATCACTAACTTAGAGTTTTTAAATAATTGCCAGCATAATATCCATTTAATAAAAGAGTGGGTTCTAAATGAAATCAGTGCTACGAGTATAAGATGTGCCTTGCGCAAAGGACAAAGTGTGAAATACTTGGTTCCAGACTCTGTTATTTCTTACATTAAGCAACACAATATATATATGGAAAAGACTGAATGAAATAAATTAAAGGAAATTTGGTGTAGCCCTTTAAAGTGTTCATGCTGTTTACTTCACTTAAAAAAGATTTTGATAAGATTGAGTGAGTCCAGAGACAGGTAACAAAAAAACTGGAAAGACTGAGAGACAAAACATATCAGGAGAGATTGGACGAACTGAATATGTACAGCCTGGAAGACAGATTGGAACATGATTGAAACCTTTAAAAAATATTAAAGTTGCTCTAGAAGGAAAATTTTTCAATACAGGTAGTCTTCAACTTACAACTTAAATTGAGCCCAAAATTTTTGTTGCTAAACAAGACAGACGCTAAATGAGTTTTGCCCCCTTTTACAATCTTTGTTACCACAATTGTTATGTGAATTGCAGTTACTAACATAGTTATCAAATGAATTTGACTTCCCCATAAAGTTTGCTTGTTAGAAGTTCACAAAAGTTGATCATATATCCCAGGACACAGTAACTGTCATAAATATGAGTCAGTTGCCAAGCATCTGAGTTCTGATCACGTGACTGTGGGGATGCTGCAATGATCATGAGCGAAAAATAGTCTTAAGTCACATTTTTCAGTGCCGTTATAACTTTGAACAGTTGTAACTAAGAACTGTTTTAAGTTGTGGACTTCCTGTATTAAGCAAAAATCAAGAACATAGAACATAACCTCAAACTGACAGGAGAAAAGTTCAGAAGTAATGTTAGAAAGTGTTACTTCACAGAAAAAGTAATGGAAGCTTGGAACCAACTTCCAGCAGAGATAATGGGTCAATCATTAGTAACTATGTTTAAACATGCTTGGGATAAATATATGTTTATCATCTGTCAAAAATTTAAAAAATAGAATAAAAATAATAAAATGAAAAATAACAGTTAAAATATTAAAAAGAAAGAGAACCCAGACAAACAAACAAAACACTCAAAGGACAGACTCAATGCACCGCTGGATCTTTTTCTGCCATTGGTTTTAGCTTCCAATAATTGGTTTGCTTTCTGTATATATGTGTATGCGTGCGTGTGTGCATGCATGTGTGTGAGGTAATCATTTGAAAGAAATACACTAAATGCAAAATTTGCATACAATGTGAACCTTTCTAGAGATTGCATTTAAAATGGATTTCCCCACTTTGCATAACAAGATTCATAGCACATGCTGTTCATGTATTAAAATCAATAAATAAAGCTATTTTAATTTCACATGGTACTAAAACTTGAAAATATTGGAGTCATGTGTACACATTGGAAACATGGTATTTTTAATGAAGCCTTGACCTACCGTAATTGAAATGTGGCAAAGTGGTTTAAGAATTTGTTAGTATAAAAAGTATCTTTGCTTTGTTTTGAGAGGAAATCTATTTCAACGTTTTTAGTTAACATTTCAGTGTGATTTTTTTAAATACATTTTATCTAAACCTTTCATTATACCAAGTGCCATAATGTTATTAATGCATCTATTTTAGTATTAAATTGTCAGCCACTGTCATGTTAGAGTAGAAGAAACAATTCTGCTTGTCAACACTGGATTTGTAAGGTTTACCTGATTACATTTATGCTACTGCATCATTCTAAACATTAAAGAAAAAGCTACATAGTTTTTTGTTAATTACCTTGTATTATCTATGGGCATTTCACTCATCCTTCAAGTAAATTCAAAGAAAATTAGTTCATTTTCAGAAATATAAGTATTTTAACTACGAATACAAAGGTCAGAAGACATTCTTGCTTATTTTTTAATACAGTCTAAAACAAAAAATGTAACATGATGCTTCATCTTACAGGCCTTCAGGAAGCTATTCAAGCAAAATGTTGCCTGAAACTTGAATAGTGAAAGTTGGGCTCCTCAGAGCCAATCAAAAATGTTGATTAGCTGAAGGGCATATTTCCTTTCAATAGTAGAGTCAGCAAACTATGGAAAAATTAGTCCTTACTTTGATTCTGATTGGTAGAAACACAAACATTGTCTAAGTAAGCAGGAACTATCATTTCTTTTCAAGCAACAAACACACTTTTTTTGCTTTTTTCCTGTTCTTTCTCTTTTGACCTCCTGCTTAACAATAGGAAACCATTTACAGAAACATTTTCAACCCCCTTATTAGGAGGAGACAATATCAGTCAAAATTCTGAAAGATACTTATTTTGCTCTACCGCAGTCTTCTGATGGCAGAATATAATTCAGGCTTAAAGAAATGTTGGTCTCTATACAATTTTATAAAAAAATATTTTGTATGCTAGTTGTTTCTGATAAAACTTTCCTTTCCTTTAGAAACTAATTTCAATTCACTTTTTTAAAATAGCTAGTCTGAGCTGTGCCATTCTCAAATAGCATTCCTTTTTTTTTAGGATAAACAGAAAAAGTAAGAGAATGAATGAAGATCTGATAAAGGAAGATTGCCTTTTCCAGGCAGCTTTCAGGTACCCTATAGCTACAATATAGGACTTTGGCTAGTGAGGCCTAGATTTGGATTCTACATCTTTGAAGCTAATGGGTACATGTTATTCTGAACATGTTAGACTATTTGTACTCAAGATTGTCCTGCAAAAGCATATCAACTCAGAAGTCATATCAACTCAGAGTGTGGTGTGGGTATTAAAACCTAATAATTTAAGATTTAAATAAAAGGTATCAGAAATTCAATAAACTGTTTTGATATAACTGAGTTCACTCTTGAAGACTTTTGGAATGAATACATTAAATTAACGACACAAGATTTATCTTGATACACTGTAATTCAGTAGAACTTGGAGTATAACATTTTTCAAAGATCTCTTTATTTAGAGGCATAACATATATTGCAAATTAACTAATTCAATTAATTTAATCTTGAATTTATGTTACACTGGAAAGTATTTGTTCTACATTAGGATTGTTAAAATTTCCCTGCTGTATTTCTAAGTGATGAGAAGACTTTACAGTCTAATGTGATTCCCTTCAAGCAACAGCATATTGTTGAATAATGCAGTACAACATGTATTTTTTCTTCACTTGCTTACTAGCACAGGAGTTAATGGGTTTCTGTGAAGTACTGCTTATTCCTCAGCCTGAAAAGACTTCACATTCTCTTAGCTGAAAACGTGTTCTGATTAATAAAATGCTCACTTCTGCTAGAGATACTGGGTGTTAGTCCAATAATACAAGGTTGAATGAGTAATGCCTAGCACATTTTTCAGCCATCTATTAACTAGCTAGTTAATATCGGCCATCTTATATCACTAAAGAATTACTTCATTAAGCATGGTTTGTTGAACAAATTTTGTTATTCATAAAAGAATATACAATTCCTTTTTAGTGGTATAACCTCTTTTTGCAATTGGAAACCAGTTTTTAAAGACCATAACATTGCATCATCCTTATAAAATGCATTATAAATGCATTATAAATAAAATGCCCTCTCCAAACAGTGGATAGAACTTACCATTATCAGTAAAAGCCATCTTCTTTGTTTAGTTATTTGAAAGCAAAAATCTACCATTGCTAAAATCGCGATCAGATAATCAGTGACCTTACAGTTGTCCTGCAGAAGGAGAGTGACATATTCCACTGAAATCAAACCACCCCCTTAAGCAAAAATGTTCAGCTTTATGGAAGAACTTAAAAATAACACCTCAGTTGCTAATCATCTTAAAGGAACTAGCTTAGCTGTACTGTAGATGAACAGATAAAGGAAACTAAGAGTTCAAAGTTGCTTCTAGAAAACGGACTGAGCTGGATGGTGCAGAATTAAAACACTAGAAAAAAGCTTTGACTTTTAACTAGAAAACAAATGAGTATGCCTGCAGATTTCAACAGTTATTTTAAAATGCTTAGTAATGAGAATTTTGGGGAGCGTTTGAAAGCTCTAGGTAAGATTTTTTTTCCTCTACTTTTTCCATTTATTGGAGCCTCAGGATGAATTATATGATTTCACTAGATATGCAATTTGCATGAAAATATTCTTAGCAGCTAGTTTCTTTATTACTATTTTCTTCTGACTAAATAGGAACTGAAACATTTGTGAAAGAAATAAAATCCATAAAGTACATAATACAAATTGCAGTATTTTAGATTTATCCAGACAAATTATCAGAATTTTATTCTAAAATTTTATTTATTCTATATAAAGGCATAAGATACAAGTTTAATGGCTTGGAATGGCGGGTTTAAAACTGTAAGAGGATTTGTTTTCCTAATTTAAACCATAAATTTCAACACAAGAATAAGAAACCAGATCAGGGACAGAAAAATCTTAGTCAGCAAAGAGCCAGTTTTCATTAACTTCATCTAGAAATTGTCTGGATTTTTTTCAAGCCAGATCTGGTAATCTTATTTTAAAAGGAAGCATACATATTAATCTATATTGAATTTTAGATTTAAACAGGAGCAGTTTTCAGTTTTTCCTCAAATTTTGGATCATTAATTTTATAAAATATTCTAGCCTCTTTCTTTTTCTCCCAGATGTAAATATTGCAGTGAGAAAAATAGCCAGTAGGCTCAAACCTGACAAAGAGATTATTCAGGATGGAAACCATATGATCATTAAAACTCTAAGCAGTTTTTAAAACTACATCATGGATGTTGAAATAGGGACAGAATTTGAAGAGGATTTAACAGGGTTGGATGGTCGCACATGTATGGTAAGATTTAGAATGTTGCTCCTGTAGGACTAAACTACGAGCTTAAAAATCCCTTCACTATTGTCACTGGTTTTGTGGCAAGACTTTTCTGATAATCCTGCTTTAGTGTTCAGCAGCATTTTAGCCAAAAAATTCAATCCAAAATGTATTTTCAAAACAGCTGAAATTTACCGTTGTTATATATATAAAACATTCAACAGTAAGCCATATTAAATGAAGTGGACCTTACATTCAGGTAAGTAAGTATATTTTTTCATTACAGAAGAGATCGTCAGGCACATTTTGATAATTTATATAAAGCAATACTTAGGTATCTGATATATGACTATCCTATAAATATATTTCTGTATGGAAATTTATTTATTTATTTATTTATTTATTTAGGTTTTATATACCGCCCTTCTCCCGAAGGACTCAGGGCGGTGAACAGCCAACTAAAATACATGTAGACAAATATAAATAGTTAAAAAAGAATTAAACCCTAGGCTGTCCCTATAAAAATCTAAAAACCCCAATTAAAATAAATTAAAACTTTGTACACCCATCCCAACTAATCTAAAAACCCCATTTAAAATCCCATTTGAGTCAGCTCAGGCCGGCCTGCTCGAAGAGCCAGGTCTTCAGGTCACGTCTGAAGGCCCTCAGGTCACTGGTCGTTCGTAATCCAGGGGGCATCCCATTCCAAAGGGTGGGTGCCCCCACAGAGAAGGCCCTATTCCTCGGGGTCACCAGACGACACATAGAAGGCGTCGGGACCCGGAGGAGACCCTCTCTGTGGGAGCGCACCGGTCGGTGGGAGACTACTGGCAGAATGCGGTCTTGTAAGTATCCTGGTACGATGCCATGGAGCGCCTTAAAGACCAAAACCAGTACTTTAAAGCGAACCCGGAAGGCCACTGGCAACCAATGCAGCTCGCGCAGGAGGGGCGTCACGTGGGAGTATCTCGACGTCCCCATAACCACCCGCGCGGCTGCATTCTGTACCAGTTGAAGCCTCCGAGTGCTCCCCGCAGGGAGCCCCATGTAGAGGGCATTACAGTAGTCCAGACGGGAGGTGACCAGGGCATGAGTGACTGTGCGTAAGGCGTCCCGATCAAGAAAGGGCCGCATCTGGCGTATCAGGCGAACCTGATAAAAAGCCTCCCTGGAGACGGCCGTAATATGCTCTTCCAAAGACAGCCGTACATCCAGGAGGACACCAAGATTGCGTGCCCCTTCTGTGGGGGTCAAGATCTCATCCCCAATAGCCAGCGATGGAGTCAGCTGACTATATCGGGCCGCCGGAAACCACAGCCATTCGGTCTTGGAAGGGTTGAGTCGAAGCCTGTTCTCGCCCATCCAGTTCCGCACAGCCTCCAGGCAACGGGCCATAACCTCCACAGCATCGTTGGGATGGCTTGGGGTGGAGATGTAAAGCTGAGTGTCATCAGCATACAGATGGCATTTCACCCCAAAACCACGGATGATCTCTCCCAGCGGCTTCACATAGATGTTGAACAGAAGAGGGGAGAAGACCGACCCCTGAGGCACCCCACACATGAGGGGCCTAGGGTTGGACCTCTCCCCCCCCAGTCAACACCAATTGCGAGCGGTCCGAGAGGAAGGACGAGAACCACCGCAAGACGGTGCCCCCAATTCCCAACCCCTCCAACCGCCGCAATAGGATACTATGGTCGATAGTATCAAAAGCCGCCGACAGATCTAAGAGGACCAGGACAGAGGAATAACCTCTGTCACGGGCCCTCCAGAGATCATCTACCAACGCGACCAATGCTGTTTCAGTACTGTGCCCGGGCCTGAAGCCCGATTGGAACGGATCTAAATAGGATGCTTCCTCCAGATACTGAGGGAGCTGACGCGCCACCACACTCTCAACAACCTTCGCCACAAAGGGAAGGTTGGAGACAGGACGATAGTTATTCAAAAGAGCCGGGTCCAGGGAAGGCTTCTTGAGGAGGGGCCGCACCACCGCCATTTTCAGGGCGGTCGGAAGCGCCCCCTCCGTCAACGAAGCGTTGACAATCCCCTGGAGCCAGCCTCGTGTCACCTCTCTGGAGGTAGAAACCAACCAGGAAGGGCACGGGTCCAATAAACATGTGGTGGCATTCAGCCTCCCAGAAGTCTGTCCACACCCTCGGCGGTCACAGGATCGAACTCTTCCCAGATAACCGTCTCAAGACCTGCCCCGGACACCTTCCCCGGGACCACCCAACTGGAGTCCAGCCCATCCCGAATCTGGGCGATTTTATCATGCAGAAATCGGGAAAACTCTTCTGCTTTACCCTGCAAGAGGTCCTCCCGCGCTCTCGGCTCAAGCAGGGAGCGGGTCACTCTAAACAGGGCAGCAGGCCGATTTTCTGCAGACGCAATAAGGGCGGAGAAGTGTGAACGCCTCGCCGCCCTTATCTCCACTAGGTAGGTCCTAATATAGGACCTCACCTGTGTCCGATCAGACTCAGCACGACTGGCCCTCCAGATACCCTCCAGACGTCTTGTTGATGGCATTAAGATTATATTCCTATACAGTGGCACCAAATCGGGTGCCAACCAAAAAATCCGCTAAATGTTTCACTCTGGTCACGAACACATCCTTGAGTGGCGATCAAACAGCCACAGCGATTTTCTCTGCCGTGGTGATTTCCCTTTCCATACCATTTTTTTGTATCCGTGCATGCGCGATCAGTCTTGCTTCTAGTCACAACTAAATCGGGTTGCGACCAAAGTCCTGGAACAGATTATGGTTGTGGCCGGAGGTTCTACTGTACAATGAAATGCATTATAAATGAATAGACTTGATTTCTCAAATATGTTCATAAATTTACAAAAATAGTTTCTAGGTATATTTTGGCAATTATACAAAATAGCTTTCACTCCTCAGATATATTTATTCATTTGAATGGGATTTTTGATAGAATAAACTTCTACTTGTCATAAATTGAGTTGACAGCAACAGGTATTTATTACTTTTCCTTTTACCTTTCACCAATCACTCTAAATAAACCAAGAATGAATGCACATTTTCTTGAAAAGCTACTTATCAGGAACAACATGCTTATTAGAAGCGAACATTTAGGTCTTCTTCTTTTTGACAGACAAGCAGTATTATGACTTTTGTAAGAAATCATATTAATTAGTGGCACATGTTTGCTAAATCAAAGATTAAAATATGCTGTTCTGTTAGTCTCAGACAAACACAGATCAAGGGATTTCCAGCTGCAAAATCCCATCTTTAGATGGGAAAAAGTTTTATAAATGGAAAAACAAATAAAACATTCTGAGTACTGCTTCATTCTAGACTTAAGAAAACAAAAGATTGTCTTATTGTGAATTTTGTTTCAACACTAAGCAATTTCACCTTACATACATCGGGCTATCAAAACAGAATGTAATGTGGAAATGAAATGAGTGACAGGTTATTGGTTTTAAATAGATAGCGTGCTAATATCTTCTTCCTAAATAACTTAAAATCTTTTAATCTAAGTGTATGAAGAGAAGATACAATGTCTTCCTGAAGAATCTCCATAGGTATAGCTGTTTCCATAAAAATAGGAGTTGTCACTGATAAGAACCACCATTCTCTAGAAATGTGTCTTCAAAATTTTCTGATTTATTGGACTAATAAATTGCAAGCATCTCCCCTTTTCTCTGAGACCTAAAAGCAAATTATCTATTTTAATTTCATATCCACAAGAGTTCTATGAGGTAAATTGGATTAAAAGAAAGCAAGTGCCCAGAAGACATTCAGAGGACTTCCATGGTTGAGGGAGACTCTGAAATAGGCTTCCATAATTCTAATTAGTTATTAACCACTGTATTATACTGGTCGGCCTGCCAAATTGTAACTGATTAATCCACTTTTTTCCTTTGGTTCAACTGTTATACTTGGTTACCACTTAATTTTCATTCTTACTTTTTACATCTTTCCATTATGGCAGGTTTGTCACAAATGAGTTACTTTGAAATCACTAGAGGAAATGCACCATTACAAATGAAATGAAAAAGTGTGTGGTCCAATATTCTTTTCTAAAACATGATTGTCAAAAATTGTTGCAATGATTTCCAATTATCCCAAACAAAATCTGTGCAAAAAGTCATTCCCACCCCCCAAATAACCTTAGGTAAAAAAGCAACTAACAATCACAAGATGACCTTGCTTTTTGCTTTACCATTCTCTTCACCATGGCTCTCCCCTGTCCCTGAAATATTAACTGCTCCCCTGAAGTACCTGACATAGATAGAGATGATACATAGCCATGGGAAGAGATTAAGATCCTTGAAAATTTGGTAAGTAAAGTTTTCTTCCTGGCTATAAAGTGCACCGGATAGATTTTAAATATACATAAACAAAAATGCAATTTGTTTATTGTTACTAATACACACGCCGAGTAAATCATTAAGTATTCTAAATTAATTAAATGACAGTGTGCTTAAAAATTGATCCCTGCCTGTGCTCACACCAACTAAGCACTATAATCTGGCACTTTATCCTTCTCAAGGCTGCAGAGTAAGCATTATACATTTTAAAAGTGGCCAAACTATTAGAATACTGAAAAGCAATTTATGCAAAGAATAAAGAGCAAAGAACAAATGCCATTTACTGAAATGGTTAATTTGGAACTCTTCCATGAACTACATAGCCTTGCATACAATATTATATCATGCATTTGTCTTATAATTAATTATTTCCTTCACTATTAAATGAGCTTTTTGTACCCCTATCTTTTTTGAGTATTGATTCTTATCAGTGACTTCAGCTTAGCTCCTCCATTGGCTCCTTGCTGAGTCAAAAAAAAGTAATTTTCAAGTTTAAAATTGTATTCTACAAAGTAAAGAATTGCCCTTTTGTCCTAAGCTTGTAAAATTCAATAAACATCTATGCTGCTGATGGTAACATTTGTTCAATGCATTATATATGTTTTGTATATTCTTCTGTTTTTGTGTAATTTGCAACTATTGAGCAATACTGAAAACTATTGAGCAATACCAAATCTACCGTACTTATTCAAAAATATCTGGCAACTTTTCACTCTAGTTATAAATTAATAATTTTTAAAAGAAATTGCTATATGTACTGCTGGTCAAGATGGAAAAGGTGTTAATTTATTAGATGCCTACAATTTCAGGAAAAGTAAAAAGTATACATATAAGCAATTCAATTAATGCAGGCAGCCACATTACAAGAAATAGAATAATGCAGTGCTTGATATTCTCCCATTTTTCTTAATTGTACTTAATTCAGTAGTTAGAATTAAAATGCCTGCATTCTGAATCACATAACTTACTCCAATCTTTCTGATACAGCTGATATTTTCTCACATCCAATATAAACTTATTTTCTAAACACTGTTGGCATTATAGCATTCCACTTTTGATCTTTAATTAACACAATTTACGTAGAATTGAAAAAAACGGATCAGTAATGAGTTTCCCAGATGTAGATGGTTGGCAACTATGTGACTATAAAGAAACTGTCAAACTGATCCAGCATGGTTCTTAAATTTTTGCAATATTTCTCTCAGTGTACATTCTGCCCTGTAACGGAAAGTTCTAATTCAGGATTAGAAGCCAAATTTAAGAAATGCTAGCCCCAAAAATTGCTTTGCATATCTCATATGTGCCTTAAAATGCTTAAAATTTAATGCAGTGAGAATGATCTAGTTAAAGAGAAAACATAATTGATAATAATTGACTATACTATCTTGCATTCAGCTGCATTCAAATACTATTACCAAGAAGAAAATCATAGCCCCACCAACAGTGACAGCTATGATATATAAACAGCTAGCAAAACTACACTCATTAGCACTAATGATGTTACTTAGGTAATGAAACATCTGCAAGCAAACTACCAATGTCAAAGAAAACTAAGGATTCCACAAACTACTATTTTCTATGGTTGCTCCATTTTTAAAAAACTCCTTTTCTGCTGTAGAATTTTCAGAACATTTTCAGATATACATCGTAAACATTTTCCAGAATACAGGTGAAACTCGAAAATTAGAATATAGTGCAAAAGTTCATTTATTTCAGTAATGCAACTTAAAAGATGAACCTAATATATGTGGTAGACTCATTACATGCAAAGCAAGATAGTTCAAACCGTGATGTGTCATAATTGAGGTGATTATGGCTTACAGCTCATGAAAACCCCAAATCCACAATCTCAGAAAATTAGAATATTGTAAAAAGGTTCAATATTCTAGACAAAGTGTCCCACTCTAATCAGCTAATTAAGCCATAACACTTGCAAAGGGTTCCTGAGTTTTTAAATGGTCTCTCAGTCAGGTTCAGTAGGAATCACAATCATGGGAAAGACTGCTGACCTGACAGTTGTGCAGAAAACCATAATTGACACCCTCCATAAGGAGGAAAGCCTCAAAAGGTAATTGCAAACGAAGTTGGATTTCCCAAAGTGCTGTATCAAAGCACATTAATAGAAAGTTATGTTGAAGGAGAAAGTGTGGAAGAAAAAGGTGCTCAAGCAGCAGGGATGACCGCAGCCTGGACAGGATTGTCAGGAAAAGGCCATTCAAAAATGTTGGGGACTTTCACAGGAGTGGACTGAGGCTGGAGTCAGTGCATCAAGAGCCACCACACACAGACGGATCTTGGACATGGGCTTCAAATGCCGTATTTCTCTTGTCAACAAATGACATCAGAAGGTCTTACCTAAAGAAAAGCTAAAGAAAAACAACTGGTCTGTTGCTCAATAGTCCAAAGCCCTCTTTTCTGATGAGAGCAACTTTTGCATCTCATTTGGAAACCAAGGACCCAGAGTCTGGAGGAAGAATGGAGAAGCACACACTGCAAGATGCTTGAAGTCCAGTGTGAAGTTTCCACAGTCTGTTGATTTGGGGAGCCATGTCATCTGCTAGTGTTGGTCCACTGTGCTTCATTAAGTCCAGGGTCAACGCAGCCGTCTACCAGGAGATTTTGGAGCACTTCATGTTTCCTTCCGCAGATGAGCTTTACGGAGATGATGACTTCATTTTCCAGCAAGACTTGGCACCTGCCCATACTGCCAAAAGCACCAAAACCTGGTTCAATGACCATGGGATTACTGTGCTTGATTGGCCAGCAAACTCGCCTGACCTGAACTCCATAGAGAATCTATGGGGCATTGCCAAGAGAAAGATGAGAGACATGAGACCGAACAATGCAGAAGAGCTGAAGGTCGCTATTGAAGCATCCTGGTCTTCCATAACACCTCAGCAGTGCCACACATGCTTATAGCTTCCATGCCACACCGCATTGAGGCAGTAATTGCTGCAAAAGGGGCCCAAACCAACTACTGAGTGCATATGCATGCTTATACTTTTCAGAGGTCTGATATTGTTCTATGTAGAATCAATCCTTGTTATATTGATTGCATGTAATATTCTAATTTTCTGAGATTGTGGTTTTGGGGTTTTCATGAGCTGTAAGCCATAATCATCACAATTATGAGAAATCAAGCTTGAACTATCTTGCTTTGCATGTAATGAGTCTATCTCATATATTAGTTTCACCTTTTAAGTTGCATTACTGAAATAAATGAACTTTTGCACGAGATTCTAATTTTTCAAGTTTCACCTGTAGAACACAGCAGAAAATCAAATAATAAAGCAAATCAGTAAATATAATGAAACAATATTTGCTAAATAGGTATATTGCTGTAAAAATAAGTGATGACTATCCTAGAATCTGCCTGTTGTGAATTCATTGCTGGTATTTTCTACAAAATTTTAGAAGTGAAAATTGACTGTGCTGTCAGTTTCCAGAACCTTTAAATCTGCCTCAAGCCTATATGCCTTGACTGAGGGATGTAGGAAAAATTGTGCCATAACACAAGAAAATATAAAAAAGTAATTGTTTCCATGCCAATCTTGCTTCCTCCAATCTTGTTGCAATTCAGATTATAATCTAATCCTGCACACAAATTATACTTGATTTTAGACAAAAGGGCAAGAAGTAATATCTTGGTTTTTAACTGTCTAAGACATATTATTTCAGAATTGCAACTCATTGAGTTTTATTTATTTTATTATTGAATTCGGGACTCATTTACTCATATAACATACAAATTATTAATCTATATATATATAAGCAAAATACCACTCATGCACCATCACAAAAACTCCAGGACCATAAAGTCTACAAACTTAAAAATTGGCACATATGTTCTTCTTGGCTTCTAGGTGCTCACTAAGAAAGGATTTTTCAAAATGACTATCAGATTGTTCAAAATGACCATTAGTATTTTGTATATTATTATTAATACTCTCTGATGCTAAGGATTTCTACTCTCACTCCCCACCTGAAAAGAAATCTGTTCCAATTGCAAAACACAAGCAAAAGACAAGAATTTAAATTTTAGTTTCATAGCACCAAGCTGCTTTAGTACAGAACAGTAGAGCTAAGCCACACCCAGGCTCCTTGCTGTCTCCTTGCTCACACAGCAAATATTGTTTCACTTTCCAAACAGCCCTCAACTCTTACACACTGATAGGGCATTAGCCAGATGACTACCAATGGATGCTGGTAGGCAGAGGCAGAAATTTTTCCCTTATTTTCCAACCCAAAAACTAAGCCCAACCACATAGTTTCATAGTGAAGCACGGGAATCGAGCTAGTTGTTATATATGTAATAAATGAACAACTGGCCTACCATGCCCATGGCAGCAGAGGAGGCATGTTGTGGGCCTGTTGGTCAGGGAATCCTGGCTACAGGGACCAGGCAAAGAACCTTCTCTGCCATGCCTCCTACCTTTGGAATATCTTACTTCCTGAGGTGAGATTGGCTCCCTTCCTTCTGATTTCTGCAGGAGCCTAAAGATCTGGCTCTGTCAGATGGTTTGGGGCCCTAACAGAGCATCATACTGGAGATGGCTGTTGAATTAAGAGACAACCTTACCTCCCATCACAACCACCTGTGCATCTTGTTCCTTCCCTCCCCTTCTTTTAACTATAATTTTAACTTGATTGGTATTAATATTTATATTGTTTTAGGCATATTTATTAGTTAGAACTTTAAGGTTTTAATGCTGTAAGCCACCCTCACTTGTTTTGTTATGAGATGAGCAGAAGATAAATTTAATAAATAAATCTTGACTCAAATGGAGTCTGGAAATATTTAGCCTGAAAATATTTTCTAGTTATATTATTGGAGATATGTCATGTAAATGCAAAGATTGTTGGTTTTTTTTAAATGTAAGAAGTTCAGTTGATTTTGGAGTGAAAAATTGAAGACAAAAGAAGAACTAAAATACTGATAATCTTGTACTGAAGCAAATACTGTTCATCAATAGTTAGAAGAATTAACACTGATACAAATTCTCATATTTAGAAGCAGTAAATCATCGATACCTAGATATTTATGTTCAGTTCCTCATCAGAAGTGGCTTTTTAATTTTACAGTAGAGATGTTTGTTTCATATAGCCAGTTCAATGATTATTGGATCAAATATCTGTATTAAAGTGATTTTCTAAATAAATTGAATTGATTTTAACAATTTGATGCCCTGTTGCATAGGCATCAACTATGTTTTTCCCCCTTATCAAATTAGGGAAGCAAATTCCTCAGTTTTTCAAACAGATTTAATATTCACAGGTCTAAAGTACTTGATTTAAGTTTCATTTTCTACTTTTAAGATGTTAGGTTGAATATTTCTTTAGACTGGTCAGCTGCATAGTCCAGTACTATAGGGCTCCTGTGCTATTCTTATTCTCATTTATATAAAATAAAATGTGTGCCTTAATAAGGAACCTTTTATAGGCTTATACATTGGCATCTTTAGTGGGATATTCTTCAATTTCTGCTATTTAATGTTGTTACAAGGATCCAGGATAAAATAATGTAGACATATCAAATTCATCCCAGTTAGAAGTGACATATTCAGAATAAATAATTTTTTTCTGATATTGTACCTGCCTCAGAGAATCTAATTTTTTTATTCTAGAAATGAATAATTCTTCTATCTCTTCCACACAAAATGTAGTGCTCTTATGATGCAGCAAATATAATGTGATACACTATAAATGCTGTATCAAGGTTTTCTCGGAGACAATATGTTGTCAGTAACTGTGGAACTATAAAGTTGCTGCAGATGAAAAGCTCATAATTATTTGGACTGAATGACCATCTATCCATTGTGGAAAACCAGTTAGGAGGCAGCCCTATGGACCACTCCTTTACTAAAAATTTATAGGATTGTCATAGCATCATCTTGCCTTTCCTGAAGTGTCAGAAACCTTAAAAAGTCTGTAGAGATTCTCAGTTATCCAGGTCATGGTTGTACCAAAGGTGCATTTTCAGGAGGCACTGGACTTACTTCTTTCTTTTGGAGATATTTCGCTTCATCCAAGAAACTTCTTCAGCTCTGACAGGATAGTGGAGAATGGAAGGATTTATATTCCTTGTAGACAGCTGGTAATTTGCATCTTTTTGGAGGGTAGTTGAAGCACTCTGTCCTCAGGATCACCTGAGTAATGCTGCTGGTTCCTGTAGTCTGCAATTCCCTGGGCCCTCCCAGAAATCCATTTCTACTCCCACACCATTCGAAGAGTTTTCACCCCAAATTATATAGCTACAAAGTTGGTACAGATTCTCAATCATCCAGGTTATGGTTGTCCCAAAGGTCTTTTTCAGGAAGCAACTGGACTTTCTTGTTCTTTCTTTTGAAGGCATTTCGCTTCTCATCCAAGAAGCTCCTTCAGGAACCTTGTATATTTTAATACAACAATGGTTGAATGACTCTAGAAGACACTGAAGGTTGATACTGGGGAAAGAAATGTACTCAGTGAATCTCATACGAATATTTGCTTCTGCCAGGGTGGGATAGGAGACTGACTAAAGGTTTTTCTTTGCTTGTTTTCTTTGCCTTTAGCAAAAAAGTAGATCCTGTCTTCTTTAGTTCAAGAAGAGCTATAGTGATATCTGGGCTTCTTTTCTCTGTTCTGAACTTTTGGGCCCTGCAATCAGTCAGGTAACAAGATCTACCATCGCTTCCAAACAATCTTTTATCACACTGTATCTCTTTTGTTCAGTTCCAAAACCATTACACAGTTCTGGGTTTCCACCACTATCATGACAGGCATTGATGCTGCATCCTGTATCAATAACAAACATACATGTTATACCTCTATTTCATATTGTGCTACTCCCTTATCTTTTAACCATGGTTATTGGCTAAGTCATACTTAATTTGTCTAATACTAAGTGTCACTCTTCAAAATAGACCAGATAAAGAAATGGTTCTGTGGGAGAATGGAACTATACCATCCCTGTCCTATTGTTTCTTTTATTTTTTTTATTTTTCTTATATGTATCCATGTATTCATAACTATGTTTTTACTTATACATATTATCTTGTAAGCAATTGACAAAAATAAATAAATAAAAATAAAAATAAATAAATAATAAGATCAGCTATAATAATAGAATCTTGCAAATCTGATTGTGATTCTCCTCCCCTTTCTTCTATAATACATCAGGCAGGAGACATCTGCTGGCTTTTCTTTTAATATTCTCTCCCTTCCCAGGTGTTAAGGAATGTTTTCTTTGCATAATGGTTTATTCAAGCTGTCTCCTGATTCTTTACAGCAAGCCAACTCTCACACTTAACTATCCTAGGCATAGATTTAGTCCTGTTATCGTTCCTCTGAAGAAAAAGTTATCTTTGCAATAATAATGGGGAATCTCACACTCATAACAGCTCTAGAGCAGCTGTGAAGTTGCTCTGGCAAACACCTCTAATTGGCAGTCTCCTTTGCAAATAGTTTTAATGTGATTGAGCTGAACCAGCTCACGATTCCAAATATTGTTTAGGCACATAGTTTCTAGAAGGTCTGATATGAGTAGGAAAAAGTGCTGTGGCAAATGATTCCAAGAACTATTGTGTTTATCATGACTCTAACTGTTGTTCAAGAGTTAATGTAGCAAGGAACTTTTTTCAGTAGGATTCAACTTTTTGTAACTGATAACCAAGTGGACAAGCATCTTGTCTACTTTTAGTATATTCTAGGACACATTCTAGCACAAGACTATGCTTCCACAAATGATAGCATTCTGCAAAAATATTGGATCAGTCTGTCCTGAATTAAGGCTTGCATAGTTGATTGCAGAACTATCAAAATGCATTAGTATAACATTTATTAGCTCCATTATTATATGCCATTTTGGGCAAAGTTGTTAAATAAAAGAGTGAAAGGAAGAGAAGCAAACCACCAATGCATGTTTGGTCAGTTCAAAATGAAACTTATTAAAGGTAAGTAGTTATTGATGAAGGTTTTTTTCCCCATTTAGTTGCATGTTAGTAAGAAGTGAAATATTTTAGTGAACCTGCAGTCAAATGTTCCAAAGGATTTTTCATATAGACCATAAGGGCAGATACATTGTTTACTGATAAAACAATTACTTTGGCAACTACCTCTGTAAACTGCAAAGATCAATATTCTTGACCTTTTATCAATATGTCTATAATTCTTGGTAGCGTACAATATACAGAGATAATATAAAAATCTGACTAACAACTTCATTTTGTTTTTTACTAATTGCCACTATTTAATAAATCTACAGTGAAAGCAATATCATAACTAGTGTAATTTGCATTTATTGTAGATTCTAATTTGCCTGGAGCTGATAAGTCTCAAGCATACATAAGCCAGTGACAGTTTGCTTAATAGCAGGAACTCTAATGAAGCTGTATTATCTTTAACTGAAACAGCATTTAAAGAGGATTTAGAATAGTTTTCCCAAATTGCTGACCTCAAGATATTCTGAGACTGTGATCCCCAGAATGATCATGTTGGGAATTCTGGATATTGTAGTCTGGTATATATAGAGGGCAGTTTACCAAAGATAGCTGATTTGCAGGGTTCATTAATTATACTGCTTTTCTTAGGAAATGAATAATGAAAGTATATAATTGGCATTAAAAGCAAAATGTACAAAAATATGTTTTCTGCTTAAAATGATATTTGATATTTGAATTCTGTTGTAATGCTCATTGGTGTCCTGTATATGGGTAAAATATATACAGAAATACACCAATTTATATTACAAGTTGCATAGTGCAATAATTAGTTAGCATTCTGTTTGTAATTGCATATTACATGCACTTTTTTTCTCTTTGGCCAACTAGAACTGCTAACATAATTCCTTTGTTCATTTGAGATGAGAAAGATTCATGGATTTTATTTCTTCTGTACCAACACATATTTGTAGTAAACATGCAGTCAAATACACATCTTTAAAAAGTAAAAGTATCTTTCAGATTGAAAAAATTCTGATTATTTTAATGGATATGTCATATATTCTCAGATATAAATTATATTAAATTCAATAGAAAACTCTGCACTTACATGTTGGAGTTCATGGCTTCCATGACGGCCATGGACCTGACCCAATTAGTTTCTGGCCCCACTCATATAGGAGGACACACGCTGAACCTGATTTTTGTCTCTGGTCAGTGGTTGAATGACTGTAATTTCGGGGACTTAGATATTAAACCCTTGTCATGGACAGACCATTCTCTTCTTAGACTGGACTTCTGTACTGCCACCCCCCCACCGCAGGGAGGCGGAGCCGTGTAGATGGTTCCGCCCCAGGCGCCTGATGGACCCTGAGCGGTTCCAGAGGGAGCTTGGGCCATTTCCCGAGATTCTGGCTCATAACTCGCCTGGAGACTTGGTGGCCACCTGGGATAGGTTGGCTGCCAAGGCTCTGGACCGAGTTGTGCCTTTGCGACCTCTGACTCGGCACAGATCCCACCTAGCTCCGTGGTTCACGGGGGAGCAACAGGAGATGAAGTGCCGGAAAAGACGTCTGGAGAGTGTTTGGAGGGCTAGCCGCACTGAGTCTGACCGAACACAGGTGAGGTTCCACATTAGGACCTACCTTGTGGCGATAGAGGTGGCGAAGTGTTCGCATTTCTCCACCCTTATTGCGTCAGCAGAAAATCGGCCTGCCGCTCTGTTTAGAGTGACCCACTCCCTGCTGGAGCCGAGAGCACGGGATGACCTCTTGCAGGATAGGGCAGAAGAGTTTTCCCGATTCTTGCATGACAAAATCGCTCAGATTCGGGACGGGCTGGACTTCAATTGGGTGGTCCCGGGGGAGGTGTCCGGGCAGGTCTTGAGACTATTATCTGGGAAGAGTTCGACCCTGTGACCGCTGAGGGTGTGGACAGGTTGCTGGGGGGGCTGAATGCCACTACATGTTTGTTGGACCCGTGTCCCTCCTGGTTGGTTTTGACCGTCAGGGAGGTGACACGAAGCTGGCTCCAGGGGATTATTAACGCTTCGTTCAGAGAGAGGTCGCTCCCTACTTCCCTGAAGATGGCGGTGGTGCGGCCCCTCCTCAAGAAGCCTGCCCTGGACCCGGCTATTTTAAATAACTATCGTCCAGTCTCCAACCTTCCTTTTTTAGCGAAGGTTGTTGAGAGTGTGGTGGCACGTCAGCTCCCTCAGTACCTGGAGGAAGCGACTTACCTCGATCCATTCCAATAGGGCTTCAGGCCCGGCATAGTACCGAAACAGCATTGGTCATGTTGGTTGATGATCTCTGGAGGGCCCGTGACAGGGGGTTTTCCTCTGTCCTGGTCCTGTTAGACTTCTCGGCGACTTTTGATACTATCAACCATAGTATCTTATTGCGGCGGTTGGAGGGGTTGGGCATTGGGGGAACTGTCTTCCTCTCCGACCGTTCGCAATTTGTGTTGACGGGAGGGGAGAGGTCCACCTCTAGGCCCCTGGCTTGTGGGGTGCCTCAGGGGTCGGTTCTCTCTCCTCTCTTGTTCAACATTTATATGAAGCCGCTGGGCGAGATCATCCGTGGTCTTGGGGTGAAGTGTCATCTATATGCAGATGACACTCAGTTGTACATCTCCACCCCGGACCACCCCAACGATGCTGTGGGGGCTATGTCTAGGTGCCTGGAGGCCGTGCGGGACTGGATGGGCGGGAACAGGCTTCGGCTCAACCCATCCAAGACCGAGTGGCTGTGGTTCCCGGCGCCCTGATTCCTTTGCTGGCTATTGGAGGGGAAATTTTGCCCCCCACAGAGAGGGCTCGCGATCTGGGAGTCCTCCTGGATGTACGGCTGTCGCTTGAACATCATGTCGCGGCCGTCTCCAGGGGGGCATTTCATCAGATCCGTCGGATCTACCGGTTGCGGCCCTTTCTGGATCGGGACGCCCTGTGCACGGTCACTCAGGCCCTTGTCACCTCTCGCCTGGACTATTGTAATGCCCTCTACATGGGGCTCCCTGCGGGGAGCACCCGGAGACTCCAACTGGTGCAAAATGCGGCCGCGCGGGTGATCATGGGGGCGTCGCGTAGCGCCCACGTGACGCCTCTCCTGCGCGAGCTGCATTGGTTGCCGGTGGCTCTCCGGGTTCGCTTCAAGGTTCTAGTTTTGACCTTTAGGGCGATCCATGGCACTGGGCCAGATTACCTGCAGGACCGCATCCTACCGGTGATCTCCAGCAGGCCGGTGCGTTCACACAGGGAGGGCCTTCTCCGGGTCCCGTCGGCCGCCATGTGTCGCCTGGCGGCCCCGAGGGGTAGGGCCTTTTCTGTGGCGGCCCCTGCCCTCTGGAATACTGTGCCGCCGGAACTGCGTACCAGCACGGACCTGAGGGCCTTCAGGCGCGCGCTGAAGACCTGGCTTTTTGAGCAGGCCGGCCTGGGCTGAGATGGTTTTAATTTGTCTCCATTTGTTCTGTAATTTTAAATTGGGGTTTTAAGGGTGTGGGGTGGGTTTTTCTTATTCGGCCAATATTTAATTTAATTCCTTTTAACTTTTGTATTACTGTTGGGGTCTAGATTGGCTGTACACCGCCCTGAGTCCCTAGGGAGAAGGGCGGTATAGAAATTTTATAAATAAATAAATAAAATATTATCTCCCTTTTTTTCATGATGTAGGAAAAGTTATCTTGATGTGATTATTGCAAATAAAATGTTCAGTTTGCAGATGATTGGTGCAATAATGAAAAGCGTGAGAAATAGGATATGTCAAGACCGAATGAAAATTTTTTTTTTTCAAATCCATGAAAACGATGGATGAAACAAGTAACACTTTGCAATTCAAGAACTTTTTCCATGGCTTGTGTTTGACTGCGACAACAAATACATTAATCAGGTATAGGACAATAATCTATATTTTACTATATAAAAGGGCGGGGATATTTTTACCATGTCAAAAATAATGAAGTCTGGAATTTAAGGAAGTAATTCTGTTTGGAATCCTGCCAATATTTCATAAAAGTCCACTTTTATAAAAGTATGAATATGTTAATTGAACCAATCCCATTGCTTTTTATCCAAAAGGATAAGTTAATTGCACTCTCTGCTATTGAGCAGAAATCTAAGTTTTCTATCTTAATAATTCAACTTTTGCCAGAATAGAGTTTGCATTAGTCCCCATCAAATCTATCTTTCCTTAATCCAAGGGCCTTAGAAAAAAATCATAGCAAAGAGTAAACTATCTGATTTAAAAAAAATAGGATGGAGCTCCATTTACCATAGCCTAGATAGCATCTAGATAGCAACTATTCCCCATCACATTTGTTAATAAGCCACAAGATGTTATATACCGTGTTCACATACCAGATCTTATTTTCTTTTGGGCTCAAAATAATCACTAGGGCTTATTTTGGGGGAAACACAATTTCAGGGTGATCAGCCCAGCTGAGTGCCCTGCTCTGCTCCTGGTGCACACACAAGACCCAGCAAGTGCGTGGGGACCGATGGTATCTGGCAGCAACTGTAGCCTGTTGGTCCCTTGATCAACACACTCTGTGGCTGCATAGAGTGGAAGGCATACAGCTGCTGATACCAGAAGATAACAAAGATTCCAAAGATAGTCCTAGAAAACTTAAATAACATAGGGATGTGAGTAATGACAAGCTAATATTGAATAAAATGCTAGTAACCTTTGCAAATTTTTATTAGGAAAAGTTTTAGGGTAATATTTATTCAGTAAGTGCAGATGTAATAGCTGTAATAGAATGGGATATACTATAGGTCAGACACAGAATTAATCTAGTTATATGGGATCTCAATTGAATAGTAATCAAACTAAATTAAAAAGTTATTTCATATTCTTAGTCTATCATTGTCTTCAACTCAAACTAAATTGTTCCCAAAACTTGATTTATAGAAAAAACAATTAAGTTTTTAGTATTATACTGAGAGTATTTACACCAAGACAAATTCCTTGTGTGTCCAATCACACTTGGCCAATAAAGTATTCTATTCTATTATACTCTTACCTTTATTTCTTCTCTGGCTCTTAGAACTTTGATCTTTGCATGTATACATTTAATTCAATCAAATATTGTCTTTTGGAAGCGCAATCACTTATTTTATATGCTTTAAAACAAAAGGCACTACGAAAAATTGGCAATTTGACACTAAATTTTAGCACAGTCCTTCTGAGTTCTCCAGAATCTGGTAATCATTCTGGGTAGGTTACCCTAATCTATGCTAAAATTAAAATTAATTCTCACTATGTTTGGACTTTTCTTTCTATGTTTCCATTTGAAATAATATATTTAAAAAACTATAAAAGGAACAAGTTCTCTACTAAGTTCAATGATCGAGAAGTTGTAGAGATTCTTTTCATCTGTTCCCACATTAAAACTTGAAGTATTTCTTCTTAGCTTTTTTCCAATCATGCACCCATGGGAATGTAAAGTTGTAAAAAGACTTATATTTAGAAGGATTGTGCCTATTCTTAAAGTGTGATTAGCACATTTCCTTGCACTTTCCCGACTTCTTTACAAGAAGCACATTTCTATTGAGTTTTATCTAAATGCCAAATCATTACAAGTTATAAGCATAGTACTGTTGCATCTTTGTGGATTATCTACAACCCACACTTGGCACTTGTAGGGAATACAAAGTCCGGTTGTTTCCAATTATTGTGGAACATAAATCAATTTCATGCCAAGTCTTCCTGCTTCAACTCCAATTGATTGTTTGTAACAAGGTCTATAATTTCTATCATGAGGATGCTAAGGATGTTAGCTAGACAGGTTAATGAGATCTGCAATTATCAGGAGAGAGGCACAGCTGGGTATGGTAAAGGTAGGGAAACACACACAGGTTAAAGCTTTAATTCTTTTTATACTTCTGGTGATTTGCATTCACTGATTAATTATAGTTATTTTAAAAAATCTTTGAAATATGTAAGTCTGAATAATGTAACTTTACAACTTCATACATATAAGTGGATAAAAAGCAGAAAGTATCATATTTTTAAAAAAAAAAATTCCTGAAAATACAGAGATAATTCATAACAACCAGATTACCACATTATCTTTAACACTGTGCTCTGTAGGATCTGCATCTTTAAATAATTTAATATCCCATTTGAGTATACATATAAAGTAGAAGCTCTTCAGAGATGTTTCTTTGAGAACTTCTAAAAGTTGGGAAGACAAACATAATGATTCTTTCCTTAGCAATATTTTAGTAAAAGTTCTCTCAATATCGTTAAGCTGATAAATCTTTCTTTGTTGTTTTAATGTAGAGTTGGGACTTTCCAGATGTTGATTAAAATTCCAAGCAACTTTTAACAGCATGATCAATAAAAAAAGATGTTCTAGCAACATCTGCAAGCCAGATTCCCTTCCTTAATGTTTTCAGAGAAGCTTTTATTTATTTATTTATTTATTTATTTATTTGTAATATTTATATACCGCCCTTCTCCCGAAGGACTCAGGGTGGTGCACAGCCAATCACAAACCCCAGTACACTATACAAAAGTTAAAAACAAATTAAATAATTTAGGCTGTCTAAAAGTTATGCCCTTCCCCCATAAATTAATTAAAACCCAAATATTAAAAACCTAATTAAAACGTAATACTAAATTAAAAATCCTATATCAGCCTAGGCCGGCCTGCTCAAAGAGCCAAGTTTTTAATGCATGTCTGAAAGCTCCCAGATCCGTGTTAGTGCGTATCTCTGGAGGCAGACCATTCCAGAGGGCAGGGGCCCCCATAGAGAAGGCCCTGCTCCTGGGAGCCGCCAGACGACACATAGAAGCCGACGGCACCCGGAGAAGGCCCTCCCTGTGGGAACGCACAGGTCTGTTGGAGATTACCGGCAGAATGCGGTCCTGCAGATAACCTGGTCCAATGCCATGGATCGCTTTAAAGGTCAGAACCAGAACCTTAAAGTGAACCCGGAAAACCACCGGCAACCAATGCAGCTCGCACAGGAGAGGCGTCACATGGGAGCTTCGTGACGCCCCCATAACCACCCGTGCGGCCGCATTTTGTACCAGTTGGAGTCTCCGGGTGCTCCCCGCAGGGAGCCCCATGTAGAGAGCGTTACAGTAGTCCAGGCGAGAGGTGACAAGGGCATGAGTGACCGTGCGCAGGGCATCCCGATCCAGAAAGGGCCGCAACCGGTAGATCCGATGGATCTGATGAAATGCCCCCCTGGAGACAGCCGCGACATGATGTTCAAGCGACAGCCGTACATCCAGGAGGACTCCCAGATCGCGAGCCCTCTGTGGGGGGCAAAATTTCCCCCCCAATAGCCAGCGAAGGAATCAGCTGGCTATATCGGGGCGCCGGGAACCATAGCCACTCGGTCTTGGATGGGTTGAGCCGAAGCCTGTTCCCGCCCATCCAGTCCCGCACGGCCTCCAGGCACCTAGACATAGCCCCCACAGCATCGTTGGGGTGGTCCGGGGTGGAGATGTACAACTGAGTGTCATCTGCATATAGATGACACTTCACCCCAAGACCACGGATGATCTCGCCCAGCGGCTTCATATAAATGTTGAACAGAAGAGGGGAGAGAACCGACCCCTGAGGCACTCCACAAATGAAGGGCCTAGAGATGTACCTCTTCCCCTCGTCAACACGAATTGCAAGTGGTTGGAGAGGAAGGAGGAGAACCATCGAAAGACGGTTCCCCCAATTCCCAAACCCTCCAACCGTCGCAACAAGATACTATGGTCGATAGTATCGAAAGCCGCCGAGAGATCTAATAGGACCAGGACAGAGGAGAACCCTCTGTCACGAGCCCTCCAGAGATCATCAACCAACGCGACCAATGCCGTCTCAGTGATATGCCCAGGCCTGAAGCCCGATTGGAACGGATTGAGGTAAGTTGTTTCCTCCAGGTACTGAGGGAGCTGACGTGCCACCACACTCTCAACAACCTTCGCCACAAAGGGAAGGTTGGAGACTGGACGGTAGTTGTTTAAAACAGCTGGATCCAGGGAAGGCTTCTTGAGGAGGGGCCGCACCACCGCCGTCTTCAGGGCGGTAGGAAGCGACCCCTCTCTCAAAGAAGCGTTGATAATCCCCTGGAGCCAGTCTCGTGTCGTCTCCCTGGCGGCCGAAACCAGCCAGGAAGGGCACGGGTCCAATAAACAGGTGGTGGCATTCAGATCCCCCAGCAACCTGTCCACACCCTCGGCGGTCACAGGGTCGAACCCCCCCCAGATAACATTCACAAGACCTGCCCCGGACACCTCCCCCGGGACCATCCAATTGGAGTCAAGCCCCTCCCGAATCTGAGCGATTTTGTCATGCAGGAATCGAGAAAACTCCTCTGCTCTACCCTGCAAGAGGTCATCCCGCGCTCTCGGTTCAAGTAGAGAGCGGGTCACTCTAAACAGGGCGGCAGGCCGATTTCCTGCCGACGCAATAAGGGCGGAGAAATACGAAGATTTCGCCACCCCTATCGCCACAAGGTAAGTCTTAATATGAGATCTCACCTGTGTTCGGTCAGACTCAGAATGGCTCGCCCTCCAAATGCCCTCTAGACGTCTTTTCCGGCACTTCATCTCCCGTAGCTCCTCCGTATACCACGGAGCCAAATGGGATCTGTGCCGGGTCAGAGGTCGCAGAGGCATAACTCGCTCTAGAGCCCTGGCGGCCAACCCATCCCAGGAGGCCACCAGGTCTCCAGGCGAGCTGAGAGCCAGAGACTCAGGAAATGGCCCAAGCTCCCTCTGGAACCGCTCCGGGTCCATTAGGCGTCTGAGGCGGAACCATCTAAGTGGCTCCGCCTCCCTGCGGTGGGGGGTGGCGGAACAGAAATCCAGTCTAAGGAGGGAATGATCTGTCCATGACAAGGGTGTGATGACTAAGTCCCCACAATTACAGTCATTCAACCACTGCCCAGAGACAAAAATCAGGTCCAGCATGTGTCCTCCTATGTGAGTGGGAGCAGAAACTAACTGGGTCAGGTCCATGGCCGTCATGGAAGCCAAGAACTCCCGGACCAACCCCGAGGTTTCACCGAGCGATGGCAGGTTGAAATCCCCCATGACCAAAAGCCTGGGGGTCTCAACCGCCAGCCCGGCTATTACCTCTAGGAGTCCGGGCAGGGCCGATGAGACGTGGCAGGGAGCCAGGTACGCCATCAAAAGACCCATCTGAACCCCTTGCCCCCACTTCACAAAAAGAGATTCACAGCCAGCCGTCTGAGGGACAGTGGCCTCCCTAGGACAAAGGACTTCCTTTATAAGCACCACCACCCCTTCCCTGAGCCCTGGGCTGGTGAAATGCAAGGAAACCTGGTGGGCACATCTCAACCAGAGGGACACCGCCCTCTGGGCCCAACCAGGTTTCGGTGATACCTACCAGGTCCGCGGCCTCCTCCTGAACCAGATCATAGATCAGGGGAGCCTTATTAACCACGGACCTGGCATTGCACAACAACAGCCGGGTATTCAGGGCCTGAGATTCCGGACAACCAGGGCTGCAGGATGGGTAAGGAGGGTTGGAGCGCGCTACCGCTTGCAAACATCGGGAGCACGATCCCCTTACCAGATACGGCCCTCTACCCCCAGCATATCTACCTCTCCCAGTCACCATGCTAATAAAATTGGCCCCCGGCTGCCCACCCCCTGTCTGCCACCCTGACACGGAAACCCCCGGGGCCCCCCAATTCCATGCGGGCTGTCTCCCCCACCCACCCTGGATCCTTCCAACCCCTTAAAAAACCCCGTTAAAAATTTAATGACCCCGGGTTTACAGCGCGTTCTCCGGTTTCTCCGGCCCCAATAACTTCATCATTTTTGTTCTGAGCCCCAGTAGCATCAATTCTCAAATTTCTTCAGTCTTGACACACACTTTACTAAATTGCCTGGCTAAACTCTTTCCCTAAACTAAGATTCTGCAGAGGTGTTTAAGACTCAACTTAGTTGGATAAGAATCTTTATTGCAAACTAGTTGAAGCTATACAGAATAGTTGTTTCCCACTGCTTCTGTAAATGTGTAAATGTTTATTGAAGTCCATAGTATTTTCTTCCCACAGATTAACAGATTCTTTGTGTGCTGTTTAGAGGCCTTGAAATTGAGTGGCTATTGAGTATTTGCATAACTGCCCACTCTAGCCTGATAATCACTGTCTCACAACTCACTTCTCACAGCAACAACACATTAAAAGCATTACCTGAATTACCTCCAGGATTCTGAAATATTCCTTACCCCTGGGAGAACATGAAGCTGAAATGGGAAAAAAGATGGTTCTTTAAGTAGAACTTTGATATTCTTGGGAGACCCTACAGCTTTCTCTGCTCAATGATCTATAAACTGAATGGAAATGCGAACTTCCATGTTTTCCATTTCTGATGCCCTATATTCATTTGGGTTCCAAGCACTGAAGAAAAGCAACATTTCTTTATATTCTATTCTAGAAGAACATATATAATCAGGTTTAATCCATATTAAATTTATTTTTATTTATTTCACAAGGACTTAAACCACTCCAATGAAAACCAACTCTGAGAGACATACTATTCACAACTTTGTAACTTACATTAAAAATAAATGAAATTATGATCTAAAAATAATAGCAATCCAAATAGTCTATCAACACACCTAAACTGGGAATAAAAATAATAAATAACCCAATTGGGGGGGAGGGGGACTTTTCTCACAAAAGTGAGAAACCACAACCATGGTGATGGTTGGTGATGGCACAGTAATTAGAATGTAGCATTGCATTCTTCCCACAGTCTGGAGTTCAATCCTGCCAGGGCTTACGGTTGACTCAACCCTTCCAAAGTCCGTAAAATGGAGACCGAGATGGTTGGAGGCAATATGTAAACACCCAGAGGATGCTGTAAAGCACTGTGGGGCAGTATATAAGTCTAAGTTCTATTGATGTAGTATACCAACTACTGAGGCCCTCAGAACAGTCATATTTTTATGTAATTACTAAAGCCAGGAGGGATGTTGTTCTACTTTATTGTTCAGCAACATTAATAGAATATTGCAAGTCTGAAAGTATTTCTACCTGAAAGTATTGCCTCCACCCCCATATTCCTGCTCCAGTTTAAAGCTGCCTTTTATCTTACCAGTCCCTTGGCTCAGCCTACCTGTTGCCTACCTTTCCCACATACCATTACACATTCATTGCAGATGAGCAAGGGAATGTGCAGAAAACTTACCCTCCTTGATATTACTAAATAGGAAGAATTGTTGAGAGAAGGGTGTCCTGAAAATATCCAGGCTTTGGACTACAAAGGGGTTTAAATGTGATAACTAACAGCTGGAACTACACCTGAAGCTAACTGATAACCAGTGCAGTTTTCTAAGTGGTGTTATATGGTCACATCAACATATATGCGTAGTTACTCAAGGGCTGCCTTTAGAACCAGCAACCAATTATTTTAGGAGATTTTAATAAAGCAAATGTAAGGAAAGAGCTACCAAAATATTTTCAGCATGTCAATTGTCTCAGTAAAAGCTATTGCTACGCAACATTAAAAGATGTTTATTGGTCTTTTTACCACGAGCAGCTGTGGGACATTCTGATCATTGTATGATTCACCTTGTACCTGCTTACAGACAAAGACTTAAAACCATGAAACCAACGATTAAATCTGTGAAGACTTGGACTGAGGAGGCAAAGCTAAAGCTATGGCTTGCCTTAACTGCGCAGATTGGGATATGTTTGAAGATACCTCTGCAAACTTGGATGAATTAACATAATAATAGTTTATATAATTATATTTATATAATATATAAATATATTATATATTAGAGTTTAGATACTGTAACTTCATATGTCAGTTTTTGTGAAACTGAAACAGCCAAGCCTCCTACACCACCCCCATCCCATTGGGCCCACCACCTCTGGTGATTACAGAGAATGGGGTGCACGGTCTATTTCACAGACAAAAGCTTAAAGGCTTGTTCTGACCAATTGGTTCCCGTCTTCACCCACATTTTTAATAAATCACTAGAGATGTGCTATGTTCCTTCTTGTTTCAAAGGCTCTACAACATCCCAGTGCCAAAGAAACTGTTCATCAAGGGAATGGACGACTTCAGATCTTATTTACTAAGACTGTATTACTATTATTATTTTCATCTTTCCTAGTACCTAGTATCTCTTCCCACTTATAACTATAACCGTGTTGCTTGTATCTTTACAATTTATATTGTTTTATTTGTTTCCTAGTATGATTTGATTGCTTATTAGTAACCTATGACTATCACTAAGTGTTGTATCTTATGATTCTTGATGGATGTATTTTATATTTTCTTTATGAAAATATAAAAGAGAGCATATGCACCAAACACAATTTTCTTGTGTGTCCAATCACACTTGGCCAATAAAAATTATATCTATCTGTCTTACTATTTCTAACACTTGGATAGTGCTTCTACTGCATCATCTGTTCATCACAATTCAAGACTATGTTGCAAAGTACTCTGTGGATTTCCTCTGCATTTTAGGATCAAACACATCCCATATAACATTTCAGGATAAAGTTATGATTATCCCCTCAGACTTGTTCATGTCCAAGATGCCTATTACATTATCCACAATAACTTTCTTGACCATCTTTTCCTAATAGAGTTTAGCAACTGCTGGATGGCCATCTAAGAACATGGTTAAAATAAGAAAAATTGGCCTTTTATCATTCTAGTTGCCACACTTGAGACCCAAATATGATTTCTCATCTGTGTCCAGCTTGATTTGCTTTTCATTTATGTCAGCAATGCTTTAAGCATTGTCTTATTTGTTTTATGTCCCATTCAGATAGATGACTCTGGATAACTAATAGAGTTAAAAACAACAAAAACAATTTAAAAGATTAGAAATGGCATAAAAATAGAAAGAACATTCATATATACTCTTCTATTCATAAAAATTTTGAATACAGTGTATTGTTAGGGCATGACGCAGTTGGGGATATTAATTTTAGGGATTTTAAGGGGTCTTTTAAATTATTTAAATTTTTGACGAAATTTTTAATGGGGTTAGGGCAAGGGAATTTATTAATTGGGTTAGGGAGGGGGCCCGGGCTGGGTTTGGGGGACAACCCGCCTGGGGATAAGGCCAGACCGGGGGATACCTGCGACTGGGAGGCCTTGGGATCGGGGACAGTCGTTCCGAAGATGGGGGTTTCCTCTGGGGAGGGGGATGAAAGGGTTATCCCTACGATCGGTGGGAGAGGCAGGTATGGTGTTGACAGGGGGTCTTATCAAGTGATGGGAGCTCGCCCCCGCTGTTTACAAGCGGTGGTGCGCTCCGGCCCCCAGGTCATGTCTCGCTCCCTGAGTTGTTTGAATGATCGGGCCCCGGGCCTCCGGCTGATGCTTTGCAATGCCAGGTCCGTAGTGAATAAAGCCCCCCTTGTTCACGATCTCGTCACGGAGGGGGGTGCGGACCTGGCGGGCATTACCGAGACCTGGCTGGGACAGGAGGGGGGTGTCCCTCTAGTGGAGATGTGCCCAGCCGGGTTTCGGGTCTTTCATTGGCCGAGGGCCGAGGGGAGGGGTGGGGGGGTTGCGGTAATTATTCAGGAGGATCTAGATCCTAGGGAATCCACTGTTCCTCAGACGACTGGATGTGAGTCCCTGTTTGTTAAGTGTGGTTCCGGGGTTCAGATGGGCCTATTGATCACATACCTGGCTCCCTGCTATGTGACATCGGCCCTGCCTGAGCTCCTCGAGGTCATAGCCAGTCTGGCGGTTGAGACCCCCAGGCTGATGGTCATGGGGGATCTCAACCTGCCTTCGGCCGGTGGGGCCTCTGGGACTGCTCAAGAGTTCTTGGCTTCCATGACAGCCTTGGGCCTGACCCAATTAATTAAGGAACCCACGCATACTGGGGGTCACATTCTGGATCTGGTTTTTGTCTCTGGACAGTGGCAGGATGATCTAGGTGTTGGGGATGTTTCTGTTGAACCCTTGTCATGGTCAGATCATTCACTCCTTAGGCTAGACTTCCAGGCCGCTCCTCCCCATCGCAGGGAGGCGGACCAAATACGTTGGTACCGCCCCAGGCGCCTGATGGATCCAGATAGGTTCCTGATGGAGCTTGGGCCATATCCCGACATTCGGACTCACGACTCGGTGGGGGACCTAGTCGCCACCTGGGAAAGGGTGGCGGCTGGGGCCCTGGACCGGGTCGTGCCCTTGCGGCCTCTGACCCGGCGCCGCTCTCGCTCAGCCCCCTGGTTTTCCGGGGAGCTGGGGGAGATGAAGCGCCGGAAAAGACGCCTGGAGAGTATTTGGAGGACTACTCGCTCCGGACCTGACCGAACACTTTTACGGTCTTTTATTAAGACCTATTTAGTGGCGATAAGGGTGGCAAGGCGTCTTTACTTTTCCACCCTTATTGCGTCCGCAGGAAACCGCCCGGCTGCCCTGTTTAGAGTGACCCGCTCCCTCTTAGAAGGGGGAGCGTGGGAGGACCCCTTGCAGGGACAGGCTGAGGATTTTTCACAGTTCCTGGTAGATAAAATCACTCAGATCCGGGATGGCTTGGACTCCGAATGGGCAGCTCTGGGTGGGGAATCGGGGGCGGAATTTGGAACAGTCATTTGGGACGAGTTTGATCCTGTGACCCCCGAGGACGTGGACAGGTTGCTGTGGGGACTGAATGCGACCACATGTTTATTGGACCCGTGTCCCTCCTGGCTGGTGTTGGCCACCCGGGAGGTGACACGAGGTTGGTTCCAGGGCATTATTAACGCTTCCTTGAGTGAGGGATATCTACCCGCCGCCTTGAAAGAGGCAGTGGTGAGACCCCTCCTCAAGAAACCGTCCCTGGACCCAACTTTGTTATCTAATTATCGTCCTGTCTCCAACCTTCGTTTTATGGCGAAGGTTGTTGAGAGTGTGGTGGCACAACAGTTTCCCCAGCACCTGGATGAAGCTGTCTATTTGGATCCACGCCAATCGGGCTTCAGGCCCGGGCACAGCACAGAGACGGCGCTGGTCGCATTGGTGGATGATCTCTGGAGGGCCCGTGACAGGGGTTATTCCTCTGTCCTGGTCCTCCTAGATCTTTCGGCGGCTTTTGATACTGTCGACCACAGTATCCTATTGCAGCGGCTGGGGGGGTTGGGGGTGGGAGGCACCGGTGGTTCTCCTCCTTCCTCTCTGACCGCTCGCAATTTGTGTTGGCAGGGGGGCAGAGGTCGGCCCCGAGGCCCCTGGTTTGCGGGGTGCCTCAGGGGTCAGTGCTCTCGCCCCTCCTGTTCAACATATATATGAAGCCGCTAGGTGAGATTATCCGTGGCTTTGGGGTAGAGTTCCATCAGTACGCTGATGACACCCAGCTGTACATCTCTACCCCGGGCCACCCCGATGAAGCCGTCGAAGTGATGACCCGATGCCTGGAGGCCGTGCGTTGTTGGATGGGGTGGAACAGGCTTCTGCTCAACCCATCTAAGACTGAGTGGCTGTGCTTCCCGGCACCCCGATACAGCCGGCTGGTTCCATCGCTGGCTGTGGGGGGGAAATTCTTGCCCCCACAGAGAGGGCCCGCAATCTGGGTGTCCTCCTGGATGTACGGCTGTCATTGGAAGATCATGTGGCGGCCGTCGCCAGGGGGGCTTTTGGACAGGTCCGTAGGATCTACCAGTTGCGACCCTTTCTGGATCGGGATGCGCTTCGCACGGTCACTTCCGCCCTGGTGATCTCCCGCCTAGACTATGCCAATGCTCTCTACATGGGGCTGCCTTTGAAGAGCATCCGGAGGCTCCAGTTGGTGCAGAATGCAGCCGCGAGGGTGGTAATGGGGGCACCTAGGGGCTCCCATGTTATGCCACTTCTACGCGCGCTGCATTGGCTCCGGGTGCGCTTCAAGGTCTTGGTCACTATCTTTAAAGCGCTCCATGGCTCGGGACCAGGTTACTTGCGAGACCGCCTCCTGCCACTATCGGCTTCCCACCGGCCGGTACGCTCCCATAAAGTGGACCTCCTTGGGTGCCGCCGGCTGGACGGCTGGCGACCCCGAGGGCGCGGGCCTTCTCATTGGGAGCACCCCCTCTCTGGAATGAATTACCCCCGGAGGTAAGGGCCGCCCCCGACCTCATGGCCTTCCGTCGGTTGCTCAAAACGCATTTATTTCGGCAGGCCGGACTGGCCTAGGGGTTTTTTAAATTTTAATCGGGTTTTAATCTTTTTAATACTTGCTTATATTTTATTAGAGCCATATTGTATTTCAGTTTTTAAATTTTAATATTTTATGTTGTCTCATATTTCGTACCTTGTATATGTGTTTTTATTGGCTGTTCACCGCCCCGAGTCCCTTCGGGGAGAGGGGGCGGTATATAAATCAAATAAATAAATAAATATAATTTACAAAAAAAGAAAAAGAACAAAAAGAAATAGTAACATATATACTAATAACAAAAGTAATGGTGTAACAGAATAGTTTTAACTAAATTTCTCTTTATATCAACTTATTTGTAATTCTGTTGGTTATACTGGTGTATTTATCATTATAAATCATCTTTATATTTAGTTCATACATAGCAATAATCTTTCTTCATCTAATTTCTACCTCTTATCTCTAACCATTCATAAAATCTATTCCATGTTGAGTAATATTCTGGATCTTCTTTGTCCTTTATTTTTAATGTCAATCTATCCATCTCTGTACAGTCCAATATTTTCTGAATTACATCCTCATCTGATGGAGTGTCTCATTTTTCCAGTATTGTGCAAATACAATTCTCACAGCTGTCAATACAGGCAAAACTAGATATATAGTCCCTTTATTAGACCTCTGGCATTGTAGCCAACAAAAATATTTCTGGTTTCAGTTCTATATGTTGTTTGATCATCTTTTCAACCATGTATGTATTTTCGTCTAATATTTTCTTGCTTTCATACAAGTCCATCACATATGATAATAAGTATCTGGGGTCTGATTACACTACCAACACTTGGATGACATATTGCTAAATATTTTTTCTAGTTTTGCCATATGCAAATGCCACCTATAAAACATTTATAGAGATTTTCCTTGTATGCAGTAGCCATTGTTAGTTTATAGTTCCTATCCCAAAGTTTTTGCCCCTTATCTAATTCTATAGTGTAACCAATGTTTTTTGCCCTTACTATCATTGTTTCTTTGACTTGTTCCTCTTCCATTTTATCAATAAGTAATTATATATTTTTAATCAATCTTTCATCTGTTCCTAATAATATCTTACCAAATGTTGTTGGTTATATATTCCTATGAAATGTAGCTCCTCATTGCGCCTCTGTTGCCCCCTCTTAGGTCCCTAATACTCCAGAAGACCTAACATCATAGCTTCAAGAAACTCTCTGAGTGCCCTCTGGAGTTTATTAGACTCTAAGGATGGACTGGTCAAGTAGATTTATCTTCTCTGCAGAAATTGATGGCAATGATTAACTCAAAAGCAATCAGGAACTGGTATGATGATGACAACAGAGATTTATTTGTTTATTTATTTATTTATTTATTATTTATTTATTTATTTATTGCACTTTTATACCACCCCCTCTCCCAAGTAGGGATTCGGGGCGGTGAACAGCTATTGGTAAAAATACAGTCAATAAAAGTTAAAATAGATTAAAAAGTTATTAAATAGTGGCTGAATTAAAATACAAAAACCAATAAAATCTAATAAGAAATTTAAAAAGTTACAAATTTAAAACCACTTCTAAGAATACTAGGCCAGACCTGTCTGCTGGAAAAGGTGGGTCTTTAGTGCGTGCCAGAAGGTTTGCAGGTCAGTAATGGCCCGCATCTCTGGGGGTAATTCATTCCAGAGGGAGTGTGCCCCCACAGAGAAGGCCCGCACCCTCGGGGCCACCAGCCGGCATCGTCCAGCTGATGTCACCCCAAGAAGGCTCAACCTGTGGGAGCGCACTGGCCGGCCGGAGGCCGATGGTGGCAGTAGGCGGTCCCGTAAGTACCCGAGTCCCAAGTCATGGAGCGCTTTAAAGGTAACCACCAACACCTTGAATCGCACCCGGAAGACCACCGGATGCCAATGCAGCTCGCGCAGGAGCAGTGTAACACGGGAGCTCCGAGGAGCCCCCATAATCACCCACACGACCGCATTCTGCACCAGCTAAAGCCTCTGGATGCTCTTCAAGATTAATGCCCAAAGTTGTGCTCTAGGTGCTCTAGGTGCATCTAGTCAAAAACTGGATGGTATATGTTGGTATATGTTGTTTCCAATAAGGCTTGGTTCAGGTGGCTGTAATGGAATGAAAACCTTGGGGAATGAAAGAAAGAGATGCTACTAAGGAGACAATCAGAGAAAAAAGGCAGGAGCACCAAGTAGTTTAATGATCCAACAAAGAAACTTAGGAAGGACCTATCCTAATGAATTAAGCAGTTAAAATCCCAAAGGTACTTCCAAGAGACAACTGGACTTCTGGTTTTTCTTTGATGACATTTCGTTTCTCATCCAAGAAGCTTCTTCAGTTGCCCTTGAAAAAGCACCTTCATAGACATTAAGCAGTTAAAAGTGAAGTGGGAAGTTTCTACTTTCAAATTTACAAGAATCTGTAATGTCTCCATACAGTAAAATAGAATTATAGTTCACCTAGGTGTGTTTCTACTCTGGTATGACTGGGGGGATTGACAATGACCTAGAACTAGTCCCTGGTTGTTATGATGGCTAAATTTTTTTTACCTCTTATCTTGCTTCCCATAGGTATCCCAATTTTTCATTCTATTTACAGTAAGAGTAACAGAATTGTTGGTTTTTATATAGGCAAGTTATAAGGAGACATATGAATATGTTTTGAATTATTTACCAACATTTATTTATGTAATTAATTTATTAATCAAATTCATGTAACTGCCCATGCCACCAAAGGAGATTCTTGCAGGTCAAAACAAACAGGTAAAACTAGAGATTTTTTAAAAATGCAAAACTCACATTATTACAAAAAATGCTCATCACCCTATAAAAAGAATAATAGATCTTCAAGTTTGGAGATAACAAAGAAGGTCACACTTCAGTAATGAAATAAATCTACACAAGAGTTTCATCTATTTATGAGCTAACTCTTTATTCAAACAATGGCTTAAATAATATTTTGTGTAGTTAAGACAGGTTTAATGATGTGTTTAAAAATTAGACTGCATTGTATGCAATATAATTTTTTGACAATATAATCTTTGTGTATGTGTGTGTTTTCTTTCTTGTCACGTTATGCTCCTTTGAGCTTTCTTTTTGATATATTAAAGCAAAAAGGGGAAGTGATCTCAATAATCCCTTCATCTGGCAACAGCTAAAGATGATTTCAGCATATCAGAATTCCAAGCTTGTGGAATATTGTGAATAGATATGTGTGAAAGATGCAGGAAAACACATGTAAAAAACATATATTGTTGATTTTCAATCATTTCAGCTGCTTCATGCTGTATATTTTATGATTTATTAAATGACTAGAAAAATAATAATATCCACTGGGAAACATTATTTCTCATGGGAATCATTAAAGACAAATATCCCAAAAAGATCCAATATCTGATTATACACATAATAACGGGGGCAAGAATTGCGCTAGCGCAGGCTTGGAAAATTTCTACTATTCTGTCTGATGAAGTTATAATTCGTAAAATTCTGGAATGTGCAGAGATGAATAGACTCAAGATGAAATTAAATGATAAAGAAGATTCAGAATATTACTCAATTTGGAACATTTGGTATCAATGGGTAGGCAGTAAAATATGAAAAATGTAGATTAAAAGAGGAAATAAAATTGGCATATTGATATAAAGGTAGGACCAACAAGAGGCTGTTGAAATAAAGAAACTGCAGAAAATGGAAATCTATGTAAATATTCATATTTAATTTATAATATTTATGTAACGATACTTATATTGTATACTTAAAATTATATAAAATATCTCCTCTTATGGCTATGGAATAGAGAGCACAGTACGTAGACTAATTATATAAATTTATCTCTGATTTTTCTCTTTTTAGATATATATATGTATTTAGTGTTAATATGATATTCTTTTTGTTTTTTGAACTAATGACCTATATACATGAATCACCTTTTATTAATATTATTAAGGAACTGTGAATTAATATTACCAATACTATGAACAACTGTCAAATATTAATTGTATGTATTGTATTTATTGTACTGTCAAGAAAATGATGTTGAAAAATATTGACACATCCATCTAGAATTTTTTTTTTTAATATTTTGAATTTTTATAAACTTTTTAATATTTTGAATTTCAATAAAGAATTTTTTAAAAATGAAAAAAAGAAAGAAAGAAAAAAGAAAAATAATAATATCCAGAGCAGTAACACAGAATCTTTGGCTTTTCAGATTTTCCCAAGGCAGCATTAACCATGCTAATAGATGTTGGCGCTTGGGACATATCTGGTTCAAGTGATAAAGCAATAGGTAGAACCATCGAAAACATAAAGTAACCAGAAGGTTTCTGAGAACAGTTTCCTATCAAGAATCTATTGAGCATCCTGATTACAATAAGCCTGGTGTAGATATTTCACTCCTGGAGTATGGTTCCAGAGGTGGTATTCAAGCAGGTTCTGATCAGTTCTGGAGAACCGGTAGCGGAAATTTTGAGTAGTTCCGAGAACCGATGGTAACCTTTCCCCAGGAATGGGAAGGGAATGGAGAATTTGCTATATCCTTTCCCTGGAGTGGGTGGGAATAGAAATTTTGCAGTATCCTTCCCCTGCCATATTCACCAAGCCACACCCACCAAGCCATGCCAGGCCCACCAAGCCACGCCCATATAACCGGTAGTAAAACTTTTTGAATCCCATCACTGTATGGTTTCCTAACAAAATATTGGTTTTACTTTCTAAAGTAACATGCTCTAACAAAAGGAGAACCTAAACATTTGAAGTTCAGAAATGATTCAAGTTTGGCAGTTTTCAAGGCAGGTACTATCTCCAGGGTAAACTTATGTCACCTTCTAGGGAATTATCTGTACCTGCTGTGTATTTAGCTATCCTTGCCAAAAAAAAAATTCCTAGACAGTTTTTACTCTTTACTGTCAATGCTGAGTGCCATGGTTGTAAGTACTTTACTTACAATCATAATTTTTAAAAGCAATATTTATTTTAAGAGATGGAAGACAGCAGGGCAGATTTTGTATGTTTTATGCCCAATTGGAAATGGAAGCAATATTCATTCTAGAAATTATGAAGCTAAATTACATTTTAAAGAAAATGTACATCTTCTGGTTAGGAGTCTCTAAGCCACAACAACATTCTAGTTAACAAAAAAATAATGAAGTTCTTTAAGTATTAGTTTTACTCTTTCAAAATATATTCCAAAAGGCTTGTTTCTGATTATAGCTTCTTGAAATGTGCATTGTAAAATAAACGATGAATTATTTTTGTTTAACTAGGCTTAATAATAAATGCCAATGTTTATGAATTAATTAATATGCTTAAATCACAATATTGCATTATTTTTTCAATGTATTTGGAGCATTGAAAATGGCTTGATTTCAAATGGCTTGTATATTTTCTAAATTGCAATGTACCAAGCATGTATTTTACTTTTTATATTTATATTTTAGACAGCTATGGGTGGAGTTACAGATTACCTTGAAAATACAAACTTTGTAGCTATGCAACACCATTAATGAGCTCAACAAAAATGACAGAACCTTTGGAGTTCTACAGAAGTTTTTGCATATTTGCTTTTATTTCCTACTATTTCCCATTTCTTAATTTACTGCATTTATGTCTGCACTTATGTCTAAGGAAGAGTTTAGATAACTACAACTCTTTTATTTTCTATTGCATCATATGTCAGCTTATAGTCTGCCAGTAACAGAATTACATTCATTTTAAAATTCCTTGATTTCTACTTCCTATGAAGTAAATGGGCAAGTAGAGGCATGGAGTTTGCAGAAAGTAATACAATGGTACAATCAAAAGATATGACATACATTTGACACCTAAACTGGTCCAAAAACCTATGTAGAATTGGTCTATACCTCAATTCTAAAACTGTATATTGTGAAACAATCCCATTGATATATTAAAAAAAAGAATGTATGATTAGAAGTGCAACTATGATACACTGGCTTTATGCTATTAGCAAAACACTACAAACACAAGCACATAACTATTTTTATTAATCTACATATGGTAAAGCTATCAATGATAATGATTACTTGAGCTGTATTTTTTCTTTATGAACCCTTGTATATGCATTTTCATGCAATGAAAATGTGTATTTACCAGAATATCACACTAAACACAATTCCTGAACATATGGAAGTATGTAAACAAAAAAAAGTTTGCAATGAAGAACTTTATGGAGAAGAGTCATCGCTCTGAGACATTTATAAATGTATATATAGCAGTAAGAGTCGGTATGTCTAGAATATAGTTTGTACTTTGTTCTCTATGAACATATGCCAATGCAAGAAGAATCTAGGTTTACTGGTCAATTGGATAAAACAGAAGCTAACATTTTTGTGATTTATGGAATGTTGGAAATAAGTGATAAATCAGAATAAAACAAGCAATCAAATTCAATTCAGCTTCATTTTTTTTACCCTAACTCTATGCCAGTTCTATGAAAGTTCTTTTCCAAAGGAGATCATTCAACAGTGACAATTTAAGGCTTAAGGAAAAGACAGCATGGAATATTTAGTAGGACTATCGCACCTTCAAACCAGAACTACAACTGCTGGTAGAACAAAAATGCTTAAGGACAGAGGGATGAATATTATGAATGAATAATTTATGAATGATCAAAACACATTGTGTACCTCTACTTCACAGATTAAAAAAATAATGTGGGAAAGGCAGTGGGATTCCATACGGAGAGACTACAAATTGAAGACATCATCTGATTCTATATTTGAAACAAAATTGCAGAATTAAAATACGATTATTTTATTTTGGAAGCATATCTTAGGCTGTAGTTTTGCACGCCCAGTGAAGTGAACAGAAATTGTCCATTGTTGGAACTTGGTGGCATTGATCCCACAGTATTTAGAATTGTGTTATATTACATTGGGACTACCCAAAAACAACATAGTATTAACAGAATAAAATGCATTTAGGTTAAAATTTCTGTTTTTTCAAAGTCATATTAAACTCTTAAAAAGGAACAACTAATGAAACAGAACCATCAAAATTAATGTAGTTTTTCAAGGTCAGCTGGTGCACTATTCAGTTTGCAAGTGCTGAATGTGGGTTCCCTCTACTGGTGGAAAGTAATCTTTGATTTTTTGACTGATCCACTGACACAAGGGCTTTTACTGTATGTGTTCCTTTTGAGCATTGGGCAGGTACAAATTATATCTGACTTTGTCTAGATTCCATTTTTGTAATCACCACTAACTTCAAAGCAAATAGCTTCAGTTAGTCTTGTAGACAATACCTAGCAGAAATCCACGCATTAAACAGCCATTGTTGAATCTCTCCCCTCCCCGCCCCCCATTTTATTTATGTAAAATAAAAGGGCTTTCTACTAAGGATTTATTATACTAAATCTGTGCTATATGACTTTCTAAAAGATGGATTATTACATGAACACAAGGAGTTAAGCTAGTTTTCAGAAATAATATCAGTCAAAAAAGGGAGTGACCAGATAATATTCTAGTACCTAGGAATAAATTAATCAACTCAGGTGGAGTTAGGGGCTGTTGATGTAATATTATTTAATTTTTATTTCACATATGGCAGCTTGAAAATAAAAATAAATTATTTTTCCACTTTCAGGATCATTGTTTTTAAATACACTTTTGCAAACAGATTAAAATCAAATCTAATTTAAACATATATTTAAAATAATTTCCTCATCAGCCTAATAAAAGAAGATATAACACTTTTCCATCTCCTTAATTCTTAACAGCTCCAGAATAACATTGTAAAAGATTTATTCAGCTTGCACTTAAGATATCAACATGGAAAGAGAACACCACTGCTGTCTTTAAAATGTAAATACTTAGTTGAAATAATGAAAAATTCGTTAGTTGATGACTGTCAACTAAACGTTTGAAAAGCTATCTTTGAAAAATACAGGGATTGACATATTTAATTGGCATTGGTCTGCAACAAAATTGCAAATTGAATTCCTTTTTTTCCTCTTTTAAAAAATGCATTATGACATACTTTTGTGGTGTTTAAATTATCATGTGGATTATTTTGGTAATTTCATAAAGTAACCCACCCTAACATATTAGGGAACTCTCCACTGAAGGAAAGCCCTTTTTTCATAATAATTACTTTATATAAAATAATAGGGAAAATGGACCGATAGAATAATTCACTATAAGAAATTTTATTCTCAACTGATATGGAAATAATAATTTAGGTAATCTAGATGAAAACAAATATGCTGTTGATTGTTCTGACTCTTTTATGTTTACTACAGAGAATACTACAAAACGTTAAGGAACCCTTCAGAGTTTTAAAACACTGAAGATTCTTAGTGAATGTGCAAATGTCACTGTTCAAACTTTCTAATCCAAGCAGTTATCTTTCATGTCCCATGCCGTCTTCATTTCATATAGGATATATATGCTAAAATTGTTCTGGGTTGGTCAATTCATATTTAAAATACTTACCATCCATTGGGTCAAATTCTGGCGGGAGTTTTCGCCCTCGCCAGTGGCTGGTATCTGGCGCGGCCAGCCCTTTAAAAGGAGAGGCTGCCGCGCCGCCAGCCCGAGTCGATCCCTGCAAATAAACAGAAAAGAGCTATCTCACTAAAGGTGTGCAGTCTCGTTTATTCCGCCGCAAAACACTGGCGACGAAGGTGGGATCGAGACAGCACCAGCAGTGAGTGAATAGCGGCGAAACTCGAGCGGCAAAATGGCCGGAAACAACCCCCCACCAGAACATTTCAACCCGGCAAAGGAAGAATGGCAGACGTACATCGATCGCTTCCTCATGTTTCTAGAGAGCAGCGAGCTGAGCAGCGTGTCGGAGCACAGAAAGAGAGCGGTATTCCTAACGCATTGCGGTCCAGCAGTCTTCAAAATGGCAAAAAATCTGGCATCACCAACGGATGTGAAGACGTTAGCCTGGCCGGAGTTAGAAAGAATCCTGCGAGCACACTATGCTCCTACAGTCTCCTGCCTTATCAAGCGCTACGAATTTTACCTCCGAAACCAGAGAGAGGGTGAGTCCATCGCGGATTTCGTAGCTGAGTTAAGAGACATTGGGGGGGATTGTGAATTTTCAGATTTCAATGAGGCTTTGAGGGATCGGATCGTACTGGGGTTAAAAGACCCAATATTGCAGAGCAAATTACTTAACCGACCTAAGATAACAGCTAATGAGGCGATAGAGGAAGCTACCGCAGCCGAAACCGCTCAAAAGTCGGTGGCAAAAATGAAAAAAATCAATCACGCCGCACTCTACAATAGCAAGGAGACGATCAGACCTCAAAGCGAGGGAGAAAAAACCACGACACACCATGAGGACCTAGAATCCGAAGACAGTAATGAGGAAGACGAGGTATGCCATCTAAAGACTACGAAAGGGGGAAAAGAGCGGCCAAACAGAAGGGTTGATTTCGAATGTAATCGATGTGGAGGAAATCACCCCAGATCAGAGTGCCGTTTTATAGATGCCATCTGTAGGAAGTGTGAGAAAAGGGGTCACATTGCCAGAGTATGCAGAGCCAGGACCAGTTACAGCCCAAGACAAAGAAGAAGCCCACCCCCAAGAGGGAGAGAGGGAGAACAGATGACCAGTAGCCGTTGGAACCAAGACGGGAGGAATAGAAAATACAAAGAATCATCTAACAGAAGACAAGAGACACACCAAACAGTGATAATTGGTCATGCAAATACGACAAACATTAGAAAAGTCCACATTACAGTTGGCATTGAGGGACGAGAGTGCGAGATGGAAGTGGATTCGGGTTCGTTCCTCTCCATGGTCTCGTGGAACAACATCAAAGATTTAATCCCAAGCTTACAGCGGAGCCAACTCTCGAGACAGAAGCTAATACTGAAAGACTACCAGGGAAATCGAATTCCGGTTGTGGGAGTTGGACATTTCCAAGTAACTTTCAAAAATCACACTGAAATCCTGCCCTTAACAATAGTGGACAGAAACAGACCAAGTCTTTTGGGTCTAGAATGGTTCGAGCCGCTAGGAATCGGGATGACCGGCATCAACCATGTTTCAGATACAGATTGGGAAGCAGACCTCGTGCAAGAATTCCAGGAGTTATTCAACGGAGAACTAGGCAAGTACCGGGGAAACCCAATATCATTTAATCTAGACCCTAAGGTGACACCTATTAGATTAAAAGCTAGAAGAGTACCATTCGCCTTAAAACCAAAAATAGAAGAACAGCTAGATAAACTAGTTAAGCAAGGGGTCATCGAACCTGTTGATCACGCTAAGTGGGAGACCCCTATAGTAACCCCTATCAAGGCGGATGGGTCGATTCGGATCTGTGGGGATTTTAAGGCCACCCTTAACCATGCGCTGCAACAAAGCGCATACCCCGTTCCGGTGGTACAACATTTGCTACACTCTATCAAAGGCGGAAAAATTTTTGCAAAACTCGATTTGGCTCAGGCTTATCAGCAACTACCCGTAGACCAAAAAACGGCTGAAGCCCAAACCATTGTTACACACCGGGGCGCATTCAAATGCAACCGCCTCCAATTTGGCGTCAGCGTGGCTCCAGGCATTTTCCAAGGGTTAATGGAACGCCTCCTACAGGGAATACCGGGGGTTATACCATACTTTGACGATGTACTAATCGCAGCTAGTAACAAAGAGCAATTGCGAGATCGTCTAAGAGAAGTCCTTACCAAATTCACGGAAGCGGGGCTCAAGGTTAAAAAAGAAAAATGTACATTGATGACAGAAAAAATAGAATTTTTAGGATATCTTATTGATGGCGACGGTATCCACCCAACCGAAGGAAAGGTCCGTGCCATAAATGACGCCCCCACACCAAACAACAAGACTGAGCTGCAAGCTTTCCTGGGACTAATAAATTTTTATCATGTTTTTCTGCCACAGAAAGCTACAGTGGCGGAACCTTTGCATAGGCTTTTGGACAAAAATGCAGTTTGGAAGTGGGGCAGTCGGGAAGAAACAGCATTTAACCGAATAAAAGAGCTTCTGACTTCAACTAAGGTGATTATACAGTATAATGAAACATTGCCGTTGATACTAACTTGCGATGCGTCGCCTTTTGGGGTCGGAGCCGTTCTGAGCCACTGTCTACCGGATAACAGAGAAGCCCCAATCGCATTCTATTCAAAAACACTATCTAAAAGCCAGAGGAATTATAGTCAATTAGACAAAGAAGCTCTAGCCATAATTGCTGGTATTAAACGTTTCCATGAATACCTGTATGGCCGTCAGTTTTCTATAATAACTGATCACAAACCGCTGTTAGGACTCCTGGCTGGAAACAAAGCAACTCCTAATATTTTATCCCCCAGAATGACAAGATGGACAGAATTCCTTGCAGCATATAACTACACTCTGTTTTACCGCCCCGGCCCATCAATTTTGCACGCTGATGCATTAAGTCGCTGCCCATTACCGGACAGTGACCCTGACCCGAATCCTTGTACCACAACATTCTTAATTGAGACTTTAACCGATTTCCCGATTACGGCAGCAGACATCGCTCAAGAAACCGCCAACGACAACTTACTGCATAAAGTGAGGGGTTGGATTGTAAAGGGATGGCCGGACATTCAGCTACAGAACGAGTATACACAGTTTAAACAGAGACAAATGGAACTATCAGTAATGAAGGGGTGCGTACTTTGGGGTGATAGAGTGGTTATTCCAAAAAGACTACGGACTAAAATTTTAAGACTATTGCATGAGGGTCATCCAGGGGTAGTTAAAATGAAAAGCTTAGCAAGAAGTTATGTTTGGTGGCCGGGTTTAGACAAGGACGTCACGGACTGGGTTGGGGTTTGCCAACCATGCCAAACATCCCGACCCTCACCCCCGAAAGCACCGGCCACAGAGTGGGATGTTCCCAGGGGACCATGGTCTAGACTGCACATAGATTTCGCGGGTCCGACAAATGGTCACACATTTTTAATTCTGGTGGATGCTTATTCAAACTGGCTAGAAGTAAGCCTAATGCAGTCAACCTCTTCCGAAGCTGTCATCCGACAGCTCAGGAAATGGTTCTCAACACACGGTTTGCCAGACACCCTAGTATCTGACAATGGGCCACAATTCACAGCAATAGAGTTTGAGAGTTACCTCGCCAGCTTGGGCATACGGCATGCCCTAACCGCGCCGGCACACCCGGCGGCGAACGGACGAGCCGAACGCATGGTTCGTTTCACCAAAGAGACACTACACAAACTAGGCCAGGGCCCCATACAGGCTCGAATTGACAAACTACTATTCTTACAACATATCACACCTAGCACTATCACTAACAAGACCCCAGCAGAATTACTAATGGGGAGGAAACTACGCTCCCCCCTAGACAGGTTACACCCCACATACTCCACAGATAAACCGATTGATTCTTCCAGTAAAATAAGGACTTTCCAAATCGGAGACCTAGTCTACGCAAAAAACTTGATCGGACATCCCTTATGGGTGCCAGCCACCATAACACAAATCACAGGCCCACGATCATACCGCCTAACCACTTCTGATAACAGGACTTGGAAGCGGCATATCGATCAAATTAGATCCCGCACCCTACCCAGATCTCACGATCACCCTGGGGGGGAAGGGGAATTACCACTAAGCAACAACAAGACAACAAACCCACAAATAAACAACGACGACCTAACTCACACATATACACCCTCAACACTAGCCCCGGTCGAGTTTCGCAACTACGCACCTGGGCCTGGTGAACATCCAGATAGAGACCTTGGCGAGACCGACGATAATCCAAGTCCGGGAGGGAGCGGCACAGCCACATCAACTAGCCGAGCTGGGCCCGCCAGGAGTGACGCGGCCGACTCGACCTTCCCGAAGTTTCCGGGGCCGGGAGCAGGAGGATCAACAGGTCCTTCCGCACCGGCCAACAGCGACGACACGACTGAGCTGTGCAGGTCCAGTCGGGTCCACAGGAGCCCCGCCTACTTACGTGACTACGTCACGTAGGCGCGGCTCCTGATTGGTCGGACTAGACCAAGAGGGGAGGGGTGTTCTGGGTTGGTCAATTCATATTTAAAATACTTACCATCCATTGGGTCAAATTCTGGCGGGAGTTTTCGCCCTCGCCAGTGGCTGGTATCTGGCGCGGCCAGCCCTTTAAAAGGAGAGGCTGCCGCGCCAGATACCAGCCACTGGCGAGGGCGAAAACTCCCGCCAGAATTTGACCCAATGGATGGTAAGTATTTTAAATATGAATTGACCAACCCAGAACAAAAATGAAATAGCTTCCTGATATATATTCCTCAACTTACAACAGTTCATTTCTTGACCGTTAGAAATTATAACAGCACTGAAAAAAGTGACATGACCATTTTTCACACTTACAACCATTGCAGCATCTCCATGTCATGTGATATGCAATTGGATGCTTGACAACTGACTCACATTTATGACTGTTGCAGTGTCCTGGGATTATGTGATCCCCTTTTGCGACCTTCTGACAAGAAAGTCAATGTGGAAGCCAGATTCACTTATAACAACTTCATGATTAATTTCAAAGCTATGGTGATTCAGTTAACAAATGTGACAAGAAAAGTCGTAAAATGGGGTAAAACAAATTTTTCTCTCAGCAACATAAATTTTGGGCCTCAATTGTGGTCTTAAGTCAAGGACTACCTGTAGTAGCATAAACTAAAACAGATAATTAATTTATGAATGTAACATGCTGTCCTAATATTTGTATTTGTTTTTTCACATATATTCATACTATTTCAAAAATTTCAGAGCAATGTATATCAGATTCTTGACACCCAAGCATTTTTTAATCTAGTTTCCATGGTCAAGGATGCCTGCATTATGTGACCTTAATTTAGATTTATTTTGCAGAGTGACGAGAAGTATTTTCTAAATATGTTTTTTTTTTAAAAAAATAAGTTTTTTGCCAGACATATTTGTCTAATTTGTGATACACATATGGTACACTTTACACTTTAAGTGTAAAGTGACAAAACATGTTTCTTGAAATTATGCAAAATCCATGACAAAATTTGAAATACAAATGTAGTATATAAGGGTGGAATGTATAGTATGACATCACCACATACTTGTCAACCTTTTTGAAATAATCTTGGATTACTGCAATTGTATGAGCCTGGAAACTCATTAGTACAGGTTCTGAATATTCCCAAAGCTATTATTAATTTGTAATTTTTATGGTGCAGAAATGGAATATTGATTAATCACATTATTAAAATGGCATATTATCAAGTATTTTTAATTTAATTTCAATGATTTTTAACTACTTAGACCAAATTAAATTTCAGGTACTCAAGAAACTATCTCCCATTGCCTGCTTGCTTCTCACACTCTCTGTCAAATAAGCTAAAGATTTTATCACCAAGTCTTATTTTTTATCATTTTTAAGTAACTGATATGTCACATGTATATATTATATACATGTAATTATAACTTTTAATATAAGTATTAAAAGTTATAATCAATAATATCTAATTTGAATGATCAAACTGAACAGGCAAGTGTTTTCTGTATTAATTGGTTCTTAATTAATGTTAATTAGATGAAGATGCAGAATAAATTAGATTTATTTTGCCCCCTGCTGAGAGGGTGGGGAGTACAGAGGGAGAGAGGGAGAGGGAGGGAGGGATAGAGGGAGAAAGAGAGAGAGAGAGAGAGACTATGGGTCACATGACTTTCTAATGTTTTTCCTCCTACAAAAAAGTTCTTATAAAGTTATCAAATATTGCTTTTTTGGTCTCCTACTTTAGAAAAGTTTAAGTTGAATCTCTGGCATAGAATCTAAAAGACTTTTAAACTACTTACTTTTAATTTCATGGAGTTAAAGGGAGTATATATATTCTAGAACAATAATCCTGTTGGGAAAATGTTTTTCATTTTTAATAGAATCTTTATTAAAGATACTCTAACTCCTAAAATTAAACATTGAATTTTCTTTCCTAAAGGTACTTAAGAAAGAGTGAACATAATATATTTTACACTTTATTTTTGTTGCTTGGTTTTTGTTACTTGAATTGGATGTTTGTTTGTTTTTATTAGACTTGTGTGACATGGGATGGAGATAAACTTCTTTGTGTGCGGAAAGGAGAAAAAGAAGACCGTGGTTGGAACCAATGGATTGAAGGAAATGAAATGCACTTAATAAAGATATGATTTTTTTTAATATAATGTTATTAAACATTACCATTAAAGGTAAAAACTAAGAAAAAGAAAAAATAGAAAAAAAAGAAAATAAGAATATAGTAAAGAAAAAAATTAAGAAATTACTTCCTTTTTCATCATAACAACTGTAAACAATTCTAGTAATTTATCACTTCCCTTCAAACACAACAAATGACAAACATTTTCTGATATGTCATCACTTATCAATAAACAAATGCTTAAAGTCTTATTGTCATTCAGTCTTGATCTATTTAACATTGAATTTAACCTTGATCAAATAAGCCTTTATATTCTTTCTTTTTATTTTTAACAATGTTGAAATAACAATTTGAAATAACAATCAAGAAATTAAAAACAATGTAATAAAAACTTCAGATAATGTCTTAGAATTTGATTTCATTTTTTTTAACCTCTTCTCTCAAAAGTCTTTGAACCTTTAAGAAATCTCTTTTGTAAATCCAATATAGGAAAGTTATCCAGGTCACTTTTTTGATCTGCTACTTGTATATCCCTTTTAATTAGTATTAATATCCTGATTTCATTTGTTTATGCATCTTTTTCCATATTGTTCTTGTAATCTATCCTTCTTATATCTACTTTCAGGTCAGTTTTTGTTTTATCCAGTAAAACTTATTCCATAACATTTTTCAAACTTGGTCTAATCTCTAATGAATCATTCTTAGTGTCTTTTAAAATTATCTTCTGAGTTATTTGTTCATTGTTGTTCAATACATCAAATATTAAAGTATTTTCTCCATTTTGTATTAGTAAGTCAAATGTAAATATTCTTTAATTGTAATCTTTAGTTTTTTCTGATTCTCTCTAGTTTCTAAAGGGGTTGCACAGTGGCTCAAAAGCACACACACACAAGTAGATAAATAGGAACCATTAAGGTTGGAAGGTAACATTGCTCCATAACATCATACTGGATAAATCACCACATAAATGTCTTTGGACAGCACTGGATCAATTGACTTGAAATGGAGATGAGCACCACTCCCTATAGTTGCCAATGATTAGAAAAGTAAAATCCACAGAGACTTCTTTACCTAGTATCTGTCCTTTAAAGTTCCATACTATCATGGTTCTTTTTTAAAAAAGATTCAAACCATACCATTTTTGCACAGAAAGAATCTTATTTCAATTCTGTTTGTAACTTTCTAAATTCAATGTTCTAATCATCCTTTTCCTGTTTATTCCCAAATTAAAAACCCTACTATTACTATATTTGTGTCAGAAGCCCCTACCAATGCTCTTCCAAGTTGAAAGGATTAGCTGGTGACTTCACTATTATCCATGAAAATCTTCTTTTCATGTTATTCGGTTATTTTTTTAACATAAATACTAAATAATTTAGATAAATACCTATTTATCTAAAACTCTGAAATTTATATTTAAAACTTATTTTGCTTTTTGAAGAATTCTTTTGCTATTGAAAGAAACTCCCCAGTGCTATCCGAAATTTATCAATCCACAGATTCATAATAGCTGAAAGCAATTAACAAGCGATTTCCAAAATGAGCCATAGTGGCGCAGTGATTAGAGTGCAATACTGCAAGCTAGTTCTGCTGACTGCCGGCTGACTGCAATTTGGCAGTTCAAATTTCACTAGGCTCAAAGTTGACTCAGCCTTCCAGCCTTCCAAGGTGGGTAAAATGAAGACCCAGATTGTTGGGGGCAATATGCTGATTCTGTAAACTGCTGAGAGAGGGCTGTAAAGCACTGTAAAGCAGTATTTAAGTCTAAGTGCTATTGCTATTGCTATGATTAGAAAAGGAAGTATGTAAATCCAGTATCCATAATTGGCCCTATCCAGTATTGGCCCTATTCAATCGAATATGGCTTTCTTGAAGAGCAACTGTTTGGAGCACTTGTGAATGATCTCAAGTCTTCTCCATGAATAGCTGGATTATTTACAATCATCAGCTCTTTTAGTGGAGCCATTTTCAGTTTACTATTTCCACCTCAGTAGCCCAGATATGAAATTATTTAAAATGTAATATTTTCTCTTCATTTTCTTATCCTTTTCCTTTATTTACTAAATCAATATCTTGCTTGAACGTCACACTACTGATCTCCAGAAAAATTAAGCACTGATGGATGTCTGAAATACTTATCAGCAATACCAAGTTTACTATATTCTTCCATAAACAGCAATGTTCTAGAGGAAGACATTCTATTAAACTATCCATTATTTCTTGCTGTATTGATCTTTCTGTATCAGTGAAAGCATGTAACCGGAACATCCTTAACACCAGTTGTGGTATAAATAAATTTTGAATTGGGGTTATTTTTATACCCTAAACAGTACATCATAAACAATGTGTGCATAATGTAGGAACAGCAGCTGTTCTTTTTAATCTTCCTTTTTCCCCCTAAGATTAAAATTATTTATAGCTTTGGAAATGAAAGTGAGCAATTCACTTTTGAAAGCATCATTTTCTTTCCAGCCATTATCTCTGACAATCTAGTTTCTAGCACCTAATAAACTTTATTATTTCTTTCCTTCCTCACAAGAGCTTACAAAACTTGGTGCTTCTAAAATGCATTTCCTTATTAGGTCAGCATAATACATGCATAAGCATCCAGGTGAACCTTTAGGTATTTAAATTGAGTTGGTAGTTAAATCTTTAAGCCAACAGAGAGGAAGATGCTAAAACCTCAAATATGAAGAAACTTCGTATTTAAAGAAATAACCAATCCAAAAATAACAAGTAACATGTTAATCTGGCACCAAAATGTTAGCAAGCCATGCCTCCATGGGGCAGCCGTTCCATGAGCAGGACCTTACCACTGTGAAAATCATCATGATGTGTTGGGATGGAAAAAAGGACCACAGGTCTTAAACTCTGTAGTAGCTCAGAATAGAGAATATCATCCTTTAAATAGTCAAATTTCAGCTTTTTATGCATTACCATAATCGAATAAATTAGGTTTACAACGCCTATGTAACTGGGACCTGTCCTATCCATAACTTTTCCTATATCTTAAACTGCTCTTGGTTGTATTTTCAGTATGCCTACAAGGCTTGCATTATCACTTTTCTAAACCCTAAACATTCTGAAATGTTTATTTTTCTTTCCTTGTACCTTTTAAATGTGTGAATGCTTTTTTATGAATATATTTTAATGTCTGCTCTACACATTTTTGTATTTTTAAAAAAGCTTTTCAAGTGCAAAACATCTAGTTGACACAAGAATTATTTCATGAAGCTTCACTAATAATATTTTATGTCCTCTAGAATGCCAGGCCCTATCCCAAATGTTAATTAATCCTTTCACAATGTCTATTAAATGATTTGCTATAAGCTTGAGAGGTTTGTTCATGATTATTTCTGGACAGCTCAGTTTCAAGTCAGCATTTTCAAGTCAATTAATGCACACATTTTTTCTTAGGTTAATTTCTGTAGTATTCTAGATCTCATGTCTCTGTTCTTGTCAAGCATGGTTATTGATAACTTCTTTTAATTAAATGACTTTTTCTCTTCTATAAGTGACCTTTTATGTGATGCTCTTCGTGCCACAGTGTCTTACATCCCAACTGCATTTATTTTGTAACTGAATTCCATTTGATACAAAAGAGAACAGTAATTGACATTTTATTTTTTTTGAACTAGTTCTATTCCAGCTGACCCATTTTTAAATCCAAAGTGCTCCTCTGCTTCCTGCTCAAATTCCATTCAGATCACATATTCCCTTTAAGTCCTTCACTCCAGAAATGTTTTTATTCTCTGAGAAGTTATATCAAAAGCTCCAATTTTGACTGAGAAAATTATGTTCAGAGCATCCAGGTAATTTATCTCTTAAAATATATTGGTACCATTGTCTAAAGTCTCTCCTATTCAAGTCTGATATTTTGTGCGAAATCAAAGACATGAGAAAATGACATGAAAAGCATCCTGCTGAATCAGAGTATAAGCCCATCCAATCTAGCTCTCTAGGTCACAGATGCATTTTAGAAGTTCAGAAACCTTGACTTGACAGCCGTAATCCTTCCCAAGTATTTAAGGCACAGTGTCGTGATTCAAAAGGTAGTAAACAGCCATCAAAATTGGTAGCCACTGATAATGCTAGTTCTCCATAAATGCCTCTGATCCTGCCGTATATCCTTCCATTACTATAATTGCTGGCACAGAGAATTCCCCAATTCTTATGTTATGAGAAAAAGTGAGATTTGCTTCTGTTTATCCTGAATGTGCTTGTATTAAATTTCAATTCTAATCTTCTGAGATAAGAAAAACTTGTGTCTATATTATCATAGTGATTTTATATCAATCATCAATGATTTTATATAACTCTTTTATGATTCTCTTTATACCATTACCTCTCACATTTCCACCTAAAAAGACTCTGTTGCCACAGTCTCATCAACAGTTTTCTCCAGTCCCCTAATTATTTTGATTGTCCTCTTTTCTAGTTCCTGATACACAATTTATAAGGTTTGTGACCAGAACTATATACACTGCTCCAAAGATGTATTTAAACAAGGACATTATTATATTTGAAGATCTGTTTTTAGTTCCCTTTATAATAATGCCAAGCATGAAATTTGCATTTCTTTATAGCAATTGCATCCTGAGCTAACTTTTTATCAGGTTTACTGTAATTCCCAGAATCCATCAGAACTAGTTCAGATCAAATTAATGTATAAGAAGAAATTCTGAATCTGTTGATGTGATCGTCATCATCATTGAATAGTATATTATGAAAAACAACTAAAAACAATTAAAAAAGAACACAGCCTAGTATTCTTGGGTCATTCAAGTTTTAGCCAGAAAATTAGAAATCATCATCATTATTATTATTATTTACAAAAATGACAGTATACACAGCAAACGAGATAACCATGCTGGGTTTTGTATCACAAATCAATAGTCGAACACTTCCCAAGTGTTTAGGACTGTGTGATGTATCGGTGGATTATGCGAGCAGATCCCAGTAAGGTGGCCTTCTGCAACTGACCAATGGTGATCTTGTCAGTGCCAATTGTTTTTGAGTGCTTGCCTAGGTATTATGATGATGTGATGATGATGATGATGATGATGATGATGCATTTGTTTACCCAGAACTACACTTGCCATTTTGAAGCCAATTTATTCAATTTGGTGAAGTTCTTTCGCAATCTTATTTTTATTTTATTATCTTAAACAAACAAGCCTAGTTTATTCCAAAGTATTCACTCCATATATACAAATGGAAAATTTCCATTCCTAATAGGTACAGGATGCCACAGTAGGTGATCCCAAAAAGACAATTTAAAAAGAGAGCTATCTATTTATTTCTACTTTAATGTATTTTTATTGTTTTCTAAAACATGGGGCCACCTGTGCTGTTTTCCAATGCCTGGGTTTTGTCCAAGAGCCTTTGATGACAGAATTATCAAAGGACCTGTTTTTTCCAAATCTAAGCATATGGCATTTATTGGATTTACAGGCTTGTTGACACCATCAGAAAAATGTAACTTAGGGGAACTAAGTTTAGCTCTACAAAAGCCATGCTGGTTTCTTTACAGTAGAGTTAAAGCTTTCTTCTTGCTTTTTTTAACTTCAAAATTATTTTCATTCCACAAGATTTCTACAAGACCTATATCTATGCCCTTGAACTTCAAATCTTCCACTTTAGCATGAAAAATTCTCTCATTGAAATATAAGGACCTACATCAACTCTCCCTTTCAGTCACATTCCATCTTTACTTTGACTGCAGTGATTCCTCTGAATATTTACATGTCCATCCTCTTCTTCTGGGAATAGTTTGTCCAGAATTAGCTCTTTCCACCCTGCCAACTTTTTTCCTGGGATCAATTTAAAAGTTGTTCTTTCCCATTTTTCATTTTATGTGAGCACCTGCCTTGTACCTACCTGGTTCAAGTTCAGCATGTCCATTTTCTCCAGACCTGCCCTGTCCCTTGAGGTGTTCCAATAATTCATAAATCTAAAACATTTCTACTGCCTCATCAATGCACTAAGACTATTCAGCTCTGCCTTATTCAGCTCTGTCTATAGGAAAGGTATCATTACTGAGAAATCCATCATGGCATTCTGATTTAAACCAACATAAATGGAACATCCAACATCTGACATTACACATTGTTCAGTTAGGTAGTTGTTTCAGGAATGCATGATGATTCATTCCTGCAAGAACTACCTAACTGAACAGTGTGTAATATCTAGTATTTTCATCCTACACATCTATGTGTATTTCTAATAATAGTCCAAATCTCACATATAATAACCATCACAACCCAAAGGCATATCCTTGATGTAACAAGATACCCATTCATTCTTCAAAGATTGGATTCTAAGATCCTCTTCTTTGGAAGGATATCCTCTACCTGTGAATTTATTCTCAGGACATTATAACTGAAGCCGGATAGCACTAGCAATAGCACTTAGACTTATACACCACTTCACAGTGCTTTATAGCCCTCTCTAACTGGTTTAGAGAGTCAGCATATTGCCCCCAACAATCTGTGTCCTCATTTTACCAACCTCAAAAGGGAGGCTGAGTCAACCTTGACCTGGTGCTATTTCAATCCACTCAGTACAATACATAACCATGCTGCTAATATGGCCACATACTTGTAATTATTTGTTAAGGGTTATTTTGATGGACAGCCAAATAACTTAAAGTATCAAGACAAGATAGGGTCAAACTCTCTGCCCTCCTCACTGCTGCAGATGTGCACAGATATTTAACCTACAAGTCTGCTTGACTGTATTATGCTTTGTCCCTGCATACTTTTTGTGTAACTATCATTGCAGCTACTGACTGCTGGTGTTAAATGTGAATAGGAAATTCTAAAATCCCTTCCCACCCAAAAAAAGTATTTGATATTTCAAATGTGATTCCACGTTACAAAATTATTTTGCAGTGTGTGTGATCCAGCAAAATTGAATCAATTGCTGCACACAAGGGCATTAAATAGATGATGTCTACTTGAAATACTTAAAACTTCCATATCCAATGTCTATTTTTGGGAAAGAAATAATTTAAGACAGCATATATCATTCTTTTTACATATTCACTGTATCTTCACAGCAAGGTGAGTTGGACTGGTGAAAGGTGAGTGGGACTGAAACAAGAAATGTTATATAATAAAGGAGAATATTTGTAGCTCATGGTTGAAATGAGAGTTGAACTTGGTTGCTTTTTTACAGATGTTTTACTATCCAAACTAGGTAACATCATCAGTTCCAGTAATCATTACTAGCACTAGTAGTCACTAATAGCACCGTATATTAGGTAATGAAACATCTGCAAGAAAACAACCAGAGATTCTCTCTGTTTTAATCTTTGAGTTTAATTGCATATGCTTCTTTTTTAGACAGCAAAGGTTTTGCATGAGAAACATAGATCTGAATAAATAGCAGTTAAAAATGAATTTCACTTTTCAGGAAATCAGAGCTTGTGGTGTCAAGTGTAAGCAAATATATAAGAAGGTACAGTGATAAGCTTAAGCACAGGGATCAAGAAGCTTGGAAATAATGAATTAGCCTGCTGCCAACTACAGATGCTATGGTGCACAAATATTCTTCAGTAAGACCTAGAAAAGAAGCCAAGGCCAACATGAACTTGCATCTAATTCTCTCAACTTAGATATAATATATAAATTCACATTAACATTGATGAAACCTACTGCATGTGAACATATATGTTCTGTTGATTATAACATTTGATATGATGGATACTAAATTTAAATTCATACTAAAATTGTCCACAAGGAATTCAACTGTGAAACCAATTTAGATTTGATTTAGTTTGAAATCATGGGCACACAGCCACCATTTAAACAATCAATTTTTCTGGAACAGTTAGATTTCTTCTCCATAAATAAGCTCTCTTAGATAGATTCACCCAATTACATAATTTTATAAATACTTTGCCACAATTTCATATGTGCTGCACAGGCAGTTTTCGTTTAGCAAGTGCAGATGAGACTGGCAACTCAGTAATTAAGTGAAGAACTTGCTAAATAAAAAATCATACAGCCACAACTAGCTTACAATTTTATACAGGACAACATATACTGACTGATGAACATGAGACTAAGAATAGAGATAGAGGCTTTGTGAAGGTCGCATATATGGACATTGGTCTCAAAGTAAATTTTTCAGCACTGTTGTAACTGAATAATCATTATCCAAAGCAGTAACTAAGTGACAACTACCTGTAGAGAATTATTACTCATAGTCATTACTCATGGCATTGGACCAGGTTATCTACAGGACCGCATTCTACCGGTGATCTCCAGCAGGCTGGTGTGTTCGCACAGCGAGGGCCTTCTCTGGGTGCCGTCGGCCGCTATGTGTCGTCTGGCAGCCCCAAGGAGCAGGGCCTTCTCTGTGGGGGCCCCTGCCCTCTGGAACACTCTGCCACCTGAACTTCGTACCAGCACGGACCTGAGGACCTTCAGGCGCACGTTGAAGACCTGGCTCTTTGAGCAGGCTGGCCTGGGCTGAGATAGTTTTAATTTGTCTCCAAACTTTGGATTTTAATTGGGGTTTTAAAGTTGGGGGGGTGGGTTTTTATTAATTGCAATCAGCCAGTATTTAATTCTTTTTTAATTTTTGTATTGTATTTTTGGGGTTCGGATTTGGATTTGAGTCCCTAGGGAGAAGGGCGGTATAGAAATTTTATAAATAAATAAATTGAGAGTAAAGTTAACATACTGTACACCAGGTGTGTCAAACAGGTAGTCCATGGGCCGGATGCATCATGTGCAGGCCACGCCCATCCCAGCTCTGCGAAGGGAATAATGTTACAATACATCACATGACAGCAACATGATGCCACAAGTTTGACATCCGTGTTGTATACAACCATCATAATCTACTCACTAAGGGCATTTTCACATAGCACCTTTTTTAATTCCCCAGTCCTTCTAAGGAAGATTGATATAGCTTCCTTAATCATCTTCATTCTTGCCAAATTATACAATTTGGATTGTACAAAAATACTCTTGAGTTACATATACAGGTAGTCGTCAACTTATGGCTACAAATTTCTGTTGTTGAGACATGTTTTTAGTGAGTTTTGCCCCATTTTATGACCTTTCTTGACAGAGTTGTTAAGTGAATCACTCAGTTGGTAAATTAGTAACATGGTTGTTAATGAATCTGGCTTATCCATTGACTTTGCTTTTAAGAAGTTTGCAAAAGTTGATCACATAACATTTGGACAGGCAACGGTCATAAATATGAACCAGTTGCCAACCTGGATTTTGATGCTGCAAAGGTCATAACTGTGAAAAATGATCATAAGTCACATTTTTCAGTGCTGTTGTAAATTTGAAAGGTCACTAAATGAACTTTTTAAAAAAAATTAATTTTTTTTAAATTTTTATTCTTTAAAAACAAAAAATACAAAAATCTCATTTCCATTAACAGTTATTGTGTCATTGTATATACATGTTTCTTATTTTGTGACTATACATTATTTTTATCCTTATCCTTCACCCACTCATACTAAATGAACTGTTGTAAGTCGAAGACTACCTGTACACTTTCATCTTTGACCTGTCCAATAAGAGCATGAAAAAAATCTACTTTGACTGAATCCTAGAATAACCATCTCTATGTGATACAAATATGCCTTTGTTCTAAGTACTTATGTGTATTTGTCTGCCTGTTTAAAAATAAATCTGAGAGTTTTTTAATGGGCTAAAACTATTATCAAGCTCTTGTTCTTTTTGTGTTAAAAATCCAAGTGATAGCATACAGATGGAATGATGTCATATAATTGATTTTATAATCAGTTTTCTGAATACTTTTATTCATACTTGTAAGAAGCATCCGTGATTAAAACAGTTCAAGCTATTGTTAAATTTTGATCAAGATGCAAAGATTTAAAGCTTCAGAAACTGGAATTCATGGAAATGACATTTTCATGCCATCATTTCTATTCCACTAGTGGTATTAAAACATCTTATCCCTCCTCTCTATTTTAGCTGTCCAAATGTTGCAATCCCTCCTTCCTAAAGCAGGTATTCCCAATGCACTTGATGAAAAGGCAGCAAAGGAACATACAAATTTGTTCAATAAATAATAAAATAAATTTAAGTATCCTCTATAATTTCACTGGTCAAATTTCATTCTCTCATCACAAAAGATACACGAAAAATAAATAATGGGAGATTCTCCCTTATAACAAGAAGATTATCCCCAAATCTTTAAATTCAGAATTTGGTCCAATCTTCTTTTATATGGGAGAATTTCCCATGGTTTATTTTTCATTTTCAAAGTGATGTGTGTAATCAGTGTATTACAATACACTGTTAATCTTCAATTATTATTACTATAACAATGGTTATACCATTACATATTATATCGATTACAATTACCTATATACTAAGCTTTATACTATTACTATTATGCATCAACATCTCTTTCTTAAACCCAGGCTCCTGAGGTTTCTTCATTTTTTGTTAATTGCCAGCAAGTAAAGCTCTTGCATCATTTTTCTATTGTGTTTTGTCTTACTGGGCTGCTATACTCCTTTTTATCTCTTTTGGACCATTCAATTCTTCAGAAGGAAAAACACCTTCTTCTTTGGCTATTGCAGGGGTGTCATTGGCAACTTGAAGATCTGTGGACTTCAATTCCCAGGATGCTGGTTGGGGAATTCAGGAAGTTGAGGTCCACAAGTTTTAAAGTTGCCATGGTTGGATAACCCTAGGCTAGTGTAGGGGTAGTTGGCTTGTGGCTTTAGAGCTGTGAAACACACATTATCTCCCACACTAATGGGAAGGCTACAGCTTTATTGGCACCTTGGCTGGCTCAGGCTGGAGAGAAGGCTTCAATGACAGGGAAAGGAGGCAGCACAGGTGCCTTCAATTTTGCTGAACAGTTTGCTCTTCCACAATCATATTTCATTGAAAAGTAAATGTATGTTAATCTTATGCTAATTAATTGACACTGTGTTAATATACTGGATACAGTTTGTAATTTAGCACTAATTAGAAGCCTTTAGCTAAAGCATCGGCAGGAGTGAAGTTAACTTGGACCATGAAGATCCAAGCTGATTGATATTTACTTTGCAGTAGTTCCAAAGAGATTTTCCTGAGGAACAGCTGAAGCTATGTGCAGTACTATCACTGACCCCAAAAGAATTTTGGCTATAGATCATGGCTAACATTGAAACTGACCCTTAATACTAACAGAAATGGAATACCTTAGTATTCACTATTTTTTATCCTTTAAGAATTCTGTTTACAAGAGTTATTTGTTTTTCTAAAAGCTATTTTTGAGATAATCCAAGCAAGAACTCTGTCAAGAACTCTGTCAACAGAACATTGGCTGTTTGCACTGAAATGTTTTTATTCCAACTCTGTGGCTGCTGTTTTTGGGGGGAGGGATCGCCAACATCATCTCAGCTTCTAAAAGAAACAATATAAGATGCCTCAATAAGCAGCCAGAATAGATTTAAGTTTATTAAGATTTACTAAAAGTAATAATGACTCTTATACTTGCTTTGAAAGTTGGTAGCATATGAAAAAACAAACACAAAGAAAAGGCAGGTCAGGTCTAGAGAGACAATAACAGGACTTGTATTAGGAAAAGAAAAAAATAGGTAGAAGGAAGACTGGTAATATGGAAAAAAATATAACAACAAAAACTGAAAACAGCGAACTCTGAAAGTAAAAACAGTAGGAACATACTGACAACTGATTAAGTCCAAACATATCTGTACAGTTATGTCTTCTTAAAAGAAGGGAGAATACCTTCTGGCTAATCTTGTGAACTTCTTCTATTCATGTGAGAAAGCATTTCATCTTTACCAGCCAATCCCAAACACAAATCTATTTAGGGAAACCTTGTAAGTTCTAATTCTGCAGTCCAACCAACATAGTACACTAGTTTGTCTTCTTTTGCACTGTTTTTTTGCAGTGCAATCTTTAGTCAAACTAATAGTTAAATTAGTGAACAACACTACTTTGCCCTAATAAGCATAAGACTGCTGACTAAAGTTATGATTACATGTTGATTTTCATATCTATCTGAGACTCATCAAACTTACCAAACATTAGTTTATAGTACACAGTACTCTATAAAATCTCTTGTGTGTTCTTATATTTGATCAGAAACAAATGAGAGAAACTAATCTATTGTATGTTACTGTGTATTCCATAATTTATTTCTCAGCATGTAGTGATGGATTACAGCCTTTATTTGCATCAAGTAATCAACAGCTTCATTTTCTGTATTCAGTAATATGAAGATGTTCAATCAAGAATATTAATCAATAATGACCCTTAGCTTCATTTGGATTTATCCATTGTGTATCGCTGTGTTGGGTTTAACAATAGAATTGCTACTTAGTCTCAAACTACTGCAAGAAGTTAGTTTTACCTATTATGCACAGCCAATATGGTGTAGTGGTGAAGGCATTGGGCTGTTAATTGTCAATCTTATGTTTTGCTTTAAAATTGTTCTGTGAAAAGGACTGAAGTAATTAAATTAACAACTAACCAAGTAAAACTAATTGTTGGGAATTGCATTACCACTATAATTAGATCCAAATATTTTTCCCTTGGGAACATTTGACACAGGACAAGATTAGCTTTACAGTAAATAAAGGGAGGGGAAACTTATTCAAAAGAAAAGTACTTAAGTCCTGATGAAAAAATGAATATATATATAACATGCCATTAACCAACCAGTTGTTACACCAGTTGAATAGCACCACTGGATGGTACCCACAACATGCTGTGTCTGTTAAATGGGACAGGCTGATGTAATTGGGGAGAGGTTGTCTCTTAGACAGCCTCTTCCCAATTACAATGAATTGGATCCAGAATCAAAGTGGCAGCCTATGCAGTTCGCAGAGCAAGGGAATAATATGTGCTCTTCTGAGAGCAGGCATAACTGTCTGTATCGCTGCATTTTGCATTGGTTGAAGATTCAGAATACTCTTTAAGGGAAGCCCTCTTATAAATATAGAGGACATTATAGTGATCCAACTGGAGATTCTAGGGCATGAGTGACTGTGCACAGAGCCTGCCAATCCAGGAAAGGGTGCATCTGATGCACAACATGAAGCTGTGCATAGATCCTCCCAGTCATAACTGGCAACTGCTCCCTGATTTCCCCACCCCAGATTGCATACTGTGGGCAGTGCCACTCCATCCAGCAGCAAATATGGCATTGTCCTGGAACTAGTAATCCCAAAACCCAGAACCACTCAATCTCGCGAGAGTTTCTTTGAAGTCTTTTGTCCTCTATCCAGACCCTCACTGCCTCCAAGCATGAGATAAGATGGTACAATCAGAAGATTCCAAGGTAGAGATGTGAGCTTTAGCAGGTGGGAAGACAATCCTTGAAGATAGCCTTCAGTGTACAATGAAAGTATAAGGGATGGATCTGAGACATACAATTGATTATAATGTTGATCCATAAGAACACAAGTGTCACCATGGTCTCTTTAACAGTTATTTAGCCACCACTGCATTGGCAAAAACAATATCCTCTTTCATGTCTGCAGATCAGCTGAATCCCCCATTTAGCAATCTCTCCAGCCATTCATAAAATATAATAACAATTGAACAATGAGGAAATAAAAATTATAGATGATAGTAACTATATTTGATATTAAGAAAAACAATGCTGAGAAACCACTGAATTTTCAGATCACAGTAGTAAAACAAAATCTTGAAATTTCTTTGGGAAATTATTGTTAAATAAACAAGGAGACATCTAATATAGAAGAGTGTTTTGAAGCCTTGATCTGTATTCATTTCTAAGAGGAAGAGAGATTTAAAAGAAAAACAATATTGCCCATGTTCTTAAGGTTCAAAAGAAGAAGAAACATTTCATAGAGAAGTGTCAGGTCCATTCATGCTGTCAGCCAGATAGACAGATTGCACCCTGAGGCAATACAACATGTCCCTTTAAAGCGTAATTCTCCAATGATTAACAATCATCTATTCTTACCCCTTCTCTACTCCCAAAGCTGTCACTTCTATATTAGCATCACAGGCTGTCAGGAGAAACTGCTTAATGTTTAACTTTTGTAAATGTTCACACTTTTTTCTTTCTTTTTTAAAGCTGATTTGATTGGAAAAAAAACCCCTGTTTTGTCTGTAAAATCAAAACAGACTGATGTATCTTATTTTCAGATAGCTTTTGACATATAGGCTTGAAAAGAATGTTAATGCTGCTTGTGATGGGAATGAATAAATGTGACTGAATTTTCATTTACTGCCTGTGTCTACAAAACAAGAGCCTTAAATAGATAGAAGACCAGCAGGGATTGGAGGAGGAGGCAGTTAATTGTCTATTTTCTTCCTATCATAATCTCCTGCCTTTCTTAAATTAGAGAGGTATGACAAAGCATTTGCAAATCATCTAAATGTATTTAAGAATTTATTTCCTGATGGTTATTCATTTTCACTCTTGTATAGATGTCAGTTAGAGATGGACAGCATCTCTGTCAATTTGGAATTTTTTAAGCTTGGAGAATTCAAGGAAATAAACATGTCACTGTGAGCTAGATTCTTCTCCCCCCTGGGGTTTATATAGCTATATTGTGTAGGTGGCTAATGTTTCTTTGAGGGATGGTACTATGGCATCAGTTATACCGCAGTTTCACTAAAGCAACTTCATTTTACCTTTTCCTGAATTTTAGTTGACAGCAAGGAACTGACATAAGTAATAGTTGTAAATTCCTACTAAACTAGTAAGAGTAGATTAATGAAAGAAATATCTTTATCACTATTCTGGGTCTAGAAGAATAGAGTCTCCAGCTGGATACACGCTAAGGTTGTGCATTGATGCATGAAACCAGGAAGCAATTCAAGAAAGATCAGAGACCAAAATAAAATGAGTTATTAACTGCCATGGAGGTAAGTCAATTTGATTCTGCAATTTAACAGGTCAGCAAAAGGCTGAGGGGATGTGGAAGGAATGTGAGATGAGACTTGTGGCAAAGGATAAAAAAAAAAAACTCTGCAGGAAGACTCCATTGTCCAGGCCTTTATTCCAATCTTCCATGCTTATATAGCTGTCATTCCCAAGAGTCCAGGTTGAGTTCAGCCATCTCAATCCTGGGCAGTATGTATGTTGGTAGGGGTGACTTAATATTTGACTGATTTTTTTTTTACAATGTTTGAGATCAATACAGTTTTATTGTTGCTGAATCTTAGTATCTTCTGCTGCTCACTGCATAAGATTAAGCTATTGCTCTGGAGACTAGCAGCTACTCCTCTAGTAAAGCACAAGCCAGTAAACTGATTTAAAAGAAAGCAAGGGCAGTGTCCTTGGAGCTATATTCCTATAAAACACATAATCTTTTAAAGAAGTGGTGGTGCACCTTCTCTTGGAGAAGATATCTTTCAATATAGTCATATATTTCATATATATAGATACAGTAGATTTTTATCTCGCTTTTATTACTTTATAAGTAACTCAAGGCAGCGAACAACATAATATTCCTCCTTCCTCCTGTTTTCACATTATTCCCAGCCGGTTTTTTTTTTTTTGAAATATAATTGAGAAGATAATGGGGAAACAGCCACACAGGCTCCTAGAGAAATCCAGTCAGAAGTCTGACCACTCAAAGATTCAAAACAGCATTGGTCTTCTGGTAGATAACCTTCATCTTGTTTTAGGTCTCTTTTGTGGATTTTTTTTTTCAAGTGGGACCCATTCTATGACTGGCTTTGTCCACCTGCCATCAGTTCAGTGGTGGGATTCAAAAAAATTTACTACCAGTTCTGTGGGCGTAGTATGGCTTGGTGGGCATGGCTTGGTGGGCATGGCAGGGAAAGGATACTGTAAAATCCCCATTCCCTTTCCACTCCTGGGGGAAGGTTACTGCAAAACCCCATTCCCTCCCCACCCCACTAACCTGCTTTCCAGCTCTGTTCTCCTGTGCAGGGCAACCAAAGAAGACCCAGCCAATCAGCTGGCACTTGGGAGACAAAGAATAGATGGGGCGGGGCCAGTCAGAGGTGGTATTTACCAGTTCTCCAAACCACTCAAAATTTCTGCTACCAGTTCTCCAGAACTGGTCAGAACCTGCTGAATACCATCTCTGGGGCAGGGCCAGTCTGGGGCAGGGGCAGGTGGTATTTGCCAGTTCTCCAAACTACTCAAAATTTCTGCTATTGGTTCTCCAGAACTGGTCAGAACCTGCTGAATACCACCTCTACATCAGTTCTTCTTGCTATGTGACCCATCCATTTCCATTTCAATTATTTTACTCTCTTGATGATACTTTCATATACTTTCATTTGGTTAGAAGCATCTGGAAGAGACCTTCATCCTGCAGTGGATAAATAATGGCTAAAATTATGGTGCTAATGAACCTTCATCAGGACCTTGATGCAGTAACGATGTCCCTCTTAGTCTTGTTAGAACTCTCAGTGCCACCCTAAGCTTAAACATGGAAACTGGTGCTGGGAAGATTTTAAAGAATAGATGGCCTGAGATTAAATCCTGTCAAGACAAAGTTGCTGTTAATTGGGACTATATGCTAACAGATAGTTTCAGTAATTACTCTTAATGGGGTTGCACTCTTTCTGAATAGTTGCTCCATGACTTTGGGATCCGTTTTGACTCCCAACTCCTGTTCATCACCAGATAGAAACTGTAGCTAGGGGAGCATTTGCCCATTTTAATTGGATGCCCCAGTTGTGGCCCTATCTGGATTGGGAGCATTAAAGATAATTACTCACACACTAATGAATATCTGGTTGGACTGCTGCATGGTATTATATTCAGATCTACTTTTGGAGAAGTTTGGAAACTGCCACTGGTACAAATGTAGTAGTCAGATTGCTAGTAGAACAAACTTATTATTGCAGAGTAACATCTATTTTGAGATCATTGCATTGGTAGTCACTAAGTGTCCACAATTTAAATTGCCACTTATTATCTATCAAGATCTATATAATGTATATTAAAAGTACATTGTTAAGTATATTAAGAATTGCCTCCTTGTGATCTGAGGGCTTGGGGAAGTCAACTGATGCCCTAGCCATGAGCTACAGGGGATGCTGATTATATGCTAGTTCTTGATAATAGTCCTTATGTAATGGAATATACCACACACAAAGGTATATTTACTCCCAACCATCTTTCTGTTCAATTGCAATAACCCTATGGCTTTTAGCATGATTAAGGACAACTATATAACTATTAGTTATGTTATTTTATGAAGTAAGAGATTAATTTATTTTTGTCCTTTTTCTGTCCTTACTGGTATGCATTTCCCAGAGTCTTGTTGTTGGGCTGGTATATAAATATAGTTAAATAAATAGTTCCTGATTGCATAAACCTAAAGCTTTTGTTGCACACCAGTTATGAAAACAATGCCTAAATTCTTGACATTTTTGGGAGGGAAGAAGAGAGAAGGAATAATTACTATGAATGTGCTGACCTGATTAAAGAAAGTCAACTGATGTCCCAATGAAAGAGATGGAATTTCAGACTGAAGTTTTCTGGCTTTCCAGACTGTTGAATGGCATAGTCGATTATGCTATGGTCAATGATAAAATATACTAAAACTTGTAGTGAAAAATATATGGAGGACTTATGTTCCCCTTATTCTAGAAACTAAAGATTATGTTCTGGTTTGCAGCTAGCAGAAGGGCAGCAAAGTTGCTGGAAGGTTTGTAACAAGAACCATCATTAACTATATTCAAGATTCAGGTGAAAAAATAAAACAAAAATAAAATCTATAGTCTTCTATACTTAGTAATCTATACTATACTTTCACAAAGAGGCTTGTGCAATCAATGAATTATCCTCCACTTGACAGTGAAGGGTGAATTATCCTCAGCTTCCATCAGTATCTGCCTCTAAGGAAGTCTTGTCTGATACTCAAGGGATTGTCCCTAGGAGTATCTGGGCAGGGAACTATTTATTGTCGTCTGGCAATCATAATACTTCTCTTCTAGTATGTCTGATTTCTAGGATATTCTTTGTGTTATAAGGAGATAGATGTTGCAATGAAGAAATCAGGTCATAGTAGAGCATTTTGCTTAGGTGTATACAGTTTTTTGCATTTTCTCTGAGCTGATAGTTTCCATACTTCAGTGCATGCATCGATTATCACTTAGAACACATAAATATTAAATGATAAAAACAATTGCTGAATTCTATCTCTCATGTGTGCATGTATATGTGCTGTCCCACTCCCATGCACGCACACACACAAACAGCTGTAATGAGTTATTAAGGCTTCCAAGCCTCAACTGGTATTCGCCAGCAATTCCTTGTGACAGTGCCAGCTCAATCTCAATGAGTTCCACAGGCTACTCAAATGAAGTCAACGTTAGTCCTCAGGGCAAAGGCAAGTCCCGTCCAATACGCAAAAGCAAAGAAAAAGTTTAGTTCCAAGAAAAAGGCAAATCCACAGGCAAAAGCAAGGCAAGGCAAAACAAAGGTAATAGAGAGACAATCTTAAATTCAAGGTAAGAACATACAGAAAGGAATCAGACACATTCTTCTCAGCATCATTTTATTTATTTATTTATTTTTGTCAATTGCTTACAAGATAATAGGTATAAGTAAAAACATAGTTATGAATACATGGATACATATAAGAAAAATAAAAATAAAAGATACAATGGGACAGGGATGATAGGCACGTTGGTGCGCTTATGCACGCCCCCTACAGACCTCTTAGGAAAAGGGTGAGGTCAATAGTAAACAGTCTAAGGTTAAAGTTTTTGGGGTTTGGGGAAGAAACCACGGAGTCAGGTAGAGTATTCCAGACATTGACCACTCTGTTGCTGAAGTCATATTTCCTGCAATCAAGTTTGGTGCGATTAACCTTGAATTTGTATCTATTGTTTGCTCTTGTGTTGTTATGGTTAAAACTGAAGTATTCATTGACAGGTAGAACATTGCAATGTTTTTATATACTATACTTAGATCGTACCGAAGGCGGCGTAGTTCTATGTTTTCTAGGTCTAGAATTTCGAGTCTGGTGGCATAAGGTATTCTGCAACGAGTAGAGGAGTGGAGAACTCTTCTTGTGAAATATTTCTGGACATTCTCAACTGTGCTAATATCAGATACGTAATGTGGGTTCCAGACTGATGAGCTGTATTCAAGTATTGGTCTAGCAAATGTTTGTACGCTCTAGTTATTAGTGTGATATTACCAGAGAAAAAGCTACTAAGATTAGATTAACAACTCTTAATGCCTTTCTGCTGTGCTAAATAGCCAGCTTCTGGTGCAACCCATCAAGAGGATGAAGTTTGCCTTCTTATGAGTTCTCTGGCTGACCTTAGCTTCTCCTGCCTTTTGTCTGCCCTACATGTTCTTGGATCAGTGCAGAAGGCAGTTTTTCTTCCTTATTTATTTTATTTTTTATTTGCCAAATGCTTACAAGATAATAGGTATAAGTAAAAACATAGTTATGAATACATGGATACATATAAGAAAAATTAAAGCAGTATGCTTTCTCCCTTAATTGGGGCTTAACAGGGTGTTGTAATACAAAGTATATATATATATATATCTACATACATACATACATACATATACACACATATACATACATATATATATAAAAGAAACATTAGGACAGGGACGGTAAGCACATTGGTGCACTTATGCACGCCCCCTACAGATCTCTTGGGAAAGGGGTGAGATCAATAGTAGACAGTCTAAGGTTAAAGTTTTTGGGGTTTGGGGAAAAAAACAAGAATCAGGTAAAGTATTCCAGACATTGACCACTCTGTTGCTGAAGTCGTATTTCCTGCAATCAAGTTTGGTGCGATTAATCTTGAGTTTGTATCTTATCGCTGACCAGCTACAATTGCATGCTTTCCTATCTGAACAGTCTCCGAGTTGTCCTGCTGCACCTATGTTTCAGCTAAATCATTCTCCAGTGGCTGCTTGGAACCATTGACCAACTCCTCTCCTGATGTGTCCAGAACTGGTTCATCTTCATCCAAAATAACATCTGGAGAGATATCTAGGGATGCATCCAGGGGAGTCATCACAATACATAAGTATATTCAAAATTGCCAAAATACAGTTTCAATGGTGTCAGTGGGTTTTTTTCCAGGTGGATTTTAATACAGAATTCAGCTTAGCACTTTGAGGCCTGGTGATATATCGACTTTCTAATGGTTGATGATAAAGGTGAAGGTGCTGGCATTAGGAATTAAAACTGTGAACTCCTGAAGAGCAGTTCTCATTTAAAACTCAACACAATCCACAGTTTGGCAGCATAGATATAAGGCCAACTTATTGTTCCTACAAATCAAAGAGTCATGGCATCTGCAGGTGCCTGCTGCTTTCATCAACTGTCCCTTTCTTTCATCATCTTCCCCTTTCACCAATGGATGTCACAAGAGGAGAATAATTGATTAAGCAGAATGTACAAAGGAAGAGACAGGAAGGATCTCAAAGTCCTGTGCTCATTTCTGTAGCAATGGACAAAATTGCCTAATAAATATAAAATCATGTCTTTACATCACTCTGTGTGTAACTGATTGCTATACTTAATAGCATGAACCAGGTGAGTTGATCAATACAAGCATATTGAGTCATTGGGGGACTGATATAAGCCTCTGAAGAAATGTTCAAAGTGCCACGTAGTTATTTAACCTTTATTCTTTAGGCAAGGAAAGAACAGTAGAATTCAAATAAAATTAACAGTTAAAACCTACAAAGGATTTAAGCACTTTTTAATCTGATTACAAACATCAAAGAGGTACAAAATTGCTCAGAACAATTTGCTATCTTCACAGATTTTGCCCTTTGACATTATAAACACTGATTGCACTAGTTGTGATAATATTCAAGATTAAGCTTCAATTGTAGGTTTGACCTTCATACCAATGAAGTGCAAGATTCATTTTAATCTCTTAGACAGTACATCCAGAAAAATAATTTATTTTTATTGCTACAAAAAGAGAACTGCATTCAGGTTTTGCTTGAAAATAATGTCTAAAATCTGAAAATAACTTCTAAAATTTCTATCTTATATACAAGCAAATTCTTGGAGGGGAATGATTAATTTCAGACTTAACAGAGGCCACTTAATGAATATTTTTTTTTTATTTCCCTGGAATATATATATAAGCATAGCAAATTACATATTTTCCAATTTCAAAAATAAAATATCTCCACAAATCAGAATGGTATTTATTGTCATGAAATAATAAACTTTTGAAGAATAAAACCTGCATTGTATTGAGATTCAGAATACAAATAAAATGTTTGTGTTAGCCACCTCCAAATGGATATCTTCTAGGCATATCAGATTTTAACTCTAGAATTAATAGAAGGGCATCATGGTCTATAAGCAGCAAAGAAATCAATACTTTTCCTATAGCATTTAGGTCAGCAGCAGGATGTGGGGAAAATAAAAATGGAGAGCTAGCAAAGGAATCATCTGGAAGAAGAACAGTAGAAGACAAAGTTCATACACGATGTAGTCCAAAAAGTGTATTTGCACACTGTGAACATCCACTATTCTTTTTGCAGGTGCTATTGCTAAGAAAAGGAAAATCAATTCCAATGGTTCTTTATTGAATTGCAAGATCCCATTACCAAAGAACAATTCCTAATCAATAGCACTGTGATTTCTGCATCAATTATCCACATGCTATTCCTCTCTTTAAATCACAGCTGTAGGTCCTGGAAAAAATTCCTTCAGAGCTAATTGAGTGGAAGATAAAAGAACTAGCCTATCTATGCTGTGTTGGATTATACATAATTGCATATATTTTATTGGGTAGTTTGCAACATAGACTGACTCAGTGCTTCCAACTGATATACCTCATTTGACTATAACACTATCCTTCCTAATCAGCAGAACAATATTTCACATTTTTTTTCTCATTGCCAACATATATATTTATTTATTTCTATTTCAGGGAAGGAAGGAGGAGAGAGAGAGAGAGAGAGACAATAGTGATTTTGAGACAAATTGTGATTTTGAGAAAGCACTACCCCTTCATAAAATTGTGACTATATGGCCAGATACTAAACATCCATTACATGTACAGTCATATATGGAGGCAAATGCTTGACTTGGCCACTTTCCAACTTGCAATTTAAATCTAAGTCAAGTGGGCAAGGACACCAAAGCAGCGGTTTGTAGATATGGACATTGTGTTGAAAATCTGAGACTAACATATTTTGGATAATAATTAATAATTGTAATCATATCAAATTATTTAATTTTCATAAATACTTATTGCAAATGTTTCTAGAATATCAGAAATAATTGTTGTAGAAATGCTTATGGGAAGGATTTCAATGTGTTAAACCAGGAGTGTCAAACTGGCAGCCCACAGGCCAGATGTGTCACACGCAGTCCATGCCCACCAAGCTCCGTGAAGGGAAAAAATCATCATGAAACTTCATGTGACAGCAACATGATGCCATGAGTTTGACACTCATTTGTTAGACTATATGTCAGCAGTTTCTTGAATCCCTTCCCCCCAAAAAATTTATTCACAGAGAAGACATCATATTATATGTGGTAATTAATGAAAACACATAATGCAGACTGGAAAGTGGAAGAAGCATTCCACTTTCATTTGTTTATACACTAATACCGCTACCAAACTGGGATGCACTCAAAATATAGCCAACTCACACATAGCAGGGTGCAAAATCAGGTTCTATCCCAGTGCTATATTCCCTGGAATTTTTTTATCATTTCTATATTTGTACAAATAGGTGCAAGTAATGCAAAAGCAGGATTCTTCATCAAGAAGCAAGAGCATGGGTGTCACTTGATAGGAACCCTGTCACTGTGATCCCAACACTTCTTCACACTATATTTGTACATTTCATGTGATTTGACTGAATGAAAATATAATCTGATCCATACCCTTTGTGTATTGTAATTTATAATACACAGAAGGTGTATAATACACTCTCATAATGATTCAAAATCTAGAAAGATGGCAGCATATGGTACAGAGTTATATGAAAGATTATTGTTATAATAATCCCAAATTAATCCACTGAAGATGAGAGACTCTTTACTCAAGACCATGGACTATAACTCATCACATGATCCAGTAGATGTTTTTTCAGTTCCCAGTCTAGGGTTGAGAGTGTTGAATGCAAGGTCACCCAATTGGCTTCCAGTGCCTAAGAGAAGGCTAGAACCAAGGTTCTTGCTTTGATTTGAATACCTTAATCACTTCACTGCCTGTCTAGATAATTGAATACCATTCAATATTTTAACAGTGTATATAATTAGCATTAAATATATCCAGAAAAATAGAAGTGGTACATTTTATAATGATAATTTTCCATCATTTTTTTCAGTCAATAATTTTCTGAGTGTTTCACAGATCCATCCTTTCAAATGTTCCTGAAACAAAGGGAAAATGTTAATAATTGACATTGTGGCATTCTCAACGGTCAGGCATGAGAAAGCCTAATGGTGTATATATCCTTTTAGCTAAATTATGCTTGTCAAAGAGGAAGCAGAAGGGTGAAATAACCCATACTACTTTTTATGGAACCTTCCCATTCAAATTCCATCTATCACGCTTGCTGTTCAATTGTGGAATAATTTAACCTTTATCTGAGGAAGATAGAAATTGGCAGCACCAATTAGAAAACTTTGTTGCAGAATAAGTACAATTATAATGATAGATTGTAGATGCTAAGAATTAATCTATAGAATTTGGAAAGCACACAAAAGGTTGATAAATTTCTTTGGATTTATAAGTGAAGTCTCTAGCCTGCTCTAATATAAAAACGCATTTCTTCTGTCTTAACAAATAACTCTCTATAGGAATCAGACTTTAATTCCCTAGTTCCCAGCGCCATTTCTACTAAAGATCCATGTGTATCTGGAGGGCTGCAGTTTGGGAAGCAACATACATACCTTCTGCCAGTGGTTGGTATTATTCATTTTTTAAAAAAATCACAATTTAAATAGCAAGATTGTCTTAATAAAGGGAAAACATAGCTCCAGCCCACATTTTATTATTAGAAGCTACTGTAGATGCTGTCAGTCAAATTACAGAATTACTATGCTATCTTTTTCACCGCATATTATGTGAGCTCTAGATGATGTATTTCCTTTGTAACATTTCTACTTAAATCCAGTTATCAACTGAAACCTAGAATATGTCTAAAGACTGTGGCTGAATGATTGAGGTTTAGTTCTTTACCTGAAAGTTCTTTGTCAGAATTCTCAAATGCCTCTCACTAAAGATTTTGATTGTGATGGATGTTTTAGCCATTAGTTGCTATTTTACTATAATACCTAGGCATAAGTTTGAAGCCAGGATTATCCCTTTTAACTTTTTCCAAATCTAGTTTACAATTTTCCCACCTTTTCAGATGTGACAGATATATAATGGAGCAATATGATAGCATTGCAGAAAAAAAGAATACGGATGAAGCTAGACCAATCCACTCAAAGGAAGAGGCCGGTCTATGGCAGAGTTCCCTAACCTTTCCAGCTTTGTAGACTGGTAGGGATGGAAGGAGATGGTTCTGCACAAGTGGCCGGCAAGCACGCATGAACACGTAGCTCCATTTGTGCAAGGTGCATGCATGCACGCCTGCCACTCATGCAAATGGAACATGCTTCACGCAAGTAGGGATGCGCATGTGCCCTCACTCACCCAATATTTCCATGCCTCAGTTGCAAACATTTCATGGCCCACTATAGGGATGCAGCCCAGAAGTTAGGAACCCCTGGTCTAGAGGGTGGGAAGGACAACCACTGCACACTATTTCTATATATACTCCTTATTCTTGAATTTTTCTTGAATCTCTTGCTGAAATTCATTATGGTTTCTAAATTTCTTCAATGTGAATTAACAAGCTGACTTTCCTGGATTTATTGTGAATGGCTCATTCTTGCCTGGGAATTAAATTTGACTCAGAAATTCTACATTTTAAAAATAGCTTTTCCATTTTTCAAATGCTGCATTAATATTCATAGGTATAAAATAATTTGGTCAGAATTATTTTACATTAACTCAAATCAATCTATATTATGCTCATTGATCAACTTGAATATTAACATCTGTTAGACAGGTTATTTATGAATAACATTTAGAGCAATAGATATTAATGAATGGTTAATTATTTTTTGACTAAACCCATTTCTTTTCTTGTTCCTTGCACTCAGAAACAGCTTAGTTCATTTTATATGTTTGGTCCATAAATTGTGATTGATGTTAACTGCTAAACTTTTACCTACAGATTTACTATACAAAGCAGAATTTAGAGCAGAACTTGTCATTATTTAGCTTCATTCACACAATATAACAGAACTATTCCATGTTTCAGATTTTTACAATATAATGAATAATAAACTGATCAAAAAATAAATTGCTGGCTTAATAAAAACATTAAAGTCACCAAAGCCTAACCCTCATTAATTATATATAACATGCTCAAGAATTCATTTAGTTTAGGAAACACTTGTGAATTAATATAGTTACCATCATATCTCAATAGCTCTTAGGAAAGCGTAAGGTCTGATCTCCATTTGTTTTTCTTTCCACATTGAATATTTTGGTAGTAATCACTTTATTCTTCCTTAAGACTGTTTTACTTTATCAAGGTACTTCTTGCAGAATGTCATTTAGTGGAATCAAAATTTTCCCAGGGGCTTACCTCGTGCCTCTTACCTTTTACCAAAATGCCATGAAGGAACTTTGTCAGATTGTGTCTTGTATTTATAGTTTGTCTCTAGAGACATTCTGACAAGTATCTACATACTAAGGGGAAAAGTTCCTCTTCCTTCCTTTCACTTCAGTATGTTTGCAAATACAGGGTAGTAAAAAGTAACATTATATCTGGAATGCAGGTATAGCTAGAAATCACTTATTTAATGGACTCCATGCTCCATGAAGATTACCTTCATGCTAAAATTGTATTTCTCAAACTTAGCAACTTTAAAATGCATGGACATAAACTCCCAGAGTTCCCCAGCTAGCCAAGGAATTCTGGAAATTCATATCCACAAATCGATTGAGAAACAGTGAACTTAAGAGAGACTACTGAGTGTCATTTAACTGACAAAGCAAATGCTTCCAGAATTGCCTTGAATAAAATTTAATTTAATCATAGAAGAAACAAGGAAATACCTGACCATATTCTATCTCTCAATTTGCCCTATTCATTTTTGTTGTGAAATTGTACATTGCCAATAACATTAGAAATTCAGATATCAAGATTGCTTCAGAAATTACACTTTGCATTTCCTTGAGTTTCAGAGAGCAATACTATCACTACAGCCAACATAAGGTTCACTTAAATTATTCATGCTCTGTGGTTCACTTTTACATTTACATTTATTATAATTACGTTAATTAAATATAATTAATATGCATCATCTTTTGGACAGGTTTTTGAGATACTCTGGGAACTATACTCAAGGTTCCAAAGACTCAGTTTGTTACTTCTACCTTAAAACCACAATTTGTCAAATTATATGGGAAATTACAATGGCATTCTCACATTTTTATCTTTCATAGCAAAAACAATAGAGTTATCCAAATCCTTAAAGAAAACCAAGTTGCGCTCATTGATCCCACTACATCTGGAACTGATATAGGTAATCCTTAACTTATGATCACCATTGAGCCCAAAATTCCTGTTGCTAAGTGAAACCTTTGTTAAATGGGTTTTGCCCCATTTTACAAATTTTCTTGCCAGAATTGTTAAGTGAATCACTGCAGATGGTAAATTAGTAACGTAGTTGTTAAGTGAACCTGGCTTCCCCATTGACTTTGCTTGTCAGAACATCACAAAGGGAGATCATATGATCCCCAGACATTGGAACCATCATAAATAAGCATCTGAATTTTGATCACACAACCGTGTGGATGCTGCAATGGTCACAGTGTGAAAACGCTCACTTTTCTCACTTTTTTTCAATGACATTGTAACTTTGGATGGTCATTAAATGAACTGTTGTAAGGCAAGGACTGCCTGTACCATGAGGGAGGAAGCAGCATGGACACATACGTTAAACAGCTAATCTAATATTTTAAACCATCAGGATATAGATTTTTTTTCTTCACTGTTCCTTAACATTACAGGGATCCTTGCTAGACTTTAATTTTTGTCTAAATGGATAACTGAATATAAATATATTTATTAGGCATTTTTGGGAGAGTATTCATAAAATACAGGACTGTTATTTATTTTTTTTAATTTACCTATGCCACTATGCCATTGAGTTGTAAACTCAGAGTGGCTAAAGAAGATTATAAAACACAAGAAAACCCCTATCAAATCCAAATAAAGTTCCAATGAATTATACACAATACCAATAAACTAGTTAATAAAATCCAGTGCTCAATCCTTCATCAATGTCTATCAAAGATTGGTCTTCAATCTTCTGGATATCTTCTGGAAAGCTATCAGCAAAGAGCTTTTAGAAAGAGTCTGTTCTAGACTATCAATGTTGTGATAGAAAAGCAGTTTTTCCTAGCTTCAGGGATCATCACTACATGAAATTAGAAGACCAAAAGCAGCTTCTTCCAGGATAAACTCTTCAGACAGATCAATTGTAGTTGACATAAGCACCTGGAAGTATCTATGTGACAACATAGGTACAGTTTTAACTATAAGATTGATAGAATATCCAGTGCTAAGTGTCCTAGTTGTAGCTGCTTAAAGAAACCCACATTACGAGGAAGAAGTAGAAGGACAAAACAAAATGCCAGTGTGGTTATCCTGTCACTTTGCAGTAGGCCTCCTACTTTTTGTATATCTGAAGCATCCAGAAGTACCTAAACAGCTATGCTCTAGTAGTGCATTGAACGTTGGTGTACCCATCTCAAGTAGAATGGGATTATTGGAAAGAAATTAGCTATTGCTCATTTCAAACTGAACTGAACCAGCTAGATAGCACACCTAATAAAATTCAAACAGAAGTTGAGGATCTTAGACATATTTAAAAACAAAGAAAGCAATCAATTTAGACTTGATAATTTGCCATGATGGAATACATATTTCAACCATATGCTTTTATAAAAAATATTCTATTGTCCTTTTTCTTAACATTTTACAAAGGTCATTGCAATATCATTTTTCTTCTCACACCTAGTTCTCCTTTGAACTTTTATAACGAACATAAAGTTCTACTTAGACTATCTCAGTGACCCTTAGACTTATTATATTGGAAACCATAAACTACATCCAAAGAACTATAAAAAGGATAGAATTACAGTTCATTCTTTTTGGAAAACACCATTTCATATTCCATAGCTAAACTATCCTTGGATTTAATCATCTAGCAGCAATGCCAGCCAATTACAATGGAACTTGGGAAATGGAATTAAATGAAAACTTTGAAGGTTATATGATCGCTTTAGGTAAGTAAATGGTAATATGGTCACTTTAGGTAAGTAAACTTCAAATGATGAATTTCTGCCTTTACAATACATGAATATACTTTGAACTACAATTGCTTAAGCATGTATTAAAATGTATAATCAGAGATAATTCAAATATTTTTAAAGCAGTGTTTTACATCACATGGAAGGCATATGAAGCCTTCGAATTACTTTATTTTAGACCATGACCAGCTCATATACATCCAAAGTAGTATAGATGAACATAAAATAATTCAAAACCTAAAATTACAACATATATTTATGTACACTGTTCAAAAGTTTTAACACTGCCAATCAAGAAAACAGAAGTAAATTATTCTTTCACCCTACAAAGCACCATGCATCATGTACAGAACCATTAAGAGTTGGGTGGTATACAACTTTAATAAATTAAAACACAGCCAAAACAAAGTAGAATTCCTGGGAAATAATAGAAACCCTTTCTTTCTCTACTCAGATTTGTCTAACTTTCTGATAATAGCAGGAATCTGGCTCTGAAAATATAACATGGAGCAACATTTCCCATCTATATTTCAAGAGTACATTAATCTCCAACACAAATTAAGGAGCATTAAAATGTTCAGTAAAACATATTCTGCTAGTATTTAAGATTAGTGAGACTATGTTTGCAATGCCCTGGACAGAAATGGGATAGTAATTCTCCCCAATAATATATATATTTAAGAATATAAGTTGAGAAGAGATCTCTATCCCAGATCTATCTCAGGTATAGCAATCATAGGATTGTACAAGTAATACATTAACATCTGGATATTAAATCTTATAATATTTTCAATAGTATCAGTACAACTCAGCAGTTAGACATTGCATTATGCCTTGTATTCTCTCATACAACACATCTAATCTTTAATGAGTAATCTAGAGATTATGGTTGCCAGATTTTAAAAAGAAAAAAGGAAATCAGTAACATTACTGCATGGTAGAGTTGTTCTTATTCATTTCACTTTCTACCTAATAATCAATTGCATATATAAACTCTGATTTACTGTAATGACAGCTGCATACTAAGGAACATCAAACCAACAGAAGAAAATTACTGTTAGCATTGAACAGATGGTTAACAAAACTAGTCAACTGTTAGGAGTTCCTCAACTAAAAATGAGCTCTAATTCTCAGGCTATCAGTTCTAAAGAGAGCTGAGTTTCAAATGTACAACTCCTGCAGATAGTGCAGGCGTGGGGCAATCATTTTGAAAAGATTCTCTTTTTAGTATAGATGTCTATACTCATTGCATATTCTTCCCTCTGAACAGTTAATAGGCATGAATATATTAGTATTACATTGTCACTTTATTAATGATTTCTGGGACAGATTTCTTCTTATATATAATTACATTAATTGCAATACAATAAGTATACTAGTATAACTATCAGCACCAATATTTTAAATATTTTATCATGTTTATGTGTATCCTTTTTACTTTCACAACAAAGTTTAAAAGAATACAACTGCATTAGAATAGGAAATCTCGGGGGGGGGGGTTAAATTAAATTAAATGAAAATATTTACTGTGTTTAAGAAGGGATAATTTTTTTGTTCAGATTTTCCTAACTAAAGACAATACTAATAAATTCAATAAAAGATTGCAAACTGTATTTCTAAGAATAATAATGTAATATTTCACAGGGTAAGGTAAAGGATAGCAAAATAAGATATCTGTGTAGATCTCTCTGTGTGTGTATGTATGTGTGTCTATGCGTCCATGTCTATGTAAGTATATGTTTATTTATATTTAAGTTCCACTAAATTGTTTCTTGGGTAGGATTGTGCTATATCTCTCTTGAGGAAACTGGCTAGATATTTTAGTTGCAAAATTTATCCACTTTGTAAAAACATTTAATTTTATCTATCAAATATTTTAAGATTTCACTGGCATCTGCAAGGAGAATCAAAATGAGCCAGATGCAGATGCATCATGATTCAAGTTCCACCTCTTTAATACCTCTCACACATGAACAAATGGTCTAGGGTTTATATCACAACACTGCATTTGCTTTGCAATCTTATTCAATCAGTAGCAATCGCTAGAGGGGTAAATGGATAATAAATGACACAGCTCTCCATCTTTGAGCTTTTGGCTGACAGAGCTTTTGGCTGACAGAGTTCAAGGACGTGCTTACAACAATCTTGTTTGACTGCTATTCCCACTGATGAATTTGTTTAGATCATCACAAGCATCTTTTACTGAAATATGACAAGAAAGAAATCAGTCTAGTATATTCTTTCTTGTATTTGATTATTTGCACGCCATTGCTCTCCAAATATCCTATTCTAATCATAATAGCTATAGCACTTAAACTTATATACCGCTTCAGAGACCGCTCTAAGTAGTTTACAGAGTCCACATATTGCCCCAAACAATTTGGGTCCTCGTTTTACCAACCTCGAAAGGATGGAAGGCTGAGTTAAACTTGAGCTGGTGAGACTCGAACTGCCAAACTGCAAGTAGCCTGCAATCAGCAGAAGCAGCCAGGAGTACTGCATTTTAACCACTATGCCACCATGGGTCATGATCAAAATACAGTGATAACAAAAGCCATTACATAATGAAAGTCAATGATGGTTAAGCTACAAAACCACTAATATTTCTTCACAGCAAGCTCTGAACATAATAAGATAAGACAGCCAGTTTGGTCTAGTGGTTATGACACCAGGCTAGAAAGCAGAACACCATGACTTCCAGCCCTGCCTTTGCCAGGAAAATCAGTTGCACCAGTCACTCTTTCTCAGCTCAACTCACTTCAAAGGATTATTGTTGAGGGGAAAATAGGAGGAGGAGGGGTGTTGGCTATGTTCATCGCCTTGAGTTATTTGTAAAAATAATAAACATGGGATACAAATTAACAAATAAATATAATATAATATGTGTTTCAATCTTCTGTTATCTAGATGAAGATTGGTTCCTTTTCAAGCTATGACAATTCTCTCTTTCCACCCAAGTGATTGTAACATTCAAATACAAAGTAGATTAAGATAGAAAATTACCCATGGAAAGGAGTTTTCCAGGCACAAAAGGACACTGAAGCTCTCTCATGTGGCTTTAATTTCTGAGTTTCAGTCATTTAGTAGCCTGCTAAACAATAATAAAACCTAACTGCCTTTGATTGAGTATAATGTGTGATTTGAGCATGTGGTTTATTATTCAGTACATGTGTGAACTGCTTACAAATGTATCTAAACCCTTATTGTACTGTAGTTAACTTTAGAATTTGCCACAATGAAATTTAGTAGTTATGAGATTCTGCCAAGAACTTGACTGGCTTGGAAAAAAAAGCTTGGCATGCAATAGGTTCTGGTGTGAAGAACTGACCATAAGACTGAGTGTACTAGCCAGGAAGAGAACAGTAATAGTTAGAGAACTAGGATAGTACAAGGAATTGTCTGATTGACAGAGAAAGAACTTTGCATTCAGAATCCTATTGATAATTGCAGCTAACTGTATCACATCAGCGCATTATTAATATTTGTAAAAGTCTATAAAAGTTGCCTTAGATAATGAGATATACTTCTAATGAAAAATATGCATAAATGTATGTATGTGTAAGTATACGTCACCTTTTAGGACACAGTCTTGTATGAGTTTTCCTAGAAAATCAGTCCCACTGTTTTCAATGGGACATACTTCCAGATCCTTATGGAGGTCTGCTATCTTGAGATAAATTCCTACTCAAAAATGTGAACACATGGAAATTTAACAAGGGATTTTTCTAATGCATAGACCATTTCAAAATAACTTATTAAAAAACAGTTCATAGTATAGAAGAGATGCAAAGTCTCCTTAGAAAGCCAAAAAGTCTATTTGGGCATCTACATAACCTCACAAACTGTTCAAATGTTCTTACATTTAAAAACTGAATTTAATCAGGCACATTGTTAAAATGCATATCTCTTATTCCATCTGCAGGCATCGATTTTGCTACCCGTAAGATTGCAAACCATCTAAAACAAACAAAAGAATTTATTCAAGATGGAGACAATTTCAAGACAAAAACACTGAGCACTTTCAGAAACTATGAATTGAATTATACCATAGGAGTGGAATTTGAAGAGCATACTAAGGGGCTTGACAATCGAGTTGTGAAGGTAGAAAACCTATTATTTGTTTCCCATTTACATAGCAGTCAATATAAGCCCCTGACATACAAGTAAACAAGTTGAAAGCAAATTAAAAAGTTAAAGAAGTGCTTATTTATAAAAAAGCTTAAATTTGCATTTCAGAAACTAGATGCTTTCCTAGTGCAAGTATTTGTTCTATATGCAAATCATGACAATTTCCCAAGCAGATGACAACAAGGTAAAATTACTTTTTATTTGCTTTCAACTCTTCATGGTTCCAGACTGTTATATTTCGCTGGTTGACAGCCATGCTTCATAGTTTGGCACAGGGAAAAACAGATTTCTGTTAGCCACAGTAGTCACTGCTATTTATTCTTCTAGGTTGCAGCACACAAAACATTTTAGTTGTGGTGAGCAAAACTAGGTTAGAACCTATTGTTTGTGTAAAGTCCCTTACCCAATTGGAAGCCTTTCAAGTCCATCTTGCTGTTATGATGCAAGATGGCCCTTCCTCACTATCCTGCAAATAAAAGCTTTCCAGTCTGGAAGATGAACTGTCAGATTTGGAGAAGGTAGAGAAAGTTTTAATGTATATTACAAGGGCAATATAGTCTTTTCTGTTGTTTTCCAATCAACAGCCAATCTGGCCTTGGATGCTGCTTAGATTGTGATGAGTTTCATAGAACATATTGATCAGATGCCAGCAAATGTTTGTTTTATTGCTTCCATCCTGGATTGAGTCAGAATGAGATTGGGGACTAAATTTCACTAATTCCAAGTTTCATAATGTGTAATTCTTTGCACCTGATTCTAATAATGTGTCAGAGACACCTAATGTAAATTGTGTCTTATGTGCCTCTATATCAGATCTCCAGAACACAACAGCAAACATTACAATCACCTAATTATTTTTTCCAAGGAGAATGGAGAGATTTGCTACTTATAGCCAACATCTTCCTTATCATCCATGACCTTTCTGTGCCCTGACATCACAGCATGCTCCTTATAACAAAGCCATCCTTTACCAGTCCTATTCAGGAGCACAAAACTGCCGCTTTGCTGAACTTTCAGCAACCTCAATTTTCTTTTTCTATCTCGGTCCTGTTATGTGACTACAGGAAGAAAAAGCACCTCATTCCTTTTATAATTCTCTCTGATTTCTTATCAGGGTGATTTCTGCCCAGCATTCCTATACTAACACACTGCTACATTTTTTTTCCAGCAGAAGCAGGGATTAATTATTTTTAAGGCAGTCATTCTGTTTCTTTCTGAGAATCAGTTTGATCTAGTGGTTAAGGGACCTGGCTGGAAATCAACAGTGTGAGTTCTAGTCCCACTTTAGGCATGAAAACCAGCTGGGTGACTTTGGGACAGTCACTCTCTCTCAGCTTACAACATCAGACTTGAGCAACAAGCCAATCGATTAGTTCCTGTCACAACCAATGAATTAACATTTGTTTTATACTAAAACAAAATAAATCCTGTACTTTTGAGGGAAATGCTAGGAAGAAAAAACCCTGCACTTTCTAGTTTCTTTAGTATAGAGGTGTGGGATACTGCTTAAATACTCATAGATTGCATAGATGTTTTCTCCTATTAATCACTGTAATAAACATGGACAGCTTAAGTAAAATGCAAAAACCAACTTAAATTGGGGGAGGGGGAAGGTTACCTCTCTTATCAAGACAAACAATATCTTAAGTTTTATTGCACCTCCTATCAGCTTCAGAAAGTGGCTACAATGAAATACTGCTCAGGCAATATACTGGAAAGTATGGTGCATAACAAAAGTTTCAGACCATATGGCTAGATATCTTACCCCAAAGCAGGTTTCAAGAATATAGTTCTCAAGGATGAACAGCTTATAGTTGTGTTTCTCAACTAAGATGAGCAAAGGCCTGGAGACTAAAAGATATGAAGAATAGCTATCTGGTTAGTTTAGGGAATAGAAGACAGGGGCAACATGATAGTATTCCAGTATTTGAGGGCTGCTATATTTAAAAAGCTGTCTAGCCCAATTCAGGTCTACATATTTTTCAAAAATAGTAAGAAAAAGTGAACAGACACTCTGAAAATATCCACCAACATTAATAAAATAGTAGGTTTGATGAGCAGCAACAGAATAAAAATGTTTTTTGTGAAAAAAATTCTGCATTTTTTCATGTTGTTATTACTACACTGAAATTCACCTTGCAATTTTATCAAAAGCTTTCTTGCCTGTTCAGGAACTCCCATTTGCTACTTTTGCTACTCTGAGTACATGAATATGATTTAAATTATTTTTCTGCTGTTATTCTTGTCTTTGGCAGAGTAAAGGGCTGCTAGGATTGTTAACCTCTCTGTCATTCTGATGCTTTCCTAGCTGCTATGCTTTCCAGACTGAAAACCCCCAAGTTGCTTTCCTTGCAGTCTGATGGATGTATGGAAACCCAGGGATGTTGTATATCACTGCAAACATGATTGCAAAATGTTACATGGACATTCACACACAACTTCTTCATAATAAAATAAGTACAAAAACAGTCATGTATTTCCAAGATTCCACTGAAATGCCTTTCTCTTTGAAAAAAGAATATAGCGCATTGAAAAGAAAAAATATTTTGCAGTGCGCAAGGCATTACATACACAAGCAGAGCAGGCTTTCATAGGTTAACTATCCTAGTAATTTGATCTGTAACCTTTCTTCAATAAATTTTCAGTTGTTTTTATCCTGTACTATGTCTCTAATAAATAGCTACTTTATTTGCAACCTTGTAAAACAACTGGAAGATTTAATCATCAGTTGATGTGTCATTTTTATACAAAATAATTTAATTTATTCTACTGTGAACACCACCCTAATTTCTTTACTGAAATAGAAATATGTGTGTGGATGTTGCATTAGTTTAAATAAAGCATGACTTTTCTATTGGAGATTAGTTACTCTGCTCTTAAAGCAGAACCAAATTTCATATTGGTTTTTCTTTCTAAGGAACACTTCCATCATAAGTAAATTTGTGTAATTTGTTTCTATGGTTATTTCATGAATCAGGATAAAGAACTGGGAACATAAATGACAATCTTGGTTTGCAACCAGAATTTGAGATTTTTGCAGGGGGGTGGCTGTATTTCTCTCAACCCTTTTTCTTTTTCTCTTGACATGTTCCCTGAATTGCATTTAATTTCAGCTTGGAATATTTCAAATGTCTAGAATATTGCTTAATGCTATCTTTTAATCCTTGAAGACAACAGTGACTTGGGATGGTGACAAACTTGTCTGTGTCCAGAAAGGTGAAAAAAACAATAGAGGCTGGAAACATTGGATTGAAGGAGATAAACTGCATCTAGTAAGAACCAAATATGTTGATTTTGTATAATTAAAAACTGTTCCACATTAGCTCACTTTTATAAAGTTTTTTAAAAGGATCAAGTATATATACATATATAGCATATGTACATACAGTGATGGGATTCAAATAATTTAACAACCAGTTCTCTGCCCTAATGATTTCTTCCAACAACCAGTTCACCAAACTGCTCAGAAAGTTAACAACTGGGTTCTCCCAAAGTGATGCGAACTGGCTGAATCCCACCACTGTATTCATGTACATGTACACATACACACGTGTGTGTGTGTGTGTGTGTGTGTGTGTGTGTGTGTGTGTATACATGCACATATATATACACACTGTCTTGTTCTGAAATTAGACAAAGACATATCAGACAAAGTATGACTCAGCAGCATGTGAATTTGCAAACTTAAGTTCAGATCTTTGCTTATAAGGTGACCTTGGCTGGTCACTATCCCCATATGAGTTTCTAATTATGCCATACTCCTGCTAACAAAAAAGAATCTATGCATGTACAATTGCATTATGCACAACAGTCTTCCTTTTGCAGATATCACAAGAGCAGCAACAGGATAGATATTTAGATTGCTTGTCTAGAGAGGATGACGGATAACAGGGTTACTGATTCAGCCCCAACTGTATCTGTTATAAAGATGAAATGTGACAACCTCATATATTTATGGCTATATTTGAGTTCTAAATTTGATATATACATTTATTTTATTTATATATCAAATTTAGAAATCACCCATCTCCCTCACAGGAGCTACCTGGAATAGGAATATTATATAAATGACTTGTTTACATGGATATGTCTTTATTTAATAGATTTATTAACTGCTTTTCAAGAAAATGCAAGCCATGTTTTACTTCCAGTAAGAGCTAAATGGCTAACAGAATTCCTAACAAAACCAGGAAAAAAAATACTCCAGTAAAAAAAATTAAAAATTCAGATTATTTTGAAAGTTGTGGTCCTTTTCATAAATACTGAGTGAATTTGATTCCATCACTGGGATGCTGCATCTGCAGGGGCTTATCCTGTTTCCCCTATGTTTCCTGAACCAGGGTCACATGGGAGAAAGCAGTCTTTTATTCCCTTATAAGTTAGGGATTCACTGCCTTAAACTATGTCCCAAAAATAACTACATGTAAAATAAATAAGGCTACAACAGAGCTGTTAAATTCCTGGCCCACAGGTTGGATGTGTCACGAGCTGCCCATTCCCACACCCAGTTTACCAAAGGTGGGGGGGAAGTCCTGATATGTCACGTGATGCCACCGTGACAACTTGAGTTTGACACTCCTGGGCTAGAGCAAACAGTCTGATAAACATTCATTGGTCTATTCTGAATTTCAGGGAATCTCTCCTTATCCATGTTTAAAGAGTAAAACTCCTTTTCATGCTAAGAAGAAATAAAATTGGTTCTATTTGGAGGAATGATGGGAGATGAACTATAAACATATAAAAGCACTTTTTTTCAGTTTTACTATGGAATAGCCTATAGATTATGTCAATCATAAAAACAGCATTGAAGGCAGTGAGGCCATTATAGTAACAAATTCCATTTATTTAAAGAAAGAATTCAATCTCAGAATACCCTTTCAAGTGTACCTATGGATTTTTAATGGTACTTCTTTTATGTTGAAAAGTCCCTCTAGATAAGGAGGTCTTTTTAAGGCAGGCAAATATGAGGCAGGATGACAGAGTTGGGATTCACCAATCTTTTCCACAATCAGAAATGATACAAAAGTGTGCACACCCTTCACACAACAAACTATACTATCATTTCCTTATGCCATCTCAGCTCCATTAGTCTGCAAATCAGCAGACTTTGTACTTATTTGAACACTTAGAAATAATGTTTGATGGTCTTGCTTCTGTTTTCATTTAATAGCCCACGAGCAATTGCAGGTAGTACTTCAAATTAGGAAAATGCTGATCAAAAACCTACCATTACTTATTGAGGAAAGTATTTGGTATAGGATATCCTAGCATGGAATCTGCTGCAACTGATTAGAACAATCAGTTGATTCAAGCCAGCTGGCATTTATTCCTGGGCACAATCTCAATGTTCCATACTGAGGTTATGAAATTGCAACAGTTGCACATTTTTGTTAATTAAAACAAATATCTCAACAAAGTGCTATGAAAAGGATAGAAATGTGAAGTGGAATCAACTTTTTTGTCACAATATAATTTTCCAGTAATTGACAGAGATAATTATTTTCCTCAACTTCATTGTAAGCTATGGGGAATACGATTTAATACAAGAACCCTCTTCTGTAGGCTGCACAGAAAATTTAAAGATTGAAAAAATGGAGTAGAATAATCACCAGGCATTCAACATTTTATCTTTAAAATGTATAATTTAGTGCTGTTGAAGAACAGCTGAATTCATATACGAAGAAAACTTGAATGATGTAAAGTAAATTAAGCAGTCACCAAAGTATAAGAAACAATAAATGAGAGATTAAATAATAAAAATGTTCAGGTGAATGTTCTCAAAAGTGAGGACTGGTGTAAACCCATTTCCACAAAGTTGTATTTCTGCTAACTTGGACCTCTCCCAGCATCTTTCCCTCTCTAGTGCCCCCATGCAACCAGGCCAATGGCGGGAACATCAAATATGACCCTCCTGTTCTTTTGTTTCATGGCAAAGGGGGAATTAAGTGGGAAGGAGCAAAGTTATCAGGATGACTAAAATGGATGAGTCTTGATTTTATAGCTGGATGGAGAAATAAAGAAGTTCTTGCCAATGAATTTTAGCATCTCTTAAGTAGAATTCTTGAAAGAAAGAGGACTTCCAGCAAACCCAAAGCAAACTCTAAGTTAGCTATCACAGCAGGGCTGCAGAAATCCAGATGATGACTAAATAGGCTCAAAAGCTATAGGAAACTAAACTTTACTTCCAATTAGTGGCTGTCCGATTTTTGCAGCCTACATTCAATAACTTTATTCATTTTTTTCACCGAGATCAAGTTTGCTTAATGAGTTAGACATTTTAAGTAATCATTTTTAAACATTATCAGTACTCCAAACCACTTTTCTCAGAAGGTAAGGAAATTGTTTTCAGAAGAACACACTTCTAAATCAGTATGGTTAATATTGCAACTTAATGCATTAATGTTTGGTATTCTAAATTTAGATGCAAACATTGGCTTGCATAATTTCTAAGCAAAAAGAATATCTGAATATCCTGCTACCCTCTCCCAGTTCCATTATTCAGTCCTCTTTCAAAACCTATTAATAAGACCCACATTTTTCTAGAATAGATATGACTATTCTAGTAAAATAGCCATAAATCTAGAGATTCTATACACCTGGTTCTACTAACACAGATACCTTGGAAGACAATCAATAATTTCTGATCTCTTGAGAATTATATTGAAAAGGTAACTATGACTAAGCAGAATGGAATTGTCAAGAAAATGGGAAGCATGATTTTCTAGTGCTGAAAAAGACAAAAAAATCTTCCCTTAGTTCTCAATTACTTTATTAAATTTAGTGCCACAGTGGGTAGTATTGGTCATTAATTATCTTAAAACTTTTTACATAGTCCACTGATAAATATTAGGAACTAGGTAGCAGACTTCCAGAAGATATGTGACTGGATAATTTGGGAAAAAAGAAACAACTTTAGATGACCTTTTAAAGCTGGTTTGCCTAGTAAGATTGTGCTGAACCCTAATCAGTTTGGTAGGAATCCATCATGTAGGAATATACTAACCGTATTTTTAAAAAAAACAACTTTGATATTTCCTCCTCTGAGTAATAATGCTTATAGTATCTCTTAAAGCATCACAAAATTCATATTGCTTCATGTGAACTGCAAAGCAACTGCAATTTTTAATAAAATTAAATTAAAAACAGAATTGTGTTTGGGACTGATTTTTAAAATATTTCATCCCAGAATCATTAATTTCATTTTATAGATAGAGAAACACTAGACTTGATAGTGGTTTATTTTACTGATATGACTGCAAAAACAAGAGCTGAAGAAAATCAGCTGTCCTCTTGCATCATTACTGTTCTGTAGTATCTTCTCTTCATTTTTATTCTGTAAACAAAGCCTTAAGAATCACTTAAGGAGTTAATAGCAAAGGTTAAGAGATTGCTACATAAAAATTGCTATGTAAACAAGATATCCATAGAGAAAGACCTTTCAAGATAAAATACATCCAAAACCTGTCAATAATGCTACTGACCCACTTTGTAACACTTGCTATAACACTCCAAGTTAAGATCCACTTTCTCCAGACACGCAGTTGCCTATTGGCTAAATACTATTGTACTTACCTTGTTACTTTTAAAGCCTTGCCTTTTCTCCTTTGCAATTTCTTATTGCTCCAGTAATTTTAATACACTACAGTATGTGGGCTAATAATAGACTATGAAATGTCCTACTGTTACAGAGCAATTTTCATACATTTTTCATTTTTATCCTTTTAAAAACTCCACTAAAGTGTCCAAATCTAATTACTGCAACCTGTAATGCTTACTGTTGATTGGTTACATAAAATACATTGTTCTTTTCCATTTAATAGACCAGCCTCACTGTTAATGTGGTAGCTGAGCTGTTTTTATCTTTTGAGTTTAAGGGAAAGCCTGGGATACAATAAGGGAAATGAAAAAAATTATGCTTACTAATGGTTTTCTGTTGTAGGAATTGACTTGTGAAGACCAGGTGTGCCATCAAGTCTTCAAGAAGACAAAATAGACTGATGAAACTGATGCAGCTGCCACATTTGTGTTTTCTCTGTTTAATGATAACTATAGGAATAAAAGTTTGATTTAGTCAGTGATCCATGGCTCTCTTTGATTAGCAAATAATGTCTAAAACAATGTCAAACACTGCACCAAAGATCTTTGCCTTCCAAATAGGAATTAAGCTAAGTTTTGTTCTATTTTTCAAAACTTAGCAGGTCTGTTTTCTAGTAACAGAGATATCCTGGTGCAATGATGTGAGGCAATTAAATGGCTAACCCGGCAAATCAGGAGACATGGAAACAGGGTTTTCCTTGAAATGAAATGCCCCGAACCGAAGTCCAAAGCACTCTTTTATTTAGCAAAAGCAAGATTACACAATATCAGCCAAGCAACAATAATACAAAGTCAGTTCATTAAAATCAGTTCATTCCGTTACCTCATAGTTCCAGATAAGACCACATTCCTGACTCTCTTTGAAGCATCTCTCTTTGAAGCAACTCCCCTGTTCCAGCAGCCTACTGATAATAACTTTCACCAATTAAGCATGAGTTGAATATAAGTTGAATATGTCATAACACATTGAGCATCATTAATCAGAACAATTAATCCCACATCTCCCCCTTTTCTATTTCATGACCATCACGAGCATAATAAGTAGTAACATGAATTTCTTGCTTAACGTGAAAAAGTCCTTTAGCCATACCTATTAGAGAAGGCAGGCATTGAATACAACAGCAAACACTTACTAGAGCAACCAGTATCAAGATGATTGACATAGCCATCCTTCGGATCCAAGACCCATCCGGCAGCCAGGACCACATGGCTCCCCATATGTCTACGGTACCAGAACCAGTCCCTACCAAAGGATTCTGAGCAATCATTTCTTCCATAGTGTGTACTGTGTGAGAAATATTGAATTCATTATCATGGATATATACACAACAATGTGAATGTAATAAAGCACAAACCCCTCCTTTAGAAGCCAGAATAATATCTAAAGCATAACGATTTTGCAAAGCTACTTTTCGTACTTCTGAAAGTTCCTGATTAACCAGTTTCAAAGCAAAGATAGTTTCATTAAACATAGCCATAGTCCAGTTATTGAGTAAATGTAAATCACGGTAGTTCATAGCCACACCCAAAGGTGGTAGTATTCCACGACTGAGCTGAGTGTCCCAATGGAAACCAATCGGGCTAGCTTCAACATCCCGACGATTTCGCAGTCGACCAGCAGGTAATACATCAGTCTTATAGATAGCAGGAATCACATAACCCATGGTGCAAACACCAGACCAAGTTTTTGGTAAATGTTTATATGCTTTAGTGCCACACAGAAACCAAATTGGACCGGACCATTCCACCTGTTGAGCGGATGTCAACTCTGCTAATGTCTGAAGAAGTGCTACTTGCTGACATGCAAATTTAATTGTGTCCTGAAAGACATTACAAAAACCATCACTATTATTCCACATAACGGTTTGATTGCACAGCTGGTAATCTCCCATGTTGGTATCATTTGATCGATTAAAACAAACCAAAGCAGCTTCAAAAAGTACTATGTCCACAGCCGGGGTAGAATTAAAAGAAACGTGAGAGATATTGTAAATTGTTGAGTTATCGTTCCACCCAGAATCATTAAGTGGGATGGCATGCAAAGGTAGTCCCCCACGAGAGGTGCCCGGGATATGCATGCACAGCCAACATCTAGTCAGATTGAGGTCTTTCGCTGTCCTCGCCAGATCGTTCAGGAATACATTTTTCCGCCATATCTCCGTTCCCAGCATCCCGGGTCTTTTGATCTGGCCCACAAGGTTTTGGGTGGTAAGGGCGAACACAGCGGCCAGGCACCCAACGAATACCATTTTCATTTTCCACTGCAGCATATCCGCGGCCCCACGTAATAAGTTTAAATGGGCCGCACCACGTAGGGTCTGGGAGAAACCGAGCCCAGACCAGAGGGCGATTTTCTGTGGAAGAAACAGAAGAAGGGAAAAACCGGTCTGCCGCTGTAGCTGGAGGCGAGCCGGTGGGAGTTAGAAAATTTAAAGAATATAAAGCAATATTAAGAGTGTCTTGTATTCCCGGAAGTCCCGGGGAATTCCCCCTTTGTTGTTGTTTAAATTTTTCGAGCATGCGTTTTAAAGTGCCATTTGCTCGCTCGCAAATTGCCTGTCCTTGCGAGTTATAGGGAATGCCAAATTTATGACAAATTGACCAACGATCACAAAATTGAGCAAAGTTTGAACTAGTATAGGCAGGACCATTATCTGTTTTTAGCTCCTTAGGTGGCCCTGAGGAGGCAAAAGTGCGAAGACAATGATTAATGACATGCTTAACAGTCTCCCCCCTTTGTGGGGTAGCCATAATAAACCCAGAAAATGTGTCAATACTAACATGTAGATATTTCCACGGGGCAAAGGAGGGATACTGCGTGACATCCATTTGCCAAAGGGCATTACGGTGCAAACCCCTAGGGTTTACTCCCATGGGTATAGCTGTAGCAATTTTACTACAGGTAGGACATTGCTGGACAATTGCAGCAGCTTCTGTAGCTGAGAGGCCAAATTGTTTAATAAGGGCTTTTGCCCCTTGATGGAAGTAAGAATGGCTGTCCCACGGAGTTGTTTTAGATAAATGTAAGTGCTCCACGCGTGTGGAGGCATCAGCTCGCTGGTTTCCTTCAGCAAGGATTCCAGGTAAATTGGAATGACTACGCATATGCCCAACAAAATAAGGACATTTACGCTGTTCTAAAATTTGTTGGTACGATAAGAAAAGAGCAAGTAGCCCTTCCTCCGTTCCTGGGGATACATATGCCCCTTTGAGGCATATAGTTAAGTTGTAAACATATTGACTATCCACAATTAGATTAAATGGCGTGTCAGGAAAAGTTTGAAAAGCCAACATAGCAGCGGCCAATTCTGCTCGTTGAGCTGATTTTTGAGGGGGGGTAATTTTCGTATGCCACTTCTCGTTTAGTTTCCATACGCACGCACCATATGTTTTTCCTCCATCCACAAATAAGGTCAAAGCATCTGGGAGAGGAAAAGAGCAGCGAACTTCTTCCAAAATTATATGTGTATTGGTGACAATGGACAATCTATGATCTGATGGTAAATGATAAGCAAAAGTACCTTGCCAATTTGCTAAAGACAATTGAAGTAGCTCAGAGGTAGCCAAGAGTTTTTCCCATAAGTGAAGCCGAAAAGGAACATAAATAATAATAGGTTCAATGCCCATTAATTTAAGGCATCGGAATCGACCCCTTAAAATCAAAGTGGATAAGGTATCTTCTCCTGTGGAGACAGATTTTTTCCCAACATGGCCTAAGTGCAGCCACTCAAGAAGCAAGGTTTTTTCTGACGTTATCTGCAAAATCACACCAGTAGGCAATCGACCAGGCAATAACGCTAAATGAGGAGGGGCATTTTCCTGACATCTATCTGTCCATTGCTCAGTCAGCCGACACTCAACCAACCGAACAACTTCTAACTGTTTCTGACTAAGGGATATTGGATCAGCAGGATTTTTTCCTTGACGCAGGGCATCAAACAAAGGGCTTAATTCCTGGGTAGAAAGATTGCAATAAGGTCTTACCCAATTAATATTTCCTAACCACTTTTGTAGTTCTACTAACGTAAACACTGGTGGTAAATCAAATTTTGCCATCATAGGCGTGGAGTGAGCTGCTGTCAACTTGTGGCCTAAATATTTAAAAGGACTATGAGTTTGAATTTTTTCTGAGCTTACACAAAGTCCATACCTAGATAAATGTTTTATTAAAAGAGCCATTGACTGTGCTACGGTCCCTTCCGGGCCAGGAGCGGCCACCAAAATATCATCCATGTAATGAATAACTTTCCACCCTGGCCGTGCCTTACGGAAGGGTGACAACGCCAGAGACACATACATTTGACACATAGTAGGACTATTTAGCATGCCCTGAGGAAGGACCTTCCATTGATATCGCTTAGTTGGTGCTTCATTATTTAAAGCGGGGACAGTAAATGCAAAGAGCTTCCGATCATCATAATGTAAGGGGATTGTGAAAAAAGCATCTTTTAAATCTATAACAACTAAATCCCAGTCCTTAGGGATCAGATTGGGATTGGGCAGACCACATTGAAGAGGGCCCATTGGTAATATTATCTGATTAATTTTTCTTAAATCATGTAAGAATCTCCAATTCCCACTTTTCTTTTTTATAACAAACACAGGGCTATTGTATGGACTGGTGGAAGGTTCAATATGTCCAATTGCTAACTGTTCCTGTACTAATTGATGAAGATTATATAATTTTTCACTGGATAAAGGCCACTGCTCCGTCCACACCGGGACAGAGGATAACAAGCGTAATTTCAAAAGAGTCTCCATAATTCCAACACTATCAATCCTCTACTGTAATGACAGCTTTCAGCTGACTCATCAAATCTCTCCCCCACAAGTTGACATGTAATTGCATGACAATAGGTTTAATTTTCGCTGTTGCACCCCCCTGCTTCAGCGTAGCCGTGAGCCATTTCTCGCTAACCTGAGCCTCTTGGAGACCACCAACACCTCGTACAGCAGGAGTAGCCACTAACGGCCAAAACTTTGGCCACTCAGCCGACCGAACGACTGAGACATCAGCTCCTGTGTCCAACAAACCAGAAAAAGGTTTGCCATTGAGTAAAATCGTCATGATCGGTTTATAAGCTGCTATCTGTTTAGTTACTGTTAAAACAGAGCTCTCAAAACTGTTCTCATCAGTAGATCCAAAACCTCCCTCCCCCCTTATTCTAGCTGAATCTCCAGGGGGGGTTACACAGGGCAGCAATATTAACTGAGCCACTGCCATCCCTTTAGGTAGAGAAACAGGAGTATTTGCATGAAGCTGCACCTTGATAATTCCTTCATAATCAGCATCTATCACTCCTGGGACTACAAAAACTCCTTTCTTCCCTGCCGATGATCGTGGTAAAACCAAACCAACCGTACCTTCCGGCAGAGGCCCTTTCATTTCTGTGCTAACTACTTCAATTAAACCTGGAAAAGTCAATGAACATGGGGTGGCAAGCGGCAAATCTATGCCCGCAGAATGAGCAGTTGCAGGTTTATGGCTTAAGCAACCACTATTAGACTTATCTTGGCAGAGTTCCTTATTTATTCCTGGATTTGTTTCCGGGGGCTCTGCCACCTCCCCCTGAGTCAGTTTTTTTGTTGTGACATTGAACGACACTGATTCGCCCAATGATACCCCTTCTTGCATTTTGGACAGACTGTTTTTGGCTTACTTAGTTGTCCCTTACGACCTCGATGTTGGCCACCACCAGGGGCCCGGCACTGAGCCTTGAAGTGACCAGGCTTCCCACAATTAAAACAATTTCCCTTCCCTTGCAAGGTTCCTCGAGTCATTGCTGCAGCCAGGTCATCCATTTGATGGAGCTGGCTTCCTACAGCAGCACAAGCTTCAATCATCTGCGCAATTTCCTTCGGTCCTGTAGCTATCAAGGGCTTCAAAATAGCCTTAGAGTCTGCATTAGCATTTTCTACGGCTAATTTTTGGAGTAATTCTGCGGCTGCCATATCATTATCCACCGATCTTTCAATTGCAGTTTTCAATTTAGTAATAAAATCCTGAAATGGCTCAGCATTTCCCTGCTTAATGGTAACAAAACTGCGAATGGAGCTACCTCCAGCCTCATCTACTTTAGTAAACGCAGCCAACACACAAAGGTTAATCATAGGGAAAACATTATTTGCCAAATTATCTTGTTGTGACTCAACTGTACTAAACTGACCAACACCATATAACTGATCGGGTGTAATGTTTGCTGTTCCCCTAGCTATTGCCTGTTGTCTATATTGAAAATCCCAAACAATATATTGGCCGGAGGACAAGATCATTCTGGCCAAAGCTTTCCAATCCTCCGGTATCATCATTCGACCAAATGCCAAAGCTTCCAGCAAAGCAGTTGTATATTTACTTTTTAACCCATAATCTTTTACTGCTGTGGTAATTTCCCGGAGAGTTCTTAATTCTAAAGGACGCCAGATACGTTCCTCATTTCCGAGTCTATCCATTTCTACAACAACAGGGAAAGCTGAGACCGGAAGATTGATTAATTCCTCCGGAGACAGCTCCCCATTCTCCATTGCCTTTTCAAATCCAGCGTCCACCGCATTTTTCACTCCGCGAGGGGCTAGCGAAGGCTCACTAAGAGCAGGGGCAGAAGGAGGGAGCAGCAGCCCATGATTACGAACCGCTGTGGTATCAGCTGGCTGAACAAGAACCGGTTGATAGGGAGGTGGGTGAATGACAGAGTCAGGAAGGGGCTGCAATAAGGGATTATTTTGAATTTGCAATGCCTCAATTAAAGAACGCCATGTACTTCCTGACAAAGGGTAATAGGACATATGTTCCCATACATATTTCAAAAGTTCCTTAATCTCTTTTCCCTTAACTTGCCGAGCTTTCCCAGCTGAGTTAAACTGAAAGTAATTTCGCTTAACTATCTCTTTCAATTCCCTGACGTGCTCTTCTTGAGCCTGAGATAGATCATTCCCCATACTTACGATGAATCAGACGCGGTCCAGCCGTGTACCTGATGAAAGCGCTTAAGCCAATGCCTGGCGAAGGATGGGGACAAAGCGGACGTATCCTTTTAGAATCACGTCGGGGTCACCACTTGAGGCAATTAAATGGCTAACCCGGCAAATCAGGAGACATGGAAACAGGGTTTTCCTTGAAATGAAATGCCCCGAACCGAAGTCCAAAGCACTCTTTTATTTAGCAAAAGCAAGATTACACAATATCAGCCAAGCAACAATAATACAAAGTCAGTTCATTAAAATCAGTTCATTCCGTTACCTCATAGTTCCAGATAAGACCACATTCCTGACTCTCTTTGAAGCATCTCTCTTTGAAGCAACTCCCCTGTTCCAGCAGCCTACTGATAATAACTTTCACCAATTAAGCATGAGTTGAATATAAGTTGAATATGTCATAACACATTGAGCATCATTAATCAGAACAATTAATCCCACAATGATGCAAGCATTTTTTAAAAAAGTTTGCACTGAAAATAGTATCTCTGTATGTTTTCTTGTCTCCTTAATACATTTGGGTGGTATCTAAGAATAAAGCATCATTGACTGGGTTCACATATTGTACTGAGGCTGTAAGTGATTTGATTGGTACCAGCTTAGTAAGATATCCTAGTTAATGGTGCTACATCCACATGGAGAAAAGTAAGCAGCAAGTGCGGAGGCAGCAGTTTCTGAGAATGAGGATTCGGATGAGGGGCCTATGTGTGATGCATGGACAGGGCCAGGACTATCGGAGAGTGGGATGCTGCCTTCAGAGGTCATGGAGTCTGGCAGCAGTGACGAAGAGGAGCCTGAGGAGCGCGTGCTCAGTGCGTGTGTGCACAGGGCTGCTTGAAGGAAAGAGCAGCTGAAGTAGCACAGGGGAGTAAGGCTGGAAGGTGATGGCCCCCTCTCATAAGGGATAAAAGCCAGCCTTTGGGGTTGGCTTCTTTGCAGGAAGCAAAGAAGTTCTTTATGTTCAAGAGTTCTCGTCCTCTGATTTGTTTTTGGAAACTTCTGGCTTGGGATATTTATCTGCAATTAGTCTTTTGTTCTTGGCAGCCTTTCGCAACCTTGAAAGGGCTTGCTCTTAACTGGGATAATTAGTTTGAAATAACTCTTGGCTGTGAACGCGTGAATTCACAGTGCCACAGTAAAAGAAGTATGTTTTTATGAACAAATTGTGTTTGTTTTATTTGAACAAGGCTTGGGTCAGATACCATATGGTACCTTATGGAGTACCATAAGGCTCTGTCATAGGGCCCATATTCTTCAATATCTTAATAAATTACTTACATGAGGGAATAGAAGGGAACTTATTAAATAAACTGGCAGGAATAGCCAACATCCCAGAAGATATGCTCAGGATCCAAAAAAGATCTTTATAAACTTGAACAATGGGCCCATCCAACAAAATGAATTTTAATATGGATAAAAGCAAAATTTTACATTTAGGCAGGAAAAATCAAAGGTATAAGTACAGATTAGGTGACACCTGGCTCAAAAACAGTAACTGTGAGAGGGACCTTGGAGTCCTAGTGAATGATCACTTGAATATGAGCCAGCAGTGTGCAGCAGCAACAGCCAAAACAGCTAATACAGGGGTGTCAATCTCACAATGACATGTCATCACATGACAAATCACTTTTTTCCCCTTTGCTAAACTGAGGGTGGGCGTGGCCAGCATGTGATGCATCCAGCCTGTGGGCTGCTAGTACAATCTTGTGTTGTATAAACAGAGGCATAGAATCAAGATCACGTGATGTATTAGTACCACTTTATAAAATTCTAGTAAGACCACACCTGAAATACTGCAACTAATTTTGGTCACTATGCTAGAAAAAAGATGTTGAGACTTTGGAAAAAGCTCAGAGAAGAGCAACTAAGGTTATCAAAGGTCTGGAGACCAAAACACATGAAGAATGGCTGCAGGATCTGGATGTTGGCTAATCTAAAGAAAAGAAGAATTAGGGATGACATGATAGCAGTATTCTAGTATTTGAGGGGCTTCCACAAAGAAGAGGGGTCAAATTATTCTCCAAAGCACCAGAGGGCAGGACAAGAAATAATGGCTGGAAACGATCAAAGAGAGAAGCAACCTGAAATTAAGGAGAAACTTTCTAACAGTGAGCACAATTAATCAGTGGAACAGCTTGACTTTAGAAATTGTGGGCACTTCATCACTGGAGGTTTTTAAGAAGAGGCTATCTTCTTAAGTGACTGATAAGTCACTTATTTGAAATGGTATAGGTTATCCTGCTTGCAGCAAGGAGCTGGACTAGAAGACCTCCAAAGCAGGGGTGGGATTCAAAATTTTTAACAACCAGTTATGTGGGTGTGGCTTAGGTGGTGGGCATGGCTTGGTGGTCATGTTATTGGTTGGGTGTGGCCAACTCAATATCACTCACATCGAGGCACGCATCTCCTTGCCTGGCATCTCATGACTGTGGAGATGCTGCAACAGTCGTAAGTGTGAAAAATGGTATGTCACTTTTTTCAGTGCCATTGTAACTTTGAATGGTCACTCCACACAAGCAAAGTACCAGCAAAGGAGGGGAAAAAAAACTCTAGAGAAGTTCCAGAGACAGGAAATCTAGTCCTGCCAAGAATGTAATAAGGGTTAACAGAGAGGCAGTTTCTGTAAGCAACACCAGAATGTTTCCTTCCTGCCTTCTTTATAGGATTAGGCCAGTAATTTCTTCTAACAACCAGTTCTCCGAACTGCTTAGAATGTTAACAACCGGTTCTAGTGAATAGGTGCAAACTGGTAGAATCCCACCCCTGCTCCAAAGTCCCTTCCAGCTCCTATTCGATTCTGTTCTGTTCTGTTATATACTATTCTCAAACTATATTTAAAAGAAACTATATTTAAAAATTCTGGTTTAGTGTAACGTGTACTCTAGCCCCTCTCTGCCTTGTTTAGATCTTGGCCACTAAAACAGTTTCTTTGTGACAAAATCATTTTCTAGAAAGATAAGAAACATCAAAAATGAAATCACTAATTTAAATGATTTTCTCAGAAAGGGTTAACTCACACTGCTTAAGGTTCTTGACATACCACAAAACAAACCCTTAAATTAAGCAGGCTTCAATTAATTTGAAAATATCAATTGAGAATTTGACTAAAAGTCATTTCATGTATTTTAACATACATATGTTTATGTATAAATATGCAACTTAAAAATATGGATAGTTAATCTTCAAATGTAGAGCATATGGTTATATTAATTAGGGAGATAAAAATTGCTAATTCATTGCACTAAATGGTTGTTATGATTCATTGATTAATCTAAACAGTCTGGATTCATAGAACATGCTGAATCACAACCCTTGATTTATAAATTAGAATTGAATTTTGCAAAGCAAAATTAACATAACCACATTATGGCTTAAAATAATGTGCTAACTCAGCCAGTGTATGCTTGCCCACAAAAAAATGAAACTAATATGTTGTGTACTGAAGTCTTCACTCAGGTCTGTGTTTCTGGCGGGAAACACGGACCACTGCCATTGGCTGATGCTGTTTGACAGCCGGCTATAAAAGGAGATGTCAAATAGCATCAGCTGTTGCCGCTCCAGCTGGCTGCTGAGTTAGCGCGGCAGCCGCGGCAACTCTTTATTCTTGTTAATAAAGTTAAGCTGAAGTTTTGCTCTGGTCTGCCTCAGTGATTTCGCCACTCTACAACATAACATTTGACTAGGAACTATATGTGAAGGACAGCAGAACATGCTGAATATTTCTGCAAAGGTGAGTATTTTTTACTTAGAAGACAAGTTTTGAACATTCTTAAATTGCTTAGATCACAGACTATATATGCACATTCTGTTAAGTTTCTTTTCTTTGTTATTTCTATATCAACGGACCTCTTCTGTTAGCCAGTGTTTTTCTCCAGATCTGCAGACAGTTTGATTAGAACCTTTACCAGTGGTGGGATTCAAATTTTTTTATTACCAGTTCTGTGGGCGGGGCTTGTTTAGTGAGCTTGGCTTGGTGGTCATGTGACTGGGTGGGCGTGGCCAACTCAGCAAGGTGGTGCGGCACCTTTCTGCAAGTGATATCAAGTTGGCCACACCCATTCAGTCACATGATCAATGCTACAGAGACAGGGTGATTTCCTATGTACACCCAAATGCTTTTTGTTTTGTTTTTTGCCAGAAGATTTGCACTGCCAAATCTCACTGTACCTCGTTGTTGCGGCATTGCTTGTTGCTGCTGCCGGCACTGCTGCGGCCATCTGGCTGCCCAAGTAAAGAACCGCACTGGTTCAGGGTGACTGTGAGAAACAAGAGGGGAAGCCAAGGAGCTTGCCTTAGGCGCTCACGGCATTCACAAGGAGCATGAAGGGAGGCAGACACTGCGTGGATGCATTTTAAAAGTCAGAGAACTTTGCACAAGACTTCTCATGTATTCAGGGGCTACATTTCTCCCAATGTTGAGTTGGCAGTGATCTAACAAAATGTCTTCTAGCTCTTAAAGATCGAGTGTGGCTCGAGGCTCATGATTTAATTAGAGTAACTGCCAGAATCCTGACAGATCGACATTAAGAGTGCCCCCATGGAAGAAGCCAAGAACAAGAGCAAAAGTAGCAGCAGTGGGGGCAACAGGGATGTGTGATGGGTCCCTCTGCAGTCCCCTCCTGGGTGGCAGCCAAGGCTTTGGCACCTCCTCTTTTCCTTAAAGGCATGGTGTCTGCCTCCCTTCTCACTTCTTGTGGAGGGACACACATGCCTGTCACCCCTGACGCCACTACATTTGCTCTCAGTTCTCAGCTTCTTCCACTTAAGTCAACCTTTAAGTGGTCCCGGAACATCCGCCACCTGCCTGGTGCCCTCCCTCCCAGAGCATGCTTTCTTCCTTCTCTTGGCAGACGTGCCTCTTCCAGCCAAGCCCGACCCAGCCAGCCACCAGGTGGTCACATGTCCTGAGGCTTCTTGCCCCCCCCCCCTTGTTGCAAGATGCCTGCAGCTGCTGCATGCTTTTTTCAGTGTGGCTGCAGTCCAGCAGCCACACCGAAAAAAAGCACTCCCTGTTCTATGTGCTGGGCCCAGCAAGTCCAAGCAGCCAGCTCATAGAACAGGGCAGTGCCAGACTGTTGGGAGAAGCAGAGCGAAACCAGAAATCAGTAGCCACCTCTTTCACAGTGCATAGAAGCCTCCCCCAACCAGCCGGCTGGTCTCTTTCTCTGCCTGTTTGTTCTGTATGACCGAGGAGGAGACCAGCCGGCTAAAGGGGCTGCTGCTGAAGGCAACTCTTTTTTGGTCTCCAGCTGCCTCTTTCAGTGCAGAAAGTCTCCCCCAAATGGCCAGCTGATCTGCTCTTTCTCTGCCTGTTTGTTCTGTATGATCGATGAGATCATCCAGCCAAACAGGCAGAGAAAGAGGAAACCAGCAAGCCGGTTGGGGGAGGCTTCTTGAGCTGTGAAAGAGGCGACTACTGATCTCCAGCTTCACTCTACTCCCCCAATGGTCCAGCACAGCCCTGTTCTATGCGCCGGCTGCTCGGATTTGCCAGGCCCGGCTGTTCTGACCCAAACCTGGTTCCAAGAGAGCAAACACAAGACAAAGGCAGCAGTATAATCTTTTTAAGTTTCAGCTAAGAATCCTGTTTCCTCACAGATAAAAGGCTGCTTCCAACTAATTGGCTCTGAGAAGAAAGAGCCTTGACAAGTTTTTTCAAGTCTGACAAAAAACAACAGATAAGAAATAGTTTACATGAGTCTTCAAATACCAACTGTAATGTCCATGAGGCTGAGTTCAAAACTTCTTTGCCTTCTGCAAAGTATGTTTGTTCGCAGCTGGCTTTTATCTTCTTGAAGGAGGGGCCATTACCTTGCAGCCTTACTTCCGAGTTGGCTGTGCTGTTATAACTGCTCTTTCCTCCAAGGAATCCTGCACGCATGCGTACTTAGCACAGGCTCCTCTGGAACCTCCTCATCACTGCTGCCAGCCCCCACAATCTCTGAAGTCAGCAGTCCATTCCCTAATGATCCTGGCCCCTCATCGCTCTCCTCAACAGTCTACACCTGCTGCCGGCTTACCACAACCCCGCCACATAGAACAGGGCGTGCTTTTTTTGGTGCGGCTCCTAGACTGCAGCCACACCGAAAACAGCATGCAACAGCTGCAGGCATCTTGCAACAATGGGGGCGGGAAGCCCCGGGACATGTGGCCATGTGCTGGCTTGCTGGGCCAGGCTGGGCTGGAAAAGGCATGTCTGCCAGGAGAAAGAAGAAAGTGTGCTCCGGGAGGGTGGACAGGCGAGCAGATGTTCCAGGGCTGCTGCACATATGTACTGCATGTGCAGCTGCTACACATGCAGTGCACATGTGCAGCAGCCTGGGACATTCACTCAAGCTGCACCATGGCTGTCACGGGATAGGAGAAGCTAGGAGAGCAACTGGGACAAGTGAGCAACCAGGCGATTGGGTCGCGGGTGTGACCAGTCACCACCAGTTCGGTGACCCACATCAAATCTCCGCTACTGGTTCACCCAAGCCAGTGAAAACTGGTTGAATACCACCTTTGACCTTTACTAAATTTTCTGTTGTGTGCCATATTTCTGTAGATATACTGTCAATTCTGTAGCCTTTTGATACAGGAATTTCCAGAGTGCTGATCCAACTTCACCTTCTGTATTAGACGTTATTGTAAATAGAAAATATCTGTTATTTTGAATGTTGACTTCTCTGTTGTAGAGAATTTCAATACATTCCTTCCATGATCTTTGCTTGATTTTCTACTGTTGTTCATTTTCAGTCTTTAGCACATCTACTCAAAATTGGAGCCTTCTTCTGAGTTCAGCTATATTTTTATTAACAATCAATCAATTTCAATGGACCTGATTCCAAATAAGTGACAGAATAAAGAAAGACTTTTCTAATTTATCTATATCTATTTTCATTTACAATATCTTTACTGATTACATGTTGTTTCTGTTCTCTTGCCATTCTTTAAGTGACTTCCTGAGGTTTTGGGAGGGGGAGGGACTTTGGCTTTTCTTGGCAATTTCCACTCTTTTCTGATATCCAATTTACTTTTTTCTGTTTTTTGATCTCTGGTAGTCTCATTTCACACTGATCTTTTAATAATTTATTTAATTTCATTCTATAGTTCCTTGTGTTATCCATCCAGTTTTGGTCACCATGATGTAAAAAAGATTTTGAGACTCTAGAAAGAGTACAGAGAACAGCCAAGGTGACTAGGGGATTGTAAAACATATGAAGAACAGCTGAAGGAATTGGGTATGTCTAGCTTAATGAAAAAAAAAATTAAGGATGATATGACAGCAGTGTTCCAATATCTAAGGAAGTGCTGCAGAGAAGAGGAAGTCAAGCTATTGCCCAAAGCACCTGAAGGCAGAACAAGAAGCAATGGATGGACATTAATCAAGGAGAGAACCAACCTAGAACTAAGGAGCAATTTCCTGACAGCTAGAAAAATTAATCAGTGGAAGGACTTATCTCCAGAAGCAGTTGGGTCAAATTTTTAAGAAGAGATGGGACAGCCATTTGTCTGAAATAGAATAGGGTTTCCTGCTTTCCTGTTTCTTCATCAATGTTTGGATCATAAACTTTAATAATAATATAAAAAGCTGTAGCAATAGCATTTAGACTTATATATCGCTGCACAGTGCTTTACATCCCTTTACATCTCTAAATGGTTTACAGCATATTTTTCCAACAATCTAGATCCTCATTTTCAACAATCTGGATCCTCAATTTCCAACAATCTGGATCCTCCTCTGGATCCTCAGAAGGATGGAAGGCTGAGTCAATCGTGAGTCAGTGATTCTGCTGACAGTCAGCAGAATTAGTCTACATTCTAACTTCTACGCCACCATGGCTGATAAAATAGGTATTTAATGGTGTACTGTATTGACTTAACTATTCTTCCTAACTATGAAAGTAACACCATTGCTTTTCATATCCTGAGCAGTAAAAATAGTTTGGTCTTCTGAATAGAAATATTGATTCCAGGCCATTTCAATTTGCTGATGTCTACTATGTTAATTCATAGTCAATTAGACATAGTCAATTAGACAAAGATGTAGACAATTCATCTTTTTCTGAGCTTTCCCATATTCAGTCTTCTTACGTTCTATCTTCCCACTGTAATTCTATTTTTTCAGCTTTGGATTTTCTTTTCCTTTATGAATCCAGCAACAACTAGATGTCTGGAAGCCCATAATTTATCTGTGTCGAAAATATCCTTAGTTTTACTCAATATATTCAACTCTCAGTAACATATTGAGTGCCTTCTTACCTGAGGGGTCCATTATTTGGCACTATATTATCACTTTATTTTGTAGATATTTGCTTATTTTAGTCAGGCAGATCACATAATCTTCACACCTTAAGTGGCCCTGCTGGAATATATACTCTTGGCATGTTCTCCTGGCATTCTTTTCTCATCCCTTCCAAGAATGCTTCCATTTCCATTATGAGGCTGCATAATAAGAGTTGGAAGTGGGTACAGGCCTTATCGACTGCTCTTAACAGCCAACTTTGAGCAGCATATTATGAAATGGTCTTTTCCTGAGCTAAATAATACACAGCCTGAGAGAAGCTGCAGATTTACTTGATCAAATGCCTTAATCCATTGCTTATTGAGGACTGAAAGTATAAAAAAACTCATTAGCAAATAGTAATACTTTTATATTGGTTGACATCATTTACCCTGGTCATGTAAGCAGGCATTCATGTTTACCTAGTTACATATTCATATTGCTTGGAACCAGTTCTGACTACTTTGGACTAGTTGCCAGAGATAAATTGGAAACTCCATAGTGAAAAGTCCATTGCACCAGTGCTATTAATTCAGTATAGCAAAACTTGTTTTAATGATCAGGGGGATGGTTTATACAAAAAAGGGAAACTAAATTGAAAAGACTTATCTATTGCTTCTAGTCTTTTCTTAAATTATGGTAAACGATTTCATATATTGTAGGGAATCAAAATTATTATACTTGGATAAGCATGGGTTTTATTGAAAATACAGGCTGAAGCATAACATATGATAAATAATATTCAGAAGGTTATCTCTTTAAATACGCCTGACCATGGTTGTCTTTCTAGAACAAAGGTGTCAAACTTGCAACATCACGTTGTCGTCATGTGACATATTGTGACTTTCCCCCCTTCACTAAATTGGGGTGGGCATGGCCAGTGCATGACACCCCTGCTCTAGAATAAGAACTCTGAAATCCATATGCTTGAATATATTTTTCAAACTTTGTGGTATTTGAATCAAATTGGTGTTGTTGTCTTGCACTATCTAAGATCTGGCTAAATCTAGTATCTTGTAGCAGAAAATTTTCATGGATTCTTACCTATGAAGTTTCATAAGAGCCTAGGAATAGTTGCATCCTAGTGCTAGGTTGGGAGACACTATAACTTTTCTTTCCTAATGTTAGAACTAAGAATATGCTATTCCCACATCTATGGAGATTCTCAATCATTCAGATCATGGTTGCCCTAAAGGTGCTTTTGTCAAAAGGCAATTGGATTTTTCCTTTGAAAATGTTTTGCTTTCAATCAAGAAACTTCTTCATTTATTTTTCGCTTCTTGAATGAGAAACAAAATATTTTCAAAGGAAAAAGACAAGAAAATCCAATTGCCTTTTGGAAAAATCAACCATGACCCGGATGATAGAGAATCTCCATAGATGTGGGAATAGCGTATTATTCTTAATTCTATCATTAGGAGAGAAAAGCAACCAAGTTGTAGTGTCTCCCAAACCTACCACAAGAATACAACTATTTCTAGGCTCTTTTCCTGTGAAGCTTTATAGGTAAGAATCAACGAAAATTCTCTCCTACAAGATACTAGATTCATCCAAGTCTTGGCTTGCTCAAGGCAATAACACCAAAAGTGATTCAAGTACCACCTTTGGGGTGCCATTTCCACACAATTACATGACAAGATTTCTGAACCTGTGGATTATATAACTACTGCGGATGACTGGGGATGTGGACAGTTAGGTTAAAAATTTTGGGAAATTTTGTTGCAATAAACATGAAGACTAGAATCCATTTAATTACAGAATCTATTTAATTACATTTGTTTCTGTTCTAATTGGCAGGTTCATTTAGCTTAATACAAATAAATTAATAATTGGGACCTATATGCTTAAGTTTTTAATGCAGTTTCTTATTATTATTTCCAGATTCCTCCACCCCTACCCATTTCTTTTAGATGAACTTCTTTTCAGTTTTAATTTGTGAATGATTGAAAGGATAGCAGTAGGGATGTTTTAATTTTGGTCTTCTTGATTACACTTGTTACGCAGATGTGAAGATTAGAAGATGAGGTGGAATCATTTTCTGAAAATGTGATTAAAGGAAAATTAGATAGACAGGCATTTTGAAAGCTGCAAAGATGTTGTCAATTATTTTTCCCAACTTACTACTTGCTGTAATTAGATCTTATGCTGCACAATGAATGATTGCATAGCTAGATCATTACTTGAGAGTAAAAATGGCTGAATAACCAGCAAAATACAGAAACCTGTGTTGTGCCCACTGTACAAGAACATTGCACACAAAAGGCCACAAATTTAATTTGCCTGGAAAAGAATTAGTGAAGATCTCAGCTTCAGAGTTTTAAATGTTTTATATTTTCTCAGTGATGCAGGTTTACCTGCCGAACCATTTCTAGGCAGGATAAACCTGGCCATGATATTGGTAATTTCAAGAATAAATTATCACAATCTAGTTTATAGGAAGCTCCTTTTGAAATTGATTCAGAAGCTGTGCTAGCACAAAACACAGTCCTAAGGTGCTGAAGAGGCAACTTACAGTGAATATTACATTTATTTTGAAGACAGTATTAGCTGTAGTAACATACTGAGTCAGGATTAGGAAGCTTGTACTGGCACTGTAAAACCTGGCACAATGTGGGACTTATGCCAAATAGAAACCTTATACCCATACCTACCCAAACATTAACTAAGACTAGAAGCTAAACTCTCTTAGAAGTGTTATAATTGTTAGTTTCTCACTATATGGCTGACATTTGAGGGAAGTCATCCAAAGTAACAAAAATTCCTTGGAGTGTACATACAGATTTATTTAAAACATTTCCAATTTTTTAATACCTTATAAATTTAGCCTAGCTGATCTTAAAATTATCTATTCAATGTTTTTTGGATAAATGGATTTAGATAAAGTAATCTATAATCCCAAGATTTATTTATTTTGTTTTGTATGCTATTTATCAACCTACATGTTGCTTATCCTCTAGCAGCACAAAGCAGATTACTTGAAAATCTCCATTTCATTTGTGCAACTATCCTATAAGTTGGCCTAAGTATGAGTGACTGACCCAAAGCCACCTAGTGAGTTCTCATAACTGGGGGCAGCCTTGAACTTGTATCTCTCAGCTCCATATATTAACCAACATTCCATGCTGGTTCTCCAGGTGTTTTTCCATCCATTTATGAATAAATTTTTACAGTTATGTTTTAAATCAAGGGTCTTCAAATTTGGCAAGTTTAAGACTTGTGGACTTCAACTCCCAGAATTCCTGAGCTAACATGATTGGAGGAGGAATTCTGGGAGTTGAAGTCCACAAGTCTTAAAGCTGTTTGAAGATCCCTGATTTAGATCAACAAAAGACAATCAGTTATGCTAGTTGCTCAGTGGACTATCTTTATGAATTGATGCATCTATCTTTATGAATTGATCCTCAATTACTATAATCTTTTCTAGCCAAATTTATATGTTGTTGATTATTCATAAGGAATAACCATGTCGCTAATAAGTCTGAACCAAATACAACTTGTTTCTTAGTTCCTAAGGATGACAGGCTTTTTAATTGACATTTTAAAACAAAAAATATAAATGGTAAATAATTTCATAGCTGTAAGATTTATAGCTTTTTTGAAGAAGCAAAATGTCAACATACACAAATGTTTAGCAAACATACCGGGAAATTAAATTTAATATGTAGATGATGAAAAAAACCGAAAGAATCCCTGCCTCCTAAAATAACTGGTTGAAACTTCTAAAACATATATTGCTGTTTGCTAGTAATGGATGTGAAAGCATCAGCAAATTGCTCAAGTGAAGCACGTACATTTTTATAAATTATTAGCAAATCTAAAATTACTAAGCATAGTAAAAGGTTTTTGTAATAAAAGGAAACATTTATTTCAGAATAGGTATCTCTTGGCCATGCTATCCAACCACCAAATGTTTTTTCCAAAGGAATAATTTTGGGTACATAAAGCAGACATGCCAAACAGTAAACCTGTCATGTGATCTGACCAAACAAGGTTGACTAATTCCTGATCTGATGGAGTCGTGCATGCAATCTCCCCATCCCCAAGTCTTGGATGCAGCCCCAGAATTTGTCAATGAAATGTAGTATTTAATGTAAAAACTTATTAAATATTTCTACATGAAACCTTCCCAGGTAATTGAATTTTACTTTAACTAAAATTAAAATCAAATTTAATTTTTGTCTTGACTCACCCACTTCTTTCTTAGAGCACATATGTTTTGGGGACTATGCCTTAGCATGCTTTTCTATAACCAAATGTCATCCTTGGTGTAAGAAAGCATACACATCCTTAATTCATTCAAGTCTAATTTTTATTCTTAATATGGAACATCTTTTTCACCAAACTCAGAATTGAACTTTATCTGATTCTGCAGTTTTTTTGATACTCATTTTTATTCTAAATTCAGCAGCACTAGAACTCAGTTGTTCCAAATTTCTCACTCCCTGTAGAATCTATGCAAAACCTAGAATTTCTAAACATTCTGCCACTAAAAGAAAATAGTAATATGATTTCCTAGAAACAAAATTGCTGAGTTAGGTATCCAATAGTTTAACATGTCCATAAAAATATAAAAAAGGAAGCAGTTGAAGATTTCAGTTCTTTCTATTAACACTATAGCAAATTCTATCCCACTTGGCCCTTAGCAGTTAAAAAATAATAATTAAAAAAGGCAATCTGTGGTGTCAAATGACTGATATACCCACTGACCTTACAACAATCCCTGTTGAACTTAGTGGTTTTCCAAGTAGCCTTAATTAGACTTACAAAATTGTTTTATCATGCTTCTCTGCCGTTTCTGCTAACTAGATCTTTCATTTGGCTTTTCATCTAGTTTTCACTGCTATTCATAATCAAATCGCAGCTACCAAGAAATGTTACTTAGATACACATTATTCTAAGAATTGGTTGGTTTGCTTGCTATTATTTCTTAGTGTGATCAAATCATTTAGTATTGATTCTGTCCCAATTCAGCTTTTTATCCCACCTTTCTTACCTCACAGATGTGTAGCTTGTATTTTCACAAATATCTTTCTCATACCTATCATTGCCCATCTGGCTGCCGATATCCACTGCCTTTTAAAGAATGTAGCAGCACACCCATACACAAAAAGATTTATGTTATTCTATTGTCTTTTAACTGGTGATGTGAATTATAGACAATTGTAAATTATGGTCTTTCAGAACATAATAAAGATAGTTTAATGAACTCTTGCTCTCATCTATTTCTGATTACTGTACAGACTATAGTTAATCTCAGGTACTGATTGCAAGTACATTTTATACTCAGGGCTTTTTTTTCTTTAATTATTTGAAATTCAGTCCCATTTTAATCATGTTCTATTTAGAACAATTGGAGACAAGATAATTTAGTATACACCTACACTGCTCAGAAATCAGGACAAGCAATCTAACAAAAATTAACGAGAGCTGAACTATTATTATACATTGTTAAGCTCTAAAGATGTGTTAAATGTTCACCAATAAATTTTTTTTTGCTGATATGGTTCTACAGATTGTCATCTACTAGTTAATGCAAAGATCAGCTAAATCAAAAGGCTACGAGGATTCTACAAGGTGTTCAAAATTGTTGAACTATGTGGTATCAAGGTTAAAACAAACTTTTCTTTGTCGACTACATTAAAAGTGACGTATAGTTCCATTTAAAAAACCAAATAAGAATCTATATTTCAAGATTGATTCTCTGTCCTCTTCTATGTCTTCAAGACAAAGGTGTTCAACTTTCACCAACTTTTGTCATAATTTTGAACTTCTTGGGAGTTTAATGAAAAAATGGCTATGCTCATCTACCATGAACAGCTATAATTTACCATTATGAGAACAAGCCTCAAGCCTATAGATTCCATTTCCTTTTACATTGCCTGAAGGGCATTGAGAACATAAATTTCCATTATTAACTACACTTACAGTATTATTAAAAAATCTTAAAACCAGGAGACTTTGACCTATTTGGGTGAGTAGAATTTTCATACATTAGGGATACTCTCATAAAATGGCTGCCACTATGTAGCCAAGTTCTTTTTCAAGCCAAGTTTAACTGATGACTATGTGAACATTCTTCTGTCAACAGATGCAATTTTCTATCTGTAATGTGGGAATTGTTTGGCACTTTCTAGAGAGCCAAACAGAGAGCATTCTTCTTGATTCTGAACTTCCTTTCAATTTTTCTTTATTGGTTCAGCCCATTGTCATTCTTCACTATCTTATTCTGAATAAATGCTGCTAGAAATGTTTTGGAAAACAGAATTGTTTTATTTACATTATTTATATGGTTGCGATAGTGATTGTGATAGTGTCCAAAGATTAAAACAAGAACTACACCACATAAACCAGCTATCCATGATTAAAGCAATAAAGTCCAAATCACAAAAACTGCATTAGCAGCACAGCTTACTTACCAAATATCTTGGGAAACAAAGCCTGACTGTTCAAAAGGCTAACAACTTTGTATTTTCCAGAGAGATGCTGGCCTAGAGGGCAAGTGATGCCATCCAGAAAGCATGACTCCTGGGTCCAACAATATTTATTTATTTGATTTTATAAAATTTATACAACCACTCATCTCACAAGTGTGGCTTTTTGCAGAACACAATAAAATTAACAGTTAAAACTATTTAGAAACAATTAAACAGAAACAAGATCAGGAACAAGGATGCATCCAAATCTTCCACTTTATTTTTGTTTACTTATTTATTTAGCAGATTTGTACAACCAATGGTCCTTATTTAAAGGAAAAAAACCAGAACATGCTGGCACTGCTAAGTCTGGTAGGACAAGCATAAAGAATAGGAGAAATGGGTGATCCTGCAAATATCCTGGTCTGTGCCATGTTGGCATCTTGAATCATGTATATGCCTGAGACTGTAATTTTCTAGCTTCCTCTTTATTTTTTATACTTTTTAAGAAATAAATTGGGGCCAAGAGTCTACCTAACAACAAAGTATCTGTCTAAAGTCACACAAACATTTTCTTGATACCTGAATCATGGTTAACATTAATAACCAAAGATTGCTTGAAAGAAATTCTCAAAGTGAAGTTTGAAGTTTTACGATTTCAAACAACCTGCAGTTTAATTAACAGATAAACGAAGGACGAAACAACAAACAAAACTCTGATCAAACTGACTGTCTTGTCTCTGAAAGAAAGCAAGCTGTAGAAACTATAGCCAGAGAAAATGAACAATAAATAAATAATAGTAATAATAAATAAAATGAATCAGGCTTACCAAATTTATTGTGAAAATGACTTTACAGTAAATCCAAATAAAAACAAAAAATAGAAAACTATTTAATTCTTCCTCATGAAGAAATCATTTTAAAACAATGGACAGAGTTCAGATGCCACCTAGTGCCAAAAACATAGTTTTAAGTTTAGAGACAAAAGTACAAAATAAATGGATATTTTTAAAAATATTATTTTAATTAAACAATGCAAATGCAAGAAATGTTTTTCATTTGAAGAATCCCCGGCCCCAAACTAGACAAGAAAAGAAGGTAACCAAAACTACATTTTCTGAAAGATAATATGGATTTCATACAAATGAAATAAAATCAATACTTTTATAAAGCTTTGACTTTCTTTTTAATTATTTCTACTACATCTGAATGTCCAACCCCCTGTCTCTTCTGGCCATTACAAATCACATAGTTTCTGTTGTTAAAATAAATAATCAGCAATAGTTGGAATAAAGAATAATTTATTACCATGTGGATTAGAAATGGTACATATTGTAGCAAATTTACAAAGCCATAACAATAATCTAATCAGGGTATTCATTTTAGTGAAAAAAATTGTTAACTTGCTTTTGACACATAGATATAACAAGAGCAGCCTTCTACAATGAACATTTTTATGGTTGCTAATTGTTTGACCCATGATACACAATGGAAATGCCAGCAGGAAAAAAAATCACAACAATAATTGGTTTTAACCTTTCCAACAAGACCATTAAATAGGCATTACAACATCCAGAGAGAGAAATTATTTTTAATATACCCACCATCCACACTGATAAAAGAGGAACTTTCCACTTGAAGGAACAGAGCTAAAAATCAATGTCTTAATTTAAGGCATACCTAATGAGAATTCTTGCAGATTAGAGTCACACACTGGGTTTTCTAAAAGCTTCTCTTGACAGCCTATTTAAATTATCCTGACCTTAAGCAAATTTTCACATTAGGATTTTTCATGAACGTAGTGCGTCAAGAACCCATCTGTGAATTGGTGAAACAAAAAATCATTAAGGTCAGTCAAATGCAACCAAACTATACAGAACATTTACACAAGTAGTGATCAGGTCTGCTACAGCAGTCATAACTTCAAATTCAGTTCATTTAATTGATGCAGCTTTTTTAAAAAAATAGGGTTAGATATGCAGCTGCTGAAAATTATAGTCAATCAAAGCTAGCATAAACTGTCTTTGGAGCTTTAAATTTTCACTTTTTTTCTTCTTTGAGGATCTCATCAACTGTATCAAATTATTTTATTTTAAGTCTTTCTCTTTTTTTCAACTCATTCATTTTTCGTGTGCGTATGTGTGTGTGTGTTGAATTTCAATTTGCAATTATTCAGTCCATCTCAGTAAACTTTTTACATTCTCCTTATACACTTTTTGTATTTAAACCATATTCATTCAAAATAATTCCTGTATATGTTTTTAATTTTTATTTGTTACTATAGAAACTATCCCATTCCACTGTACTGAAGTTTTATCTTTCTCCTTCTTCACCCAACTTTCATTTCAAAATAGCACACTGTAGAATTTCATCTTATTCTGATGAAAAGTAATGACAAATACATGGTCTGTTGTGAGGAATGAATTTTGTCTAAATAGAAAATGGGGAAAAATGTTGTTATAAAGAATCAGCTTGCAAGATCTGAGGTAGTCAAGGAGGAACTTAAATGTCATGTCATGCATTCACAACTTGTATTTGTCATGTGCATTGATCCTAAATAGTTACCCCACTGAAAGTAAAGCAGGAGTAAGCCAATGGTGACCTCTGCCATGAACCTTATTATGTCAGACTATCATCTTTGAATTTCCTTCCCTCTTCTACGATAGAGAGATCAGTAATAGGTCATATTTTTATATCTACCAAGCTTAGGTTTACAGAAAATGTATTGCAAAAGATTTCCTGGTACAAAACTCTTACATTGGAAGGCAATGCTACAGAGATCCTGTTATCATAAGATTAAAATCATGTGAGATATAACATCAAAGGACCTTAAGAACAGTTTTGAAAATGGTGCATAAGCATTTAGACTTATATATTGTTCCACAGTGCTTGACAGCACTCTCTGAGTCAGGGGTCGCCAACCTTTTAGACCTCAGGGACCACCAAACTCACAATTTTAAATCCCGAGGACCACTAATATCAATAAAAAAGATAATATATATTTGTGTTACAACATCCTGGTAAGCCCCAATCAAGGGAGAAAGCATATTGCTGTCCTTTTCTGTCTTTCGGCTCATCACCAGAGACCATCCAGATAGAAAGCTATTTGTTTCGTTGTCTTTTGTTTATATGTGTGTTAGGTTTTTGAGCTGATAAATAATTAAACAAGGGAGACTAGTATAGATCTATTTTGAACTACTTAGCTCTCGTCAGCTAGCCATACCCTTACTGGGATTTGAACCAGGGAAGTATTACATGTGAGGCAGATCAGCGATACAGAGAATATTCGAATCCCAGTAAGGGTGTGGCTAGCCGACGAAAGCTAAGTAGCTCGAAATAGATCTCTCTCTCTCTCTCTCTCATTTTTCTCTCTCTCTTCTATTTCTCTCTCTCTCTCTCTCTCTCAATCCCTGGAAGTGTGGGGGTGGGGGAGGTGGTGGGAATCTGACATGGTTGGTCGTCTTGACTTTGCTGCGAAAGATAAGCTGAAAGAGCAAAATAAGGCGGGAAAAGCTCCAGGTTGCTTGGAGCGCCTCCTCAGCTGTCTGGGGAGTGAAGAGGAGAGGGGGAAATTCCTAAGGAACTGGCCTCATGGGGTGAGCTTCATTGATTCCGCCAGCACTTGCAGCAGCGGTCGACTCATGCTGCAGAGTTGCGGAAGGGAGAAACTCTTGGAGGAAAGTTCATCAAAAGTTGCAGTCCTTCACATGCACCTCTCATTCCCCTCCCCAAATCCTGAAGATCACCAGGTTAGAGAAGGGCTGCCAGGGAAAAGGGCGACAAGAGGCTTTTCTCTCCTGGATTGCCACCTTTGGCACATTGGGATGTCAAATTTACAGGGATTTTGCTTTGTTCTCTCTGTCTCTCTCTCCCGCTGGCAGTACCACCCCTGTTGCTGACACGGGTGCGACTGGGCAGGCGTGGGCGGGGCCAACCAGGGGTGATTGTTCAGTTCAGTTCAGTGAACTGAACCGTCCCTACCACCTGGTGCAAGGTAGTCGAATTTCACCACTGCTTCGGAGGCTTCAAACAAAGGGAATGAAGGAGGGGGAGGCTTATAATCATGGTTTTGATTATAAGCCTCCCCATTTCCCTCATTTAAATGCTGCCCCAGGCCGACTGGGAACCAATTTGGAAGCCAGTGAGCCCCGCCCCCTTCATGCCTTGGAAAAGTCCTCTCCCAGCCTTCAAATTTGGTTCCAAAGACAGCAAGGAAGCCGTAGGTGGCTGCTGCCAGCCACATTTGAATGTCTCTCCTCTAACTTGGAGATTGGAGAACAAATGCCACTTGCATTTGCACAGCATTAGGGAAGGGGTGGGGTGGGGGAAAGGATCCTCTGAATTGGTGTTACCTTCTGTCTCTTGCCTCCGCACATCGAAGAGGTTGAGCAGCTGCCTGCAATGCCCTCAAGGGAAGCTGTTGCAAGGGGGACGCTCGACCCCTCCCAGAAGCTTCTCTTCCTCCTCAACAGAAGTGCTCACATGCAAAGCTGCACCTCTGGCCCCTCTGGCCCCTGACAAGCCGCCTCCTTCCCACTGAACGTGTAAGCACTTCTGGCGAGGAGGAAGAGGGAATCAATCCTCCCTCTTGCAACATCTTCACCTGAGGGCAGATGCTTCCTGCGGCTCAGGAAGTCCACGCTCTTCCCGCTGCTGCTCGGCGTCCTCGATGCACTGAGGCAAGAGGCAGCAGCCATGACACAGGAAACTGCAAGATTGCCCTGCCTCCCCGCCTCAGCATGCTGCAGCCCACCAAAAAAATTTCACAGCCCACCAGTGGGCCGCAGCATCTGCTACTCTGAGTGGTTTACAATGTCAGCATATCGGGCCCAACATCTGGGTCCTCATTTTACTGACCTATGAAGGATGGAAGACTGAGCCCCTGTAAGGATTGAACTCCAGATTGTGAGCAGAGTTAGCCTGCAATACTGCATTCTAACCACTGTGTGACCAGGACACTGAATGCATAGTAGAACATCAATAAAGAAACCTAAGCAGGAAATGAAAAACAGTTCAGATAAAGAATTATACCATACATATTTTTTTAAAAAATAGCTTGAAGTCAAAGAAAAATTATGTCAGAGTATGACTCAAAAATTCCAAAACCAAGAACCCCTCACAAAGCCAAAGGAGACAAAACTCAAGAAGCAAACATTATTTAATTTGCTGAATTTGCAAATGAACATTCAGTAATAAAATTGCAGAAATATCAAGCATTTATATCAGACTCAAAAATCTCTAATACAATTTCCCCAAACCAGTGGTATTCAGAGGTACTGGAACTACAATTTTCAGTTGTACAAAATTCTGCATCCCAAACATCTATAAAGATGCATGATTAGGGAAATAAGCCCTAGTAGCAATTGTTGAAGATTAGATTCATATCCTATCTGGAAACAGCTTAACTTAGGTTTTTTTTATATTTTATACACTTCCTGTGTCAGAGCTGTCTGAAGTTCAGCAGGAGCAAAGACCCCAAACTCAGTGACAATACCACCAGTTATCAGTTCATGAGGAGTGACATCAAAGGCTGGATTCCAAACACCAATGCCTAGGAAGAAAGAAAATATATGTGCTGTTCCATTAGCGTTATATAACAGATGTATTTATTTCATTAATGATAAATGTTATGGCTTAGTTTTTAAAAAAACAGGAAACAAGCATCTCTAAAAAGAGACGATGGAAAAAGGATGTCTAAGTGCTTTAAAACTAAAAAAAATTACACAAATGGTAGGCAACTTGATGTCCTTCAAGAAACTTTGGATTAAATTTCCATAATCAATTGTCATTCTTCAAAAAGTAGATAATAGCTTACTAGACTGTCATGCATCCAAGGAGATTCAAGTCAGAATACATTTTCTTGATCAATGACGACTAACTAAAAATATATACATCATCTAGATTCATGTAAACTGGGGCAGCTACTGTTAGATCAAATAGTACTGAAAATATTAGTATTCTATCATGTCTCCTTTCTTTACATACAATCTTTGTTTACATATAACCTTCCAATGTTTTGCTACCTGGTGCTGCAATTCGTACAGCATTGACATCTGTCAGTTCCTGGCTTGGCCGCTGCTCAATAATGATCTGCCCTCCATGTTTTAATTGCAGGTCACAGGAAGTGCTGGGTGCTGCCACATAGAAGGGAATCCCATGGTATCTTGCAGCAATTGCCAGTTGATAAGTACCAACTTTATTGGCAGTGTCTCCATTAGCAACAACCCTGTCTGCTCCCACAATGACAGCTGGATTACAAAAAGAAGGACAATGGCAATTAAAAGTCTAATTCTAAATGTCATTGCCAGACTTTCGGAATAAAAAATAAGGAGAAAGTAGAAGAGAACAAGGAGAGCTTATTGTGGGTTGCTTTGGGGTTTGTTTGTTTTTATAAAATTTCCCTAGTGCCAATTGTATTCCTGTTCCACATTTTCCAGAATCAGGTACATGTTCTCATATGTTTTTAAAATTTCCTCAGTGTGGAAGAGAGGGAACAATTCATTATTTTTCTTGTTCTTTGTGCCATCTCCTAGCTGGCTTGTTGATTAAATTCCTATTGGTTGGGTTCACACAATACATAAGATAAAACTTAACAAGTCAGATGATGGCTTGGCATGTCACGTGTACTAGGCTATTCAGTAAAAAAAATATAATTAGAGATCAGCATATAGAAAACAGAACTATGCCTTTCACAGAACCAAGCCATGTATTTTATATGCATAGTAGAAGCAGTCCTCCCAGAATTTCAAGCCCTTTCATTTGAAGTCCTTTTAAGTGAAGATTAGAGATTCAAACTGAGACAAACATTGCCTTCAACTCTGACTTCCATGTAGCCATATGTTCTTCCTTCCAACAAGATTTTCCTTTGGATGTCTGTACATGATTACTGCTGCCAATTCTACCAAGGAATTCTGAAGGCTGGAACTAAACTTTTAGTGGTCATTAAGTTTGTTTATTATACAACTAAATAGAATGCCCAAGACATCAGTATTGTTAAATGACCTGAACAGCATTTTCCTTAACAACCTGCCCTCTTGAATTCTTGGCCAAGCATTGACTCACATGTACACTCATATCCCAGCATGAAATCTAGAAAGGACAGGAGTAATGCAGAAAAAGAAGAAAACAAGACATCTACCTGTTATTTTTTTTTCTTTCATTGCCAAGGAGGCCATGCTATCAGCAATGAGTGTCGAAGGCACCTGCTCATATACTAATTCATAAGCAGTCAGCCGGGCCCCCTGATTGTATGGCCGTGTTTCAGTACAGTAAACATGCTCCAGACAACCCCTGGCATGTAACGAGCGAATGATACCTATGAAGCAATGTTACAAACAAATCAAAATAACAGACCATATAAAAGACTACAAGCTGTCAACATACCAAGCAATTTGTAGTCTTCTTTCAGATGTTGAGAGCTGAAATCTTAACAAACTTGAAGCACTGATGAAGGCCATTATAAGAGGTGACATCTCTTACAACCAGTACTTGCACTTACAACCACTACAGCATCCCCATGGTCGTGTGATCAAAATTCAGATGCTTGGCAACTGGCATGCATTTACAATGGTTGCAGCATCCTAGGGTAACATGATCACTATTTACAACCTTTCCAGCCAGCAAAGACAATGGGAAAATCTAGATTCCTGCACGAGCTGCATTGGTTGCCAGTGGCCTCTCAGGTGCGCTTTAAGATTTTAGTGTTAACTTTTAAAGCGCTCCATGGCATCGGATCAGGATATTTACAAGACCGCATTCTGCCATTTTCTCTCACCGTCCGGTACACTCCCACAGGGAGGGTCTCCTGCGGGGCTGGTGACCCCGAGGAATAGGGCCTTCTCTGTGGGAGCATCTGCCCTCTGGAATGGGTTGCTCCCGGAGTTACGTATAGCCACGGACCTGGGGACCTTCAGGCATGCCTTGAAAACCTGGCTCTTTGACCAGGCCGGCTTGGGCTGATTTTAGATTTGGGTGTTACTTTTTATATTAAATTTTAGGGTTTTAGGGACGGGTTTTAATTGATTACAGCCAGGGTCTTAGTTTAATTTAGTTTTAACTTTTCACATATTTATTGCTTTAATTGTATGGCTGTGCATCACTCCGAGTCCTTCAGGAAAGGAGCGGTATATAAATAAATATTTATTATTATTATTATTATTATTCATTTAGCAACATGACTTTTTTTACTAGTGATTTTCTTAACAACCATGACAAAAAAGGTCATAAAATTGGGCCAACTCACTTAAGCCTCTTGCTTGTTTGTTTGCTTGTATCAGAAACATCACAATTAAAATAAGGAATACTTTATGTCATTAAACTGATAAAATTGTATGTCACTTTAATTGCATAAAACATAAAAGGAGCGTGCCTAAAGAATGTGTGCTATTAACACATTTGGGAGTCCCCTGGACAACTGCTTATAGCAGGAAATTGCTCATCCTTTCAATCCAGAAGCGTCCAAGGCATGGCAATTTCCAACCATCTTGCTTAGCAATGAAAATTCTGATTCCAACTATGGTTTTAAGTCAAGGACTAACTGTATTTCCATAACCTCTTACCCTTTTGTCACAAAGGACAGAAATGGTAATGCTTCTTGAATGCAGAGAGATGCCACTTACCAAGTGCAGTGCCATAACCAGCCGTGGCCAATGAGCCAGTATTGCAGTGAGTCAGGACTCTCACTTTGTCCTGCCCTACGTGTTGCAAAAGATGGCAAGCTCCGTGTTCCCCAATGCTTTTGTTGTTTTCCAGGTCTTTGTCCAGCAATGCTTCTGCCCAGTTGATCACACTACAATAAGAGGTTATACAAACTTGCATGTTTCTTGCTAACAGTTTGGGGGCAGAAAGAAGATAGGGTCTTGAACCCTCACCTTTCTCGTAAACTCTCTGGAGTAGTCCCTTCACGTTTAGCCTCCTGCTGGACAAAATGTTCCAGTTCCTGAGCTGCCCGGGCCATGTTGACAGCAGTAGGTCTGGCACTTATTAAGTAGCTTAGTGAGTCTAACACAAAAGTCTCCAGGTTACCCAAATTCAGTTCTTCATTTCTTTTATTATACAATTCCACTGCCAAACTCAGACAACCTATAATGGCAATGGCTGGAGCGCCTCGCACCTAAGAAGAGATATTTATTTTCAGTTTAAAATAAACACACATAGAAAGCGAGGAACTTCATATTCAACACTAATAGAATCAGGTAGAAAAGACTGTATATTGGAGGAATGGCTGTTCTCATAAAATGGCTGTTCTCATAAAATGACTGTCATAAAATGTTCTCATAAAATGACATAAAATGGCTGTTCTCATAAAATGACTGTCCAAGGACAGCCTTGACTACTCATCAAATGAGCACCACAAAGTTGCATTTACTAGAAGGCCAATGGTAAACTTGGTCCTGGATATCTTTTCAATTCTCCAGCATTCTCTTTTTCCCTAGGCTTCCAGTTTACATGTTATTCCCCCCACCCACCTCCCACACACATAGATATTTCTTGTAAGGTTTTGCCTTTAATATCCACTGATTAAAAATTTTCCAATGAGACCAATGGAATCTATATGAGATCTAGAGACATGAATGTAAATTTAAGAAATGCTGCTGTGTCATTTTTTCAATATTTTTAACTAAAGGAATCTACAGCAAAATAAAAATAAGAATAATAGGAAGTTTAATAGGAAACAAGGTAGGTGTATGGTACACAGGGTTAAAACTGTTTATAAATACTGAAATGTTCCTAAAATAATGGAAAAGATTATTTGGAATTATCTGATCCGAATTTTAAAACGACAACTTCAAACATTTAGAAAAATGACTTGATGGAAATTAAGTCCTACTAAGAACACTTGAAAAGAGAAACAGGAAAGATAAGATCACAGTTTAACAGGTTGCTAACACAGAAGGTGAAACAGAGTGATTTTCTATTATACTTGAAGATCAAACATGAACCAATAGGTGGAAATATTAAAGTAGTCAAGTATTAGGATAAAATTATGATAGATTTTGTTCACACAGTTAATTGAATGGTTACTTAACCTGATTTTTGTAATTTGCATGACCCATAAATTAATCAGATTAATTAGGTTTGCAGAAAACAATAGGCTAAAGAGGATTTTACAATATACTGAACATCCATCTTTTTCTTATGAGGAATTTGCTTAATGCAGAGATGGTTGTCCTCTTCCACTGAGCACGCAGCTTCGGGAGGGACGCACATGGAGCGGTGAGGGAGGAAGGGGACACCCGCCTAGCCAGCCAGATGAGCCGAATCAACCCTGGTGATCAATGGATGTGACGGCGATCTGGCTGCGACATCGGTCACCCCACTGATCGCCAGGGTTGATTCGCTTAATGCAGATAATCTAATAGGGAAAGGATTTCCAGGTACTCATCCTGGAAGAAATCAGGAGGGCCAAGACTTTCTCTGTAGTAGAAAGAGAGCATTCCAACATTCCAAGAATAATAAAAGTGGGATAGACAGAAATAAATAAATAATTTGTTTTACAACAATAGATTTATTTATCTATCACTAGAAGTCAGAAAATTTTGATGGCATATAGTCATCTGTAGATATATTTTACTGATTAATATTTTATTAATATTAAATTTTGTGTTGTAAGATTCCTAGAATCAGAAGAGTAGCTGGCATGTAAAATTAGTTTTATAAATCTACTAAATCTAGCCAAATGCAGCCCCAATATTTCAATGATTTGGCAGCGGAACAGTATGACTTGAGATGAAACAGATTCTTTCTGGAAATATTTAATGAGATAAACTAAACAGAAACATGATTCCCAACATCATGCCTATTAATTTAAGTCTACAAAGCCATACTTTATATAAGTATATATTAAATAAGAATCTATAACCCTTTTTAAGTCCTCACCTATTCTGTTTCTGGGATAGCTAGTGACCTACCTACTATGACTTAATTACATACTACACTAAAATAGAGAAATAAGAAGTCCTAAGTTAACAGTAATTGAGACTGGAATTTCCAATGCTAAGTGATGTAGTTGCAAAAGTGACAGCATTGCTTAACAATGGCAATCCCCACTACTGTCATTAAGCAAGTATCATTGGTCATTAAGCAAGATCCAGGGAGTCTCAAGGAGGTCGGCAAGCAGGTAAGATGTGGCACACAGCGGAGCTGGGATTGGCTGCTGCCAGGCAGAGGAGGGGGTAAGTGGTAACCAAAACCATCCTTTTTTACCAGGTTTCCCATTGACTTTCATTGTGGGTGGCTAGCAGAGAAAGTCACAAATGGTGATCACTTGACCATAGGACGCTGCAACTATCTAAGTGCAGGCCGGTTGCCTAATGTCCAAATTATGATCAAATGATCATACTTAGAGTGCCTAAACTTCAAGAACTGGTCATAAGGTGTTTTTCAACACCTTGGTAAACAATTTGAACAATTGCTAAATAAATGCTTGTATGGCAAGAATTGCCTGTAAATTGAATTTAACATACACGTACAGTTAGTCACTTAAATTAACTAGTTTTCCACTGCCTCCTGGTGGCCAATGTAATTGAAACCATTACATAGGATACACATGTGGTAAAAAATAGAAAAATCCCCCTTTTCCCCAAAGGTGGTACTGAAGTCATATAAATCTTTGTAAGTAAGGATATAACATAACATCTGTATCTCTTTCTGGTCTGAGAGTTAAAGAAATGGAAAGTAGACTATACTGATACCATTCTAATAATAAACTTGCACATATTTATAGGATAAGAGATATATAGCTTAGTAATGGTACCTGTGAAAAAAGATACTGGGATAGTATTCAAACAATTCAATACAATCAGCAACATTGTTTGTTGCAAAAAAATGCAAAGACAATTTTAAGGCTGTGTCAGGAAAAATATAATTTTTTTTAATTCCCAAAAATTTGAATTACTTTTATATTGCTCAAGTCCCATCACAACAGAGGTGGTATTCAGCAGGTTCTGACCAGTTCTGGAGAACCGGTAGCGGAAATTCTGAGTAGTTTGGTGAATCAGCAAATACCACTTCTGACTGGGCCCGCCCCCATCTATTCTCTGCCTCCTGAGTCTCAGCTGATCAGCTGGGTCTTCTTTTGTTGCCCTGCACAGGATAACGGAGCTGGAAAGCAGGCTAGTGGGGTGGGGAGGGAATGGGATTTTGCGGTAACCTTCCCCCAGGAGTGGGGAGGGAATGGAGATTTTACAGTATCCTTCCCCTGCCTCACCACCAAGTCACACCCAGAGAACCGGTAGTAAAAATTTTTGAATCCCACTACTGCATCACAAGAATTATATCCACCCAACATAACAAAAAAAAAAAAGTAAAAATACTGTATCAACTGTGGTAAGACAAGAATTACCTGTATACAATATCTTATACAATGGCTGAACTTGGATAAAACATGAACCACAAGAATCAAAGTCTTATTTAATCCTAGTGTTTTGAACAATTACTAGATAGCAATAGCATTTAGATTTGTATACTGTTTCCTAGTGCTTTACACCACTCTCTAAGTGGTTTACACAGTTAACATATTGCTCCCAACAATCTGGGTCCTCACAGATGGGATCATAACGTTAGTTTTGCTACCACTAGGTACTGGCTGTTGGGGTTTTTGGGGCACATTTGGTGCCCCAGATGTGGGCTGAATATGGAGTAAAATAATAGTAAGCATACACGTGCAAATGATTTACAGTCATTGCATGTCATATTAAAACCCAAACATGAATTGTTCACTTTGACTTAGCATGCTTTGTGAAGATTGCCCTTGTGGCTGAAAATACGAATTTTGGCTCACCATAGGAGCCAACTGGGATTGATTCAATACAGTGAAAGACTACTTTGTCTTTCTAATATAAACACAATTGCGACTCTTTATCTGTTGTCTGAAATCCTTATATTCCTTCGCTTTTACTCTTAGCTTTGCAGCACTTTTAACTCTGCAGTTTCATCTATAAATCAATCCTCAAAATCGGAGATTCTACAGAGACTTTATAACACCAACGCCCCTCGGTACTACGTGGCGGTGAGTCCAATTATCGTGCTTTTTAGAGATACACGTGTAACGTTCTTTAGCTGAACTCGGCAATTGCTATCTGGTCCCACCCCCCTGGCAGCACCTTCATAGAGCGAATGGCCTCCCAGCCCTGGCGAACGCTGCTTATTTCCTCATAGAGAGTCTGATGAGGCAGCAGAAGCTGGTTGAGAATCTGCAGGGATCCCCTGCGGTAGCGAAGCGCTTCCAAACTCATGCCGATTGCAATTCGGAGCTTGCAGCGGTCTGAAGATCCCTGGTCAACTACGACGCGATTGAATGGGCCCTTTGCCGACGTCTCTGCTGGGTCCTAAGAAACGTTAGCGCAAAATACCTTTTGTCTCGGGCTGATTTTATAGCATATCGGGCTACAAAACTCCGGATGATCAAAGGCGGCAGCAAAGCGTTTCTTAATATTTGTATCTGGATTTTGCCAGTGCAGACCTGGCATTCTAACTAAATCAGGATTAATTGTAGAATTTAGACACTTTCAAGAACTTTATGCCTAAAATAAATTTTTGGATTTTTTTCTCCAAGTTGCCTTTATTACCAAACGTTAATGCAGCTTAATAATAATAATAATAATAATACAACCCAGATATTACGATTGTGGAAAAGAAAAAAGTGCATATTGTTGACATTGCCATACCTGGTGACAGCAGAATCGACAAGAAACAACTTGAAAAAGTCACCAGATATCAGGACTTGAGAATTGAACTGCAGAGACACTGGCATAAACCAGTACAGGTGATTCCAGTGGTACTCAGCACACTGGGTGCTGTGCCTAAAGACCTAGGTAAGCACTTAAAAACAATTGTTGACAAGATCACCATTGGTCAGCTGCAGAAAGCCACCTTACTGGGATCTGCTCGCATAATCCGCCAATACATCACACAGTCCTAAACACTTGGGAAGTGTTCGACTAGTGATTTGTGATACGAAAACCAGCATAGTTATCTCATTTGCTGTGTATACTATAATAATAATAATAATAATAATAATAAACAACTCGAGCTGTTTAGCTACCAACTAGCCCCAAAGGCTGTGAATCTTACCAAAGATTAACCAATAATAATAACATTTTATAGTCATTGTATGTATATATGCAGTATATACATTTTATTTATTTATTTATTTAACTTTTATACCGCCCCCTAGGGACTCGGGGTGGTGAAAAGCCATGATAAAACAATACAGTCCATAAAAATTTAAAATAGAATTAAAAATTATTAAATTAGTGGCTGAATTTGAAAATAAAACCAATAAAAACCCAATAAAAGTTTAAAATTTAAAAAAATTTAAAACCCTTCTAATGGCACTAGGCCAGACTGGCCTGCTGAAAAAGGTGGGTCTTCAGCACGTGCCGGAAGGCCAGTGATGGCTCGTATCTCCATAGGTAGCTCATTCCAGACGGAGGGTGCCCCTGCAGAGAAGGCCTGCACATACAACAAAATTGACATTTTGGCAGTAATTTGGACAAAAACAAATTAACCAGTGGAACGGTTTGCCTTCAGAAGTTGTGGGTGCTCCATCACTGGAGGTTTTTAAGAAGAGATTGGACAGCCATTTGTCTGGAATGGTATAGGATCTCCTGCTTGAACAGGGGGAGTTGGACTAGAAGACCTCCAAGGTCACTTCCAATTCTGTTATTCTGTATATACTATTGTCTTCAAGAAATTCATTTGAATATCTTTATAAGGGTTACTATGCAAAACTGTTAAAAATAAAATGATTTATTTTGGAATTACTGTCATAGACAGTAGCTATTATGTGATTATTTGTAATAATTTTTTACATGGCTTGAATATACATTTGTATGAAGAATACCCTATTCTGATTGGGTTCATATGATGAACATAACATTAATTGTCCAGTTTTAACAAGGACAAACCATCATTTGTCCTTTGGCACATTAAAATGTCTATATTAATCTACTAAATTGCTTGAATTGTGTTTCACCATTTTTCTGGTTAAAAGCCCAAATCCTGATTGGTGGATATAATTAAAATGAATGTTGAAATATATAATTATGAATATATAAATATATAGTCATAACTAATTATGCAATTCTTTATTTCATTGAGAAGATGCATTTTAAAAGATCTGTTGGATTCAATAGGCTTATTTGTAAACAAGCATGTAGAGATTATGGCCTTGTTATTCTTTCATGTTAGAACAGTTAAACTTCTGAATATATATATATATATATATATATATATATATATATATATATAATATATATATATATACTTGTATTACAATATATATATATATATATATATATATATATATTTAATATATCTTATAATTTCTGAACTTTACTGGTCTTGGCTGCTTAGTTCATGAGTTCAGCAGCTGGCCAATGGAATAATTAGCAGATGTGTAATGGAATAGATAGATCACACCAAAATCATAAACTGAAATTCAGGCCAGATTTTTAAAATTACCATCTGCTCAATGAGAGTTAATGAAGTAGATTAATATATTTTCAACAAAAGCCTCTTGAAGGGTATTTGACACTCAACCCAACATCTATCTCTTTGAAAATCATGACATAAAGATTGTTATCCAAATTGCTCTATAAAATAAGGAGGACATCTATTTCAGATAATTAAAATCTGTGCAAATAAAGTTGGCATACAATGACAGTGTTGTGTTGGAAGATGATTTATGACCATCCAAAAGAAAAAATGAATGTACTAAGTTCCCACTGGTTCATAGCTCTCATTTGTTTTTTCTTCAAGCAAAGCCTGTCATTACAAATTCCACTATTTCACCTTAAACTGATACAAAATAATCTTCTGCCTTTTGCTCATTACTGCTGCTACAAATAACTTCCTATTTCATTACCCTTTCCAATTGCACTGCACACCAGCAAACCAGATAATGAAATGGAAAACATGCAATAATGTTTTAACTTGGTTACTTTGAATCAGTTATTATCAAGTGACAACTACTTTTTTAGACACTGATATGATAAATATAGTGAGTTCATCTCACTATATTTATACTTTCAAAGTCCAAAACCAAATATTTCATGGTATTATTTGTTACAATTATAGTCAGTGTTTCCTCCAAGGGATAAAAGCAACTTATGGGAGATTTCCCTTCATTTTATTTCTCCATTTTATTTATTTCACTGAGTTTGTGAAGTAAGTTGGATTGAGAGAATAATTAGCCTAAAGCCACTCAATGATGTTCCATTTCTTGGATCTTCGCAGTGGTAGTCAACAGCTTAATTACTAGTCTTCAATCATTATAGAATTGAATATCCTGAACACATGATTTTTCTATTTTCCTATGAATCTACCCTATGTACTTATTGTACAGTTGTAGACCAGACAGTAAAAAATAACAATGATCACATAAAGCAGTTAACAGATAACAAAGAACAGAGGAAAAAAATCAAATGTTGTATTTAAAAAAATTAAGACTAGATAGTGTAGGTGTCAAAAGGCATTCTTTTTTTTAATGTTTTGTTAGATTTTTATTTTTAATAAATCAATATCAATACATGAATAGTGTTGCCCCTGGGTATAATTCATTTTGTTAGACCCAACATTCCTTAATTGTAACAGTAGACAATATTGTGACTTTCTTAGAGATTACAATAAGAAAGCTTCAGAACTTAAAAAGCATGATTTCTGATTAAGTTCCCTCCATATAACTACTGATGTATAAGGAAGTTAGTTCTAAGCCAGGGGTCTTCAAACTTGACAGCTTTAAGACTTGTGGACTTGAACTCCCAGAATTCCTTACCTAACATGACTGGAGGAATTCTGGGAGTTGAAGTCCACAAGTCTTAAACTTGCCAAGTTTGAAGATCCTTGATCTAAGCATTAGGTATGGCACAGATGACAGCTAAGGAAAATATGTAGTCTGAACATATGCAAATATGCCCTTGAAAACAAGTATTGTTGAATCTCCACCATCACCTTCAAAGTATCAAATATTTCTGAGATGAGCTCTATTCTGTGTGGGACAGAGGATGTTGTAAGTGCAGACCAAAGCAAAATAGTGATGACTTAAAGGTGTGGATCTATTGTTTTGTACATCTGAATCAAATACACTCTTTTTTTCACAATAGCAGAAGGTGAGTTAAAAGTTGGCAGTAAGAATCAAGATACTTGCTTATTTGAGATCTATTTATTAGTTAGAATCAACTAGGGCCATGGGTGTCAAACTTGAGCGCGTCACATGATGTATTGTGACGTATCGGATCATGTGATGTATCACGACTTATCATGAGGTTTTTTGCCTTTGCCGAGCTGTGGTTGGCATGGCCTGTGCATGATGCATCTGGCCTGCAGGCTGCCAGTTTGGCACCCTGACTAGACTAAGGACTCATTCTCTATTTTCCTGGGGATAAAACACTAATGCAAAAAATTGATAGTGTTCATGCATCAGAATTAGAGGAATAATATCACTAAAGCAGTGACAATGGGAACCTGAACAAAAGACAATCCTATAGGATGACATACACAATCTTCAAGTAATTCTAGGCTTGATGGCCATTTCATTTCCATTTTTAAACTTAGGTTATCACATTTGTATTTATTTTACATAACCAATCATTTCATTTCATTTTCCTATATTTAATTATTCCAATTAAGGCCCGTTTGAGAAAGAAAAGTAAGTATCCATATAGAAAAATGCAACTCTTTCATTTTGCATTGAACATATTTTTTAAAATCCAATAATTATTAACCATCAGGAAAAACATGCACAAAGTCTGCAGATTTTTCCAGCCTGGCTTTAAAAGCCAATTCAGTAAATCAGGATTTATTTTATATAGACACAATATGAGCTTTAAATTTGTATGGTATTATATATTTAATAGTTTCTTGTAAATGCTCAGAAGGGCTCCTTTTAATAGAGAGTGTCAAAAGAGACTATTCATGTGGAGTAAGTTCCTCTTTACTTTTTCTTATCTCTATCTTTCTTTAATCTCCAAATCCCTGCTCAGAAGGCGCGCCGGAAGAATATTTGCCCGACGTTCTCGTTTAGTTTTTGATTATCGCGAGAGCAATTGAAGCCGGAAACTCCACGTCGGTGAATTGAGCTGCGAGTGGACCTCGGCGAGTTGGGTGGCCTGAGCAGCCGACGCTGGAGCCAGCGCTATGGTAAGCTGGGGCCAGTTGAGAGTCTCAAAAACAGGAGTTTTAGGGGAGGCTTCCATATGAATAGTAGGCCCCGGAGGGCAGAGGAACGTAGCTGGATCGAACAAGGTTCGGGTCAGGAATACGTGTGGAAGAGACTCTGTTTGCTTCCACCTCCATTCATGCAAGAGTCTCAGCATTGCCCTACCAAGCAGCTGTTTGTGTAGGTTAATCGATAGAAATTCGGCGTGTTCCTGAGTCGTGCAATAAGCAGAAATCCAACCGTGACTCTTATTCCGAATATATTGCGAGAGCAAACCCGTCTTTGATGATTTCTTTGCAAAATCTGTTTTCCGTCGGAAAATGGCAACGCTGTTTAAATGGATAGGGCGAGGAGAACTCTTGGTTGATTTGGAGCTTGATTTCATTTATTTCTGCCAATTTGCCTTTGCAATAGATCCTGTTGAATCAAAAGAGCCTGCTTTGGTTCATACGATTTGAATTTTTTCGGTTCTCTTTGTTGTGGGCTAAAGAACTTCGTTAGAATTGTCATCTATGATCTGAGGGGGTTTATTTGCTAGGCATTACCTCCTGGTTCAATTTTTTGTCAGTTATTTTGCCGGGACTTAGCTCATTATCTGCTCCAAATGTTGCTGGGAAAAGGAGAGGCTTTGAAGTACGTGCTCTGTTATAATATGATATATGAACAGTCAACAATGCTGCAATTGTTGCTTTCATTCATGCCCTTTTCAGACTGTATAACTGAGCTTAACCCAACAATCACTATTGGCAGCAAGGAGACTTTTCTGTTTCGTGGGTTTCCATCTAATGGCTATCCAGATTTTCTCAGTGGATAATGATTGCCTTAATGTAGAATATTAAATTAGAACTAAAAAATAACTGCCGGTGCCCCATAGCTAACCCATGGATTAGGACCTAACAGTGGGTTATTGGTAAAGTTGCATGATTCTTGTAATAATACTCCTTTATTTGTTCCAAACTAAATCTGCATGTTCCAGAGTTTTAGAGGTAGAAATGCATATGCTTAAATACATTTTTGAACAGAGGGCAGTTGTTTTATCACAGAGTGGAATGAGACTGCAAGGTTTTTTTAACTGAAATACTGTCATGACTTGATCCAGTACTATCAGTTCTGATTAGTCCAACCTTTTCAGAGTGTTCCTTTTTTATTATTGTATTTCATTTTCAGACATGAGTGAAGGATTAGAAACCTGGAACATAAAAATATAAAATCTTCATGATTTGCCAGTGACCTTTGCTCTTAATAGTTATGATTATATTAAAGAGGCATCTCATTTAAAAAAAAATATATTGAAGCTTTTGCTTTCAGTGTTTTACAATTCTCACAAGCTAGAAGTCTCTTGTTCCATTTGTACAACTGCATTCCTGCCCATTTCTAAGAGCTGTCCAAACTATTTGTTAATATCACTACTGTGATTATTTTGTATTGCCGTAAATCTTATTTTGATTAATTTACATAATAGACATTTTCTCTTTTTACACAATAATGAATGTTTTTGTGAAGTCAATGACAATATTTGTTTTCTTGCTTTGTTTTATGGTCTGGGATTTACAAATTCATGAAAAACTTCAAACATCACCTACATGAGAAACTAAACTGACACATTGCAGAAAGAATGATAGTATATTCTTACATAAATATAACCAAGCTTTTATTTTCATTTTTAATAGTATACATAGATCTGTTTGTGTTTGAAATAGCCTAATAAATTTTTGTCTGTTTAGCCTCTCCGACTTGATATAAAGCGGAAACTAACAGCTCGATCTGATCGAGTGAAGAGTGTGGACTTGCATCCCACAGAACCATGGATGTTGGCTAGCCTTTACAATGGCAGTGTTTGTGTTTGGAACCATGAAACACAAGTAAGCCTGATATTAAATATAGTTGGTAACCCTTGTGAAAAGATAATTGTTTTATAGAGATAGATTTATGCAAAAATAATACTCCTTATGTATGTTTTTTTAAAAAATTCATTTGATGCAATACATTTTTTACTTCAGTTTCATGTCCTCCCATTAAAGGTTACATTTATAGTATTAGTATTTTTCCTTGTCTCTCTTTGAATTATTATTCCCCCCCCCTCTCAATACCAGGTTCATGCAGCATTAGAACAAAATTATTGTAAAACTATAGCTCTAGCCTTAGAAGGCAATAATTTACATGACAAATAATAACCCTTTGAAAAATCTATTTGCGTGAAAATAATCAAAACTATTTTATTTTCAGACACTAGTGAAAACTTTTGAAGTATGTGACTTACCTGTCAGAGCAGCTAAATTTGTGGCAAGAAAGAACTGGGTTGTTACAGGAGCTGTAAGTTGTTTCTTTGTGTCATATGTATTTCTGAAAGTCTACTGAGATATACTATAGTTTACTTAAGTTAGAGATCCTGACGTTTAAATTTAACTGTGATAATTTGTATGTACAATTATACTTTATATCCACAGTTTAACAATTAAAATTTATTCTCCATCTTAATATGGAATTTTGGAAATTTAGGATTCTTAGTTTGCCTGCACTTCTGGATTTTCCCCAAATTAACTGTTGACCAGGGTTTTTTTTTAACATCAGGATGAGAACAGCTTTGACAATCTATATGCTAGTGAAGCCGTCAGTTTAATAAAGATAAAATGAAGTCGTTTTACATGTATTTGTTTATAAAATATAGTGTAATATTTTTATTATTTCTAGTGTGTTAATATCCCGAAAAAGGGAAAAAATGGAAAAGGCAAAAAAAATCGTACTGTATTATTGTGTAACAAGTAATTTGGTTAGGTTTTTAAGCATGTCATTATAAAACTTGGTCACATAATAGTATTAATTGAGCTTTCCATGACATTAAGATCGATTGGAGATCAATTCATAAACAGAAAACAATATAAAAAACTATCATACAATCAAACATCAGACATTTGCATAGAAAAGTACATATTCTTAATCTCTAAAATCATCACAATATTCCTCATATTTTTATTCATGAAACAGTCAGAGGGTAGCATATATTGTTGTCTTACACTCTGTTTGATTTGAATGCTTCATTAAACAGTTCATTATTGAGTTATTCATCAAATTTATATGGCCGTCTATCTCATGAATAAGTGACTCTGGGTGGCGTACAACAATCTAGTAATCAATTATCGTGCATGCTTTACTTTTGTTATATTTCCCTGATCATATTAGCAATCAATATGCTGACTTTTGGTGCCTGGTCTGGAATTTATGTTTTATTATTAGGACTCATTTTTGTTCTGTTTATTGATCTGTTTATTAGAGTATTTAGGTTAGTCTGTCTCTCTGATTTGATATTTTCATGGGGGTGCAATGGGTCAACAGATAAAGACGCTGAGCTTGTCAGCTGGAAAACTAACAACCTAGTTCAAGACCTGAGTGTCATCCGATGGGGTGAGCTTCTGTTACTTGCCCCATTCCTGCCTACCTACCTTCAGAAGCATGCAAATGCAAGTAGATAAATAGGTACCACTTTGGTAGGAAGTTATCACATTTCATGTATTTTTGCTGGCCACAACACTACAGAAAGTGTCTTCAGACAATGCTGGCTCTTTCTGCTCAGAAATAGATGCTCACCGCCCCTAGAGTCTGATACGACTGGACAAGGAAAATTTTTATCTTTACCTTTATATTTTTTAAAATGATCCTGGACTGTTCATTTTGTTATCTGCCCATTGGAGTTGGGCAGCTAAAAATCCAAATAAAGTTATTTTGTCAGTATTTTAGTAAGTATGCTTTTTTATATATTACATTTCAGATTTTACTACACACAACACTCAGGTTTCCTAATATTTTTTCTCCAACTGTCTTCCACATCATCTCCTCTTAATGTACACGTTTCATTCACCTTTATCAATTTCATCATTTTTTACATAATTCATTTACTTTTGCTAACTGCAGTAACTGTATTCCGTTTCTTTCACTCCTCTCATTTCCTTCAATTTCCATTTTATCCCAAATTTCACTTTTGATACAACTTCTTTTTTATACATTGAGAACATTTCATCCTCCTTGTATTCTGCACTCATTTTCTCAGTCATTCATCATAACAGTTCAATCAGTGATGCTTTTACTTATTCCTTTGATTTTTTTCCCCACAGGATGATATGCAAATTAAAGTTTTCAACTATAATACTTTGGAAAGGGTACATATGTTTGAAGCACATTCAGATTATATTCGCTGCATTGCTGTGCATCCTACACAGCCTTTCATTCTAACTAGCAGTGGTAAGTATATTAATATTTTCTTGGCAATTTTCTTTTTATTCACTGAATTCAAAACCTCTTTCTGAAAGTTGAAGCACTTTTTTGTAATTGAATAATTCAATACTATTTCCATCAGTTTTAATGGAAAACTACAGAATGCCAGTATTTATAGTTGTATGCTTGATGTGTTGTCTAGCTTTTATCTTTTTTGTCAGGTAGATTTTATAAATTTGTTTCTAAATTTCAAGACTTTTTGACTATTGCAAGGTGGTTAAACATGTATATATACCGCTTAGTTCCTAAGTTAAATTTTCCATTTTGTAAAAATGTGCAATTTTTGTGAAGTGAGTAATAGTTGTGATAGAAAAAATTGCAATGATATATGTTCTTTGTCTTCCGTAGATGACATGCTTATTAAACTATGGGACTGGGATAAAAAATGGGCTTGTTCTCAAGTGTTTGAAGGACATACTCATTATGTAATGCAGATTGTCATAAATCCTAAGGACAATAACCAGTTTGCTAGTACCTCTCTGGATAGAACAATCAAGGTATGATATATGCATAATGAATTTCATTTTGGAAATAGTAGCTACTAATACTTGGAAAGTCAAAATTATTGATTTAAAATGAAATAATTTCATCACTTTGTAAATGTGTAGCTACTTCTGTGGTAGCACTGACAACTTCCAGGTACCTAGTTAAAATAATATATATTGCTTATGATATTTGGTAGTGAATTTACAGAAGTTGATTATCAATAATACAAGTCTACTTGGTTGCTTTTAGGTATGTGGGGTTATTAAAACATTTCATTGGAATGTAGTTTTTGCTTTAATTAGTTTTAGCTATTTTAGCTTTAATTAGCTATTGTTTGAGGGTTCAAGGTATGGACTATGGAGATTCAATATCATAGCTAAGATCAGCTTCTCATGATGCAGAAAATGTTTGACAGACTTAAGAAAAAAGTTTTTATGTGTATGCCTTTTGATTAAGCTTGAAATTGTTTCAGCAAATTCATAATGTATTCAATTTTATTGTTTATTTGGAAAACTGAACAAAGTTCTAATATATTAAGATTTTAAATTCTTCTTAGAATAATCTATTTTTCCTTTCTGATTTAATTTTACTTAAGAATTTGAGCAGAATATTTTAAATTTAATGTAGCTGAAGGTTTCAGAATCATTCTATTAACTTGTGGCACATCTACTATACGTACTGTTTTTTTAAGAATATAATTTCATTTTTTTGCAAGGTGTGGCAGCTTGGCTCTTCTTCACCCAACTTTACTTTAGAAGGACATGAGAAAGGTGTAAATAGTATTGATTATTACAGTGGGGGTGATAAACCTTACCTAATTTCAGGAGCAGATGATCGTCTGGTTAAGATCTGGGATTATCAGGTATGAGATACTGATTTCTAAACCATTTGGGGGTAATAGAAAATAGCTGTACATGTTGAGTTTTAACTGAAAACTGGATTTATGGTTATGTTTTGTTATTCATGTAAAGATTATTGTTGGAGAATGCTAAACCTGTTTCTAAAAACTCACTATCATTTAAGAGTCATTGAGAATTGGACAGCATATAAATTTAGTAAATTATTGTTATTGCTATTATTTTACCAGTGAAATTGAATCTTGATGATGGTCATAATTATGATGAAATGCAATCGAATTTTTTATCAATTATTTTTATTATTTTCTCTTAGAATAAAACATGTGTGCAAATTCTGGAGGGACATGCACAGAATGTTTCTTGTGTCAGTTTTCACCCTGAACTTCCTATTATCATCACTGGCTCTGAAGATGGTAATCTAGATATACTTCTATTAAACTAATTCAACATTTTGTTTAGAGCATTATATTATTTACTCCACTCCATATATTATAACAATAAAAAATCACAGCCATATTGTATACATATTTTGCTTTAAGATTATGAATTATTCAAATCCAGATTTTGTAGGAATATTCCTGATTTGATTGGTAAAGAAGACCTAATAATAAATCATGGTATAGGTTTATTTATGGTGTCTTTTTTTAAAAAATACAGGAACTGTTCGCATCTGGCATTCGAGCACTTATCGTCTGGAAAGTACTTTGAATTATGGCATGGAACGTGTGTGGTGTGTTGCAAGCCTAAGAGGATCAAACAATGTAGCCCTTGGATACGATGAGGGTAGCATCATTGTCAAAGTATGTTTGTCTTAGAAAACCTATAATTGATATTCATCAGATGAATCATAGGCTATTTTTCATAAGTGAGAAACAGACACTGGTTGAGCATTTGGCATTTTTTCTTACTTTTTGTAAATGTCATAGATGTAAGCAAAGTGGTTGGAGGATGTTTTATTCTGTTTTCATTTTCTCCTTACTAGCTTGGTCGGGAAGAGCCAGCCATGTCCATGGATGCAAATGGAAAGATTATTTGGGCCAAGCATTCAGAAATTCAGCAAGCTAATCTCAAAGCAATGGGAGATACAGAAATAAAAGATGGGGAGAGGCTACCGCTTGCAGTGAAAGATATGGGCAGCTGTGAAATATATCCTCAAACTATTCAGCATAATCCGAATGGACGGTAAGGTTCATTTATCAGAAGGTTTCGGGGGAAACTTAAATTATATGTAGAGCCAAAGGCATTTTAGGAACATACTGTATGGAACTCTATTACTCTAAATTACACCATCACTGCCAAGCCAGTTTTGTTGATACTGATAAGAAATAATTTTAACAGTGTTATTTGAGTGTAACCCAGGACTTTGTGCATACAATATTTGGAGCCCGCCGCTGTTGTTTTATATATATTTTTCTAATGCTATTTTGAGTCTTACAGACAAAACATTTTTATATACCTGATTTACTAATGTTTTTATTATGTTTATTTTTTTCAGATTTGTAGTAGTATGTGGGGATGGTGAATATATCATTTATACTGCTATGGCACTGAGAAACAAAAGCTTTGGCTCTGCTCAGGAGTTTGCATGGGCACATGATTCTTCTGAGTAAGTAAAGTAATCATAGTAAGAGTTTTGCATACTAGCTTATGTGACATGAAGTAGATCAGTTAAAATGTAAAAACCTATTGTTGCCTCTTATTGTTGCTTCTTATTATGTGCGTTGGCATGTTGAAGTTATATTGAATTCTTTTATGTGCAGGTATGCAATCAGAGAAAGCAACAGTAGTGTCAAGATATTTAAAAACTTCAAAGAGAAGAAATCCTTTAAACCTGATTTTGGAGCAGAAGGCAAGTTATGCACTTAATGCTTAATATTCTTAGTCAGATGGAGCATTTTCTACTAAAATATTAATTTCTGTTTCTTTTTGATGCAGGTATATATGGTGGCTTCTTATTGGGTGTCCGATCTGTCAATGGCTTGGCATTTTATGACTGGGAAAATACAGAACTGATACGCAGAATTGAAATACAACCCAAACATGTGAGTTGTTTTTTCCATCTGAATCTCATTCATTATCTAAGAATCTCCTAATTTTTAGAACATTGGTGAAAACCTGAAGCCATGGAGGCTAGATTGTTATGAGTATCCCTCCAGATGAATTTGTTTTATTCTAATGAATGTGAATCTTGGTGTTTATATGCAATTATAATGCACGGCATGATTTTAAATTTTATTATTTACCAATCAGTTTTTAATCCCAAATTATATATTTTGGGAGCTGTGTAGCATTCAGTTGATTGTTTGAAATGAGTATAAGTAAATAAATCTTAAATTTTTATAAAACTAAGCTGGTATAAATTTTAACTCTTTGAAGAAATTGTTTGAATTCAATAAATACAATATTATTTATTAATAATACAGTATTTTTCTTCAAATGCAGAATATTCAGCTCAGTATATTTACTTTTTTCCACCCATGGCTTCTGTTGTTTTGATTTAGATTTTTTGGTCTGACTCTGGTGAACTTGTCTGCATTGCTACAGAAGAATCATTCTTCATTCTGAAATACCTTTCTGAAAAAGTTGCAACCGCACAAGATACACACGAGGGAGTCACTGAAGATGGCATTGAAGATGCCTTTGAGGTATCTGTACAGTGGGATCTGATCCCTGCTCATACATGTTAATAAATAAAAAATAAACTTGTAGCCAACCGTATTAGTATAAATGAGAGATGTCAAACTCATGGTCTGCGGGCCAGATGCGTCACGTGCTGGCTATGTCCACCAAAAAAGTCATGACACATCACATGATGACAACATGACACTGCAAGTTTGACACCCTGGTATAGATATATTTTCCTGATAAAATAAGTGAATGGGTAGATCAATATACTTGTGAATTTCTGCTTCATGATAAAATATCAAACTATGTATGGATATCGAATGTTCGTCTTTTTCTTATTAAGTCACTGTTTTAGCAAAATACTATTCAGTTTGACAAATTCATATTTTAAGAGGTCTTCATTTCAGAGTTTATAAAATAATGCATGCATTTGCCAATAAACTTCTGTTAATGACATCATTTTGCTGAATCTATTGGGATATTACAAAGTATAAAATCTTTATTCTTCCACTAGGTCCTTGGTGAAATTCAAGAAATTGTAAAAACAGGACTTTGGGTGGGAGACTGTTTTATTTATACAAGCTCTGTGAACAGACTAAACTACTATGTTGGAGGAGAAATTGTCACTATTGCACACTTGGACCGGTAAGCATTCTGTAGCTCATAAGATATAATTGTTATTGATATAAAATCATGCTACCATTCTTCTGGATGGATGGACAGGCATATGGTCTTGTGCCAGAAATGGACAGAAATATAGTCCTTAGGTTACTGTTCAGGTTGTAATAATGTTGAAAGGACTCCAGCACTCTAGTAAAAGTCTTGATGGTGGGAAGTGTTGGTAGTAATATGGTGGAGTCCTAATAGGCCTTCACTAAAGGTCTTGATTGTGGGAGGATTCTATAATCCTAACTCTTTATTGTTTGTTCAGTGTTATGCATAAGACTCAATATTTTGCACAATTTCTCAGCTTTTTTTCTCAGTATTTTTAAAATAAAAGAATTATGGAAATTAATGGTTACAGCACAGTTGCTTTTAATTGGTTACTTCGGAAAAACTTTTCCACTATTGTCAGTGCCTCAGTATATTTATTATGTTTTGATAATACCTCATTATTTTAGTCATAATTAGAACAGGCTTGTTAACGCAACTTGCCTATTTTCATTAGGTAAATAACTACTTTACTCCTATTTCTCAAACCCAACTTTACATCTGTGTTAAAACATACTTTTCTCTGTTTTTTATTTTATTAAAGAACAATGTATTTATTAGGGTATATCCCCAAAGACAACAGACTTTACCTTGGTGATAAAGAATTAAATATAGTGAGTTACTCCTTACTAGTCTCAGTGCTAGAATATCAGACTGCAGTCATGAGGAGAGACTTCAGTATGGCAGACAAAGTTCTCCCTACAATTCCAAAGGAACAGAGGACCAGAGTTGCACACTTCCTTGAGAAGCAGGTAAAAACGTTTGCCCCAGTCTTTCAATAACAACTAAACATCTAATATGTAGTGGAATTTTATGTTGTGAACAACCAGAGGTTATGTTTAAAATTAAATATCCCAATATTCTTTGCTTTGTGGGATGAGAGAGAAGCAATGAATGAAGTCAGAAAATATCAGATGTATTAATTAACAAGGAGAAAACCACATTCTGACCAACATTCTCAGGACAAGCAAGAATGAAATGTTTCCAAGCAAACAGCCAAATGCAGAAAATACCAAGGACTCCATGATGTATTAATAAGCAGTGTTATCAGAAAGGATAGGATTTTCAACCCTTATTTGTAATACTTGAGTGTAAAATAGGTGTAATCAGACTACTGTAGTACTTAGTTTTTGAAAAGTGAGTTATACTTCGGCAATTTACAGTTGGAGTTTATTAATGCCATCTTGATATTCTTGAGGTGCCAGGAATTAAGGGGGATGGGAAATAACAGGCACCCTGTGTTGCTTAGTCTTATGTTAGCACTACATAGCTGCATATTTAGCAAAATGGAAATTATCAATTAACATTAATTCTTAAATATTTTAAACTATAGCTATCAGGAAAATAGTGTTAGTAACAAGTTGCTGTTTTAAAAATGTATTTAGGGTTTCAAACAGCAAGCACTTGCTGTATCAACAGACCCGGAACACCGTTTTGAGCTTGCTCTTCAGCTTGGTGAGCTTAAGATTGCATATCAACTTGCATTGGAAGCAGAGGTATGTTGGAAAGCAATGAAGAATGGGTCTCAAGAGTAGCGGTCATTGTATTTGTTTCATATGTCTTTCTCAGAAGAGAAGAGACTTCCTCAAATTTCAATAATTTACTGTACATTTTGAATTATGTTTTTATTCTTACTACTGAACTGTTCAGAGTCAATCATAATTGTAACTGCATATAAGCCTAGTAACAGAATAAATGTTTATATGAATCAGCACCAGATCTGATTTGTGAAAAAGAAATAGAATTGGAGGGTCTGGGAATAGAATGAATTCCAGTTATTTTTGTCATAGTTGAACTAAATTTAAAAATCATTCCGGTCCAAATTATTGATAAATTATGGTCTAAATGAGTTACAGTATACTGAAGGAATAGTAAGACACATTTTTCTGAATTGTTTAAAAAGGACACATACTTACCTTGAAAAATTATGAATGATTCAGTTGATTCTCCTCAGATGGGAAATGGTCATGCTTTTAGATAGCTCAAAATCTTCGTAAATTCTTGCTTACCAAAAGTTTATGGTTTAGTGTTCATAATCCGATCATTGAATTGTCTAGGAATAACTTTCTATAAATTAGAAAGTTTCTATAAACACATCCAAATACCACTTTTTGGAAAAGGCATATTCATAGCTTTGATATGATAAACAGTTCATATTTTTTCTTAAATTTAATCTTTTTCTTTAAATAATATACAAAAGGGAAAGTGTAAAAAGGAAATAAAAAAATTAGCCCTAGCAGAACCAAATGATCTTCAAAACCATTTAGCATGTTTGATGCTCAAAAGAGAAAATATTTTGTTTCTGTAGTCTGAGCAGAAGTGGAAGCAGCTAGCTGAACTTGCCATCAATAAGTGCCAATTTGGCCTTGCCCAAGAATGTCTGCATCATGCACAAGACTATGGTGGCTTATTGCTTTTAGCCACAGCTTCAGGAAATACTAGTATGGTGAACAAGCTAGCTGAAGGAGCAGAAAAAGATGGCAAAAACAATGTAGCATTTATGAGCTACTTTCTGCAAGGAGAGTAAGTATCAAACGTTCTGTCATTCAGTAGCATTTCCTAAGTATCCTCAAAAAATAAACATTGGTATTTAGAAAATACATAAAAATATATTTTTCCCCCTCTGACTGTACAACTGCAACCACAGTCTTGGTTCTCTAGAGAAAGGATGAAAATGTTAAGACAATTTTTCTCAGTGGCTGACAATTGGGTGTTCTTCACCTTAAAAGAGCTTACTTTGGCACATGAGTAAAGGGACAATTCAAATCAATAAAAGACTGAACCAAGGTTACTAAAATGTATATCCCATGACTATTTAGAGTTTGGGAAAACCTGACATAAAGTATTAATGTAATCATAGTATTTGTCTTTCAACTTGGCCAGCATCTTAGTTGTTGTTTTTTTGTTTCTTTTGACTCATATTCTTCAATTTCACATTCTAAATTTCTATGGTTTCCAAATCTGGGTAGGTAGATTTCATACCTATAAGAATTACTTTTTCTTTAGACTTCTAACAGAGTCTGATCTTTGCAAGAAAATCATTCCACAACATCAGATGCCATAGTAAAGCAGAAACTTCTAGTCCAATGTTTCTTAAATGTTTTCTCTCAGGACCTTCTACCACTTTTAAAAATTAGAGAATCCTATGTTGTCTGGGTTATAGTTGATATTTATGTTAAAAATTAAATGGATGCAGTTCTGAGTCACTTAATGGTAATTATTATTCTGTTATTTTTTTCTACATAGGCTGGCAGATTGTTTTAGTGGATCCCTGAGAATCATGGGGAATTCCTAGAGTTTCTAGGCCCACATATTAAGAAACACTGTTGTCATCAATGTTCAGCTCTTCTCATTCCTTAGAAGTGTTAGACCTGGAGTTTCTCTCTCCTTGCTCTAATAGATCAGGCTTATACAGATTGTAGGTGACAGTGCTACTAGTATCAAGGTGCCAAAGCCTAAAGTACTTAATATATTAAACCTGCATTTTAAATTGTGCCAGGAACTGAATTGGAAACAAGTACAGGCAGATAATATTATTGTTACATAGATCCAATGTCAGGAACACATATTGAATATTGAACCAGTGGTAAATAGGTTTGTTTTGAAGATTTTTGCAGCGCTATAGAAATATTGTAGGCACAGTTTTCTTTTCACACTTTGTTGTATTACTAATATAAGTTCATTTTTAAAAAAAGAATTTGTTTCATTGTAGGCTTGACCATTGTCTTGAACTTTTAATTAAAACTGGACGATTACCAGAAGCAGCTTTCTTAGCGCGAACATATTTGCCAAGTCAAGTTTCAAGGTAACTGAACTGTGAAATCTATTGTACATAGTATACATATTTTCTTCAAAATTGAGCTTCTTACAATGGAAATCTATTTCAGGGTTGTAAAACTATGGAGAGAAAATCTTTCTAAAATCAACCAGAAAGCTGCTGAATCCCTAGCTGATCCCACAGAGTATGAAAATTTGTTTCCTGGTTTGAAGGAAGCTTTTGTTGCTGAAGAATACATAAAAAATTCCCAAACCATATCACGGCCTGCCAGTGAATATCCTCTAGTTACTGTAAGTTGATGCAAGTTGCCAAGTTTTGGAATTCAGCAGTCGAGAGCCAGTGAAGTTCTGCTTATGCATTATTTATTATTGTTGTTATTAGCCAAATGAAGAAAGAAATATCATGGAAGAAACCATAGATTTCACAGTGCAAAACAAAGTATCAGAGGTTAGTATTGTTACATTTGAGAAAATCACACTTTTTAGAGAGCACTAAGGAAAGGAGGGCTGGACAAATAAACTCCCCCCCCCCCCCCCCAAGAAAAAGGCTTTTATGATAAATATTTTTGTGAAACATTGCATGATTTATAAATCCTTTTCCAATTATGTAATTCAGACCTCTGATAAGTGATCATTCTAGTTTTCTAGTAGGAAAAAAATTGTTAAGAGAAAAAAATATGGAAAAAATACATGATAAATAGTGTCACCCTTTTTGGTATGGACCCCAAAATTGCATCGCACTGCAGAAAATAATGCCAATCGCTAGTACAAATAAATTCTTTATAGCATTTCAAAGTATACTATTTTTATGGATTTATACAGTTGATTCTATTTATTTATACACCATTGTAGAATGCAGTAGATAGTATTTGATAGGCAACTGTGCGTTCTTCATTTATTTTCCTTAAAATTGTTTTAGTTTGAAATATCTTGGCTATTCATATCAACTCAAAATGATAAATTCATAGTTCAACATTAACTACTTAATGTGAAGATTTTAAAAGTTCTGATGTAGAAGAAAATGATCATTGGAATGCTCTGTAGAAAAAAAAATAAGATTTTAATAAACTTTGGAGGCCATAAAAATGAGATTAAACTAAACTTAGTACAAAATGTATTTCACACCATGAAGACTATGAATGAACAACAGTATCTCTTGGCTATAGCTTGAAAGTTTTGTATATTTAAAAATAAAGTACTTGATATTGCACTATAAATGTACTAGCTAATGTCCTTTTCCATAGTTTATTTTAACAGATTTAAAAGAGCCAACAAAAGTTGGAGGAAGAGAAAAAAGTCCTGGAATTTCTCACTAGAACCATTTTTTACCTTGCCTCAGCCATACCCATCTACTTAGAAAAGAACAGAACTGCTATGAGGAGTGTTTTTGATTATCACAGGTGGTCCAGGCACAAAACTTCCCCATACAGGTCACAACAGTGATGATTTATAAGAGCAATCAATGCTGTGTTTATTCCATATGGATTGAAAAGCATCTAGATCAGGGGTGTCAAATTTGCGTCATCACGTGACATATTGGGACTTTTTTCCCCTTCACTAAACCAGGGGGCCAGCATGTGATATATCCCGCCCGCAGGCCGCAAATTTGACATCCCTGATCTAGATGATGAGTACAATTGGTGCAAAGTGGCTGGATAACATAACAATGAACCAGTTTGGTATAGTGCAGTGATCGTGAACCTTTTTGTTCTGGTGTGTCAAAAGCACGCACGCGTGCAGTAGTGTATGCACATGCGTGCCAGCACCCACAATGCAATGCGCCCTTCCCCCGCCCATGCTCACGCAACACCCCTGCCCCCTTACCTGCACTGTGCATATGCATGCTTCCCAGCTGATATTTGGCCCATTTGAGGCCGTTTTTACCCTCTGAGGCTCGAAGGAAGCCTCTGCAGCCTCGGGAGACCGAAAAACGGGTCCAGAAATACCAGAAGTGCCAGTTTTCAGCCTCTTGAGGGCTTCTGGAGCTTGGGGGAGGCTGTTTTTGCCCTCCTGGAAGCTCGAGCAAAGCCTCTGGAGCCTCAAAAGGCTGAAAACAGGTCCATTTTGGCTCTTCCAGTGTTTCCAGAAGATCTGTTTTCGGCCTCCCGAGGCTGGAGAGGCTTCTCTCGAGCCTCTGGAAGGGCAAAACAACCTCAAATGGTCTGAAAATCAGCTGGGAGGCATGCGCATGCATAGTGCAAATACGTTTGGCTGGGGCTCGTGTGCCCGCACAAATGGCTCTGCGTGTCACCTGTAATAAGGGTGGGATAAATCTTTAAAAAGTAGTAACACCAATTGTTCAGATTACTTTAGAAATAACAGAAGGTGACAAAGTAAATTTTTGTCTGGTGCTTCTAAAGTCCACTGAATGGATGGTCTAAAGAATTGAGGTTTCACTGTAAGTTCAGTTTATGTTTGGAAAACACAATGTATCTGGTAGATAGCCATAAGTAATGGAAAAACGTGTCAGTAAATAAAGAAATTGATTAGTATAATTTATTATATGCGGGGGCTTTCTTCTCTTTATAAGGAACCAGAAGATGAATCAGTTCCATCTCCTAGACCTCTAATAATGCCTTCAGTTGCTAGAAAGGTTTCAGATGAGATCAAAGATGAAAAGGTAAATTTACTCAAAAGAAAAGAATTAGCACTTTGGAAGTTCTAATTACTACACATCTGCAATTTCCTTGTTTCAAGTTTCTATGTGATAGTGTCAAAATTAAATTTCTTTTGTAAGCTATGTAGAGCCAAGTCATAGTATACATTGACTGCAATCCAGTAAACTTTCTTTCATGTAAGTTGTCCCTCTATTTACACTAATACATCATTTTTTGCCTTAGGACACTTATATCAGTTTTTTGCATTATTTTCTAAAATACTAATTAACTGCCTTCAAAGAGCAGTGGAAATTAAGATATTTTTAAATGTAGGCTAACTTCATTGTGTTCAAATGTAAGTCCTAGCATGTAGCTACAATTATTGACTTCTAGCGTAATATCTTCCTCTTACGTTTTAAGTACTATCTTCCTCATTAATGGTTTTAATCAGCTTTAGGTATGATATATTGTTTTTAATTAGTTTTTTCTAAAACATTCGTTTTCCAATTTGTTCCTACGAAATAAACTATGAATATGGCTAATCATATCAAGAGATTAATGAATTTCAACATGATTAAAAACTTCAATAATTGTAGTTCAAAGTATTTTTTTACTAAAATGGCTTTATTATCTTAGTTTATTAGGAATTAATTTTTGTATCCCAAGCATGATAGACTGGTGTTTCTTTTACAAGCTCTTTATTTCCATGTGTTCTGCAGGTTTATACCAGTGCACTGTTAATTCCAGTATAATTCTATAGAACTATAGAATTAATTGTGTCTATTGAATAAGGATTGTATACTTATTCTAACAAGTTAACACTTAAGTCCCAAAGGTGCTTTTTCAGGAGGCAACTGCACTTTTTTCTTTGAAGATGTTTCGCTTCTCATCCAAGAAGCTTCTTCAGCTGTCTAGATGGTGCGGAATGGAAGGATTCATATTCCTTGCAGACAGCTGCTCCTTTGTCTTCTTTTAGAGAATAGTTGAGGCCACTTGGAGGTTTATCTGTATCCTCAGGGTCACCTGAGTAGTGCAAATAAGTGTGGAGCCTTGGTTGCAAGATGTTTTCTGCCCTTGACACAAGATAGAAAACATCCTGCAGCCAAGAAGGCTCCACACCCATTTGCACTATTCAGGTGACCATTACAACTTGCAAAATGATGGTCTACTTTTTTTTTGCTAAGATAACATATTTTTTTTCTGCCCTAACTACTTATGTCTTGTTTTAGGTTTTATTGGACCTGGATGTAGATCTGGATAACTTGGAATTGGAGGATATTGATACCACCGATATTTTTCTGGATGAAGAAATGTCTGACTGAACTTTTAAGCTGATGCACATTCTTATACCAAGTTATGCTTGACAGTGTAGTCTTCTTGTTGAAAAGTGGCTCTTTTTATATTTAAGATGGAAAATAAATAGGGACAGTCTTTTACAGTACAGATATAGATTTCCCCATTTGTGATGTAGGCCTCCTTAGATACAGTAACAAGCTCATATCACATGATCAAACAATTCTTTAATAAATGTCTTTCAGATTCCCTCAGTCTCTGGTGTATAAAGGAATAAGATTGATTTAAAAGAAAGAAGAAAAAGTAGGCATGCTGAGGAAATTGTGGAATAATTATTTTTATCATACATGGTATAAAAATGTTCTTTTAGAGATTTATGTACATTTTGTATGGAGTACATTATGTACTCCTTTCCCATATATTTGACATTAAATGATTTTATTGATTTAGTCATGTTGTGACGCTGCAGACTTATGCGAAAGTGCTTGATAAGCCTGTAGGATAAGTTCAATGTAGCTGGCTCTTGATGTTTCTGCCTTTGCAAATGCCTGTAAAAAAATTAAAATGATCATCAGGTATACAATATGATTTTGAAAATAACATCCTGCACTCATATGCAATTGGTGAATATATGTGATTAAACTTCTAATAAGGATTTGAGAGCTATTAGGGCTGAAAAGAATTACACAAAATTGAAAAAACAAATTCTGAATATGAATAAACTGCATTTATTTCCAAAGCCACTAGGAAGATGTAATGTTGTGACTCTCAGCGGATGCTGATGTATGCTTTTTCAACTTTTTTATATTCATAAAAAGTATATACTACCTTAATTAAATCTATCCCTTGGATATCTTGTTCTTGTGCCTCTCTTGCTGATTCACAGTTAGGATGGAGCATATGATAAAGGATAATTAAACTTATAGCATCTTCAAACCTGAAATTCAGAATTTAATTTGTAACAACTACCAGATAGTTTCATATATTTAATTTGAACATTTTGATAATTAAGAATGCAGGAAGTGGCTTAATGTTACTAGCATACAGTGAAAGGAATACTGATGAATTTTAAATAAGCCACTACTATGTAGCACATAAACTTTAGTTAAAAAATGAGCTTCTGTAACTAAATCCATTTACATTTTAAATCCAGTTCTTAAGAACTAAGATACAACATAATAAACCAGGTAATTATTTATGAAATACTTGTAGCAGTAGCAAGAGAAAATTAAAAAGCAATAAAATTCTAATTAAAATTATGAAGTACATTTTTTCTACAAACATAATATGCTCTCAGCTGAAATTCAACTCCTAGGGATTATACAGAAACCAGTTTTTCAGCAGCTGTATAGAAGAGACTGCCAATATCAACCAAAAGAAAAAACTTCACAGTCTAGCCCAGAGCAGTGGAATTTCTTGGGAAACTTCCAAAAAATACTAATCAGCTTAGCTTTCAATTTGAATAGATAATATGAATAAACATGGCTCATTTTTAATACAATAATGCCAAATGAAATAGTTCAGTGAATTCCTTTCATACAGAAACATTGGCTTACAAAAGTACTTACAAATTTCTTTGGATCATGTCCAGTAGCAATCCTTCTGTTTTCTTTCTACTTACAAGGTACCAGACCATCCCACCAAAATATTTTGTTGAACGCAGCAGATCATATTTTCCATTTTTATCAATATCCTCGTATGTCTCATGATGAATCTGTTCAGATATTTAAGCATATTTACAAATCATAATGCATTTGTTTCCAGAAATGTACTGCAAAGCGATCTGTGCTCTCATCTTAGGCCATGAATGAGCTGATTGAACAAATGTCATCAAAATTTATATTGTATTATGTACTTAATGAAAATATTGAATTCCTGTCTTTTTGATTTGCAAAGCATACTTCAGAAGGTCAGTATTAACCATAGGTACAGCAAAGGAATTGCAGGCCACTCAGATGTTTTCTAATGTTAATGATCATAACTCTTACTACCGGGATTCCTCAGTGTTTTGTCATCACACCTCTTAGTACAATCTTAATGTATATACTGTCCCTATAAACCAAATCCAAAAATGAACACAAATGTTTCTACACGGTCTAAAATTATCAGGAGTTGTTTGGACTCTCATAGGATATACATAAAATACATAAAAGGAATAGTGTAGCCAGAATTAATAATGTTTAAAAGAAGTTCAGATCCACTACAACTATAGTGTTAGAGTTCACAAATTTTCTTCTACTCTACAGTACTTTGGTGACCAATTCCTAAATTCCACCTCCACTAAGCAATACTGATAACTCACTCTGATATAGTCAGCTGAATCTGGCTCAAACTGCAGAAGGCAGCGATCAAGGAATTCTTCATGTCGGTCCTGAAGAAACATAGTCTAAAACAAGAAATATTGTACAAAAATGAAAGGCAGCATTTCATGTCAAAAACCTTGGTTTACATTTTCCACAAAGCAGTTAAAATGCTTAGTCCAGTTCTGCAGTAAGATTACAGGAATAAAAGCTATTCAGGTATGTAAATCAAGTGTTCAAATGAAGGTAAACTTTCCTAATTCCTCCAAAGAACCATTAGTATTCCGGTATTAACACTACATACCTGTAATTTTAATATCAACTTACTAATCAAAACCTTAGGCTTCAACTTATTTTTAGTCCAGTTAAACTAGGACACAAGACTGAGGGAACATGTCCCTGTATTCAAACTCACATGCTAAATTATGGTTTAACAAGCTGGAATTAGGTGCCTAATAATTTAAAAGATAATGCTAGACAATTTTCCACAAATAATAAGCATCTGATAAGCCAACTAAGTCAGTCTAAAGACTATGAGAGGAAAATTAACGTTATATTTACCATTGCACCATTTTTATCACTGAATATAGATGAAGGCACAATTTTACGGCCTTCTTTTGGGAAGTAGATCTGTATCATCCTGTCCCGTTCCTCCCAAGTGGCCTTGCGTAATACTCCATTTGTTTCTCGAACCACAATAAATCGCTCCTGAAATTGAAAAAGAAAACAAGTAAACTACTATTTTATCACAGTGCCATGAATTCTTTTCATTTTAAAGTAGACAGGAATTAATATATATTTAAAATATCAATTTTGAGAAATTCCTAGCAGCTATTTGAATGAATAACATATATTGTATTTATATACAATGAGATTATATCCATGATATGTCCAGTCAAAGGACTCACTCATCCTAAAGTTATTTCAATGGGAAAATTTAGAAATTTAACTTGCTGGCTCAATTCTTCTATGACAATTTATTTTTGTTTTTAGAAAACCAGTGATAAATAAGTTACAAAGAGATCTCATGTAGAATTCAGTAGCCATTTCCAAACTATTCTGCCAACATTATTACAGATAGTCCTCGATTTACAACAATTTATTTAGTGCATTCAGTTACATATGACCACTGATGATTATTGCAGGGTCACACTGATGACTATTGCAGTGTCCCTATGGTCATGTGATCAAAATTCAAATGCTTGGCAACTGACTCAAATTTATGACAGTAGCAGTGCCCCAGGATCATGTAATCACCTTTTGTGACTTTCTGACAAAGTCAATAGGGAGATCTGATTCATTTAACAACCATGTTATTAACAACTTCAGTGATTCACTTAACTATGACAAGAAAGGTGATAAAAGTGGGACAAAATTCATTAAAGGTCTCACTTAGCAACAGAAATGGGCTCAATTGTGGTTGTAACTCGAGGACCATTTTAGTCCATCTTAAAGCTAACTGTCCAAGAAACATAGTCTTACTGCAGAGATGAATTCTAAATGTTCATTGCATTTGATTTCTTCCAGAATGTTGCAAAGAAAAAAATAACAGGCAATTCAGGTCTGAGAAAACAAAAAAAAGAACTAAAGAAAGAACTAGTCTAAAGTATGGCTCAGCCCATCAATCTTACATTCAATGGGAACACAATGTCATAAAGTGGTGTGCTTTGAAAAACTTTGATTTCCCATAAACCCATGAGTGATAAGAAAAGCCTCATTCACTGAAATTAGTCTTAAAAATAAGGTATTAAGCTACTGCTCTGTGTATAACACTGCCTATCAATGAAACAGAAAATAGAATTAAGGTATACATCATTTCAGTGTTATTGCCATGGGTATCTAAAAGACTTACATTGTGTGGGATGTCATATGTTAAATCAGTAAAAACATATTTATAAGGCTCAGATCCATCAATTATCCTGTCTTCAGCTAATACATCATCAATTGGTTCCCGTTCATTCAGTACAGGAGGCATTTTGAGATAATTTTTAGCCGTCTTAGCAGCTTGTTCTGAAGCCTAAGGGGGGAAAATCATGTAAGTAACTACATAGAAACAAATCAACATATCTTCTATTTATGGTCATAGAACAGTTGAAATACCTCTTCCAGCTGGGATTCTGTCATGACCTTGTATACAGGAGGATTAAGCTCTTGTTTTCTTGCCTTGAAAATCTTCTGCAAATCCATCCCTGTCATCTTGGAGAGCAAGTTCTGAACTTTTTCATCCATGAAACAAGGCTTTGGAACATCAATTTTGGTTTCTTCTGTAAAACAAGCAGTTCACACAAAATACATAAATGCTAGAACACAGCAGCAAAACATTAAATTATATCATGATTTTTTTAAAAAATTAAGCTGATCAACTGTTGGTTAAAACCTTATATGCACTGGGGTTAAGCACAAATAAATACAATGTACCGTAATTGTACTACCGCAATAGGTTGTTTATGGGTCGAGGAATCATACTGTGGATAAAAGGCAAGAAGCCATGGGGGACAAACAGAAATGCATGGCTTGCAAGGTTCATTCTGGAAGGGCAGGAGAAGAAGCAGACACTTTGTATTGCTTAATTTTCATCTCACTATTATTATGCATTATTGCCCATTCTATCCCATTCTAGTGTTATCTTGGGAGATATAAAGCATACCCTCTCTTAATTTCTCCATCAAAGTAACAATAGCAGAGCTATTGGGGTAGAGTTTTCCATCCACCTGGAAATGACGCTATATAATCTGTGGTTCTTAGGGTGCTTTCCAAGGATATAAGTCAATCCCAAACAGGTGTTGGCTTGGAAGTTGCAGCTCCCTCACAGCTGAAGGGCACAAGAATGGAGATTTCATATTTCAAGGCTCTTAAGTTAATTCTGTACAGCAAATAAATAGTATGAAAGAGATTTCACACAGAATTTTAATCTTGATCAAAGAAGTGTTAGAGTCCAGGATACTATTAACAAAGTAATTTTTCCCTTAATCTATCCAAGGAGACATAAATCAAAATGGCTTAGATTTATAAACAATAAAATATAATGTAAATCACTACATCACTATACCATACATGTGGTTGTTACTCATAATTTGTCAGTAGTCACAGAATACTATTCTACTTTATTTTAGTCCTCAATTTACAACCATTTAGTAACTTTTCAAAGTTACAACAGTATCAAAAAATATTGGCTTACAATAGGTCTTTGTGCATACAACTATCACAGCATCACCATGATCAAATGATAAAAATTCAAGCACTTGGCAGCATCCAAGAATCATTTGGTCATCATTTGCAACCTTCCCAGCCAGCTTCCAACAGGTAAAGTTAATAGAGAAAGTCTGATTCACTTAATACCCAAATGATTAAGTGCTGTGAAAAAAAAGGTTATAAAATCAGGTGCAATTTGCTTAACAACTGCCTTGCTTAGTATCAGAAATTCAGGCTCCAATTGTAGTTGTAAATCGAGAATTACATGTAAAGCAAAAGAAACATGTCTTTGGGAACTAAATTCTGATCTGACTTCAGGCTCATGGATTGTAGGAGCAAACTGCTCAGAGTTAATACTGATGACTAGATGACCATAACATGAGATGACAGCATTTAGGTCTATTGTCCTTTTGCACTACACTTATAAATACATTAGTAAGTCCAGCTGAGCAAAACTGCATTTTTTTTTTCATTGAGATTTCAGTTAAGCCTTCTCTTTTGGTCTGAGACCCAGGAGAGCCATTCACACAAAAATAATCAATCAACATAGTATTTATTATGATGGATAAACATAGCCTGAGGAAGCAGCTTCCTGTCTTCGCTGGTGGTTTTTACTTTTTTACATCCTACTATCATAAAGTCAGATATTCCAGTAAAAATCACAAAAAAATATTTCCCACAGATATCAGTTGAACTGCCAACTTAGGAATGAGATCAAAAAGGATAAACCCAAGGAACTGACACTTGATCCCACTGAGATAAATAAGGCTTTAAGGTTTTGAAAGAAATCATTTCAGCTTGGCAAATGAACACTTTCTCCAGTCTGATGCCTTCCAAGGATCATGTGCTTCAATTCCTGTAACCTAGGAGGACCCATATTGAGCTGCCAAAATCCTGGTGACTTGTTTTCCTTTGCTTTGTGCTATCATCACAATTCAAACTTTTGCTGCTCACACAGAACTGGTCCAGATGATTTCTAGGAAGCCGATAGGAATTGTGGATGCCTGAACTAAGCAACTTGGGGTTGCAAAAATCTGAACGGTGAGCAACGACAGCAAAGTTTACAGTATCTCTTTGCTGCTACTTAATGGTCTTTTTGGATCTCGCAGCCTGAGTCAGGCAGAGCATGAAATCCATGAATTCGAGCGGAGAGGAAAGGACGAGGGTCTATCCCGCAACCATAGTTTGTTCGTATCCTTTCAATGAGGTTGATCCTTTCAATGAGGTTGCTCCCGTCGGAGTACTCTCCCTTACTCCGTTGTCCGTACCTCTAAGAAACGGCCACTCTACCTGATGCCCTCGCCAACACTCACCTACACCCGGGCCTTCGCAAAAGCCCCTCCATCCCCACGAGGCTCTTAGCAGACACCTTGGAAGCAACAAAGCCGCTCTCCCGCTTCTAAAGAAGCCGCTTACTGCAAGCGAAGCCATGCTATATTGACCCGGAATGGCTCCAACTGCTCGTTCTGGAGAAGACGCAGTGTGTCCTGGGAAATGTAGTCTGAAATGGTCCGACTGTCAGACCTTTCTTAACCGGTTCTGCGACCATCCTGCGCAATCTGAGCGAAGTTTTTCTGGGGACTCGTGTCAATTAGATCAAAATGAATGTAAAATTGTTTTGCTGGACCAAAAAAACAAATAAAATAGACGGAGGATTTAAGTAGGGAGGGACATTCAAACTGTATTTTTGCAAGGCTTACCCAATCTTGGTTTCCTGAACAAACTGTGGTTTGTAAACCATACTGCGTTCTTCCAACTCCTAAGCAAACCCCCCCACCCCAAAAAAAATCCATGTTACGATAATTTTTTTTTTTAATATAAGAGATCAAACAGAAGATAATCGATTTGGCCCATTCTGTTTTAGCCTGTGTAATTGATTTGTACTAGGCTTTCGAAATTCAAGACAGCAAAATATTGCTCCTGGTCCAGATAATATATATATATGAAATCCATATATTCTGCCTCTAGATCAGATTGCAGCTTCAAAGAGAAAATTTTAGTTACTTCCTATACTCTAGTGAGCCATATTAGGAAGCTTGTGTAAGTCAATTATGTGCCTTCAGATAGGATTCATTTGCTGTGCCAATATTTAAATATGATTAATGGATGTATTATAAACATGGTTTATAAACAGGGTGCATTTACATTAGGCTAAACCAACAATTGCCATGAAATGTGACTTAGTCTGTGTATGTATGTTCTGTAATCTTATTAGCAATTTAAATCTTATTCCTGAAAAGCTGCATTAGTTTAAAAGCATACACTTTTACAATGATATTTGCATTATGCATAAAAATCTTGTTAGGATTCTGTTACGTTCTGAAAGGAGGTTGCTATAAACTGCTTAGACAAGGCCATAAAAATTCCCACCCACAGAGGCTCATGGATGACATTGCTAGAAAATATTATGTAATAATGCTGTGACAATTCTCTTGTTTTTGCAACAAAGATCAGGAATTTGATAGCATCTTTTTCAACTAAAACATTTTATTAAAAGGCGTAAGTTTTCAAGCTTATGCCTTTCAATTAAATTTATTATCTGGAGAAGATGCTAACACACTCTTGATTTTTGCACTACTATAGACTAAGACAGCCCTCCTATGTTGGAAGAAGGAACTAATAAAGGAACCAATTCAGAGGTAGTATTCAGCAGATTCTGACCAGTTCTGGAGAACTGGTAGCAGAAATTTTGAGTAGTTCGAAGAAAGTTTACCACCAGCATGGAGATTTTGTAGTATCCCTCCCCTACCACGCCCACCAAGCCACATCCACCAAGCCACACCCTCAGAACCAGTAGTATTTTTTTTTAATTCCACCACTGAACCAATTGAATTTACATTTGAATAACTTTTCAATAGTTTATATTATTTTTAGGAATTAAGCAAGCAAGTATCTTTTCACTAGAGCAGTGGTCTCCAAAGTTGTGTGTTTGCACCCTGACAATCCATTGGGATGCTGGAAGAAAATATCAGAATATTATTTATTTTACGTTTATTTCATCATGTTTTAGTTTCTATTTTGGGATATATTTTATGTGGTACATAATATGTTAATAGAGTAGCACATATATTTAAATTAGAATAAACATGCATACATTATGGGTGTATGCACAAATATTTTTTACTATGAAAAAATTGGAAACTAATGTTCTAGAAAGTATACTTTAAGCTTCTATTTTATCCTTCATAGATTGCCATAAGATTGTATCAGAGCAGGATTAATCGTTTCTGATTTGGGCCATGAAAGAATGGTTTCTCTGCAGTAATAAATAAATAAAAGTGCCTGTGACTCTCAATTCTGAGAATATGGGGATGCCTGTTATGATTCTGAATTATTTATAATTTTGCTTATATGTTCCTCTATTACCTCCAGGGCAACTTGACCAATGATGCTTTGTTTCTATGATTCATTCAGTTATTAAAGATACAGAGATATAACAAAATAATTTGCATTTCATAAAAAATACAGTAATATTTTTAAAAGTTATTTTTACATATATATTAATTTCTGCTTTCTGATTACTATATGTTTAGGGAACTTTTGACTTAGAAATGCACAATACCTGATAATCCTGTTGATTTTCAAGCAAATTGGACAACTTACCTATGTAAAGCTATACACATTTTAGATGTTGCAATCACTATGTAAAAGTCAGAAGTAGAAATAATTTAAGGAAACAAAAAAAGAACAATTATGAATTTCAGATACAATGTATCAATAATCAGTAAAGGGAAATTCAAGACTTGATTCTTTGAGTTCACAAAAACATATTGGATCACATTAAAATCCTTTCATGGACTTGTTAATAAGCCATTAAGAAAGGATTTAACAACCATTATATAAATAGTTTGTAATGTAAATCACTATAGAAGTAGTTTTATATATTTGTTATAACAGTTTTCTGTTATATAAAAAGTTTTCTCTAACAGTTTATATGTATATTATACATTTATATAAATTATATACTATATATATGTACATTTTATAATCAATTCTATATATATAGTATGTATGTAAGCAGTCCTCTACTTACGACCATAGTTGAGCCCAAAATTTCTGTTGCTAAGTAAACAATTTAAGCTTTGCCCATTTTATGAATTTTCTTGCCACATTTGTTAAGTGAATCCCTGCAGTTGTTAAAGTAGTAACACAGTTGTTAAGTGAATCTTGTTTCCCCATTCCTTGTCAGAAGGTCACAAAAGGGAATCACATAAGCTCAGGACACTGCAACCGTCATAAATATGAGTCAGTTGCCAAGCATCCAAATGTAAATCACAGGACCATGGGGATGCTGCAACAGTCATAAATCACTTTTTTGAGTGTCGTTATAACTTTGAGCAGTCCCTGAGTGAACTATTTGTACTGTTTTTCAGATATGTGCAACCCAGAGTATTATTTATTTATTCAAATTTGTATACCTCCCCCTCTCCCTAAGGACTCGGGGTGGTTCACAGCCAGATAAAAACATATAAATACAAATATAATAATTTAAAATAAATTAAAAGAATTAAATTTCATAGAGTAGTATTAAGTATGTGTGTGGAAAGAGCCATTTGTAACTTAAAAAGTCATCTTGTGACTCTGAAGAATGTTGTAAGTGCTCTGGAGATTTTGAGATGCTTTATACATGCATCTGTTGCACTTTCTTTTGAAGGATTTGGAGTAGTGTTATAAATTAATAATCAGAGTTAGCTGATAAAATAGGATGATAGGAGGCAGATTGCACATTATTTTTGCTACAGGCCCTGCGGAGGCCTTTTTGACAAGTCTGGAAGATTTTAAAAAGTTTGAAAGAGAAATAGGGAACAGTTTGTTTTTTATCATTTGGTCAAAGGCTTTTCTAGTGGGAGTGTTATATACCCTATTAGTGAATTGGGAAGATATTTGGCTACATGCCTAAAAGCCACTCCAGTCCTGTATGTGTGCTTATATGTCAACCCTTTAATTCACAGAAGTGCTTAGGAAAACAATAGAATTTATTAGGTTAGATCGAGGTAAATTAAAATCATATTCATTTTGAATTTGAGTGGTAACAGCTGCTGGGAGGATTAGCTTTGCTGGCACTTGAGATAAAGTTAATTCTCTATACATTGATATCATAGATGCAAATATATCTAGTTCAGAGCACTGCCAAAAGATCATGCACTTAAGTCACAAAGCCAGATTTCGTGTTTCAGACATTTTTAGAAATAATCAGTGAAGCCCAAGAGATTTATCTCTGGTGGGCATAAAGTAAATTTGATAAGACAAAACCTGTGAGGATTCTATGAGGCAGCTGTTATCATTTGGAGGAAGTATCAAAAGTTTCAGTGTTTGTACCAATGATACAAAGATGAGAGAGTCTAGATCTTCTGTCCCCTGAATTTATTTATTTAAATGTATTTATTTATTATTTATTTATCTAGCCAGCTAGATCTTTCTCTTCATGAACAATATTTTAGCTTTCACTATAATTGTGTGTGTATGCATGTAGCCTAGAGATTCACTATCTTGACCATATTACTAATGAAGAAGTGCTGCAAGTTGACATCATAATCTCCATATGGAACAATTGAATTCCCAAAATGACACCCACTGATATCAAAAAACCAAGAGGACAACCTCGAAATGCATGGTAGAGAATGTTCATGGAAGACTTAAAGACTCTAAACATCACAAGGGAAGACACTGAAGTACTCACTTAAAATCAAAAAGTCTGGTGATCCCTTGCTACTCAATATGCATGGGAGGATCTAATGCTAATACTAAAATGTATGTATTTATTTAAATAAGTTTATGGATGCCTATCTTTATGCTATTGATTCTATCAGGATATAAAAATTAAAAACCAGTCCATAGCTTATGCCTCCCAAGCTAAATAATACATTCAAATCATAAAACCACTTAACAACAGCTTGCCTGAACTACAGCCAGGTCTTCGGAGTCTTATGAAAGGCTAAAGATCATCTCAATATTTGGGGAAATGCTGTTTTTTGAGTCAGATGCTGCCAGAACAAATATGATTTGACCTAGTGAGCCAGTGGCAAACTTAGGAGTAATATTTTCATATGCATATCATTTATGTGCAAACCCTTATATATTAATAAAGATTTATATTCAATTATGTCCCTAAACTTGGAATCTAACTGTTTTTGAGGAGTTAAAGTTATATTGGATTCAAACACGTATTTTGAGAAAACAAAAATAAATAAGAATTAAATTCAATAGATACATAATTTATCTGTTTTTGAAACTAATAATGATGTTGTAATAGGTTTTCCTTTGGCACAGATTTCATGATATTTTATAATAATAATTATTTATATTGTTTAATTTAGATTTTGAAACTTAGTTGCTGACTTTAAAGTAAATGCAGTAGTTATTCAGTTGCAGATATGGAAGCAAGTGGGAGACAGGATGCATAATTAGAACACCACACAACATGATGATAAATGTGTGAGTGAGGGCAGAAAGGAATTTTGCCATGTGCCAAAATTGTCTATACTGGAATTAACTTCATAATAGCATTTTTATGAAGCAAATTCTCAGACAACCATACTCAATTTTATAAGAAAGCATAAATCAAAGGAAACTTTTACTTTGTTTAACAAGAAAACTAGCCTGTAACTTTTTAATAATAATCAGAGATATATTTTCAAAGAAGACCACTAGGCGGCACTGTCTTCCTTCATGTGTTCACCTGAATTCTGGATGAACAAAGTAGCATTATTCCATGCATCACAAAACTTTCAGAAATACAAATCTAGTTTAAAATATTTTACAGAGCATTGTATTTGCAAAAGCAAGCAATGTTAAGTGATTACCGCATATTATTTTCTTCTAAAAATCATTCTTATTCTTTGTTGATATTCCTTACTTGTAGTTTTCTAAATACAGAATTTTATTTATTGGATCAGAGCAGAATGAGTTTACTGTAGGCCTCCTTTTTTGTCAAAGGAAAGCCCAGGTAACTGTTAGATATATAGGGTTAGAAAAGACAGGAAAGGAATTTTAAATCCCAGATATCATCAGAACATTCCTTAAAAAACATGAAGGAATTAAATGGTTTCTGCTTGCATATACTTCTGATGATTCATTAACACAAATTTGGGGGTTTTGAAATAAACCATACCAAAACCTTAAAGGCATAAAAACTGTCAAAAACATATAACAAAAGTCACTTTTTATTTTTATTTCCTTCCCTTTTTTCTTCTTTATGTTAGTTTATATTTTAATGTTTGTTTTTTGAATAAAGATTTTGCAAAAGTGGAAAGAAGATTGAATGCAGATTACTAGTATAAGAGGAAAATTATTTTTAGAAATTTGGATGATGTTTCTATTCCTATTAGCCTGAGGAATGTATTACAATATAGGCAAATTTTTATTTAAAAAAAATACTAGAAATGAATTCTTTAGTTTAAAAGCACATTGTGTTACTGTTCAGAATTTTAATGCTGGAAGGAATGTAGATTTGGATTTTTGACATAATGTTGATTTCCTGTGGCTGAAGATAACAAGGAGAGTAGTCCACAGTTTAGAACAGAGTGGGCAACATTATTCAGCTTTAGTACTGAACATTACACATGGGTATTATACATAAGAATCATATTAAGTGATACAATGATATCACCAGATATATCAGGCTGAATGATATAAGGGTGGAAATGTCTTTTATTTCATACAACTTTAACATGCCTATTTCTCCAGTTATTTTGAGATTGGGAAAAAAATCAACTTAAAACATGACACTAAAAAAAAAAGCTGCTGGGGCTTATAAGTGGCTTACAAATCATAGGTTAATTTCAGTTTAGTGCGTTAGAATCAGACACTGATCACTTCTGTATTGCAAAAAAGACAGCGAAGGGTACAGAGAATGCCATTAAAATGCAAATGCACAGTTCCTCAACCTTTCTGGCTTTGTGGACTGGGCGGGGGGAGGCGATGGTTCCACATGAGCAGCCAGGAAGCGTATGTATGCACAGGCAGCTCCATTTGCCTGAACAGCATGCACGCACACCCGCCTCTCACAGAAATGGAGTGCACATACACGTGCTCGCCTGCTGACTGTGTAAGTGGGGAGCATGTGCGCTCAGCCGCTATTTCCAAGACCCGGTCACAGCCCACTAGTGTTAATGTACAGATGTAGGAATACATTTAAAACTAATTACTGTGCACGCATCATATTATTCTGTTTTAGGATAAGCAACATTTAGCAAAAAGGAAGTAAAAATAATAAGGAAGGGAAAGGGAATACTACGTTTAGTTACCAATCTTCAATTCCATATTTAATTTAATCATATGCTTTCTCTATAACATTTATACAAAAAAGTCTTTTGTGAATTCTTATACTTTATATGATCTTGCTGAAGGGTAAAAATGTTACAGTATATGGTATCTGCAGCCTGACCATTTTTCAACATTTCCACATTACTACGTCCTTCTTTTTTCATCATTTTTCTTGGACATTAATATTTATTGTGTTTCTTAAACAGTTATTTTTTTAACAAATCACTATCATTCTGATACAGTGCTTTAAACTACCTCAGTTCAATTGTATCCCAGATAATTTCTTAATTCTAATAAGAAGTCATTTCACTTGTGACTCCCTGTTCAATCTTCTTCACCCACTTCCCAAACAGTGTTGCATTGTGGAATCCCTGGTGCTCTCTGAGCTTAGTTTGCTAAGATGTTTCTTTAGTTTGCTTGTAGATGTTTCTTTTACCCAATTAGATAACATCTTCAGTGCTACCAGTAAATGGAGCTTGCTTTCTGTTTATATACAGTAGCTTGCCCTGTTCTGACCTTTTTGTTTAGCTTTTTTATTGTCTCTTTTGAATCATGTGTAAATGGAAATTATCTCGATGTGCCTGTAGTTGGCTAATTTGCCTAAGTGCTGGTAAGTGTTGTATATACATCCAAATATGCTATACTGTGTATGTTATACATCCCAAATTGTTCTGGTTTCCCCTTTTTCTCTTTTGCTCTCTTTAACAATATTATTTGCCACTCTTTACTTTATAGATATTATATATCTTTCATTTTCCTTTTTGTTCATCAATCATTCACACACACACACACACACACACACACACACACACACACACACACACACTGTATATTCCTGTTTCATTTGATTCCACCAAGCATCACATTCACAGTTCCCATTGGCATCAGTTCGTATGATTATGGAATACTCTACATAATTCTCACTCTCTTTTGCGTAGCTTCCATAGTCTTTTTCTTTACACACACTTACAATTACTTTTGTTTGAAAATTAATTTATCTTTTAATAATTTTTCAAACAAGATAAATTTTTGTTGTCCTGCAATTGTTCTGCTTTAATTCTTTTTTCCTTTTTCCTTTTGTTTCATGTCTATTCTTGACCCTGCTCAAAATGGTTATCCTATTCAGAACCTCTCATCACCCTTGTATCCTTCACTAATTCTCAGTCATCATAAAAAAGACACCAGGCAACTGGTGTCAGTAAGTTTTATACTAATTCCTTTTTCATGTATATAAACAAATGGGAATGTTTGAATTACATATTTGAAAGATGTATTTTTCTAAGCATAGACTCACTAGTCAACTTTGTCACTAATTCCTTATCCAAGTGACCCATTCCCTGTTTCCTTTTTTTAATGTGATTTTATTGAAAATGTTAAAAAGAAGTTAAAAACTAATCCAAACTAATATAAGGAAGAAAAAAAATCAAAGAGAACACAGAAAGACCCAGAAAAAAATGTTTAAGAAAAACAGCAGAAAAAAGATACAAAAAACTGATTTACAATATTCTTTGCAATGATAATAAATATCTTTATATTTTTAAAACTTTTTTCTCAAAGGTTAAATCATCATAATTATTTTTCTATAATCTAACCTGTCTAATCATCAAAAATAATCATTATAAATCACAAAATGTACACAAAAACTGTATAAGATACACCAATAAATGTAGATAGTGTCTTTTCTATAATCAAAGCAAATAGTTTATCTCTCTCTCTCAGCAAGATTTGTCAGTTACGCCAATTATTCTTCCATAGTAGCTAGTGTTGAATCTTTCCATCTCTGTACATATAATAATGTTACCACAGTAATTGTATATTGAAATAATTTTCCTTGGCTTCTTTCTAACTGCTATTCCTTTGTCTAAAGGGGAAAAGTTCTGGCTTCAGTTGAATCTCTCAGTTCCAGTAATGCTAATTGTCCAAACCTTTGTTCTATTTATAACTTCTATCATGTTCCAAATCTTCCAGTTTGTGTCTTACTTTGCAGCAAGTTGCCCTATGGAGCCTTCTTCCATTTCATTTTTAACCATTAACCATTTAAGTCATCTTTTGCCAAATTTTTCAGGCATTTTCCTACAATAAATCTGGAGAAATGCCTTTATCTGTAAGTTGTTCTAATGAAACCCTGTGTCTTCTAATTTAGCAGCTTTTCTTGTGGTTGCCATGTTGGAAAAATGTGTTTATTTTAATAGTGAAAGTAAAAGGCAGGCTTTTTTCTATTTTGCTTTTCTTTAACATGTTAGTCTCAGCTCTGCATAGTTACAGACTCGGAGTTTAGCTAGTATTATCTTTTTCTTTTATAAAATCCACTAATTGTCTTCTGTATCAATCAACTAATCAATCAGCTTTCCCATGAAGGTTTGGTCTGGAAGTCTAATTTGCTATATTTGCTATTTTCAAAGTCACTTTCTTCAGGAAATATTTCTTCTGGTTTTTTTAAAAAACCACTGTCACCTTCATCTGTTTAAAACTTTCTTGGACCATAATCTTGTTAAGCGTTTGTCTTTTAAATCCTTTAAAGTAGTGGGTTTTTCCTCTTTCTAATTTCAAAAAGAAAGTACTAAATGAAAATCTTTGATCTTCACTGCCATTCAGGGTATTTTTCTGTGATTGTAAAATAATTAAACTGTAAATAATTTAAACTCAGTTCCTGTGGTCTCCTTGCAAGAAGCAGACCTTCCCGAGTAAAAATGATTAATCCCAGGTATCTCCTTATTTACAGATGGATTTTCATCACCCAGAAACTGGCTTTTGGCCAGTGATTCCACTCCAGTGTTGTCCCCACTTGCAGAGATGCTCACAGGGACACTCAACACATCAACAGAATTTCATTCATTCAGAATGTTATACAATTATTCCCTATATTCATCTCTGGTTATCTCATTATTACCATTCATTGAAGTGAAATGTCATTGTTGCACAGATTCCTATTTTCTACATGCCCATAGCTACTTAGAATATATACATTTCAACCATTTCATTCACAATTAAGGTTATACCTTCTTTTCTTGCATGTATCATCAACTTAATTCCACAGGATCAAATAACTTCATTCAGATCCTTTCCCTATCTTTTATTTTCATCAATAATGTAACCTGTTTTTTTCCTTTTTCTGGTCATGACTAGATGAGCCCTAATCTCATCATCATGGTTTGGTCATTCAACAGATTTACATCTATTATCATTAAATATTTATGTATCCAGACTTCCTGCTCATTATAAGGCAATATTGCTCTGTTTTTGCATATTTTGGGCAGTATTCAGCAAGTGCAACCCAATCCCAGTTTACCCAAGCATGCTCACATTATTTATGGGCAATCTAGTATTTTTAATACAGAGATTACGTTGCAAGATGATGTACTACTGCTGCTAATTAGTGTACTGACATATACTCAGAATGCATCACTAATACAGTCTTTCAGAAATGCAATACATCTCATCAGAAAGGGAAATTAGGTGACATATCTCTTCAGGGATATGCTCTTCAGGGATTAACTATTGATGGACAACATTTTGATTTTCCTTTTACAGTTCTTTATCTAACTGGACTTGGATTTGGCAGACTTTCACAGACTGTGCTTCTGCCAGTTCCTCAAACAGAAATGTAACCATTTAATGTATTTTTAGAGAGTAACTTACCCTTATATTTGATTTTTGATTTCTCTGGTGATTGAAATAAACTTAACAGATAACAGATAATCAGAGTTGGAAGGGACCTTATAGGTCATCTAATCCAACCCCCCGCACAAGCGGGAGACCCTACACCATTTCCAACAAATGGCAGTCCAATCTCTTCTTGAAGGTCTCAAATGATGGCGCTCCCACAACTTCCGAGGACAAGCTGTTCCATTGGTTGATTGTTCTCACTGTCAGAAAGTTTCTCCTTATTTACAGGTTAAATCTCTCCTTGTTCAGTTTCCATCCATTATTCCCTGTCTGGCCTTCGGGTGCTTTAGAAAATAGCTTGAATCCTTCCTCTCTGTGGCAGCCCCTCAAATATTGGAAGACTGCTATCATGTCTCCCCTGAACTTATTCAATTTTTTCACCAATGAACAATCACAAAACTACAGGACCTTTATATGACTGAGAAATGCAATGTTAGTGTTGCATCAGATAAAGAACAAGCAAGCACATTTACCTAACATGATCAGAATTAATTGATTTCCTGAGGTTCATGTGTTAATATAGCCTGTTGATATACAGCCTATAATTTAATGGATTGTACAATATGTATTAATTTGGTAACCAGACTGAATAGTTGTGGATTAAGTCATTTTTAAGAGCATATACATGTGCACATGTGGGCATACACACACACACACAAATACACACACACACACACACACATATGGGGAGGGTTTCCTTAGTGCTATCTGACCTTGATAGTTTTCTTGCAATGTTTCTTTACCAAACTAGGTAACATCATTGGTGCATAGATAGCACCAGGGACCCCACAATTAAACCCTGAACTACAAATATTCACTTCCATTGATATTCAAATGTGAATGCAACAGACACATTTGTCACACATCAATCCCTTTGACTAACATCAATCCCTTTGACTAACATCAATCCCTTTGAGTGACATTTCTAGATTTGCTACTATATTACATGTGGTGTAAATTATTTATTTATTTTATCGGTAAAATTTACATCCTGCCTGTCTTCTGGGAAAATATCACAATGTACAAAGCACTCCTTTCTGCTCCACACAATCATCCCTGTTACAAAGACAGAGCTATCTAATTCACGAGCTGGATATTGATTGAGCCAAAGAAACCAGTAGGCTTCCTAACAGAATAATCATCTAATATCTTAACCAGTTATTCTTTATTAAAGTTTTAAATCTTTTTAAGAAATTGAATGCTGCAGTGCCTTAAAGTTTATTCATGGTAATGCTTTTGACCATAGTGGACTAAAGCCCTGGAAAATGAAAAGAGAAGTACTTACTCTATTTTTAATCTTGCTTTACCAATACAGTAAATAATACAGAGATGGATAATCTCCTCAAAAAGAAGGAAGAAATAGATACAGTTTTACACATGGCAGTTGTTACAATCCTAAAACTACTTTTTGTTGGGTGTTGAGTTTTAAACTGAATATATACAACAACCCCCAGTTTGTTAAATAATTAAAAACAAATTTAAGAACAAGTTTCCCAAATTTTACTACCAAAATTTTAAAATATAAAAACGTCAGAGGAACTGTATTGGTTTATTCAAAGTTTTTTTTTCTAATCTAATATCTTGGAAATATTGGGAAATGAATGAAAAACAGCTCCTGATTTCTCAATAAAATCCTATGTTGAGGCTAGAGTTCAATTGTGCCTGAAATTATGCCCATTTATAGATTACACAGCTGATTACATGTTCTTGGTTATAACTAGGCCCATGCCTAATGTTATCCCATCTCCATTAAAGTTCAGTAATATTTCTTCTTGACATTGGTCTCTACTTCTTATAGTGACCATAGTCTTATTCTATCTTTCCTCCTACAATGAACCTCAGTAGAAGTCCATGGAACACCATTATCTAGATTTATTCTTTCTTTCTTTATTTATTATTTAAATTTATATACCGCCCCCTCTCCCAAAGGGACTTGGGATGATGAACAGCTGGAATAAAAATACACATATAAAACATATATACAATATTACAATATTAAAAATTAAAATAATTAAATATAATTGGCTCTACAAAATGTAAAACAAGGGATTAAGAAAAATTAGAGACCAGATTAAAATTTAAAAACCCCTAGGCCAGTCCGGCTTGCCGAAATAAATACATTTTCAGAGCACGATGGAAGGTCATGAGATCAGGGATGGTTCTCATCTCCAGGGGTGATTCATTCCAGAGAGGGGGTGCCCCCAATGGGAAGGCCCGCATCCTCGGGGTCACCAGCCATCCAGCCAGCAGCACCCTGAGGAAGCCGACTCTATGGGAGCGTATCAGTCGGCGGGAGGCCGATAATGGCAGGAGGCGGTCTCGCAGGTATCCCAGTCCTGAGCCATGGAGTGCTTTAAAGACTTTGAAGCGCACCCGGAGGGCCACCGGGAGCCAATGCAGCTTGTGCAGAAGTGGCATAACATGGGGGCTCCTCGGGCTGCATTCTGCACCAGCTGGAGCCTCCGGATGCTCTTCAAAGGCAGCCCCATGTAGAGAGCATTGGCATATTCTAGGCAGGAGGTCACCAGGGCAGAGGTGACCGTGCGAAGCACATCTCGATCCAGAAAGGGCCACAACTGGTAGATCCTATGGACCTGGCCAAAAGCCCCCCTGGCGATGGCCGCCACGTGGTCTTCCAATGACAGCCGCATATCCAGGAGGACACCCAGATTGCGGACCCTCTCTGTGGGGGCAAGAGTTTCTCCCCCCACAGCCAGCAATGGAACCAGCTGGCTGTACCGGGATGCCGGGAAGCACAGCCACTCAGTCTTAGATGGGTTGAGCTGAAGCCTGTTCCACCCCATCCAACACCGCACGGTCTCCAGGCACCGGATCATCACTTCGACGGCTTCATCGGGGTGGCCCGGGGTAGAGATGTTCAGCTGAGTGTCATCAGCATACTGATGGAACTCTACCCCAAACCACAGATGATCTCACCCTGCGGCTTCATATAAATGTTGAACAGAAGGGGTGAGAGCACCGACCCCTGAGGCATCCCGCAGACCAGGGGTCTCGGGGCCGACCTCTGCCCCCCTGCCAACATGAATTGCGAGTGGTCAGAGAGGAAGGAGGAGAACCACCACATAACAGTGCCTCCCACTCCCAACCCCTTCAGCCGCCGCAATAAGATACTGTGGTCGACAGTATCGAAAGCCGCCGAGAGATCTAAGAGGACCAGGACAGAGGAATAACCTCTGTCACGGGCCCTCCAGAGATCATCCACCAATGCGACCAATGCTGTCTCCTGGCCTGAAGCCCGATTGGCGTGGATCCAAATAGACAGCTTCATCCAGGTGCTGGGGAAACTGTTGTGCCACCACACTCTCAACAACCTTTGCCACAAAACGAAGGTTGGAGACAGGACGATAATTAGATAACAAAGTTGGGTCCAGGGACGGTTTCTTGAGGAGGGGTCTCACCATCGCCTCTTTCAAGGTGGCGGGCAGATATCCCTCACTCAAGGAAGCATTAATAATACCCTGAAACCAACCTCATGTCACCTCCTGAGTGGCCAACACCAGCCAGGAGGGACACGGGTCCAATAAACATGTGGTAGCATTCAGTCCCCGCAGCAACCTGTCCACGTCTTCGGGGGTCACAGGATCAAACACCTCCCAAATGACTGCATCAAATTCCACCCCCAACCCCCCACCCATTCAGAGTCCAACCCATCCCAGATCCGAGCGATTTTATCCACCAGGAAATTCGAAAAGTCCTCAGCCTGTCCCTGCAAGGGGTCCTCCCACGCTCCCCCTTCCAGGACTGAGCGGGTCACTCTAAACAGGGCAGCCGGGTGGTTTCCTGCCGATACAATAAGGGTGGAAAAGTAAGAATGCCTTGCCACCCTTATCGCCACTAAATAGGTCTTAATATAAGACCGTAATAGTGTTCGGTCGGGTCCGGAGCGAGTAGTCCTCCAAATACTCTCCAGGCGTCTTTTCCAGCGCTTCATCTCCCTCAGCTCCCCGGAAAACCAAGGGGCCGAGTGACAGAGGCGCCAGGTCAGAGGCCACAAATGCACGACCCGGTCCAGGGCCCCAGCCACCACCCTATCCCTTTCTTATTTACATCTCCCCATGGCTCCCAAATTAAATCTTTGGATTGTTTGCAGGTATTGTTCAGCCTGTTACCCTCTTGGTGTTGTTAAACAGCAGTTACCGGATACCACAGACCAATGTTGATTGGTATTTCTAATTCTTTTAAATTTATTTTGGTTGTATGTTCAAGCTTATTTCATACACAGCAACCAACGGTGTTGCTATATTTGTTATATATATAAAACCAACACTTTATAGTCGTCTTGCTGTCTCTATTGATAATCTTTCTTTCAGATTTTATTGAAGGGAATTTATCTGAATGGCACGAGATTGTAGATGGCTATGGAAATAATTATACAATGAGTTGCAGGATTCGTTTACTCAAAACCCTTGAACACTTCACAACAAAAGTAAATGCAAAAACTTCAACTTTCATTAAAATGTCATCACTTTTTTCATGTTTGAAAACTAATCAATTTGCCTTTTCTAACTAAAGAAGTTAGTATGATACTAATAATGACAAAGAAAAGGACTTTTTCAGTGATGGTACCCCAAATTTAAAATGTTGGTCTCTGATATTATCAACAGATTGAAATATCTATGGAGATTCTCAGCCATGATTGTCCCAAAGGTGCTTTTTCAAGAGGCAACTGGATTTTCTGTTTTTTTTTCTTTGAAGATGTTTCGCTTGTCATCCAAGATTCTGATTTAAACATTTCAGGATAAGGTTAAAGTTTATTTTACACAAGCATGCTTATCTGTACAGTATAACTCATTATTCTACTTCAGTAAGGTAATGTGAAATATGACACCACTACCATTTTTATAATAGTTGAATATTAGTTTTCATTTAAATGATTTTTCTTTAAATAAATTAATATTTATATGGCAAATCCTTATGAAGTTCCATATAATGAATGTTTAGACAGTCATATTTTAAATAAAGCAGTACCAAACTCAGTACAGAGAGAAAAAGATGGTAACAAACATACAGACATTTGGCCATTCTGAGATATATAGCACAGTCCTGTTCATGTTAATTCAGATGTGAATCCAAGATTGCTGATTAAGCTTATTCCTCTTTGTAGGTGAACGTAGCCTTGGATTGATACCATTCCTATTTTGGATTTTAATTGAACTAAACAAGTATATGTCCAACTTTTTTTTGTAAATATGTTGAACATGTTTTTTAATTTACTCTGTCTCAAAAAAAGAAAGAAGCTCAGATGGTATAAGAAATCCAGCCAAAATGCGTGTGGTCATGGCTGAAGCTCTTAGCAGTGAGCATTCTTTAAAATATTATTGGAATGGAAAATGCAACTAGAATGTGTTAAATCAAACCAATAAAGACTTCAACGGCTATTCTATAATGAGTCTCTAATGACAAATGAATCATTCTGGCAAGATAATGAATAAATATAATCAGGAAGTCAAAGTGCAATGAATTAAACAAACAGAGAAATATTTTTCTTTTCAGTCAGGCAGTCCTTTAGATTTATTTTTTTCCCAAGTTAAAAAACATACATTTATTGCTTTTTTTTCTGCTACAGAAATTGGTTTCTAGCTCATTGCCTCCCTATAATACTTAGGGTGACAAACATTAGCCTTGTTTATCAACCGAAACAAACAATCAAACTTAAGACAGCCTCTTCTCAATTGATGTCCTCCAGTTCTGCCACTTATAATACAATATATTAAAGGCCACAGCCAATCTATAACCTGATGAATATAGGGACAATGAATAGTGATTAGTTTTATAGAGAATCTTAATTAAATCCTGAAATAAGTACCGAGATAATGGTCTACGCATACTTCTTTAAGTAATATTTTAAAGTAGTTCATTATCATTGTGTATTTTATTATAAAAATGATGGCATGGTTATGGCCTAGACTGTTCTTAATTTGGAATTTCTGAAAACAAAAATCCAGGTTCTGTTTCAAAGAAAAGTGCATTCCACTATACAGGACAGGTCTTATGCTATAAATATTTCTAGAATAAATATTGTGCACATTATAGTGAATATCTGAGCAATATACACAATGATTCCCTTTAAGAGCAAAGAAGCATTTTGGTAAAAATTCTAGTTCCATATTTAAATATGAAGTGGTGCCTTATAAATGATTGGCCCCTAAGTTCTGAAATTTTTAAAGGAACATGCATTCAATTTTATACATGTGTGCCCTTTGCACTGGATGGGTGGGATTGTGTATTTTGTGCTGGGGTATACATATCAAATTGCAAAATGCAAATCTGGAATCAGATTTCCCCTCACCCTACCACACATAGTGACAGATATAGCTGAAACACATCAAATTTTATTCACATGTGCCCTTCACTTTTCATTATCCATTTTGTACTCTACTATTTTGTGCTCTGATATCTGTACAAAAGTAAACAAAAATGTGAAGTAGAATTGATGTTGATGAGTGTTCAAGTCTGGTCCTTCATCAGTATTCCAGGACATATTACCATAGTTTTCCAGTTTTGCAGTATGTCTATCTGCCTTATATCATATCGAAGAATGTACACAGAACACCTGCATATCATTTAATAACTTTGTATGGTTTTGTCTTCATTTTTTTAAAACAAGCTTTATTAGCCATTATTTTTCTATTTTATTAAATTATATCTTATTTTAATTTTGTAAAGTTAGGTTAAGACATCCTAAAAAGATTTGGAATGAGACAATGTACCTTTTAATTCCAGCATCAGACTGATGACCAATAAAAATGAAAGTTATGAACTTGTTGTTAAGTGCCATGAGAATAGAAAAACATTGTAAGGATTCGATCTACAGTATGAAAGTCTTCATTCTGTTCCCAGTAGTTTGACCATGTCATTTAAATGTCATACCATGGGTCACATTTCTTCAGGAGAGACATTTAGGGTTAACTCCCAGGTCTTGGTTTGGCTGTGAACTTTTGAAGCAGCCTCTGGGGCACATGAGTGGTTAGTTTTCTGCTAGCTTGTCATTTTTTTATGCATTTCATTTCCCTCAAAGTCAATTTTGATTAGAGAGTGTTTCATCTAAGTTTGAAAATACTTCCAGAGATCTGGTAGATTAATGCAGAGAATCTTTTTATAGTTGTCAAGTTGTGGCAAAGTATATATATATCCTTGAATATTGGGTCATCTTTCAAAATATTGCCTAGTACATGGCAAGATTTATTGCATTAAAATTGCTTAATTTTGTGACAGTATACATTTTAAGGTCAACATCATCTTCAGTTTTCACATTCTAAATAGCTGCTTAATAGGTGTGATTATAGATCATTTCATCAACTTGGCACACACCCAACCTCCTAATTGGATATTTAGACACATCACAATTATTGAGTACAACATCAGCACCCAATTAGTTTCCATTAATCCAGCCAACAATAAGAAATTTTAAGTCCCAATAATATTATTGGAAGAAAGTATTGATTTATAATGACAAGATTTAGCACATAGTTTCTAATGCAAGCCCATCTTGTTTCATTATAGATAACCTTCTGAAAGTTAGTAAAGATCTTCCCTTCAAACAGGGAAATATTTTTTGGTTGATGGTGACATATTTTTAATGACCTCTGATGGTAGCAGGAGATTTACTAATGATAAGGTGACATTACTGGAGATCTGAATTCTTCAACTTTTTGTTTTTTTTTTTTTTACAGTGTCAGGAGTTAAAGTAAATTAAATCTGAAGCTGTGGGAGGCTTGAGCCTGACAAGACAAAAAACAAGTAGCTTAGGTCCAGATAAACTGATTTGTAAACTCAGACCAGGTGCTGAAGCTTGGTCAATGTGAGAAACAGATTCCAAGCAGTCCATCACAAAAAGTGGAAAAGAAGCTCAGAATTAAACCATACATTATCTACATATAGAAATCTATGTAGAAGCTGTCCTTAGTCTTCTATATATCTATAATAAAGTATCTGGGTTTTTCAAACCCTGTTCCTGTTTTCCCATGAGAGTTCTAAATTCAAAATAGAGAATTATTATGAAGACCAGTAGCACCCTATGACACCTGTTTACTGCAAACAAGAAAGATACTGTTTAGCCTTCAGTGTTATGAAATGCAATCAGTTAGGACTCCATACTGCAGGGAAAGAAAGTTACAGCTTTTCCATTCTTGCAATTCAGCTGCTCTTTTGCATTTTATATTTTTATTTAATATTTAATTATCATTGTCTAGAATTCTATGAATCAATGTCAAATGTTTCAATTCATAAAATATTTTGTTATTTGAGATATTCAGTAGAACCTAAAGAGATATTTGCTTAATATGGAAGTGATCTTGGTTGGAAATTGATCAGAATTTAAATTTAAAAGGAGTTATGTTTGTTTATTTCTATTATGCACATTATAACTCTGATTAAATTCAGATGAGAGTGCCATTACACTTATTATTGTTTTCCATTAGCAAGAAATTGATTTTTTATGATCTGAGATATTGAACAACTTCATCTAGCCAATCTGAGTTAACGCTGAGTTAACAGTTTTAAGATGATGTAAGATGATTGATTCAAATTCAACAAAGAAAGAAATTGTTTTATTATGTTGACTTACTCAGTTGTATGGCTGTGGCCCAGTCTGTATTTTCAGCTGATTTATAAAATATGTACTAGATTATTTCTCAATCTTACCAAGAGAGCAGAACTATGAATTTAAACATTGCAGGAATCCTTTACTTTTAAAGAATACTTTTACTCTATAGTCTTAGTAGCTCATTAACTGGATGGTAATACACAGGTCAGTGATCTTAGTTATAATCTAAGCAGTCTTTGAAAAATGTTTGAAAAAAAATACTATTCCATCGTTTTTCGGTACTCAGTTGTTGAACACTAATGCTGACATAATCTAAATAAAACCATCCAGGCTCAAGCCACTTTGTTAAACCTCAGGTTTTTAGAAAAATAAACCATAAATTGAAAAGTTAAAACAGCCCATTGAAGACTGACAGCCTAATCCTGGTAGGTAATAGCTGGTGCAGGACAAGAGGTTCCCACATTGCAACATCGTTCTCTAAGATTGCACACAAAATTCAATTTGTGTAATAAATATTTCTCTGATACAAATCTGCATGCATAGCAATGGAATCGATAGAATGAACAATTGGAGTTAACCATGGATAAACTGTTTGCCAAATATTGCTGTGCCAAATATTACAACAAACTAAGTCCAGATGATTTACTGGTCAACAGCCATTTCAATTGGCATCCCAATAGCTACATTTTTGTAGTTGATTAACAAATACTTCTTGATTTACATTAGTTTCGTTTTTTAAAAAATATATGGCTTGCTCATAACTGAGCTTTCAGCTGATAACTCAAAATTAACCTGGAGAGTCATTGCAAAAATATTGGTTTCGAGTTCACCAAGAGTTCTTAGAAACCAAGAATATTTCTAGATCATTTAGAGAATTTGAAACCCATGCTTCAAGTAATTTAACCTTCTCTTCCCAACACCTCAGGTTTCTCTTGGTCTGCATATGTAGTATTTGTTGAAACAATATTTGCTTATTCAGCCTAAGACAAAGGACTTGTTTTTAATCTCTTTCTGCAATGTTTCTTGTTGAAAAAGCTGCAACTTTTGTGGCAATCTTGCCCATCAATATTCTTAGGGTTCCTCTTCAAAATGAAAGCTGAGGTTTGCTATATGCATGCCATGTATTTCCATTCAGTAATCCTGTCAGTAGCTTGCAAAACAATTATTCACACATAGTTGCTCTGTGATGGATCTTGCTCATAATATTTCATGCTAAAAGACTCATTCAAAATAAGTCTCTATGGCTCTGCTTCAATGGTGGGATTCAAAAAATTTTTCCTACCGGTTCTGTGAGCATGGCTTGGTGGGCATGGCAGGGGAAGGATACTGTAAAATCTCTAGTCAGAGGTGGTATTTGCCGGTTCTCTGAACTATTCAAAATTTCCGCTACCGGTTTTCCAGAACTGGTCAGAACCTGCTGAATACCATCTCTGCTCTGGTTCTACTTTTCTGTTGTGGCAAATCCAACAGCATGAAAGAGGCTGGTGGATTTCTCCAAAACACCAAACTGTTCAATATTCTGATGAAGGATCTGTATGACTTTGTGTGAATGCATTAGAAGATGTTGTTATCTACTTTATATCTCAGGGAAAATGTAGCAACATGTATGGAACATCTGAGGTCTGTGACAGAGAAGAGTAAAAAGTAAGTAGTAATAGGAACACTCTCAAAAGTGAGCTGGAAAACATGATACCAGATATCTGTCTAGCTCAGAGGTTGATAACCTGAAAGCTATAATATGGCCCAGCAACAGACATTCTGCAGCTCCCATGCTATCCTCAAATCATTTGTTTTGGAGGTTTGCGTCTTTAGGCTTTTCTCCCTTCAAATTACATACAGGAAACAAACGAACATTCACCCCACTGATTTGAGTATATATCATAAGCCAATTGTAAGTTGTCCTATTTTATTGTGGGATAAGAAAATGATTCATTTATTTATTTAATTTATTTATTTATTTATTAATTGCATTTATATACCGCCCTTCTCCCAAGGGACTCAGGGCGGTGAACAGCTCATCTAAAAACCCCACAGAAAATACAAAAGTTAAAAAGTAATTAAATTTAAATCAGCTGCTTACTAAAATTAGGAAACCCCCCCCCCCCTTAAAACCCAATTTAAAATTAAAAATGGAGATCAAATTTAAAATCATCATCTCAGCCCAGGCCGGCCTGCTCAAAGAGCCAGGTCTTTAACGCGCGCCTGAAGGCCCTCAGGTCCGTGCCGGTACGAAGTTCCGGTGGCAGAGTATTCCAGAGGGCGGGGGCACCCACAGAGAAGGCCCTACTCCTTGGCGCCGCCAGACGACACATAGCGGCCGACGGCACCCGGAGCAGACCCTCCCTGTGGGAACGCACTGGCCTGTTGGAGAACGTTGGCAGAATGCGGTCCTGAAGGTAACCTGGTCCCATGCCATGGGTCGCCCCAAAGGTCAAAACTAGAACCTTAAAGCGAACCCGGAGAGCCACCGGCAACCAATGCAGCTCGCGCAGGAGAGGCGTCACATGGGCGCTACGTGACGCCCCCATAATCACCCGCGCGGCTGCATTTTGCACCAACTGGAGTCTCCGGATGCTCCCCGCAGGGAGCCCCATGTAGAGGGCATTACAATAGTCCAGGCGAGAGGTGACAAGGGCCTGAGTGACCGTGCGCAAGGCGTCCCGATCCAGGAAGGGCCGCAACCGGTAGATCCGACGGATCTAATGAAACGCTCCCCTGGAGACGGCCGCAATGTGATGTTCAAGCGACAGCTGTACATCCAGGAGGACTCCCAGGTTGCGAGCCCTCTCTGTGGGGGGCAAAGCTTCCCCCCCAATAGCCAGCGAAGGTGTCAGCTGGCTATATCGGGGCGCTGGAAACCACAGCCACTCGGTCTTGGATGGGTTGAGCCGAAGCCTGTTCCCGCCCATCCAGTCCCGCACGGCCTCCAGGCACCTAGACATAGCCCCCACAGCATCGTTGGGGTGGTCCGGAAAATTTGAAATATTTTTTTATATATTTATATATTTTTTTCTATATTTGAAATATAGTTTTGCATCTAAGTTGCTCATTATAGCTCATCAATGATCCAGATATATAGAAAGGTAGTTCATATAATAAAAAGAATTATTTCATGAGTTTTGTTTAAATATTTTTCTTTTAAAATTGTTATCCAAACTATAGTTGGTTAAAGACATGCTAAATAATATTTTAATTAATGTTTGTTTAACATTTGTTTTTATTTTCATAAGCTAATTTGGTAAATCCTATTTCAGCTGGCTGCAGTTGCTGAACTAGGCTGTTGTTGTTTAGATTATCTTAATTTAATGATATGGTTGGCTGGTGGGATTGAGATCAATGTTGCTCCTTTCCATGCAGCTAATTCAACTAACGTTTTACTAACAGTGATTAAAGTTGAAACCTGCCTTCATGGTTAGTTGAAAATTGTGTATACTGTGTTTTGTTAAGTAGTATGGATTGGAAGATTGGGTAAGGAATTCAGAATTCAGCATATCCCAAATTCAGTATTTGTATTGTTGTTATATGATAATCACATTAACTCACTATGTTTAAAAATGCATTCATGTGACAAATTAGGGACAAACAATTGTCGGAAATAGGCATAGCTCATCTATACTTGTAAATATGAAACCTGCATTTTTCTAGTGATAGCAAATGATACAACTTGAAATATAATTCTTTTCCACAGTTCTTAACCTACATACACGGACATTGCTAGCCATACCAAATTCGTATCATCATAATATATCCAGTAAATTCAGCTATTTTACATTAACCACGCATATTGAATCCATGGATAACTGCTGCTTTTCCTGCCAATAATGTAGTTCCATCTATATTTGCTTAATTTAGTTGACATACTGTGGAGAAATTTGGTATGAATCATTTCATAATTGGCTGTGCTAAATTCAACAGTGGTCCTTTGGTTTCACGCAGCAGAGATATTTAGAGGGGTTATCTGCAACGATTTCTGGCATAAAATATTGATGCTTCCCCTTCATTATTTCTTCCTTCTTCAAGTGGCAGACTTCTTTGAACCAATAGTCACAGCTAATCCAAAATGTGTGTGTTGCTGCAATAGTTTGGGATCATGCCACAGGAATGTTGGAGGGGGTGGGCACAGATCTGGATAAATTAACCAATACTTTGATTTATTTTAGTATAAGATATCTAAGATATCTTGAGAGCCAATCCTTCAAATATATAAGGATTTATGGCTGATCTTTTAAAGGTAAGTTTGCCTCTAGCTTCAGCTTTAATCATTTTCATTCTGTGCTGCTCAATTTGCTATCATATGTTTTTCCTTTAGATAAAATTACTTGTACAAATTCCAACCTAAGCTGAACTGGTAAGACTCAGAAGGATTTTCTGGCATTTCTTATGTAACATAAATAAATAAAGAATTGAGTTATTCTACCCAAATTACACAGCATAATAATTCCTTTACCTCAGATATATAGGCTAAAAATGTGTGTGGTGTTGTTTTAATAATCCAGCTGGTATGCTGGATTATTTATGCATTTATGCATTGTGCATTGCATTTGAGTTTTACAAAGTGCATTGCCCTGTCTGTGGCTATCCAGGATTTTTTGAATCTTAAGCAATCATCTTGGAATCAAATGAAGATTAGGACATACTGTGGTAACTGAGAGCAGCAGATATATTATATACATGCACTTGAATATAACAGACAATCAGGGAATACAATGGCAAATAGCATACCCAAGTAGATTCTTGCCCTTTTCTGTCATTAGATGTATTGTAATGTTTCCCTGACTTTGCATGACAATGTGGTTGCTACTTTATGGATATATTACACTGGTCAATATATTCTTTATTAGCTTTGAATCTGGACCTATAATTGGCTTAGAGCCTAGATATCAGATCTTCTTCCAAATGAGCAACTATCTTGAATTTAAGATAGCAGTCATGGGGATGGTGACATTACAGCTAGCATACATATGGATTGCTTTCTTCCTTCTCCTATTCCTGAAAAATGTCTTGGCTAATGTGAAGGGAATACTGTGAATGCCCCGTTTGATTCTGGATACCTTCACTTAATTTGTTTTCTTTATAGCATTGTTTCCTTGACTTTATTTTTCCATATCAAATATGAATGTTTAGACATTCCTTTGAGTAGCCTTATTTATGTGCATATCCAAGTATTGGTTATGAATTACAGTACTTGAAATAGCAAAGAATAATATTCACCAGTGGTTAGCAATACCGTACTTCTTTTCTGTCTTTCATAGAAGCCATGAACAACTCTGGCTGCTGAGCATAAGTTACCTAAAATGAGAGTTCCTATGTCAGTGTTTCTCTACCTTGGGAATCTTAAGAAGCATAAACTCCGAGAATTCCCCAACCAGAATGGCTGGCTGGAGAATTCTGGGAGTTAAAGTTCACATATTTTAAAGTTCCCAATTGGAGAAACACTGCCTCTCTGGAACATCCTTATCTATTACTTGGATGGTTATGTTTCTGTGGGTCTTCAACTATTTCTGGATGAAACGTGGAAACAAACTTTATGCAGTTTGTATCATCTCGGGACAAGCTGATAATGGTTGTATTCTTTTTCATTAGGCACATTATGGGTTTGCTTCTTTTGTATAGAACTTATGCAGGTGCTAATGAGAACCCTTTGAAAACAATTCTATACTTGGTTCTATAGTGCAGTATTTCTCAAGCTCTTACAGTTTTAAAATGTGTGGACTTGAACTCCCAGAATTCCTCAGCTGGCTGAGAATTCTGAGAGTTGAAATTCACACATCTTAAAGTTGAGAAAATTGAGAAGCACTGCTCCAGTGGGAGAAAAGCTTTTCTCTGACACAGATTATTAATACTTATCAGCATCCCAAGGCTGGTAACTCCCTGTGCTTGTAATATCTTGCAGCTTCTTTCAGATAACAGGATTGTTAGCCACACCTGCACACACAGATGCCGCCAAAAATATTCTTCTTTTTTGTCAATTCCATGGTTAATTTTAAATATTTCTAATTAATCCAGGCATTTCAAAAATACATTTGACTCTGAGTTTGATGTAAATTTTGTAACATGCCAGTTATTTATATTCTGTTTAAAAATTGTTTTAATTTTTTAAATTTCCTTTAAAAATTGATCATATCTACATAAATTAAATTAGATAAGCATGTAAGTTAGGCTTACACTATATTTTTATATAATTTTAGAAGATAGAACACTATTTTTGCAATGTTTCTTTCTCTTTCCCTATGAATTGAGTTATTCTACCCAAATTACACAGCATAATAATTCCTTTATCTCAGATATATAGGCTAAAAATGTGTGTGGTGTTGTTTTTAATAATCCAGCTGGTACGCATGCATAAAAAAGATCTAACGACCATCTCAGAGAAACCTAAAAATATCAGGGGAGTAGCAGCAGTAAATGAGAACTGAAGATGCTCACGGACTACAGATTAATGGCTGGAGAGAGAATGAGTGGGTGTAAGGAGAATGGAATGCAAGATGTGGAAAAGGAAATGTCTGTCTGGCTAGAACCCTAAATAGGAGAATTTGATTTTAGCTGTTATTGTTGTTGTTGTTGCAGGCTACTTATTATTTAATTTAATCTTTCAGAGCCTTTTAGTCAAGGAACATTTAAACCCTTTGAAAAGTAACAATTTGTCTGAAGCCTTACACGATGGATGCTGTCCATTATTCGCTGCTGAGTGGACAGTTCCTATGAACATACAGATATACATGCATAATGTTTTTCCATATAAAAGTAAATGTTCCCAATAATCAAAATCTCTTCATATCCATCTACATATCCTTTTCAATTCTGTTTTGTATATTGATGAGTTGTTAAGAACTAACCTTACACATTGCTTGTTATTTTATCTTTCATTTTAGTCAATGATATTATTTGGAGCAATGATACTTTATTTTTCTAATAAACTCATGATATCATAATATAGTATGAACAAACACAATAATAACATAAAAATACACAGATTTTTTTTAAATGATCCGTTTGTTTCTTAAATCTCTTGCTGACAAGGAAGTGAAGTAAGCTTCAGGTCAATTTTGGTTTGTCAAATTACCCAAAATCGATATATATAAATTTATTAAACATAACCTTGGTCCTTTCCTCCCTCCCTCCCTCCCTCCCTCCCTCCCTCCCTCTCTCTCTCTCTCTCACACACACACACACAAACACACACACGTATTAAATCTGAAAAAGAGCCAGTTCACTGAAAGAAAGAAACAATATATATCTGGAGAAGAACTAGACGTAGTAGACCACTACCTTGGCCAACAGATCTCAATGGAAGATCATACAATAAAGAAAATTGAAAATGTGGTTCGCAGGCATTCAGCAAGTTAAGCATTATTTTCCAAGTACAACCTTATCCTATGCCTGAAGAGAACAAAATTCCATCAGTATGTGCTACCTGCTCTTAATATATGCTGGTGAAACATGGGCACTAACTTAAAAGAGCCATAGAAAGATACAGGCTTGTATCTTGTCCTCACATATTTTGCAAGCCTAAATTAAACAATTCACAGTCAGATTTAGCACATTGGTTGAACTCCAGAATTTAATATAGATAAATACATAAGCCACTCTGTGGAAGAAAAGGGAATACAAATATGATGGATACATAAAAGTCAATGATAAGAATATCTATTTAGATATTGCTCCAAATCTTTGGAAAAATCTGAAATCATTCTAGTACTCATATGGAAGGTAATAAACAGAATGGTATCTCAGGAAGCATTTATTTCTAATATAACTAAACTTTGACGTAAAGACCTTCAAATTTCTGGGTTCTACTATATCACATGACCTAAAATGGATGCCTAACATCAAAAACGTCATCAAAAAAGCACAACAAAGAATGTTCTTTCTGCGCCAACTCAGAAAGATCAAACTGCCCAAGGAGCTGCTGATACAGTTCTACAGAGGAATTATTGAGTCTATCATCTGCACCTCTATAACTGTCTGGTTTGGTTCTGCAACCCAACAGGACAGACACAGACTTCAGAGGATAATTAGGACTGCAGAAAAAACAATTACTACCCACCTGCCTTCAATTGAGGATCTGTATACTGCACGACTCAAAAAGAGAGCTGTGAAAATATTTACAGACCCCTCACATCCTGGACATAAACTGTTTCAACTCCTTCCCTCAAAACGATGCTATAGAGCACTGCACACCAGAACAAGAACACAAGAACAGTTTTTTCCCGAAAGCCATCACTCTGCTAAACAAATAATTCCCTCAACACTGTTCAACTATTACAAAGTCTGCACTACTATTACTGCTAATCTTCTCATCACTCCTTATCACCCATCCCCTCCCACTTGTGGGAAATTGTAGTACTGTAACTTTGTCCCTTGTATCCTTACGATTTATATTGACTGTTTCCTAGTATGATTTGATTGTTGATTCTACCCTATGACTATCATTAAGTGTTGTATGTTATGATTCTTGATTCTTAATGAATGTATTTTTTCTTTATGTATACTGAGAGTATTTACATCAAGACAAATTTCTTGTGTATCCAATCACACTTGGCCAATAAAGTATTTTATTCTATTCTACATGACTAGAAAAGTCCTTGTTAACAGCTGGGAACACCTGGTACATCCTTTTTCTCTCCAAATAATCTCTTGCTCCTTTTTAAATTGGCACATTTTTCTTTTAACTTTCAAAAGCATTATTTTCTAAACCTATTTCAGGCGTAGAGATATAAATTCAGTGAGCACCTCTTTTATTCAATTTCTTTCTAAAAATGTTAAGAAATGAACTCTATCTTTTAAGTGTAAAGAAATGTACAATTGTGCTTTGATTTTCCAATAAATGAAGAAAGGAGAAGAAATGGTGTAAACTACTATGGGTTATGTAAAAAATTATGTCAGTAGATAATCACTTGCTTTGTTAAAAGTGTTCCACTGAATTGTGGCAAGATTTGTTTGGCTATAATAATTAAATAAACATACTTTAACAAAAGGTGTACTGATCTTTTTTCATTTTCTTGACACTATTTGCTGTTCAATGGGAAGAGAACCTTGGCAACTTCAAAAAGATGGGCAGATAATTAAGAATTTAATGGGTAATTTTAAAGCAAAGTAATTTTTTTACTTTTTTTAATGTGAACTTTAACAACTGTTGAAAATGCTTTGTGCATTTTCTGCATTACCTTTTTATTATCAGCACTCTTTGAGCATTGATTTATTTAAATATCTGAACATCAACTAAAGAACAAACCCAGCTGATTTATTTAATCATACTTTATTTGCTATTGTATATTAAATAATAAGGAAGACAAACTCGGGGATCTCATGGATAAAGAATTGTATTCAATGGTCAATTTTGTTACTGGCTCCTGGGGCATGTGTTGGCTCTTCATTTCCCATATGTTATTTTAATTCTGTTTTCCTTTCATATCATATATTCATTTTGCACATAGCATGAATGTTGTAATGTTGGAGCAAGATTCTGCCTCCTTGCATCTAATGACCTTATTCCAACCTTAGTGCTTTTATAACAGATATTGACCACGGGGATGAATGTGTTAGCTTTGTATGTTCTATGCAATATACAAGTATGGATGTGTACCTTTTATCTCTTGTAAATGAAAGAGCGTAGAATTTTAAGGGAAAGTCAAGTGCCATAATACTGTACTTTCATATATTAAGTGAATGTGGAAAGAATAAAGAAAAGAGAAAAGAACATTTTCTTATAGATTTCTTATAGAATACTCATACAGTTACTTACAGAATACTCATACAGTTCGAAAGCTGACAGCCCAGATTCAATACCCAAGATCCATGCAATGGGATGAGCTCCTACCACCTAGAAGTTCAAATGCATGCAAATGCAAGTACATTAATAGTACCACTATGGTGGGAAGGTAACAGCATTCCATGCACCTTTGGTGTATAGCCACATTGGCCTCAGGATCACAGAAATTGTCTTGACTTCCTTGGTCAAGAAACAGAATGAGGACCTAGAGTTGGACACAACTGAAAGGGAAACCTTTAAATTTTGACTCATACAGTTCACTGGTAGTCATTAAGAACTGGACCAGCTTTCATCTTCATAGCACCCCTATAAACTATAATCCTGATTCTGGGTTTTGTTTCTTGGTCCCATGCTATCTTTAATGGAATTTTGAGTTTTATGCAAATGAAGTCCTATTAGTCATAATGTTTGCAAGCTACTAGGATTTGTGGCAGCATTAGCAATTATACTGTAGCCACACAGGGCACTGCTGCCATGTTCATAATGTCTTGGTAGAATGGGAAGAGCCATTATTTTACTTTGAGTTCACGATTTAGTTAAATAAAATGTGTGCTTCTCAGTTCTGGCAAAAAAAGTTTGGACATTTCAAAGAGTTTGATAAACAGCAATAGCTTCTCCTCCCACACATTAAAGCTTCATCGGTGACATTATGTGAAAAGAAGAAAAAGCTGGCAACACAGCAAAGCAAAGGGTAAGGTGTTCCTTGGATGGGTCAAGGTGCTCTAAATTCTCTTTTCAGCACTGAAATAACAGCAGTGTTTCTGGCAGAAGATCATCTCTAATCTTTGTCTAGTCCGAAGAGCCACATCTGTTCACAGTTATGGGTCAGTGCCCATACAGGAAATGCAATGTTCTGCACACAGAAAAGACTCTGGACTTGGGATTCAGGATATATAGAACAAAAAAAATGTGAAGTGAATTGGGTAATAAAATGAACCCTGAAGAAATCCATAAAAGAGTTAAAGTCCTCCAATTTGATAAACATCTAGAAAATGTTACAGGCAAGGGAATCAAGGATCTTCATCAAGTTTCTGGTTTTTCTTTTGTTCATCTTATTTTAGTATGAATCTGCTAAAATCCAGACTACAGAAAGCAAATCACTAATGCTTAGGAACTGATTTAGATAACTCTAGCATTTGAAGTACACAGCTACATTCCCATAGCCTCATTGTACTTTCAAAGGCCTCTATGGTAGATTCCCCCCAATTTTTGGTCTCCTTTTCAAAATAGTTCCCTTATTTAAAATCCCACAATCCCAAACTGAAGGCCTCCTCTGAAGATAGTTCTACGTATGTAGGTTTTAGTTATTTGTTATATCATATTGTGTGAATGCAGAAGAAATGGCACCAAGGAGAAAGCAGTTTTAAAAGAACCAAGTAGCAATGAAAGGCACTTTATTTTACAAGGTAACATATTTTTAATTTTCTTAATTTATTGGTTTCATGTATAGTGAAGAAAGATTGCTGTCACTTGGCAGTAGTTCTAACAATATCATTTGTTGTCTTTCCTATGTCCATGTCTTTCACAGTTGGGAATTATGAGCACCAAAGACCAACCTATTTGAAAGACATCAGATTAGAGAGAAGCTATAGATACAATGACATTATGCATGTACAAGCAGAACTTGTATTTGTGATGCTTTTGTGATGCTTTTCATCATTTGCCCTGGTTTCTGCCCCAACTCCCCCCCCCACACACACACATACCATAAAGAGTGATGGATGGTGTAATAATATGAGGGGTCAGACAACAGTAAGACATTATTATTGTTCAGGCTGCATACAGTCATAAGAATACATCACTACATCACTGAGACCAACTGCTGGTATATTTAGTTCAATAGTGTCCAGTTAGTGAGGAGCTAAACTTTTATCAGTCTTAGTTAGCATGGCCAGTGGGAAAGGATGGGGGAGGTATAATCAATATATCTGGACAGAACAAGATAGCAATAAAGCAAATATTTGTAGATCAGGATTGAAATGAGGAATCCTTAGTGCTCTCTAAGCTTTCTTGCTTTCTTGCAGATGTTTCATTACCCTAACTAGGTAACATTAACTGTTACCTAGTTAGGGTAATGAAACAGCCTTAAGAAAACAAGCAAGCTCAGAGAACCTCAAAGACACCAGAATCAGATAACAATCTGTAACAGTATTCCCTAATTTGATGAGCACTAGCTATTGGGCTGAAATTCTATCATGTCAGCCATATGATAATATGTAAAAATAGAAATGTCATTGTCCAACACATCCAGAGAGTACCAGATTGGGGAATACTGTTACATTGACTTGCAGATGTTCTTCAGTGATCTATAGCATTTTCTCAGTCCCAAAATCCTGGGCAAATTTCCTATTTGGTCCTTTAACAGAGAGCTATGGGCCTGTTTCAGTTGTCAAAACGTTCAATTAGATATTCACATTTATTTGTCATACAGTATGCCTGATCTCAGGTCAAATAGATTTTGCTAGATACCAAGATCTTTACAAAGATCCTTCAATGCAGAAAATATAGAGCCCTGGTTGGTTTCCTTACTCCAGATTACCCTACTGAAATAAGACTAAACCTCTCTAATCATAGGTTAGCATTACAGTGGAAAAAGTAGAAAGCAGATGCTTGCAGCTACAGACTCCAGGAGTTGCAACTCAAGTGAATGATTAAAAAAATATATTCAGAGTTAAAGACTTCATGCAGTTGAAAAGGAACTAGGTCATATAGGCAATTCACTTCTGTCACAATACATGATTTCATAAATCTGGTTCCAAACTCAATATTGAATCAAGATTTTAAGAAGAAAAAAGCCTTCCCCCTACTCTAGTTTTTACCAATAATTATATGCTCAGGTTCTGATAGCATTAATTCATTTCACAACTGCATTCAGGCCACAGAGACTATGGTGAAACAATTTCAGAATCAAAGCCCAACTTAAGGGCAATTTTGAGCCACTTTGGTCTAATGGTTAACATAGCAAGCTAGAAAGCTGAAAACCATGAGTTCAAGTCCCACCTTAGCCATGAAAGCCAACTGAGTGACTTTAGAGAGCCGAAGTCATTCTCTTTCAACACAGCCCACCTCACAAGATTGTCATTGTGGGGCAAACAGGAGGAGGAATATAGGTTGGATATGTTCACTGCCTTAAATTAGTCTGTAAAAAATAATAAAGGTGGGACACAAACTAAATAAATAAATACATTGTTGAAGGCTGGGGAGACACCATCTGCTCTCACTTCTCTTCCCTTCAGGGTGCCAGTTGGCAAGCTATCTTCATTGTATTGCTATTTGCTTCAATTCAGTCAGGATGGAACCAAAAGAACCAGCCTCATGATTCTTCCAGGTTACTTTATTATAGGTTAAGTGCATCAAAGTTTCAAGTGCACAATTTGTTCAGGGTTGGCAAGTAGGCATGGCAGTCAGAAGTGGAAAAATATCTAGTAGCCAATAAATAATGTCTAAAGCTTTTAGCTTAGAAGATAGGAAACCAAGAGTTTCAGGAATGGCTTGAGAGAACATTGGGAGCTTTCAACATCCCACTAACATTGGAGATTAAATTGTTTCCATTTTATAATATTTTAAAGCCTGGCATTCATAGGCTCAGAGAAGGTAAAATGGTATTTAATTTATTTTCTCTTTTCCTATGCACTAGCTTTTTTGGTAGAATTGGGGGGAAAGCCTCAAAAATGTTTAGGCAAGAGTATAGTTAAGATTCGTACTCATGATCTTGAAGTTGTTCTGCTTATTGGACCCCCTGGTTGTACTTAGGCATATCTCAGCCTGCAGCAGTTACTCGGCCTTCTACTTTATTAGATAACACTGGTATTGTTCTCTTATTACATGTGATTTTTTTTTAATGTAAATAAAAGACAAAGATAAAAACTATGTATAGATCAATATTGCAGATACCGCTATAGCTGAAGAACTGATTAACCTGAGCCTACAATTTATTACACTCTTTCCCAAAATCCACTTGATCAGAAAGGTCTACTGAATGTTCATTGCAATAGCTTTTAGTACCAGAATTAAAAGAAGGAATCTTCACTGAATGATTTGCTACTTTATGATAATCTATTGTTTTTAAAAGATGAATTCTTGGACTTCTATAAAAAAGGAATTCACATATACCTGGTACACCTTTTTTTAAAAAAAGAGCTTTATGTAGAATCCAGATCTCTAATGTGAACTTTTAAATATTTTTAACTGCAGGCAAAAGGAAATTATTTAAATAAAGTATTTATTTAAACCACTGTTTTTCAATTATGAAAAAGTATCTTGCCAAACAAACTGTGCTTATACTATACAGTGAAATAGACACTATCCAGTTACATTTTAATTTAATATGTTGTATAAACCCCACTCATGTGATTTTATATTCCAGTATGTTTAACAAACTTTGAAAATTGGATTCATTGAGCAAACCATGGTTCAAATAACCATGGATATGTATCACAACCGAAGTATCAGACTCCAAATGTAGCAGTCTGGGCTCATTTTGGCTGCTAGAAACTATCCCACCAACAATTTGTACCAATGAACATCAAAATGATGCAACTTGAGATAAACAATTATGTTTGGCAAACATATCACATTTTAGCCTAACACAATTGAATTAAATGGATACACAGAATCAAGACTACTTAAATCAGGAGAAGTTTTTATTTCAGAGGAAATTACTTTTATCAATGTACTCTTACTGAACTCAAAACAATTTCCATTAATGTAAGTAAAATTAGTAGTTTTTCCCAATATAAAATAGTTCATTGATCTTAGTTTATTTTTCATGTTCACAAATACTTTGAAGATAATACAAACATATTATATCTCCTTTATAGCATCTCATGATCATAATTATACAGTAGTTTTCCTTGTCACAAACCTACTATTGCCAATAACAATCTGCTACATCAACTCTGATTGTCATATCAGTTATTCACAACTTTTTCATAACAATTTTCTTGTTGATGGCATTCACACTTGGTACTAAGCCATTGTTACAAACCACATTAGTTGTGTTTTCCTGCTAACTTACTGAATTAATTCAATTGCCACAGTTAGCAGAACATACTGAAGTTTCAAGTAACCACATGGCTGGGGCTATACAATATGATGAGCCACAAATTCGTGATGCCTATTTTAACCTCACAGAAGACAGAAAATTATTATATAGTTCATATTGGCTGAATTCATATAGCATGTTAAGCCAAACATCAAGCAAATCAGAATACTTTAGTATCTTCTTCGAAGTCAGTCAGTGTGGGTTGGAAACCATTTTTTATAGTAGATCAATGTCATACAGTGGATCTTATCTGTGAAGCCAGACACTAAATGGTTATTCAATAAGCCATAGTTAAGCCAGCCATGAAACTATGTATAGTATGAATTCAGCCATTATTTTTATATAATGACTATAGTTGTAAAATCACACTTTGATTTAAAAATGCAATTGAGGAAACTAATAGTTTAGTACTTCAAGAATAAAAATTCTTCTATATTGCTTAAAGGGGTTCCAAAATACTAGGTGAAAAATGAAATGTAAAATATTGGTTGACCCAAATAATCTCTACTTTAAAATCAGCACATTGGTTTCTTTTAAATTATCTTCTGAAAAAGACCAATTAAAACTCTACCCTTCTTTCACTCTTGCTGCAAATACATTTACTTTTCTATATTAATAGAAAAATCATTATTTCAAGCATGATAGTTATTTGTCAAAATTTTGCTCTTCACTCTAGCAGTTTGTTAACTCACTTCATTTTAAATAGCTTCTATTCCACAGATGCAGGTGCAAACTCTAATCAGTGAAGCAATTAACAGCTATCTCTGCAGAGGCATAAATGAAGCCAATTGGAGCACCAAGCATACTGGGAATGCATTTTAAAAGATAACTTGAAGCTAACATGTTTATGTCTGGCATTTCCTCCTCTTTATTATTTTGCAGAATAATTCCTTGAAAGTTCCAATGTACTGATCAAGCTACACAACAATCATTGCTTGTTTAATGAATGGCAAATTAATAAGGAGTTTGAAAGATTTGTTAAAGGTCTAATCAGTCAGGTAGCATAACTACAAAACTCAGGGCCTTGTGAAGGCTGTGGTGTTGAAGTGTATATGTGTGGCATTATAATTATTTACTTCATAGACCATATTAAATTGTGTGGTGGTTTAATAGTGAGCTATTTAAAACCACAATCCTATTCCATGAGAATATACCACAAATAGTCAGAAGCAAAACTGAGTAGTTTTGACAGTGAATTGACAGCTTCTTTTTTTAATTTTTCCAAAATTAAAAGTAATATAGTTTGCATCCCAAAGAACAGCCATTCCCCATTCCTACCCTAAAATGTATGGGTAGAAAATAGTTCAAGAAATTTCAGTCTCATCCCTGGATGACTTTCTATGGCCCTTTGGAAAGTTAGGCAGTTGAGTTGTGTACCCTGATTAATCAAAGATGGTCCATTCCTAATGTTAAGCTATAGTTTTAACTATGATTTGTACATCATGGGTTCAAACCACAAACCAGGTTTATAAGCCCAAAGATTGTACTAACTCAAAATCATTTACTGAAGTGTATTAATCCAACTAAAATTGTATTTAGAATTCCCAAACTCTTGGCTTTCCAGTCCATGCTTTGTATTCTTTTCAAATATCACCCATCAGATGAATTACTGTCCATGCTTTTAAATATAACTGAAATATCTTTAAAACTGAGGACTTAATTCATTGACAATCTGTGTTTTCAATGAGAAGGAAAAGCTAAAGTTCTAACTACTTATGGTTATTAAGGATCCCATGGTACTTTTTACAAGCACAAAGGTGTTAACCCTGATGCCTTGGCTGAAGTCCAATGTGTCTAATTATTTCCTGCTAATATTAATTCTCTCTGTAGATTCAGCTGGTTATGATATTCACTGTTTTCTTTCTTAGACTGCTTAAGAATAGCTGAGGGTTTTTTTCTCTCTTTCTTTTTAATTTAGCAGCAAATATAGTGTTGCTGAAATGAAGATCCAGACATTCAAATAGAAGACTAAAAGTCAGGTTTCCAATATCTTCTAATATTGTAATCCTATATGATGTCGTGTGACTTATCATGAATTGTTCCCCCTTCACTAAACCAGGTGTGGGCATGGCCAGCAGGTGACACATCTGGCCCATGAGCTGTGAGTTTGACAGTCCTGGTCTAAGTTATCTACATGTCTTTCAAGCCTTACTAGAAAGTAAGGTTTATTGCAATCTTTGGATTTTATTCCTACACTGGTATGAAAATGACTACATCTTAAAATGCTCTGAAAATTATTATCTGCTAGTATTTTAACATTAGTAATAGACTTTCCCAATAGACTATCTTTCATGAAAGCTGAAGGATGATTCCTATCATCCTGAATCTCAGTTTCATGCTTTAAATGATGACATTCTAGGTTTAATTCAATGAATAATATAGTATAGGTTTTGCTTGTTGTATGTTCCAAGTTCAGCAACTGCTGTTATCTTGGCAAGATTTTTAGTAGTGCTCAGCCATTGCCACCTTCCTAGGATTGAAAGAAAGGGACTGATCCAAGATCACCCAGCTGGTTTCTGCGAGTGATTATGAACTCATAGTTTATTTCTAGGAAATCTAAACAATTAGATGTAGGAATTCAGAAAATATTAACAAATAAAATAGAGCTTCATCCTAGAATTTTATGAGTTGACTCCATGCTGTAGCTATATCATTAAGGTGTTGAGTGGAGAAGTCCCATTATTAGAAAAAATCATTTCAGATCTTAATACTGAACCTATATTTTGTACATAAATTTTATTTTTAAAGGTATTGTGTTGTATTATATATATATATATATATATAATTTAATGCTTGGTAAGAATATTGGCAGAATCACTCTTACTATTCTTACTATTAATGGAATGATAACATGATTAGCATTCCATAGAAATTGACTAAAGAATCACAGAATTTTGCCAATTATTACCTTACTCATAGTAGTGGCTGCAAATTGAATATGTATTGACAATGAACAAGGAAACATTCATTTTATTACTGAGAAAACATCAGCGTATGCCAAATTTTCCCCAAATTTTAACACTTGGGCTGGAATAAAAAGAAAACTGAAACAAAATCTTATTGATAAATATGATTTGATAATATATTTGATTTATTGACAGCCTTTCTCTATTCTTATAGGCAGCCTATTAGCCTATATTATAGCAATAGGCATTTCCTTTTGTGATTGTCATATTTGATATAATTTCAATATTGGTGCTGCATATGCGTTCTTCTTGTAGAGTTGTGAATGTATATATAACATAAATTATATCATCTTTCCTCAACCAGGTTTTCTGATGGATGTTGGTGTTACAAGTACATCCCATGGTGGGAGATTCAATCTGATGTCCTCTATCAGTCCCTAACGATTGGTCTCTAATGATGTGAGGAGGAGAAATATATTAATTTTGTTTCATTATACCCCCAAACAGTCTATTTGAACCTGTCATATGTTGTAAAAGAAAATGCATACTTCCTAGCCATCATCAAATGGTATCACCTAATTGGTTGAACACAAATCACATCATAAAGCTCTCCATTGATTCATCTTCAAATTATTTGCTATCATTTTCCAGACTTCTATCCACCTATATCATGTATTTACTAAAAATATTATTATGTTCTGAAATGACCACCATCTCACTTAGCTGAGGAAAGAGTTCAAGGAAGTGTGTGATTTTTGATCTGTCCTAACAGTAGCACCTCATGCAGTTGAAAGAGCTGTACTTTATTTGAATTCCTCCCAATGATTACGCTCTGAGGTCCAGTCTAAACATTTGTATCATTTGTGCTTTAGGTGGGAGTAGCTTTGTTGAGCCATGTTTACATTTCACATTAGCCTCAGCAGAACTATGGGTCACACTGATTTTTTAAAAATGAGAATACTATGGCATTCTGGTTTTTTGTCCATGACAAGACTAGATATTAAAATCAAGCATTTTCTTTGTTTTGTTCCAATCAGTCATAACCCAAAAGCAGAAGTATCCTTGGGCCACTGACTCCCTTTTCCCCATTTTTACTGATGGAACTGAGAGTCTAGGAGTTATCTCCAAAGAAAAAAGCAGCCTTGTTTGTGTTCGCCAAATCAGTAGCCTTGTTTTCAGTACAAAATGTCACTGATGGAAATAACAGCTCCTTATGGTGAGAACTGACCTGGCTCGCTGTGTAACTAGCTTGTGATAAACGTCGCCTCTGTGGTTTGACCGCATCAAAACAACTTGGTATCTTCAAGCAATTAAAAAGCTAGCTTTGGAGATCAGAGTAGGAGAAGCGGTAAAGAGACAGAAATGAAATGCAGATAAGTGAATTGCAGCTGGGGCAGGTCAGGTTCAAAGAAAGACCTGTTCTCCATTTTCATGCGAGTCTAAATAGACTTGGATTAAGAACTGATAATATGAAGCACAAGGGACATAGTCTTCCCCTCAGGCATTCTGATTTCATTGACATTCCAGAGGTTTGGCTTTCTCATTTTTTCCAAGAAATTTGGCAGTTAAATATTTCTACTTTGCATCACTAACTGGGTCATGTTCATGTACTGTCATTTGAAGAAAGTCTAAAATTAATATAAGAAAAGAACTACACCCTGTCAGTCACTAATCACGTTGGGTGTACTTAATCTCTAATTAGATATATAAATAAAAATTAATAACTCAGCTCAAGGAATATATTGTTGAAAATTATACTTGTGATCTCAGAATTGAGCAACACAAATCATATATATATATATATATATATACCATCTGAGTTCAGGGGATGGAATGCCTGTATCCAATCATTACTTGTCATTACTATATCCTAACATATAACTGTCCCACACAGATTAATTATACTCTGGATTATGAGAGATCTTCATTGAATGAACAGGATATCCCAAATATTGTAAATTAATTAATTAATTAGTAAACTAATTAATATAAAAGCAATAATAGATCTAGAAAAAATAGTGGTGTATAACTACTTGACACAAGAATCAAATCATATATAGCTAAATATATGTAGCACTTGCCATAATGTAATTTTCCTACATTATTGAAGAGGAATTGAACTTTATAAATATCGATAGTTTAAATAGTATTTATGTTTATTAGCTATTATCTGCAATGTGATTAGCTGTGAACAGAGGGCATTATCTAGAAATCAGTTCCCAACATTCTTATTAGGTTTTTTAAGAGAAGCTGCAAATTTTGCCAATTAATGTATGGCAAAAAAAACTAGGAGTCCTTCCCTCTATTTTACAGTTCTTCCTAATTTTGATTCTTTGTTTTTATAAGCAGGATCGAACTTTTGAAGAATTAATTCTCAAAGACAGATTGCTTGATTAAAACAACAAAAGTGACATTGTGAAAAGTTTTTTGAAATAAAGTGTTGGACTTTAAAGTGCCACAAAATGTTGAAGGGGCAGTAATTCACTAAAAATCAGTTGAAGTTTAGACCTCTGAACCTATGACACTTTTTTCTTTTTTTTAAGGTAGTTTCTGTTTGGTTATCTTTTATTTGAATTGGAAGAGATCTTATATTGTATCAGACAATCTATTTCAGCACTGTTGACCATGGCTAACCTGACATAGATGAATAAACCTGAAATATAGAAGTATGTTCTCTACCATTGGGCTACCAAAAAATGGTCAGAATGCAAAGTACTTTAGGAAATATGTTTATTCTCAATCTCTTTTGTTAATGCATGATGGGATAAACACCAGTTGCACCTTTTCTTGGATTAGGAGTCCTGTGCTCAGTCACTCATGCCTTGATCATTTCATGCTTGGACTACTGCAATGTGCTCTACATGGGCAACCCTTGAAGAGTATCTGGAAGTTTCAGCTGGTCACTTCTAGGTTGACCCATGTTACGCCATGTTGCCAGTTTGCTTCTGAATCCAATACAAGGTATGGTTATCACTTTTAAAGCCCTTTATGGCATTGGTCCTGAAATCTGGCTCACCTCAGTGGGATTAGCCTTCCCCACCTGTGCCAGCAGAAGGGGCATATTCTTGGTCAGCCAAGAAATTTCAGCTGGCAGGGTCCAAAAGAAGAGCCTTTTCTGCCATGACTCCTGTACTCTGGAACATCATGTTGTCTCTGGGACTCATGCCCATTCTTTTGGCCTTCTAAAGTCCTTGAAGACATGGTTGTGCCCAACTTTAATTAATTTTAAATGTATTATCCATGTTTATTGTTTTAATGTTTTATAGTATATTTTATTGATTGTTTGCAAGCAGTTTAGAGTTGCCTCTGAGCAGAGGGACAGCATGTAAGTTTAATAAATAAATAAAGTATAAATACATTTATGGCATATGGATATTCTTACTAAATATCTTTTTATGACATTAAGGACTAGGATATATACTTCATGACTCTTCTCTGACTTTAATGGTCTTATTCTCATTGGGTCATGCTTACTCTGCTTTTTGTGTGATGACAAACCCTATGTGGGATAGATTGTCCAAGTTGACAAATGGCAGCTGATAAGAACCTCAAGTATCTTTTGTCCTTGATTAAAAATTCTGCTTGTTCCTGCCAACTAGGAACCACTGATTTCCTTAGGGAATCAGTGAAAAATTCTTTCCAGCTTCTCCCACTCATAAGAATAGCATGGCAAAAGGACCAGATAAATAGTTTTGTTAACTGTTCATTACCTTCTGAATCACAAACAACATGCCTTAAAACAAAGAAAGCAATTGCTGTTCTCACAAGTCCATGATTGCAAATGTCTAAATACATACATTTGATGACTGTATATCACAGTGTTAGGCTAATGAGCGTCTGACTTAACCACCTGCACTTTTCTTATTTGCGGGAGGGAGATAATAATTTGTCATAGAGAATTGTGTCATATAAGAGGCTCCAAGATACTGAACAGTCAACAATTATGTTGACTATTATGATACATGAATCCTATTATTTCCTCTTCATGTGAAATCTCTGAAAAAAGGCAAATTCTTCTGGTGCATTTATTACATCGATAAATCTATTAGAGACACTCTGTAATTAAACTGATGGTCCAAAGCAAGGGTCTTCAAACTTGGGAAGCTTAAGACTTGTGGACTTCAACTCCCAGAATTCCTGAGCTAACATGACTGGAGGAGGAATTTTGGGAGCTGAAGTCTACAAGTCTTAAAGCTGTCAAATTTGAAGACCCCTGGTCCAAAGTCATACATTTCATAGCCTGAGGAGGGGCATGGGTGATGATAATACATTAGTTTTTATTTACTTGTAGTACATCATATCTTCCTGATGGAATAATTTTCTCCCCTGATATGCATGTCTACGTGTTAAATGAAATTTGATAAGTATAATTTTTATTTTTAAGAAGAAATCAGTAGAAAACCAGTTTACACTGATAAAAAACACTATCTGTAAGGACATTAGTACTTCAGATTCATAGTTTTCTGCATTAGTTTTCTGTAAGACATGTTAACATTCACATTCATAAGATAATTGCTCTTTAGCTTAATGCACTGTTAATAATAGTATAGTATAATATAGTATAGCATAGTATAGTACAGTATTGTAAATACAATACAATATAATACAATATAATAATAAAATACAATATAATATAATAATACAATGTAATATAAAGAAAGGTGCTGACAGGAGCTGCAGGTTAAAGTGGCTCAAATTTGAATCCGACTTATGATTTTCATCAGAGGAAAAAAATACAAAACAGTTTAAACCTATTAAATTGGCAGCTAAATATAATGAAAGCCTGTTGTGACTCTTTAAGGAATTAAAAAAAGAAAGAAAATTGAATATGTGGACATTACTGACTGATCTTTGTGTTGAATTCCTTTCTCATGAAACAAAGTGTGAAAACAATTTCCAGTTCTCTTAGACTCCACAAAGTAATTTCAGGTTTCTAATTATTAAAAAAAATTTACGATTTCTTTCTCCCTTATTTTCTCTTGCTTGATTAATAAACCTTCCAGTTTAGAGAAAGGATTCTCATGAAGATCTGAGATCCACTTTGGATGTACTGAAGTTCAACTTTCATCAACAACAATAAATAATTGAATCTATTTAAAAGAACATGCTGCTATTAAGTTCTACAAATTCCACAGTCATTAGACTTACAGGAGGTTGCGATGAATCATTACACAGACAGGGAAAGAATGGTCCTTCCTGCCTTCTTTAAAGATGCCTTTGCAGAAAATATGAATGCCACTATAAAGCAGTCAAAAGATTTTTTTATATTCTATAAATATTTGAATAATATTTTCCAGACCAAATCATCTTGGAAATAGTCTATCTAGATAAAAAGTAGAATAATTCACATTGGTTATAACAGGATGACTTCATGGAATAATTTACTAGCAGAATGTAAAACTTTAGGTTGCATAGACATACATGAAATTACATTTACAAAGAACCTGATGTATCATCATGTGTGCCATCATAGATTCCCCACTTATGGTTATTTGATGGGCTCACAATGCAGATCTTCCAATCAGATCTTAGATATTCTACAATATATTAAATCAGCCAAAAGTTGATTTTATAGATGCATAGTTTCTGCTGCTGTCTCTGGGAAGCATCATAACCGCTTCTGCTATAAATGGACTGGTAAAGCTTCATTATATCGCTACCATTCCTCTGGTCAGATATGAGTAAATTCAGTTAGATTCATAACCTAGTCAGGCAATCAAGGGTCAGACTTGCAGCCTACATGAGTTTGGAAGTTGTGCTGCCAAAGATTGGGAACTAATTTTGTAAGAAGTGTGGTTTTTTAAATTAATTTGTATATACAAAAATGTCTTTATTTATTGGAGTGAGATTTAAAACTCTGCCATTTTGGATTGGTTTATGGACAGCAGAACTAACTCACCATTGATTCAGTTACACATATTATATACAAAGGGTTCATTCATAATAACTAATAAATGGCAATGTTAATTTACTAAATTAAGCCAAACTCTAATCAAGTACATTATAGTTTAATTTAGACACTGGAATTTATATACAGTGATTTATAGCATTGTTTTATGACTTAGCCTCATTCATATTTTGGAGCGCATACCTGTAAGAAGTTTACTGCTATAAAGCAGTAAACAGAGCAGTCTAACAGAGCAGCTTGAGTCGTGCAGGAAACAGTACTGGCAGTTTCCCAATGTGTTCTGCCATGTTAAAAATCAGAATCCTGCATATTGCAACCTAAACCAGCAATTTTTTCTATATTAAAAAAAAACCTGGTGAATGCAGCAAACTATGCAGACTCTATCAGTGGTGATATTCTGCTAGTTTGGCCTGGTTCTGGAGAGTTGGTAGCAATGATGAGCAGCAGAGACCAAACTGGTTCTCTTCACTGCTCTGCTGTTGGGCCCATCTGCCCACTTGGGCTCCCATATTCACCTTTATCCTCTGAATTTGAAGTGCCTCTGCACCTGTGCAAAGTGCTCATTTGGCAAATGCACACACCAAGCCACGCCCACCAAGCCACGCCCACCAAATGGGTGGTAAAAATATTAGAATCCCACCCTTGGTCTCTATATAAAACAATACTTTGTTTTATACTAACCCTGTGGTCCAACACCTCAAAGCCACAGGACATAAGATTGACTTTAAAAATACCAGAACTATCACCAAAACCGAACACTTCAACAACAGAATAATCAGAGAAGCCATAGAGATAGAAAAATGCCCACACAGCATGAATAAACGAGATGACACCTCTCGCCTACCAGCCATTTGGAAACCCGCCCTCGTTAACAAACGAGTACCTAACATGAAGAAGGACACCAGGGCCACACAAGAAGCTACCACCACACTTCCACGTAGAAAGCAGACTCACACTCACACAGAAGATGAGACACAACCATGGACCAGAAGCCGCACCGCAGCTGCATCACTACTTGCTTCAAAGGATCACAGCTCACCAGCTCAAATCCCCCAGCAACTAAGACTAACCTGAGTACAACCAAACCCCCACCGGAACAGAACACATCCCCAGCCAATCAGAACACAGCCAAATGTGTGTTCTAAGAGAATAGTGTGTTCTAAGAGAATAGACTAATCTCTTTTCATTTCTCAATGGTTAGAAGACTGGAAACCAGAAATTTTATGTATCACATTCTAGGGACTCCTTATGAATCTATGGCTTGTATCTGCTTTTATTTACTTATTACATTTTATTATTCTCCACTGTCATCAAATTTTATAGCGCTGTTTGAGAATCAGACAAATGCAGTATCTTGTTTCAGGAACCTATTTTGAAAGGTATAATCTAGTTGGGGAACCTTCTTTTGGCAATCCTTGTTTCATCCAATTGACTTTTCATGGGGATAATGTACTATCATAATAGCTTCCATTTGGTTGTAGAAAATATGCTTGGTTATAATTGGCTCCTATGCATGGAAACCAAACTTGTTTCTAATATTATGATTCCAAGTATATCTTTGGATAACTCCACTAAGCAAGATTTATTCCAATGTCCAATGGTCATCAAGTGCATGAGAAAGAAAATCACACTCAGGCAATAATGTAAAACAGACTCTGCCAATGAAAGTTTCTATCTAATGATGATGATGAAAATTAAAAAAGAAGATTGAAATCACAGCTTTAAGTGTCAGTTAAGAGCATCTTCAGGTATTGAATCACACTACCTGTCAAACAATTGTTCCTTTTATTTCTAAAATTTATTGGAACTTTCTATGAGAATCAGTACTGCTAGGCTAGCCATAAAAATAAAATTTTTGGAAGATATTGTCCTTGAGAGTTTTGCACAATGACACCTTCTCTTTTATCATATATACAGAACTAGATCTAAAAAGAAACATGGCCATGCACCCCCTCTAACGTTTTGCAAAGAAAAATAGGTTCAGGATCCAATATGGGTCAGTCACCAAGACTAGAAGTTTAGTCTTCTGAGCTTTTCAAATCATTCTGAATCCCATCCTCAGGGATCAGGATGTATATGCTTTGAATAGCCCAAAGCAGACATCCTGGTATGAGAGATGGGATTCGTGCTGAAATCCATCTCTCACAATAGGATATGTGCTTTGGGCTATTCTGTGCATAATATTTATGCAGTACTTGGTTGTGAGTGGCTTTTTAGTTGTTGATTGGAGTGTTAACCAGTTATGAAGTTGTTGGCTGTTGTTTCCTTATGCTACTAAGTCCTTAACTCCTAAGTACCTTGTTGAATGTCAAAGGGTTTCTTTTCTAGATTTCAATAATTTCCCTGGGTGGGGCCAACAATTTTAGTAGCTGCAATACTGAGTGTATGTCCTTGTTCATTGCAATGTGAGGCTACCAATGAGTTCAGGTCTCCTCATCTGACTGCTCACTTGTGTTCTTGCAATCTGGTGGTGAGCTTCTTCCCTGTCTGTCCTATATAGTCACAGGAGCAATCCATGCAGGGGATCTGGTAGTTTATGTTAGAAGTAACTCCCATCTCTAAGTGATCTTTGCGATGCATGATTTGTCCTTGTGTGGTAACCTCTGGGTGGTGTACAATGCCCATTTACTACTTTCTATTGCTTCTAAAATGTTGTTGATATATGGAAGAGTGTGCCATATAGTCGGTCTTGCACTATAATATACTATGCATATAATAATCCAAAGCACACATTCTGGTGAGAGAGAAGTTCCCTGAGGATGGGCTCTAGCACGAGTCCAAAAGTTCAGAAGACTAAACCTCTGGTCCCGATAACCAACCCAGATCGGATCCTGCAACATTATCCTGGGACATGCATATTTGCCTTCATTCATGAAAAATAGGTTCCCTCAGTGTTGGAGTAAGTTGGCTAAAGAGCATCCCTAGCATGCTGCACAATATATATTATGTTAAAAATACAGTGACAGCCTATAAGACAAATGTTTTGGTTTAGATACGGTAAATAAACATGTACTGCCATTTACTCCCTAAATGTAAAAAGTATTTCAGTATATGTAAGTAATCTAGTAACTTAGAACATCTAAAATCTAAAATGTACCTAAAATGGCTTTTAATAAATAACGCTACACATCCATAGGCACCCAAGTAATCTTTCAGCAGCAGCCTCATATAGGACAAATGTTTGAAAGTACGATTGAAAGCCACAGCAATCTGGCCATGTAATCTCAGTTGCCACAGGCTTTTATTTTATAAGCATTCATTTTATAAATACACAACAAAAATATAACATTTTTACGATTGCTATTCTCACATTTCAAAACAATATACTAAGAGTTCTCTCTAACATTTTTTTCTCTCAATTACATATCATGTTGACCTTTCAGAGGATATGTATTGTGTTGTACTGCTGGCATGGAGGAAATTGTCACTTTCATGTTTACAGTATTCAGAAACAATCTTTTTGAACCAGGTCCAGAATCACACCCCAGCTGATGAGGAGGAGCTAGTAAGGACATACAAAGCTATTTTGTAGCTCAGCACTTTGAAGAATTTTGTTTTCTTCTGCTTTAGTTTTGCTAAAGTAAAAAGTAAAGAAGTCCACTTCTTTGGAAGAGAAAAATAGTTGTTCGGTAATAATTATCTGAACACTCTGTGAAAACAGTAGGACCCTTCATATTCTTCAGTGCTTACATGGCAGTTATTCTTTGCTTTTGACATTTATCTGACATTTAACTGTTGTATCATGTTAAAATATTTATCTGCATTAGCAAAACTTTGAAGATAGAATGTTGAAACACCAATTCCTTATTTAGCATTGCTGTCATATTAACCTAAAAGTATTCAAAGAGTTATTTGAACAGCTTGTCTGTTTGTAGGCAACAATCTTACTGTACTTCATCCCATTCTAGAGATACATCCTTTTACAAATAAATAATTAAAGTTCCCACTTACAAGAAATAGTTTTCCATATTTAAGACCTTAAACAGAAATGACTATTAATTAAAAGTAATTTTACCAGAAATGTACCAGAAATAAGTAGCACCCTAGATCCTATTCAACTTCCTTCTCATTTCATTGAACAAAGCTTCAAATGGAACAAAACTACTGTTAAAACAAGCTCTTTCCATCAAGTTTGATTATGTTAGCTAATCGGTACCACATATGTTTAAGAGTTTTTGGTGTTTACATTTCCTAAGTGGATTTAATTTTAATACTGTCCATAAGTATAGGATTTTTAAAAACGTATTTCCTTTCATCAAGTAAAGAACTTTTTACCAGATCAGAAAGTAGAAATGTGTTAATTATGATTTAGTTCTTAATCATTCCCATTCTTGTTTTAGCCTTTGCTTTCCATCTCAGATAGTATTGGAAGTCACCTAGATCTCTACTTTGTGTCTAGATATTACTTGTTTTTCTAAAAATATTTTGTGTGGGTTTTTTCCTTACAATCATTAAACTAGAAACACCTAACTTTGTCTTTAATTATTTTTCCAACACTATAGTGCAGCCAAACATGTGGAATAGAAGTGGGGAAGCAACATGATATAAATACCCAGTTATGTCTCCTTTGTCTGCTTCACACACTCCAAACACATGACCTGGGAGTTACTGAGCTATCTTCTTAGATTTCTTAGTATTCAGAAAGTTTCTTTCTCTAATTTCCATTTTTTAAATTTAAAATAATCTGCCCAGACAAAATCAAAATTGTTATAAATCACAAATAGAGTTAGGGGATTGTCAGGCCCAAAACCAAAAATGACAGAGATTCTTCCAAGCTGACTTCTGTTATTGTTTCATACCTATGGACAAAATATTGCCAGACTTAGACTCTACTATCTGTTTCTATCATATACTTCATAAACTATTAGGGAAGAGCTATCTTTATCCTCTTTCTGTCACACATAACATTGGAATTATATTGTCTTTTATTCCTCTGAATGTACTCCCTTCCTCCTGAGAATCCATTTCATTTTATTTTATCACAGGGGTATGCCTAACCCACTATTATCCTCTTTTAAACTCTTGTCTGTGTTGACACAGGGTTATTAATTAAAATTGAAATAATTATAGAAATATAATTACTGGAGCATATCTGCTGTAGAAGGGGAGACGGCTGGGTAACTTACTAGTTGGGTGTGTTTAAATTACTCAAAATTTCCTCTGCCGGTTTTCCATAGTTGGTCAGGATCTGTTGAATACCACCTCTGCTAGAATACCTATATAGCCACAAGCAGACTAAGTCCAGTCCCTCTTGAATTCAATTATCTAATTCCAAGGTATTAACCATTAATTGAGAAGATTTATCTACTGTACACTAACTGCTTAGCAATAAATCAGTTTGATTGGACTTTCCTGTATGGATCTGATCATTCATGCCTGACACTCAGCTTGCAAACATAATAAAACTAAAACCAAAGGTATTTGAGAATAAATTTAATACCATTAGATTTTGAGGGGCTGATCGAAATTTCCTATTTTTTCAATGGTCTAACAATGTATTGTGTCCAAGTTAAAGCTTGGATGTTATATTTAAATTTTATATTCAGTTATATACATGCTGCAACAAATGTAATTTTTAAAATTCACACAAAAACCATATACAATTGGGAACCCATCTCTTTTAATATATGCAATATTGACAAATTTCCATCCTTTGCAAACTTTTCTCTGAAGTGCAATGCATTTTTGCACATTGTTTTCACAAGGATATCAATTTAGAATGTAAATCAACAGTTTAAAAAAACAAGGGAAAAGCAAATTCAGATGACTGTGACTTGGAAATGTGATAGCCCCAGCACAAAATACACAATTTGACTTATAAATTAGAATTAAAATGTGAATTGCTCAAATGGCTTTCCTGTCTGTTTTCATCTTCAATTTAATGAATCTTCTTTCATTTTTCACTTTGGGACAAAAGTAAATGGTCAAATTTGCTGTGGGAGATAGGGGTGGTCAGATGATACTTTTCATTATCTTTTCTTTACAAAATTCCAGTGTCTCTAATCTTGCTTTGCTTTCCTCTCCGTTTGTTTTCAAATCTTTGACATTTCTCTGCTACTCTTTCTCTTCTCTTGCTTATGTAAAAGCAATAAGTGGGTGTTGACTGAGCCAAATATTTCTGAAAACAGTTGACATCCATCCTCAGAAACAGAGTCAAATGAGAGGTTGAAAAGACCCTCCTGATGGTAAAATGAGACAGTACACAGGGATCCCTGGACTTCATTATGTAAGAAGTTGACACATGCTGTTTTGTAGCATGAATTAAGGAAGCAAATAATTACTCTTCCTTAAAGATCGTTTGAGAAATGCAACCAGAAATCATCTCCTCCTTTTCCCGTTCAGATGCTTTGCTTTTAGTTCACAACACTCCAAATTGGAATGCCCTTGGGAATATAATAGGAATAAACATATGAATAACTGAAATTCTCTGATTAAGCTACATGTACATCTTTTCAAGATCTGGAATGTTCTTTGGAATGGAAAATTGTTACATTGTTTCATTGTTTGATATTTTTATATGAAATACTGAATAGAAAGAGGAAAAGAAACTTCTATTATACATTGTGAACTTGTTAAAGTATCATAAGGAAACCAGAGTTGTTGGGACTTAAAAAAGGGACATTGAACTGTAAAAGAAATATGAGAAATTATATACAGTATTTGCAGCACGTACAAATTTACTTAAGAACAAATTTAGAAGAATAATGAAATCTTAACACCAGGCCTCTGGTCTTTTTGGACATGGTCCAAAAAGGATTGAGCTATTTCTTTGAGAGCAATAAACTCTTGCAAGGAATGAAATGCACCTTTTGGTAAAAAGATCCACTATTGGTAGTATGGAGATATAGCCATGGACTGGCTATCCATTGATATTCTATGCCAATGATGGATTGATTTAGCAGTGGTTATAACAGCCCAGCTGGCTTCTGATGGTGGGATCTAAATCTATACAATTAGCAGTTGTTCCAGAATCCTCAAGATTACACACAGTAATCTCCTCAAACTGACAGTTTGCATTTGGGTAAGACTAGATAAGGTTCAACAGCATTCAAAGGGGTCAGACTTTGTCTCCTTGTGCCCACACAGGGATTCCAGACTAATTCCCCCTTTGACTCGTCTGCCTAGGTCAGCTAGTCTTTCTCCAACAAAAACTGACAGTGATTGTGATTGTTCATGTATTGGGGAATACTATCTTAGGACACTAGGAGTTGATTTTTGGATGCTTCTTTGTATTCTTTCTTTTATGTTTTTATCAACATGTTGTTATGTACTACCCAGAATTATGGCAGATATTATAGAAGAGCAGGCAGAGCCTGGGAGTAGAGTCAAAAGAGGGGTCAGCTTCGAATCATTACATGTTCACAAGCACTCCAAGTCCAACCATCATGAAGTCCGTTAACTGTTATCTAGAACCAATTTAGTGCTGACTGCTAGTTGATCAGATTCTCGTATATAGGCTTGATCAATAAATCTTCTGAACTGTAACATACATGATCCTGATTCTTCACATCTGGCAGATATGAAGGGCGGTCATATAAATCTCTTACATAAATAAATAACCCTTTATATTCTTTTTCAGATCTATATCCATCCCAGAGGTGGTATTCAGCAGGTTCTGACCAGTTCTGGAGAACTGGTAGTGGAAATTTTGAGTAGTTTGGAGAACTGGCAAATCCCAACTCTGACTGACCCCACCCCCATCTATTCTCTGCCTCCTGAGTCCCAGCTGATCGGCTGGGTCTTCTTTTATTGCCCTTTATAGGAGAACAGAGCTGGAAAGCAGGTTGGTGGGATGAGGAGGGAATAGGATTTTGCAGTATCCTCTCTTACAGGGAGATTTATATCTTCTTTACCATACTATACTGGTATGTGTTGAACTACAAATATAGTTCTCAGTTAACAACCAGTGGCTTAACAGTCCAAGGTATAATGGACCCCCAAAGTCTTACTACATGTTTCCAGAGTTCTGCCAGCTGCACATATCTCAATAGTCACATGAACTGCTTAGAATTACCCAGGGACACATAAGTAGAATTTATTTATTTATTTAGCATATGGCAAATATATGGACATTAGGTAAATCAGACATTGGGCCAGTGTAAGCTCTTGATGGACATTTGGATACAACGTGATGGATATTTTGTCGAGGAACACCACAGAGACAAGACTCCACTTAATCAACAAGTCCTGGCAGACACCATGTTGGGTATGGATCCTGTTCAGAGTTGACCAATGCTGAAAAGGAAGATCAAAACTTGGCACCTTTTGTGTAGGGTCATCATCAAAGTTGTTAGACAGCTGTTGAGCGAATGCCAGAGAGGCTCAATGTGACTCAATTTGTAAAGCAGACCCTTCTTCCACATGGCATCATATGCTATAGTAAGGTCAATGAACACAGCTGTGTTTTTTAGGTCTCACCCTTTACCACTCTCTAAAACTGCCATATGTTTTTCCAGGTTTGCCCAGCTCCCCTCCCTTATTTAGTCTAACAATTTAAACAATTGGTTCTTCTGCAAATCTTGCATGCATGCATGCATTAAGACACCATATCATGCTGATATCACTTGTAGTCAGAATTAGATGTCATGACCATCCATATAACTTTTTCCCATTTTTGTCTTCTTAGAGATTTCCCCTGTAGACTTATGCTTTTGTTATCCTATGCAGGTACAGAATTCTTAAACATATAAAGTAAGACCAAGATACTGTACATGAGAAATATGCTTTGTTGTAGAAGGCTTTTCCTATGGTCTTGAATATTTGAAATTAGGTGAGCTTATGTAGTGATGAGAAGGAAATACGATATCTCTTCTCAAAGTCACTAGCTTCCCAGGCAGTATTTCTACGTACAATATATAAGACTAAATAAATGAGAGTTTCTTCAAAGTAAAGTATTATACAACTGTGTTTCAGAAATACAGATTTTACTGCATAGAAATATAGAGTAGTCTCTTTACCTTTATCATGCAAAAAATCTTGAGTGGACTTTACAGTTTAGCATATTTTATATATTTGATAAATTATGAATATTTATTTGTATATCTGATTCAATACAGATAGAAGCCTGACTTCAGTGAAAAAAAAGGGATTAATTAAATAAATACATAGATTGTTCTAGTTTTTTTTTCAAAAATATGTTGCTATTTGAAGTACTAACAAAAATCTTTTGAATGTCAGAGTAAACTGATACTGTTCAAACTTCTTTTTCTTTATCAGAATCACATTCTGTTAGAAGAGTCCCTTGACTTGGTTAATTTAAAGAAGATTTGAAGGTATGATGCAATATCAGCTGTGTATGCAGACTCACTTTTACTTTAATTTGAAATCTCAACTTTAAGCTCAAATTACAGTTTGGGAAATCATACTTTTGGAGCAATATTAGAGTGCTGATAACTCTCCGTGATGTGCAATAGTGGTTATCGAAGAGCAGCTTTCTTCAAAGGCAAAAATCTTGCTTGAACAGCTAATAAAATTTGAATTCAACAAATAAATATGTTATTTTTCATACAAAATATCACAAAATCCATATTCTTTTTATAAAATGCATTTTAAAATGCTCCACTTTCCCAAATGGCTTAAAAATATATTTTTTTAAAATAAACAAAATCAATTTACAAAAATATTTATGAAGTACTATGGGTAATGTTTTACAAATTAACAGATAAATATTATTTCTTTTCCCTCTCCCCACTCTCTCTCTTTCTCCACACATACAGAACATTGAAATTCTGATTGACTGGGATTTGTTTAAGCATGCTGCATAGATCACAGTACCATCCAAAGATGATTCTAAATGCTTTTATTGTGTAGCATGCACATACTAATGTGGTACTTACAGTAACAAACATTAATACTATTTCAAATCAAAGTCATTTTAAAATAAAAATAATATTTGATATGAATTATATCAGCCATTTATGAATTCATTTTTAGTTTTGATTGGACATGATTTTTAAAAATATTCTGAGAAGCCTTTTAAGAATAAAAGATTTCATGTATAATCTTTCTATTATTTTGAATTTCAAATAACATTATATTCATACCAATACTTACATTCTACCAGTTAATGTAAAACATTGTTAAGATCTTTTTTTAAAAAAAATTACTTTATGATTTACACAGAGGTGGTCCAATGTGGCAATTTTAAAACTTGTGGATTTCAACTTCCTTCAACTTGTGGACAGGATTCCCAATGCTGGCAGGGGACTTCTGGGAGTTGAAGTCAAGTCTTAAAGTTGGCAAGGTTGCAACCTCCATTTTACACAATCCTAAAGACAAAATACAATGGTCAAAATGCTCTTTCTATAGATAAAATTAAATATCCTTTATCAAGTAAATTTCTTTTTTTTTTGGCCAAAAAATGGCATGAAGTCATTGAAAAATACATGATCTGGCAATTTGTGTGGCAAATGTTAATTTAAATGACAATATAGATATATACCCAATAAAGATATATACAATCCATTGCTGCCTGGCAAAGGCAGGTTTTCTGAAATGTGAATATTCAGTCTATACCTGAGAAATCACATTAAATTTTCTGGTAGGTCCTCTCTTAATTGTGACCACCATCCTCATTAAATGCAGAACTCTTAAAAGTATGACTGAGGACTCTTCCATGCAAGCCTATTATTACTTGATGGGATATTTCCAACATGGTTAATTCATCTAGTGGATTTAATATAATGATGATTTCAGTATTTGTTTAAGTGTTTATTGTAGCTCTAATTTTATTGAGCTCATTTATTGTTTTAACAGAAATATTGCAGACACAAATAAAAGCACATAGATCTAGGTTAAAAAAATTTTTTCCAGGTCAACATGGTACATTGAAAAACTAAGCAAAATTGTGTACTTAATATGCTAAAAGGTATTACCATTAACATTTAATAATAATACTTAATAACTGTAATAGTAGTACTTAATTACTGCACATCAAGATGACCTGAAATGATGAACCATAGAGCAAAGAGTTAATTAGTTTACCATAGTTTTTTCAAAATGCACAATGGTTCTCCTGGTAAGTTATTGTATATGACTTGATTTGCTTATTATGTGTCATTCAGATTCTCATTAATCTTTGCATTTGTTTCTAAATAGCCTCTGGTTCTGTTAGCATCTCAGTACTTTCAACTTGAAAATGAATGACCATAGAAACCTCATCAGGTTAGTGCTATAGCTTTCAAAATGATCCTAAAATCAAGTCCATTATTATGATTGCTTTAGAAACATAAAGAAAAACACAAATTAAATTTTTGATTAAAAATCCCTTCTTTCTCACCTAGCTGGTTTAAATATTGTGAGTATACATAAGGTTACTTTTATTTTAAACATGTGTTGTGAGATTAAAATAAGATATTAATTTCTGGCATGCTGTTGATGTTTGTAAAAAGTATAGGATAAAAAGTTATTATTACCTAGCTGCTAGTTGACAAGAAGGCAGGATTAGATTTCTTTCAGGGAATTACACTTTTGATGACCCCGGTACATATAAAACATGTTAGCTAATGGGAGTGCAGAGGGGCATATTTTAGTGTTTGATCAGGAAATCCTGCATGAGCATATTGATATTAGATGAAAATTTGATTAGTAACCTTAGTGACAAGGGGATCAGATCCACTCTCGACATACAATCGGATCTGGCAGGACATGCTTTCTGTCTCTTTGAAGGAAGGAAACATTTGTACAGCATCAAGTCAGCACACTGGAAAATTTAAAAAGTTGTTGTATATTGAAACCTGAAAATCACCTCTTTTAATTATTTTGTTTGGAAATATATTTGTAATTATCATGATTTAAAACATATAACAGTTTTTTTTTTAAAGAAGAGGCTGTTTTTTTTTAAGTTCTTTGATGCAAACTAGAGGCAAGTAAAAAAGATAAGAGGAAGAGACTTGTTTAAATTTGGCTGAAATATTGTTGACTGAGATTTGTGTCACTTTTAGACAGCAATTATTCCCTTTCTTACCATCCATATAGCCTGATAGAACTCATATTATAATTGTAGTTAAAAGAACAGCTTCTAGTTTGAAAGTACTGTTTATTTTCTTAACCAGTTAAGGAATGGTATCATACTTTAACTAATGTGTTAAGAATAAATATGTCTATGTTTATATAGTTAGGATGTTTTATTTGTATTTAATTTGAAGGAAAGCTGAAATTAACTGTAAGACTCACAAAGCCTTGGGACAATTTGTTTTGATGAGAAGTGTATATTTAAAGCAACTTCTTGGCTAATGAAAATCAGTTTTAACTTCACTAAGATTAACAGTTGAAAAAATCTCTGCCAAATGAGGACATGGTTTCATATGTTTTTAAAGTCCAGCCCCCTAACACCAGCTTCCTTTTAACCCTATAATATTAGATATATTGTTGAAAGTTGTACTTGATTACAAATCACGTTTGAAAAATCATTTGATGTCACTACAACATGCACAGTGCTTTTATGAGGCTACTGAACAGGTAGCCTTGCTATGAACAGAAGTGTCTGAGTTCCTAATAAATTCAAAAAGATGTTGACAAAAAAAACCCAGAATCGACTTCCACAATCAGAGAAAATAAGAATATATAAAATTACTTAGTAAAATAAAATCTTCAAATAAAAAGAATGTTTGAAAAAAAATATTCAATTATCAGCTACCCCACAGGTGTCTTTTTCTCATGGAAAAGAGATTGAAAGCTATTTGATTTTGCAGATCTTCAAAATGATCAAGGTATTGATAAAGCATCCAAATGGAAAGGATGTATCGGGCCAAGAAGAAGAAGTGATCTTTCATATCATGCTATCTTATCAGACCAGCATATGCAAGTAGGCAATTTATAGCTGACCTGGGATAACCAACTTCAGTGCTGATGAAGTAAAGCACTGTAAAGGCTGTTGGCAATGAGCTGTGCATCTTCTAACTGATAACATCATCAGAGGGTATTGTTGTCATTTCTAAGTAATTCAGTTTCCTACCCCTGTAGACATGTCCACTCATGTGTTATACTTAAATGCTTGCATCTGGAGTTAGGCCAGATAGATGGATCAGGGTTTCTGCTGATATAATGGCTTTCTTGCTACCCTTATCAGCCTTTCTGCCTAAGGTATGCTGTTGGAAAAATGCAGAGTATCTGTCCAACAAGGTTTTAATAGCTATGGGGTGGACTATATATATTATTAACCAGTACACGAATCTGTTTTCACTGAACAGAAAATTGGAATTCTGAAACAATGGAAGTTCAACAATCCTATCATCATGTTTAGAACATATCCTGAGGTGGAGGATCCAATAATTTGGTTCCTATTAGATCTGATGTAATCTCATTCAATCTGTTTTTAACAGATTTTAATTTATTTGTTACCTGGTCCAATTTAAAATACCAGGATCTAAATTAGAATCTCAAAGTTCTGAAGCATAAATATTTGAACAAGAAGCCATACATTTTGATTGCCAGAGGACATTGTTTTTGTTTTCCAACTATAGGAAAATAATATTGTAAGTATACCAAAAAATGTTCTTTATTTATTATGGTACCTCAATTTTGAAATGTCTCCTGAGAAATATATATATTTGAAATAGATATGCATTCTTTTTAATAATTTTAAGGTATTAAAACATTTTGCTTTTCTCAATTTTATTGATTATCAAATGCTTGATGTTGTCTAACATTTGCTGTTTTTACATTCAAATGTTTATGTACACTGCTTAAAACTTGCGGCTGGGTAAAGAAGCAAGTTATTAATTCTTAAAATAAACACATAAGCTTATAACAAATTAGAGATTACCATAGAAAATTATCTCCTTAAATCTTGTTGTTTGACAACGTTAGTAAATTGCGCTTCTGAATAATAATCTATTACATCAAACATATTATTTCAGCCTGAACAAAATTCAACTTTGCCTGTCCAAATTCTCTTCCCCAAACTATTGTTCTCCAATATCTTAGAATATGGGCTAGATTTAATCCAATACAGTAGGGCTTCCCACCATTTGAAACTAGAGATACAATATAGCTATAAACGACAAATTACCTTTGTTATTTCTACTGTATCTAAAAGGACAGAATATCATTTATATAAAATTTGGTTAAAATGCAAACATTTCATAGAACTAAGCACACATTGTGGTGACATCTAATAATGTAGTCTCTCCTACTATAAATATGAAGACTGTAAACGCTAAGGGTCATTGTAGCTAGAAATCTGTTTCTTTATTCTATTTTTATATAATCTTATTTCAAAGTTGACAAAAGTTAAATATTCATTGTAAATTAAGCACAATAAAAGATGATAAAAATAAAAAATACACATTACCTCTGTTTGTATTTTTCTATTTTAATTTTTCTATTTATCATTTTTAGCAGTCATAGGTTCATCTGAATTGCATCCCTAGAATAAAAAATCAGACTGAAAGTTAAGGCAAGCAATTTTACCATTTTGAAAGATGATCTAGTAAACATGCTTCTTACAGAAATTCAACCATATGCCCATAAAAATCAGTATTGTAGAAGGTTGTGCGCCAACTTAATAGGTAGCACCAATGTGTACTATCTTTACTTTTGGGGCTGGATAAATCACAATAAATGTAGGTTTTGAGAATTATGATAATTTAATGGTTAGCTTGTTAGAAGCTCCAGAACAAAAGCCAGGTGAGACATGAAAAGATGGTATTGCTATGCTCATTTTCTCCTGATTTCATTTCTTAATTTTGGAGAAAAATGATTGTAGAATAGTAAATAAGATACAAAAATGCCTTTTTATTCCCTGCAAGTATACTGTTGTGAATGGGATTCCTTCCCTGAAACAGAAGGATCAGTGAACAGGAGTGCAATTCTTATTTAATATTTCTTGCAATTTCTCTTCACATTTATATAATCTCCCATGGAATTCTAAGAAATGCTAGCCCTCCAGAACATATTCCAGAAATGTCCAATGGGCTGCAAAGAAAAGGAGGAGTCAAGTCCTGAAGCACTAACAGTGGAACTCTATTTTTTGAATTCTGGTTCCTATTCTATGTATACTGCTGTAAGCTCTACTATAGGACATTTTGCCCTTTGGCCACATTGCATTCCAAAGGTGACCAGTAACTTATGTGTTTTCTTATTCTTTATGTTTTCCAATATAAACATGAAATTACAGCAAATAGCTTAGTTATTTAGGAATTTATAAACTGCTTTAGTCAAGACCACTCTAAGTAATACACAAAAACAATAGCCATAGCCAATGCAATAATAAATAATACATAGTATAGTATAAAATATAATATAAAATTGTGCTTAAAATTGTAATTATTGTTCTTTACCCTAACCTAGGAGCACTATAGCATTTAAGTCACAAAGACTAAACAGTGGGAACTATTCCTGTATTGGGGTTCAGATGAGAGGGAGTCCCATAGAAAATGACAATATGCTGGCTTACACCTAGTTATATTGTTCTGTGTAACCCAACTCCATTGGAACACCCAATACCTTTGAAAATTTCCTAAGTTTAATAATGGTATGGGTAAGACTGAAAAGATGAAATTAAATCCAGACAAGATGATCATGTTGTTGGTTAATAGAAAGCCTGGCTCAGAGATTGGAATTCAATCTCAATAGGCTATGCTTCATCTGAAAAATCAAACTTACATTTTTAAAAATTCTGTTGATCCTATATTACTCTGCATTGCACAATTATATTTAGTATATCAAATGCAATATGTATGAGTCAATCCTATTTAATAACTCACTATGTGTTGGTTACTTCAGAAGTTGACTTCTCTAATTAGCTCTTCTGTAGAATTACCTTTAAAGAGTAGAAACTTCAGCTGGTACAAAATTATTTGGTATGATATTTTGCCCACATTACTAGATAATTATTGAAAGTTCTTATTGAAAGTTCTGTATTCAATGCCAGTTGTTTCTAGGTTAATTAAATATTGATTTTAATTCTGTCAGCTATCTATATTTGTATGTATGTTTACAGATAATAAGATATGGAGAAGTCTTATTTTAGTCATTTGAACTATTTTTAAGAACGCCAATGTTGTTTTTAATAGTTTTTATTATTATGACTGTTGTGTTAGTGCTTGATTTTTCTGCACTACCTTGATAGTTGTTTCTGAAGAGGTAGAAAATGGATATTTTAAATGAATAAAACCATAATTACTGATCTTAAAGAGTAACATTCTTATAAGTGAAAATAAATATCATTTAGAATTTCATATTTTTATAATGTCTTCTAAAAGGCATGAATAATTAACGTTCTTGTTGCACAAAGTAAGCAGATATCAAATTATTCATTTGATGGAGAAAAAGGTCTGCATAGCTACTTTCAAAAATCCAGTATGACATTAAAATAACATATGACACAATGACTGCCATGTATTTCAATTCATTTACTGAGGTACTTTGACAGGCAAGAAGTATGTATTAATAAGTGATACAGGTCCATTTGATAGATCTGTTTAACAATTTTTTTCTTTGGTTGATTAAACATATTATTTAACAAAATGCTAAATACATAAATAAAAAAGTAGTAAGACAACTTTATCCAACCTATTGTGAGAACAATTAGAATTAACATGGCTGAAATAAACAAAATGCATACAGTATCAGAGAACATTAGCAATTATGCTGAGAGGATGTTGTTACCCATACTATTGGCATGTTAAAAGATTTCATAAACTATCTATGGCAAAAGAAAGAATTCAAATCCTTTATGATCATCAAAAAAGAAATAGAGACTAGAACAGAAATTATACATCAAAGTAAAAATATTATCTATTGTTTTTCAGACCAAAATGATGACCTTTCAACCTAATCTTTAAGCTGTGTCAATTAAGTTACAATTAAACAAGATCAAAAATATAATTAATCAAGAACAGGATATATTCTCATTTATTTATTTATTTATTTATTTATTTATTTATTTATTTATTTTCTTTCTTGTTTAAAAAGTATCTACTTTTAGGGGCAGAAAAAGGGTTGAAAGTAGTGCAGTTATGCAAGCTTGAACAGAATTCCAGATCTGTTGCACATTGAAATGATTCTTGTTGCTGTCCTGAAAAAGAGCCGTTCCTATATAATGGTTTTAATTTGGTCTCCATAATATTTAATTTTAAATTGGGGTTTTAAGGGGGGGGGTCTTTTTAGTCTCAGTAATCAGCCAATTAATTTAATAGTTTTTTAATTTTTGTATATTTATGGGTTTTAGATGGGCTGTACACCGCCCTGAGTCCCTTGGGAGAAGGGCGGTATATAAATGTAAATAAAATTAAAAAAAAAATTAAATTAAAAAAAAACTATATAAATTTAGGGAAAAAGATGCTGATGTTCTTTACAGTAAATCCAGAATACATAATCATTAGAAGTTCCTCAAAGAAATATGTGTACTGTGCAGAGTAATTAATTACACGTTATATTCAGTGAAAGACATTTTGACTTTTTCCTTCCAGAAAGAATATAATATTAAATGCTGATCCCTATAAGGAACAAAATTTAAGATTATAGTTTGTGTAGTCCAGTTTGTGGCACGTTAGTAATCATCTTCTAGATGAGATAGGGTTTCTTTATTATGCTAGCACTTTTTATAGAAGGGAAATTTCAGTTGCATTTAATGTATGTTATAGCATTATTCATTCATTTATTTTTAAAGGCCCAGAAGTAATTAAAATCCTTTATCCTTAAGGCAAAATACATATTTAAATATTTAGAAGTTTTACATCATTTTACTACTTGTAAAAATTAAAATATTTAGATATTTTTAAATGATTAGTTAACATTATTTTTCTCCCATTTGACACACTGCTTTCTTAATTATAAGAAATATGGAATGACAAAGTAACACAGAGAAAGAAACTGCCGGTAAGATCAAAATGCCTATGGCTTACCAGGAAAATGAAACTTTTTTTTTAACACCATTCAATGATGTCACCAGTTTGAGGTTTCCCTGGGACTTTATTAAAATGTTTGTGACAGAGCCAATGTAAACCTTTCTAAATCTAACACAGAACTGAAAAAGACTGATTTTAGGGAATGCGAAGATATGGATCATTGGATTTGTTCAAGTAGCATCTTGAGCCAATTATTGGTGTCATCTTGAGCCAATTTAATCAATCCAAGGGGGATTCAAGGGAAAGAAGGAGGGGGATTGTAAGTGTTGGTCAAATATTTGGCTGAAATGTAACCAGTGTCCAATATGTGGATGTGTCTTCTTTAGAACTTTATTTTGCTCTGTCTTGCAACTAGTTAATCTAAACTGGCCACAATCGCTTAATCACTACACAATGGCTTGTGGTGAAAAAGCTTGCAGAAAAAGCTGGAATAATGTTCTCAAAACAATATTGTCACATTTTTAGGAATTTTATTCTGATGTCTTTAATCTAAAAGTTATCATGTTTGGCTCTTTTTTTCTAAATATCACAGCTTGGGAATAAAATCCCACAAAAAGGTACAAAACAATTCCATGAAAATATATTCAGAATTGTGGCACAGACACACTTTGTGGTTTCCAAACAATCCTCTTGGCATATTTGTTTTATTTTGTGATATTTTTACTGATACCCACACGTTTTTTTAAAACATGTTTATTATAAAATCTTACTGCTTTTTATCATGTTTCTTCTATTAAACATGAAGAGATGGGTTATATCATTCACAGTTCTTTGATCACACAAGAATTATCAATGGGTGATAGTTTAGCTCTTTAAAAGCTAATATTTTAGGTGTTGATTCTGGTTAATATAGTCTATAAAATTATTTCCCAGCTAGTGCGTTCCAGATGTGTTGGGGCTACAACTCTAGAAATCCCATTCAAAAGTAAATATTACTCAGCTCAAACAATGGCCAATTAGATGTTATTTTTAATGTAGAGTATATATAGGAATCATGTCAGCATGTTTAAATAGACTGTATATATTTAATACTAGAAGCAAGTCACACATTTAATCTGGACTACTGTTTTGGGATAATTTAACCTTTCTGTTCTTTAACAAAAGGCACAGAAACAAAAAATAACCTTTGGCTGCAATCAGCCTTAACAAAACAAGCTAATTACTCATTATGTGCTTAACCAAATATGCAGTGCACATAAAGTTGTAATCATAATCATGACTAGCGTTTTCTGGATTGTACTTCATAGGTTCATTGATTCAAAACTTTGGTACATTTAGAACTAGTTAGAGTTCTAGTTAGAGAATTTTCTGCCCAAAACTTTGGTATATCTAGGACATTACATTTATTTCAATGAATGCTCACAAAAGGTATACAAAAAAACCTCAATTGTTGCATCTATAAAATAAGAGGGCCAACTCTTGAGGGCATTAAAGTTTCACAGATATTTAAATCCTACAGAAAACATTAGCTATACAAAGAATTGAAATTGAAATAATTTTGTATGTTTTTAAAAGTGATGATTGGTATATTTTGGAAATAAGAACATTGTTATAAATTTAAATGAAGCAATTAAAACAAATCTTAGAAAGCCAGTATAATTCGAGTAGTAAGAAGTGTAAAAATATATTTAACATTGAAATTAAATATCCTAGTGCACTAAATAAATCAAGTATATTTTCAAAACTGTTTAAGCATGTATGGTTATAAATAACATTCAACTGTATAAAGTAATCATCACCTTAATGTGACTCAGATGATTATTAATTTACTTTTTACATAACTGAGTAATCGTTAGCAAATTCTGATTCCTAGTGAAAAAAATAGCAGAATTATTTTATGATTGTGTGGTCAGTGAAAAGTTGCAAATAATAAACTATTAGCAAATAAGTAATATAAAACAGATTATCAAAAAGGGTTATTCTTCAGACTTACTTTTACAATTTTAGTGCTTTTAAAGTGTATTACTTCTCTGAAAATCAATCTCATTTGATGCTTCATTAATCAATTTTTTTAGTGGCAAAGACATTTTTAAAATTACAGTATAGGTTGCAATTTTCCAGAGGTAAAAATATGATAGCAGGGAAAAATATCAGTGGAAACAAACATTCTACAATATTTATAAAATTATTTTATATTATTTATTACAACAATGTGACCACTATTTCTCTTCAAGCATAACTTCAGCCAGAATTTGCTATCTTCGGATCTGTAATTTATTATTTGCAGCAAAAGATCAGATCCAGAGCTGAAATATCCCTAGCTGAAAGTTTATACAGCTCAGGATAGAAAATTATTTTCTATGCCTAGGTTGAAGTACATTACTTCTTTATTGAATTAATTATGATAAGGATCATAACTTTAAACTAGGGGTGAGGTGCTGGCTTTCTACTAGGATTGCTTGAAGCAATTTTCATCTGAACATTTTTTGTAAAGTTATTGAGTCTGGCAGGTCTGAACTTTATGAGAGAGTAACTCACTCCATAACTTAAAAGAAGTTGGACATTGATCCAGCCAAAGGTTTACCATATCCCATGTCTCTAGCCAGAAAAATTTGCACTGCATGCTGAACAAATAACTGCAGAACCAAATGAAACACATCTTCTGTGCCTCCCCCTCCCTCTCCTCCCTCCCCCCCTCCCTCCCTCTCTCTCTCTCTCTCTCTCTCTCTCTCTCTCATCTTGCCCTTATTCAGTGCAATTGATTACTATAGAGAGCTCTTTCTACCTATTTGTCCTTCTTTATGCAGATATGCATAAATATGTAGATCTACTTTAAAAGCTGTTCCAAGATGTTGTTTTGCCTATACTCATCGTTTACAATTCACAGATATAGTCAAATGATCTAATTGTGGGATATTATTTCCTATTATATGCAGAAATAAAAAATGAACCTAGGAGATGCAAATTATAAGACATACAAGCTTGTCTCAATATTGATATAATGGAGAGAATGTAAGAGAAGACCAGGAAGAGGTGGAGGCTGGAGTTAAAAATATCATCAGTTAAAGTCTTTGCATTGTCACAAATTCAACCTGCCTTGAATTCTGGGGATCCTTATCTAGCACAAGTTTAGTGCTTGACCATGAATTAACCAGATTCTTGTGTATAGGGATCAGCAATAAATCTTGCTGAGCTACAACTCTACCTATGGTCCTGATGCTTTGTGCCTGACAGAAAATGCTATCAGCTGCTATTCAAGTAGCCATCTGCCTAAGGGTAGGAAAATAAACACAGATTATTTCTAACATATTTATTTATTCAATTTCTATGGCCACCCATCTCAATCAATGACTCTGGCTCACTTACAATTCCAAAGCTATAAAAATAATTAAAACAACAAGAATTTTCAAAATAATAAAAATATCTAAAACTAATTATGCACAGTAGCCAAGTTAACAGTAGGCTAAGAAATGGGGTCCTTAATACTAGTGGTGGTATGCTACCAGTTTGGCCCGGTTCTGCCGAACTGGTAGCAGCAATTAGTAGTGGAGACCAAACCAATTCTCTCCACTGCTCTGTTGGATCCTCATTTTACCCACCTCGGAAGGATGGAAGGCTGAGTCAACCTTGAGCTTGGTGAGGTTTAAGCTGCCAAATTGCAGGCTGATAGCAGCCGGCAGAAGTAGCCTGCAATACTGCATTCTAATCACTTCGCCACTGCAGCTCCTTTGTAAAGTACCTTTTTAAAATGTTTATATTTCTGATCCTTTGCTAAATTTTGGAAGGTATTATTGTATTTAATTGAAGCAATTGACTAATTGACTAATGGACTGTTACACGAGACAGCAACTTAATTTAATGGGTAGTCTACATTCGATTTAAAGTCTCTGCCTTGTAAACAGCTGAAATTGGTCATGTCAACAAGCTGGAAATTGATTCCTCATAAGCTGCAGCACCAACACAAATAGAGTGTACAATGTCTTCAGAAGATACGTATAAAATGAAGATATCATTAACTTCTTAAGAGTAGTTGATGGATAACATCTGTCCTTATCACTTCAGATGCAGGAGTCAATTATAATGATGGAACAATTTTTTTAAGTTCATGGGATCAGTTCATTTTTTACATTCAAACCTAGCTCTCAAAGATGACTAAGTTGAGCTGTGTAAGTAATATAGAATTATATAGTTCTCAAATCATGGGGCCAGATGGTTCTGGAGAGAAGATAGGATCCAGAAATAAGATCGAGACCCACCAGTCTTCCCCTTGAAAAAAGTTCTTGTGTCATTGGATCTAGGTATGAAATTACTATCAGATGCATAGATCTTAATATCCAAGACAGGATTATACAGTACAAACAAAACTGCATACTGGTGCTGTATTATGAAATTCCAGGAAATGAAGTATCGAATGGAGAATTCTACACATTTTACAAATTCTACTATAATAAATGAAGAAGTGCTGCTGTGTGAAATAACTCATAGGACACTGGGAAATGTTCAACTATTAAAATGCTAGGTGACTTCTAACATAATTCCTGTGAAATGTTAGGCAGATCTGCTTCCTCCACAGCATCTTTATGTCAGCTAGATAAAAGTTTTTCTCTTTGTCTGGTCCTAACCAGCTGCTTTATCTTTTTACCAGCTGCTTGAATACTAATTGATTTGTTAATTGTTGGTTTTACCATGCTTGCAGCTTTTGCATTCCTATATTCTATTTTGTTTATTAGGTACCATAGGATAAGCAGTATGAACAGTTTTTGTGCTATTTTTAATGACATGTGGCTTAATAGTACATTCTGTAAAACAATAAGTGAATAAAGGAGGCGTCATAGTGATCTGGAATAAGAGATGGACTATGTTAATAGAGCATGAAAAGCGTCACATTCTTATATAAGCCATTTTTAAAGTATACTCATTCCTATTTCCTACTGCTAAAGACCATATTATTAAAGAGCTGTGGCTTTAAAGAGCTCTGAAAATCCATCTTAGTATAATCAAGAACCTCTTTAGAATTCAAGAAATGGGTACAAAAACATTTGTGTTTCTCCTACTCTGCAAATCTGCAGCTACTGCTATCAATGTTCAAGGAATGCCTTGTCCCAGGTCTCAACCAAAGGATCCAGTATGTCTGTATCTCTGACCCAAACAACTGATAGAGTGCAATTTTTCAAGACTTTTACCTTGAGCTGATTTTTCTTGACCGGGATGACCCCCACTACACAATACAGGACTGCAGCCCCGAAATATGTTATCTCATATTCTAAAGACAAACCACAGGAAGATCACCATGTTCTCACTGTTTTTCACCATATTCATTAAGCAGTAAGTAGGCAAAAAACATCAGAAGTGTTTAATCTATAAAGCACCTTTATTTATTTGCAATATAAAAGGTTCAGTTAGGATTTAATACCTCCTAAATGGTAACAGCAGCAGAGATTCTCAGGCTTCTACATTTAGAATGTTTACCTGTTTTTAGTTAAAGGTGGATAAACAATGGGGACAAGACCTTGCTTCCACCCCTATCTATGCATACATAGACATACATAAAGTAGTAAAAATATAAAGTCTCCCCTTCACTTGATTTTGATACAATCTAGATTTCAGGGCAGGATAAGGATATTAACCCTACAACTTCACCCTTTTCTTCACCATTGACCTAACCTTTTCTAATATTGCAACTATTATCGTTGCACCCATTGCTCTCCCCACCAAGGGACAAGAAACAAAATCTTCTCATTGCAGAAGCAAGAATATTTGGTTCCCTTGCTTCCAAAGTGGAAAGATTCTATGGCTGCTGGGCTTTGCAGAAAGAAATCTATTGAGCTTGTTCTTTTCAAGGCCCAACAATCCTAGAATTCCATCACTACTGAAGCAAAGGAAAAAAGGAACTGGACAGTTTGAGTGACATGTATTAATATTACTGGTATACAATAAAAAGTGACAAGCTAGAGGTGGTCCAAAGTAAAGCTGAAATGGGTCACCAAAGAAAGAAATCTTCATTCAAATGGTTCTTCAAACAGTTCTGAAAATGCTGCATTTCTCTGTTTGGTCACTTTGTAGAAGTTGTGAATTATTTAAGCAACAATATTCTATTTTTGCTTTGGAGTTTACCTACCAACTGCTTGGAGTGACAAGGCTATAAGACTGAAGTTAAGTAGCAGTTGAAAGGTCTTTGTTCCTGAAGCCAAGTTTAAGGTTTCACAGACATTACACAAATATTGTATGTCATGTTTTCACATAAACTCTACTAATAAAAATATTATTTTTTGCATCAAAAATGTCATCAAAAAAGCACAACAAAGAATGTTCTTTCTGCGCCAACTCAGAAAGATCAAACTGCCCAAGGAGCTGGTGATAAATCTCTACAGAGGAATTATTGAGTCTATCATCTGCACCTCTATAACTGTCTGGTTTGGTTCTGCAACCCAACAGGACAGACACAGACTTCAGAGGATAATTAGGACTGCAGAAAAAACAATTACTACCCACCTGCCTTCAATTGAGGATCTGTATCCTGCACGAGTCAAAAAGAGGGCTGTGAAAATATTTACAGACCCCTCACATCCTGGACATAAACTGTTTCAACTCGTTCCCTCAAAACGATGCTATAGAGCACTGCACACCAGAACAACTATACACAAGAACAGTTTTTTCCCTGAAAGCCATCACTCTGCTAAACAAATAATTCCCTCAACACTGTTCAACTATTACAAAGTCTGCACTACTGTTACTGTTAATCTTCTCATCACTCCTTATCACCCATCCCCTCCCATTTGTGATTGTAGGACTGTAACTTGTCCCTTGTATCCTTACAATTTATATTGACTGTTTCCTAGTATGATTTGATTGTTGATTGTACCCTATGACTATCATTAAGTGTTGTACGTTATGAGTCTTGATTCTTGATAAATGTATCTTTTCTTTATGTATACTGAGAATATTTACACCAAGACAAATTCCTTGTGTGTCCAATCACACTTGGCCAATATTCTATTCCATTCTATTCCATTCTATTCTATTCTATTGCTGCATTTCCTGTTCTTTTATGGAGATTTCATGTGATTAATACCTGTGAGGAAATGTTTTCTAAAGCCAGCAGCTCCCTTCTTTGCTTACTTTATCAGAAACACCAGGGCATGTCAATTAATCATTGCTGATTATAAGTAAGCAAAACAGACAGTTATAATAAGTAGAAATTGTCAGAAATCAGGATTTCTGTGCTGTTAAAGGATGCTTATAAATCAGAAATTAAGCATATGAGATTTTATCTGAAAAGAAAATTGAAAGACACCGATTTGCAAATGTACATAATTTAATTGTGATATTCCTACAAATCTACAGCCTAACTTAATGCAAATTCATTCAGAAACAAGGCCCAATCTAAGAGATTATTCAAATAATGAATATAAATCAATCCTTCTAAAGAAGATTCAGATCTGTCCTTAGCTTTGAACTTTGAATATGAACAAACTATTTGCCTTCTTGAAAATTATGATTGCATTATTGATATACATATAATAATTGTGTTGGGCAGAGTTAAACATTAAATGTTTCAAGACAGACATGTAAACTATCTAGAATTTTGAAAACAGGAGTGGGAGAAAGCCCTACATTTTCTTGAAAAAAAGAACCTGGAAATTTGGAGAGGTATTGGAATTTATATTATGTTTACTTTCTTCACAAAACCAAAGCTTGTTTTACTGATTTTTAAAAATAAACTTTATTATATTGATCTAACTTTCCTTGAACATACATGTCACATATAGATGTATAATCTTTAGGACATTACAGGGCATTTTATTCATTTATTGATCCAAATATTTCTAGTTGCTGCTAAGAGTTAAAAAGCCTCTAAAGAATTCTATGTAAACATAAGATTTTGTTTAAAAATGCTAACTCAAATATAACATTTGTTTAAATACATGTATTCCCAGGAAAGCATGCATAGGAAAGCATGCATTGTTTTGTATAAGCAACATTTAAAAGGTATCAATTACAAAAGAGTAAGACCTGCAAACCCATCTAACAATATGTTTCACCTTCAACAATGGAAAAACTGAAAACTGAAAATTGCAGCAAAATATGAGTCTGCAGGGGTTGTATTTGTGTGTCTGTATCTGTGTTTGTGTGTGTGTCTGTGTGATATTTAATACTTAATAGCAAGAGTTTCCTAAAGATTGATAATAGCATGTTTAAAAAAGTCTACAGCATTAAAAAACTATTGCAATTATCTGATGTTGTGGGTTTACACTATTAAAATCTTGCAAAAGAAAATTCCCCTATTTTATTAAAACATTTTCAACACTCATTAAAATTTCTAACTTTTCTGTCTTAAAAACAGGGACAAATGGTTATCCAAAATTACTACTGAACAGCCACCTAAACATCTGCCATGATCAATCTGCCATTTTTCTGAGATGTAATGGTAAAAATCTAAAAGCTCTCTAACAAAAAGTTGTCAAGATTGAATCTGTTCAGTGACAGAACAGACAATTGATAAAAGAGTTTTTCCTGTGCAACTTTTTGTAGCAGAATCTGTTGTACTACAAAAACTTACAGAATGAGAGAAAGGGGGGGGAAAGGTAGAGCCTATTTGCATGAATGTACAAATCCATCAAATCCATACCAAACTAAATGTCCATGCTACTTTGGGAACTATATTGATGGCAGAATCAAAACAAGTCTTCAGTCCTGATTCAGCATACCTCATTACTTTAAATTTATCTTGACATTTGGCTGTAAACTCTTCAGTGAACAACCCCCAAAAATGAAGTTTAAATGAACGATCAGTTTGTGGTTATATGGTCAATCTGCGGGGGAAATAAGAACATTTCACTTTGGAGCTGTCATTGCTATGAGCCATAATTCTCTATCTGTACCTGACAGATGTCTGCTTTGTCTGGCATTCTTTTTGACTTAATTGACATAAAGAAAATCCATGTTTCCTATATGGAAAGTGCCTCCATAGTATTTGGCTTCTGTGATATCCATGATATTGCATAAGAATATTCTCAGTTTAATTTTAACATCTAACCACAGTTCCAAATCCACAAAGGCCCAGTTCCGTCTATAGTAGCAGGCTATAGAAATGATTAAAAATTAAGATGTACTAAAATTTATTCTGTTAAGGACAGTGGCATCATTTAGAGAAGTGTAAAATAGTGCCACATAAGTCTAAAAGTTTGTGAATCAAGTTTGCAAATATCAAGCAAAAATAAGTCTTTTCCCTTTCTGCCTACAAAGGGAAATATTTCATGAATTTAGATCGCCTATGCAGAATAAAAGTCATGGTACAATTTCTGGACTGTATAGCATTGCATATATACTGTGGGTGTGAGTGTGGGTATGGGTGTGTAGCATTGCTAACATACACAACAAACATTTGTGCTTCTCTTTCCAGATAGGATTTTCTTTCCAGATAAAGTTCAGTAAATATATACTATCAAACTCCTATTCCAATTTTGGAGATGTGTTGGACTATAATTTCCACTCGTCTCAAAGGAATGAAAGAAACTACAGTGCAACACATCTGGAGGGCACCTGTTTGGAGAAGGTTCACTTAAACACTTTTTCTTGGAAGAAAGGAGAGATTGTTCGAGAAAAAATTCTAGGACTCAGGAGGACTGGATTAAACAATAGGACATAACAAAGTATCATTTAAGAGGAAAGATCATTCTCTTATAAACTCTGAAAACTCATTAACAAATGAACACATGGTATGGACTTCAATAGTAAAACAGCAATATTAGTAAATGCTGTTATAGTATTGGGTTTTGTTTCTACCAAATAAGAGGATTAAAGTATTAAATCACCATCCTATAATTTATCACCATTAAAAACCATCACTAGTTTTGGTTTTCTTTTAGGTGACACCTTTCTTAAGCTAGTCAATTTAGTTGTCATACCCATACAATTATTATGGTTCTGATTAACATCTTAAAAGATTACTTAAAATAACTAAACAAAGAGAAGTAGATGCATGTGTCAGTACCATTGCTAAACAATGATACTAAGGACCTTATGGCAGTGTGAAATGCTATTTGTTAGTCTTGTAAGTTAATGTTTAGCAGTGGCATCTCTTTTTACATTAATATATATTGCATTTGTGGAGTATGGTACATTGTGAGACACTATGCTTATTATATTTATTTTTCCTTAATATCAGCTTGAACATTTAGTATATATACTTCCTGATGTAACTTATCTTTTTATGTTTTCATCTTTGTTTGCCACATAACCTTCTGCTGCTGTATTTTCCTGCTATCTATAACACGACATATTCACAACAGGGGAGAAATTTTCAGTATTACTGAATATACTTTTTAGCAAAAAAGAAAAATGGAAGCAACAGTAATTGAAGAAGTCAAGGGAGACATCAAAGCTGTTAAAATGGTATTTGAGTGCAGCATATCAAGAGATGGTAGAAGTGGTTTTCTGAAAGGATTTTCTTGAGAATGTTTCTTTACACATCCCATTAATCTTTCAGAGACCTTATTTAATTTCTCTAAATACCAGCACTATGCTGACTATGGTTATGGATCAGTTTGTTCCTGGGAACCTCTGAAGCATGTTGGAATGTCTAGGCTCATTTGGGTGCATTCTCTGCAGTTTGCAATATGATCCCTAAAGGCTCTGGGGGCCTAGCAAAAACACAAAAAAATGTATAAAGGAGATGCTTGCTAAACAGACAATTTGGTACAATTTTTTATCACATTATACTTTTTAAGTGTGTTTTATTTTTATATGCTTATCATATCGATATACTTAAGAGTCTTGATTTAAGCCTAATCCGTTTTAGAAAAACTCACTAATCCAAACCTACTGCCTGAGAACCAATTAGAATTAGAATTATTTTATTGGCCAAGTGTGATTGGATACACAAGGCATTTGTCTTGGTGCAAATGCTCTCATACATTCATCAAGAATCAAGAATCATAAGGTACAACACTTAATAATAGTCATAGGGTACAATAAGCAATCAAATCATACTAGGAAACAGTCAATATAAATCATAAGGATACAAGCAACAAAGTTACAGTCATACAATCACAAGTGGGAGGGAATGGGTGATAAGGAGTGATGAGAAGATTAATAGTAATAGTAGTGCAGACTTTGTAAATAATTGGACAGTGTGGAGAGAATTTTTTTTTTAGCAGAGTGATGGCGTTTGGGGAAGAACTGTTCTTGTGTCTAGTTGTTCTGGTGTGCAGTGCTCTATAGCATCATTTTGATTCATATAATCTATTTGGAAATTATTCATCAAATAAGATCTTTTGTTCTAACCCATGAGAAGTTAGGATCCAAGCACACCAAAAATCATGATACACTATGTTTCACCACAATGTATGTTAACATCAATGCAATCTTCCATAACTATGACTGGCTGTATTTGGAGGTGTCCCTAGCAGTCTGCTTTTCTGCTCCCTCTTGATTACCCTTGGTCAAACATACCTCAATGTGCCTTGTTGGTGATAAGCTGCAACCACCATATCCCACAGACTGGATGATAAATAGCTCAAAGCTATACATGAATAATGGTTTGAATGGTTAATCCAACAACCCAAAGACCTTCCAAAGTACTGTATGCCTAAAATTACCAATGTTGATATCACTTCAGGCTCTGCAGATAATGTAGATTAAATAAATAAGCAAACAAACAAATAAAACATTAAGCTAATTACTTATAATTATTTATTTGCTATAGTCCCTGAAGAAAGACTGAATCTACAGTGGGGAAAACCATTATGGTGAATCATTATGGTTTATACAAAACAATATTCTTTACCAGGGGGTCGCCAACCTTTTGGACCTCAGGGACCACGAAACCCATAATTTTAAATCTCGCGGACCTGAGACCCTGGGAAAATCCCCCAAAAAGTTTGCAGGAAAATTCTCCACCCTGTTTTCCTACCAATCATTCTTTATTTGGGATCGTAGGATACCGTCTCCAGCTCCGTTCTCAAGAGGGGGAGAGAGAGAGAGAGAGAGACTTTCGGCTTCATGCAAGGAAAGCAGCAGAAGCAGCAGAAGTCTTTCTTTCTCTCTTCAAACTTCACCAGAAATGAGTCTTTGTTGGCGCAGCCTCTTGGAGCAGTATGCCTTGCAGGGTCCCAAAGATTCATTTCTGTTGGAGTTTGGAGAAAAGAAAGACTTTGGCTGCTTTCCTTGCACGAAGCCAAAGAAACGGAAAGAAGCAGCCCGGTGGCCAGCCAGACACATGGGGTGAGTGGGGCAAGTTCCCCCCTGCCCTTTCCCCGCTTCCCTCACTACCTCGTGTTGTTCACAATGCAAGCGACACAAGCCTTGTGTTCCTGCGCAGCCTGCATTAATTGCTTTTGGGAAGTGGGCTTTGGGGATGACATTTCTCTGCGGACCACCAAAATTTTCTCATGGACCACCAGTGGTGCCTGGCCCACTGGTTGGCGATCACTGTTCTTTAACACCACTGTAGTATACTGTAGAAAATATTGATCAGGCTTGATTAATAGTTTGAAAGGATAACTAGCAGCTTTTTGAAACCTGTTTCATATTCTATACTATTGTTTTCTTAAAAGGAAAACAAATCATTGTGACTTTGCAAAAGACAGAGCAACAATAAAGCAACCATGCATTATTTTGTTTTGCTTTGGATATCCATTTCAGTAACAAAAAACATTTTAGGAACATTTTTCTTTTAAAATAGATTGGGCATTTATTTTAGTAAATATTTTTGATTTAGGTTTCCTGTGAGATTTCATATATCTTTTCCTCAATCCTTTATCATCACAGCATTTCAACAGAAGGACAAATTCAAGTCTGTGGGCATTGCCCTTTGTTACTTGAACAAATCTAAGTGTGTAGAAAATGGGCCATCATCTGCGAAGGTCCCATGCTTTTAGTTTTTTCCTAACAGTTATGTTCTCTTTCACAGGCTGCTGTCTGACTTACAGGCACACAAAAAGAAAAATGGTTGCATCTGGTTAAAACAATCCAATATCAGATGATTTTTCAACTCTACGGCAATGCACTGTGCCAAAAAAGTAAATCTGCCAGACCTCCCAAGCACACTAAAAAGTTTCCCTCTCCTGCTCTCTTTCTCTCAGCAACATTTTTTTTAAAAATGGACAGAAAGATAACATCACTAATTACCTCAAAAGGAACCCCTAATTCAGTTACATTTTCAAAGGATGATGGCCTCATGGGGTTCAGTGTCTTTCTTTAGCATTGCCTTAGCTGAAGTTTAAATGTGTGGATCCAATATTGGATTTAAAGGAAGAAAAAAATATTTGAAGTGATGTTAAAATGTCCAAAACAAGCCACAACACTTGTGATGAAAGGATTAGATTATCTTTAAGGTTCTGAAATTCATACATATAATATACAACGGGTAAAGGATACATTACTGCAATTAAAGCAAGTTTAATGTCACTGCAACAGTCAGTCTGAATTTCAAGTACATTTTACTATAGGTCTTTTTGGGGTGGGAGGAAGGCAGGAATTTATACTACTTGGAGTACTGTAGAAAAGTTGAATCTATGAATAAATCAATTTGCTTCTTTTTACCACTTTAATATCCTGATCTTTTTTTTAAAGAGAGTAAAATATTTTTTTATTAAAGACAAACTGAATGAAATCCTCATCTAATCTACACCATCCATTTTTTCCCAACATAGAGAAAAGCAAATCACATTTTTTTGCCTTGTTAGGCCATATTGAGGAAAAGGAAGAATCAAACAGTTAAAGGGAAACATGCAGAAATTTGAAATACAGATGTTCATTCTGTCACATGCTACTTTAGATTCTCTCCCATAATTTCACATTTGAATTATTTCTTTATGACAGTGCTTCTCAACTTGACTTTGGGCCAGTTACTGTGTCTTAGCCCAACCCACCTGGCAGGGTTATGGTTCTGGGGAAAATAAGAGGACAAAGGAGTATCAGATATATTCATCACTTGAATTATTTTTAAAATAATACTAATATAAATAAATAAATATAATATATAAAGATATAAATAAATAATTTTGCCAGAATTTCTCAGCCACTTGGTGAAATTCTAGGAGTTGAAATCCATCATCTTCATTCTAAGAAAAATTATTTGCCAACATCTCATACAGCAGTGTTTCTCAGTTTTGGTAATTTTAAGTTGAGAAACACTGTCTATGAGATAACGGCAAACCATTTTCTCCATCTCAAGAATGAAATATATTTCTAGCATCTGGACATCCAAGTATGACATTTTTGCCACCATCTTTGATCCAGTGAATCTATTTCTTTTTTTGCCCCATTTGTTAAATGAATCACTGCAGTTCTTAAATCAGTAACACGGTTATTAAATGGATCTGGTTTCCGTATTGACTTTGCTTGTCAGAAGTTTGCAAAAGGGGGTCATATGACTCCAGGACACTGCAATTGTAATAAATATGAGTCAATTGTCAAGTATCTGAATGTAAGTCACATGACCATAGGGATGCTGCAACAGTCATAAATGTGACAAATGGTCATAAGTCACTTTTTTCAGTGCCATTGTGACTTTGATTGGTCACAAAATGAACTGTTATAAGTTGAGAACCACCTGTATTATGCATTTATGTGAAAGTGTTCCTAGCTTTATTTTATATATTTGTTTTCTGAGGTTTTCGTGGGTATTTGTATGGGATCTTTGGTAATTCAGGTTTTCTCCCACGTAAAATTGGAAGTATCTAGGCGACGTTTCGATGAAGTCTCATTCATCATCTACAGGCTTGTGTCTTTGGCTTTGTGCTTCTCAAAGTAATGTGACCTTGCAGCTGTTTCTTCATTTTAACTGTCAGTGGGGGTGGCTTGATTGGGTGGGTGACACTTTTTAACCCACTGACAGTTAAAACGAAGAAACAGCTGCAAGCTCACATTACTCCAAGAAGCACAAGACCGAAGACACAAGCCTGAAGATGATGAAAGAGACTTCATCGAAACGTCACCTAGATACTTCCAATTCTACGCGGGAGAAAACCCGAAGAACCAAAGATACACACACACACACACACATACACACACACACACACATATATATATACTTGTGTTTTTTAAACATTCCTAAAATGATTTTACCATGAAAATTCTTCTTCACCTGACATCAAAAGAACCACAATGATTAGACAATTTGCAAAAGTCATTTCACATTTTAGATGCTTTGACCAAAAGACTATTTTTGTGTTTGCTCTCTGTTGAACTTCATTTGAAAAAGGCACTATGGGAATAGACTCTGAAAAAGATATTTCAGTCTGGGCAGGTAAATATGGAAGGCAAGTAATTTAATCCCAACCCTCTTGAGCTTTATACATTAGGTCATAAAGAAATTGGCAGTAGAACAAAGGCACTGGCATTATATAGTAGACAAAGCAGTTAGTTTTTGTGCCATGCTATTTTGAACTGAATATTTTGCACTATTTTCAAAAGCATCTCTAAAACAGAAAGAAATAGGAAATTGCCCTTGCAAATAGGAAGTTGCCAAAATATAGATATTTGATATTACAATATTTAATAATTTTTTTGTATGTACAAATTTCAGTTTTCATTAGTAATTAAGACTGGATTGAATCATCATTTTCATTGCCCAGCAAATAGATGAAGGACATACTACACACACTAATAGCCATCCACTGTGGCATATTTATACTACAAGTACAGGTTCTACAGACAACTCTATCAGCTGTCAATCAACAATGGACCAGCAGTGGCATATTAATGGTGCCTGAAATCTATCATTCTCTAAATAGTGAAGACACATTGGCAGTATGGCTTCTGTTTTGCCTCACTTAAATTATTTCTTGCACAAAAGAGTAGGGAAATAAAAAAGAATTTGTTCAGCCAGTTAAACTTTGTGGATTATAGGATGAATGAATACACGAAACAATGAAGGTTGATCAATCGGTCCTCAGCTTCTCTGTCTATTTGGGATACAAAATAATATTTTCGAGTCAAGTTGGACATATCAGGAATTCAACCTCACCCCTAGATGGAATACCTTCTGTCCCATAATTCCACAAAATCTAATGCATATACTAGGAAGTGTTTTCATTTTTTATTGTGTTTTCAAGATCATCAGGAAAGAATGGCAATAATTCCTTAGGATATTCTGCATAAACTTTTAAATGATCCATTATCAAAAACATTATAGATATTTTTTGTACAAGTGAAACAGGAATTAGGAACATTACTTTAAAATCCAACATTCATAAGATGGCATCAGTTCCTGCTATACTTCTCAAAATATGTCATCTACATCTAGAATGCATCTGTATAAAAGTCACAGATTATTTATGCAGGCAAAGAGAAAAGGTTTCTGCTTCCACATACACTACCCTACTGTATTTGTTACAGTTCTTCTAGAAAACATAATTATAATAAACGGCCTTCAGGCTGTTAATGTAGCCACTTCTATGTTAGATACACATCCCTTCTGGTTGATCAAGACCTTCTGGAATGGAACACATGGTTGGGTTTTGGTGGTGGTTAATTTTTCTTTGTGGTGAGGGGTTCTGCCATATCTTAAGAAAGTGCTGGTCCATCTTCATCCTCAAGATTCCATTGTTAAATGCCCATTGTGGACAAATTTCATCCAATTTCCAATTTTCTTTTTCTAGTGAAGTTGGTTGCATTGTTGCTTGTTCTTGAAGAAGCAGATTGTCTGAACTTCCTTCAGTCAAGATTCACACTTGTGTATAGCACCAAGATGACATTAACTAATGATTACCTTGGCAGGAGCAGATAACAATAGTGTATCCATCCTTGCTCCTTTTTAAAACATTTCAGCAATTTCAGTACTATTAATCATAATTTTTTTCTTGCCTGGATCAGGGAATTTGGGATGAGCAGCACAGTGCCATGCTGGTTTTTCTTCTTCATCCAGGATCAGTTCCAGTTAAAGTTGGTAAGAGGAAGGGGAGAGATCCAGTGGATAGCTCCACTCCTTTTGGCTTTTTCTGCAATTGGAACATTATCCCACCCACTTGCCCTTGAAAAAAAAACCCTTCCATGTGGCCTTGAAAACATGGTCATGGGATTCACGATAGAGATCAACTCATGTTGATTGGATGATGCATGCAGCTATGCATTTTAATTCATTTTATTTTAGTGATATTATACATTTTATTTATAAAATGTATTTATTGTAAGGTACCTGAAATCATGGGAAAGTGACATGAGTGGCTATTCAAATCAAATAAATAAATATAGGTATTCCTCATTTAGTAACTGTCTTTACAGAACCAATTCACAATCACAACAGTAATATCTATGGAGATTCTCAGTCATCCAGGTCATGGTTGTCCCAAAAGTGCTTTTCAAAAAGCAGCTGGACTTCTTTGTCCAGCTTCTTTCTTGAAGACATTTCACTTCTCATCCAAGAATTTTCTTCAGCTGAACTGAAGATGTTTATTTGATAAGAAGTGAAACATCTTCAAGAAAAAAAGAAAGAAGTCCAGCTTCCTTTTGAAAAGCACCTTTGGGACAGCAGTGATGAAAAAAATAACTTTGTAACCAATACCCACCATTATGATTTTCACAGCATCTCTCTTAGTCACATGTTTGCCATTATAGTTGACTAGTACATGTTATCCTGTACCATTTTTCCCCCTTGCAGGGTTGTGAGATTGCTTAAAAACAAGCTATCTTTTCCCAAATTACTTTTCTCTACAGCACATCACTTCCCTCAAAGTGATAATTGCAAGTTAGCAAGTTCAGCTTTCTGACTTTAATTATTTGATTAGAATACTTTATTTATTTATTTTATTTATTTATCAAACACTTATATACCGCCCTTCTCCCGAAGGACTCAGGGCGGTGCACAGCCGATTCTACCCCGATACACAATACAAAAATTAAAATGAATTAAATAATTTTGGGCTGTTATAATTAAAAGTCCACCCTCCCCCATAAATATTTAAAAACCCCAAATTAGAATCCAAATAAAAACGGGAGACGGTTAAAATCTTGTATCAGCCCAGGCCAGCCTGCTCGAAGAGCCAGGTTTTTAACACACGTCTGAAGGCTCTCAGGTCCATGCTGGTACGTATCTCTGGGGGCAGACTATTCCAGAGGGCAGGGGCCCCCACAGAGAAGGCCCTATTCCTGGGGGCCGCCAGACGACACATAGAGGCCGACGGCACCCGGAGAAGGCCCTCCCTGTGGGAACGCACAGGTCTGTTGGAGATCACCGGCAGAACGCGGTCCTGCAGGTAGCCTGGCCCAATGCCATGGATCGCTTTAAAGGTCAAAACTAGAACCTTAAAGCGAACCCGGAAAGCCACCGGCAACCAATGCAGCTCGCGCAGGAGAGGCATCACATGGGAGCTTCGCGATGCCCCCATAATCACCCGCGCGGCCGCATTTTGCACCAGTTGGAGTCTCCGGGTGCTCCCCACAGGGAGCCCCATGTAGAGAGCGTTACAGTAATCCAGGCGAGAGGTGACAAGGGCGTGAGTGACCGTGCATAAGGCATCCCGATCCAGGAAGGGCCGCAAGTGGTAGATCAGGTGAACCTGATAAAAAGCCCTCCTGGAGACGGCCGCAATATGGTCTTCTAGAGACAGCCGTGCATCCAGGAGGACACCCAAATTGCGAGCCCTCCCTGTAGGCCAACTTGGCCAACATGCAGCTGCTGCCTGAAATTGACAAGACTCTACCCAGTTTCACATTAAATGCTTTTATTTGCGTCACTAGCACATTTCTTTCTATGTGTATGCATGCTTACTTTTTTGTAATCTGTTCTCCAATGAATGTAAATACAAACATCATTTCTCTTCTTTCTAATTATCTCAGTGTTGGGGGGAGCATTCCAATGGTGGAGATTTGGGGGGGGGAGGCTAGAGTTTTGTCCTTTTACTAGCTTCCTTGTAAATCAAGTTCCAGAAATCTTCCCTGTTATTTAGGCTCACCTGGCTATTTGGGATCATATCCTTCTGATGCTATAAAGCAGGGGTGTCAAACTTGTGGTGTCGTGTTGTCATCATGTGACATATTGTAACTTTCCCCTTCACTAAAATGGGTGGGCATGGCCAGTGTATGACACATCTGGCTGCGGGCCGCAAGTTTGAAACCCTTGCTGTAAAGCAAAGGGAAGCTAAAGAAAAATTAAAGAGAAAGTGATCATGTTATTTTTATTCACCCATAAACCATTTCACTTAACTACTGAGTTGCTTGTTACAACTGCTAAACAAGGATATAAATAAATATTCATATAAATATAAGCTAATACCATTATTCCTTTTCTAAATAAGCAACATTAGCCAAAGCACAGAAAAGGAATCGTATCTCAATGATTTAGTTTGAGGTAAGAAAAAGACAAAAAATCTAATTTACATCAATACCACTCACTGTACCTTTTCATATCTTTCTTAACTTGCAAACCATCTTTGTTTAAATTCAAAGTCCTCTTCAAAGTCCTCTTCAACTTGTCATCCCTTATGTTGTGGATCTCATCAGGTCCACTTAGTCACTTGATCAGCTTGATCCATTCATCCTTTCTTCATATAATTGTTTTGCAATTCATTTTCTCTGTACAACCACTTTGACTTATTTTAGGATATGGATCATTGTGTTAATACAGGGGTGTCAAACTCACGGTGTCACATTGTCATCATGTGACATATTGTGACTTTTTTCCCCTTTGCTAAAATGGGGGTTGGGCGTTGCCAGTACATGATACATCCGGCCTGTGCTAATTCATTAAATATTTTCATTAAAATGAATAGTTGCACTATAATTTCTTTTCATGGATGCATGTTAGTCTGGGTGTCTATACATATACAATACATATACATATAATTAATGATTTGTCCAGAAAATTCATTTCCTGTATTTGATAGATTACCATTCAGAGATGAAATGAGTTCATTTCTGACTTATACTTGAACAAAATATTCAAATGATATTACTATAGAATCTTTGCAAATATAAGATGGCAGCCAACTAGGATTAGAGAAATGATCTAGATATATTTCCTTATGAGGAATCATAAGATATCATGACTATAAAGTCTTCTTTAATCCTGTATCTATTCCAATTTGCCTCTTCAAAAATATGTCTATGACATTCTGCATGGTTTCCTTTTGATTATGGCTTATTATTTCCATTGCAGAATTCACCATCCAGTAGAAAATACGTGCATTTCCATATGTACTGACCTTCTTTGATAAGAATAAATGATGTTGTATATCTTTAATCCTGTTTTGGAAAGAAAGAAAAAAAGACCCTTCTAGCTGTCATGAAACTTCATTCCAAAATTATTTCTGATGAAAATGCCATGTTTATTTATTATATACTAATTGATAAGGATAGTTATTGAAATATATATTTGTTGAGAGCAGCAGGAACTCTGTTTTCTTTTATTGCCTTCCCACTGAAATCAATAACTTTCCTTGCAATCATGTCATGTTGCAGATTGAGTTTTCATCAATGCTGCATACTTTCAAAGTAGACTGTCAACTGTGATCAGAGATGCTGTTCACGACAAAGCACAAAACTCAACCTGATACCTTCAAACCTGGGCAGCCAGTCAGCAGGAAGTTCCAGCTGAGGTTCACAGTTCCAAAGTCTTCAACCTCCTAATATTTTCAAGGTTTCATATTATACACAGGTCAACACATGGTCTGTTTCTTCTAAAGTTCACCAACAGTTTAGCAATGTTTTATGGAGAGAGAGAGAGAGAGAAAGAGATAGAGACAGAGAGACAGGGAGAAAGCGCATTTGGCAATACAATTTCATTATCTACAAATTTCTCTTATTTTAAAAAATGAAATTGAAAAGCTATCTAAGTATCAACATATTCAAATACATTGCTTTATCTCTTTCCTTCACTTTTTTCATTCTGAAAAATTCATAGGTTGATACTAAAGAGAAGGTTTAAATTATAATCATACAAACTCATACAAATATGACTTTACATTTTTTCCAAATGAAAATAACTCATATATTCATTTTAGCCATTAAAGGATATATGCACAAACAAAAAGAGATGCTGCCACTTTAATATTTTTCTATTTATGCAAGGATTTCATTTGTTGCACATATTTGACACCTTGAAGGAACTCAGGTATGCATCTATAGTCCTATTTATAGTGCAATTAAGACCTAATAAGTGGACGCACCTAATCCCTTGGGAGGAGATCAAGTAGAGGTCGGAGAGGATGGAACACTAAGAAACCTCAGGTGTCATCAAAGTTTTCTCCTTAACAGTTCCTTTATTAGGATATTACATTCTGCTTGATTGTTTGTCTGGTGCTCATCCAGACAAACATGCATTGTTTGCTGAAGAGGATGTGTACTGATCTTTTTGTTTCCTTCTTAGCTTTTTAACTGTCACTTTTGAATCAAACAATCAAGCAGAAGACAATACCCTAATCAAGGAATGACCAAGAAGAAAACCATACTCATCAACTCTGATAGGGCAAGTACTGTACATAAACAGGATTACACCCCACATTTATAGCACTGATGATGTTACCTATAGAAATAATGAAATGCCTGCAAAGAAAGAACCAAGCTCAGAGAGCATATCTAATATCACATCTCTCCTAGCTCAATAGTGAAAATTGAGCTATGTAAAGCTTGGTCTGAGAACACAGCAGGGAACAGAAAGAGTATTAAGACATCATGTCTTCTTTAGCTTTCTAACATGTCATCCAAGCAGAAAAGTGTTGTTTTCTTCAGCTTGACAAAAAGCTCCCTATTGTGATTTAAGTAGAGCAAATGGAAGAAAGACTGCCTTCCATGGAATGTTGTCTTCCATGGAATGCTGCCTGTATCATAAACCAATGTAATGGCTTCAGATTATATTGCCTGAGTAATTCTATAATACTGTGGAAAATGTACATCTGGAGTGAATATACATCATGACATAAAGTCCCTTCAGAGCCCACCGAATAGTCTAGATTAAACAGTTTTATTGTGTTTTGTTTTCTTAGATATATTTATAAACCACCCAAATTTATATGGACTCTGGATGGTGCAGGACACAGTAAAAATCAGACAGGTAACTGTTGTGCTTATCCAAACAAAACTAGAAGTCAAAATCCTACTAGAATGGTAATAGTTTGGCTTACTTCCTCATTGTATTGAAGGCTGTGACCATTTGTACTTTTGGAGATAAGATGTTCCATAAGGTGGGGTCTGATGCCCCATGAGCCTCACTAAGAGAGTAGACTTAAGTATTCCCTCTCTGGAAGGCCAAAAAATGTTAATGGGTTTCTAAATGTTATTCTACATTGATAGAATAATTCTGTCAGCAGTTCTGCCAGTTCATTTTGTTCTACTCATAGCTTCTCAGTCACCTCCAAAGGCAGTCTCACAGAACACATGTTTCTGATCATCTAGGCACAAGTAACAGGGCAAGTAACTGTTACCAAGGCATCCTGATCAAGGGAGATCATAACTGATGTACTGAGCAAAAGCAGGAGTTGCAACTCCAGAGGACCTGTAAGTCACAAACGAACCCTTTCAGAGGGAATATGATCCTGTCAAAAATAATTATCAGAATTGAAGTTACTGAATTATCCACATATTTACTGACAAAACTGCCACACCATCTTGAAAGGATTTAATTTAAGCCTGTTTTGTCCCAGTCAAATTCTTGCAGCCTTCAGGAATCGATTCAAAACTTCTAAGATATCCCTGTATTTGTTTTGGCAGATAAAGTAAGACCAGAGAAAAATTGAGATTGCCACTAAACTTGAGCTCTTGTTTGTTCACTCCCCTTTTGGTTTTCTGTCACTGTTTTCTAGGCATCTTTTCAGCTGCTCTTCAATATACCAAGTTCAGAATTCAGAATTAATGACTGGACATAGGCTCTGGAGTATTTCTGAAAGCGCCACTCCATATTCCAGATTTTGAGCAGGTCCAAGGTGGTACAGCCTTCTAAATTATTGGGAAACACTTCAAGTATTTGAAAACCATGTGTATTCATAAACACCTGGAGTGGACTATGTGAATGGGTCAGCTGCCCTTGAAGAGGTCCAGGCCTCCATGTTCTACAGTTTAACTAGGAAGTACTCTACTACTGCAAAGGTCAGGTGTTAATGCCCTACATATTCAGATCATGTGTCATCCATTGTATAGTAAAGATCATGTCCATATGTGTTGATGCCACTGAGACTGATGACAATCCTGTGAATATCCAGGAGGCTATGAACTCACAAGCTATAGGAGACCCAATTCAGGAGGTATAAGTCCAACACCACCCCAAATAAGCTGCAGAAGCTTATGCAGAGTGGGGGGTTTTTTTGGGGGGGGGTTACTTACACTGTTAGTGAACCAACAATCCTAGAGTTGCTTGTAGCTCAATTTCACTTAAAAAGAATCACTTCTAGATAGTGCTCCTTGGCAGTGCAAGAATCTCCTAAACAATCCCAGCTAATACTCCTCCACAACCTTGTTGTCACATCTGCTGTTGAAATACAGCCAGGGAGATTTTTACCAGGGCTACATCCCCACTCCAGCCAGGTTTCAGTAATTCTCTTTGAATATATCCAAAACAAAAGTAGACTGCTATGCTAATTAAAACATATGGCTATAGAAAACCTGAGTAAATATTCTAGGTTCAACCATTATATAATTATGCGGAAATGAAAAAGATTGGTTTGTATGTGTTTCTCATAATTACATGGTATGGGATTAATTTTATTCTTATTCATGCTCTAATCCTAGACTGTTACAATGTAGGACAACAGAAATGAGAATACCAGATCTGTTACCTCTGCTTTTGAAAAGTATGTTTCATAACTATGGGTGCGCAACACACTGAAATAGAAAGTTGTATTTTAAAATTGGGAAATTTGCTAAACATATTAAAACCAAAATCTGAGAACTTTAAGTAAGGTTATACTTTAATATAATTTTTTTTAAATGCAAAGCTATATACAGTATGTGATAACTTCACAGATTTACTCCATTGAGTCCAGGACAGCTGGGTGGATAAATGATAATAGGTTTTCCAGTTGCATATATAATTGCTCTGTTTTTCATTAAAGGAGGTCATCTTATTAAAGTATAACACATTTTCTTTTAATACCCTTAGTGTCTTGTCTCAAGATGTAATCTCAAATGATTGTTCTGGTTGTCAGCAAACAAAAGCATACAAAAGGTTTGTAACTAATCATCATATAAATTGCCAATGAATTTGTTACCAGATTATAGTGGGATCAAGTGAATGAGATGCTGCTAGTGTAAAGATGTGTGTGGATCAGGTCTACTTTCTGGAGAAGATGTGCTGAGAGTTCCATATAAAGGCAAAATATGCATGTGATACATAAGTATGATTATTTTGATTATGCAAGTATTTTGAATGATTCAGCATTATGAGAGTTTTTCATTAATTGAGGCTGTTTCATATCATGCTCTTCTTCACAAACAATACCTTTTTCATCCAAATGAAAAATGCATGCCTACATCTCATTTTGCTAAAAAGAAGGCATTGTAAATACATATAAAGCCAAATTTGACTTCAGAATTACTTGATTCCTGTGGGGACCGAAACATTTAGCTTTAATCTACTAAATTCTCTCTCACTGTATCAATTGGGCATAAAGCCACATGCTTGTGGTAATTTGTCTGAGGGGTGTCTTCCATTAAAGTCAAAGTGATTTGTTTCTAAATATTGATGTCAATTGAAGATGAAAAATACAGCAGTGTAAAGGGATGAATCACTATCCTCACATCACATCTGGATGAGACTGGAAGAATAGCTCCACTGCATACGTTATATATTTTGCTGTGGGGTTCAAAAAGAAATAACCAGATATAGACAAAAGTTTAAAATCATTCTATATTCTGTGCTGTTCTGTTTTCTGCAGAAATAGGTAGAAGCAAATAGTGACATTGAAACTCTTTCAGAGATATCAAATGAACATGATGGGAGGGGAAGCAGTAAGAAGCTTCCAGAGCCTGTCTCATCTTACTTGAGAGTGTCCTTATTTGTCAACCTATATTACATCAATCAATGGGAGGGGGGACATCTGCTAAGGAGATACCTGCTGGAGAGGTTGGTCATATGATAACCCAGCAATCTGGGTTAATCACAGAGCTGTGCCTGAGGCATTCTTATCTTCATCTTCATGAATGGGGATTTTCCAGACTGATCCATCAGTGCAGCAATAAATATGAGAGAGAGGGTTCAAGAAGCAAAGAGTAAGAATAGCTATGTGCCAGATGAAGGGTAAACAGCTATTAGAAAGTGATTCAGTGTAATAACATAGAGGAAGGCCAATATAAAATGGTGTTAGAAGTAATCAGTTTAAAGAAACAAATGTCACTAGTCACTAATGTTTCATAGATCCTTTACCTGATGTTTAAATGGTTACAAAAACCAATTCTGGGAGCAGTGGAATTTTAAGAGCAAGAAAAAACCTTCTGTTTTCTTGAGAGGGCTTCTTCTATGCGTAGTTGTATTTTGGGGGAATGAGCATTGAAGCCAAGTAATAAACTGTTTCTAGGACAGAAAAAGGCAGTCCAAATAAGTTGGTATTAGAGAGGATAATCAAGTATCTCTGGTTTCTGCAGATCCCACACTAATTAAGTCACTGCAGATTTTTTTGAGGGGATACAATAAATAAAATGCCTTCTTTGTACCCTTTTTCCTTATCTACTGTCAAATAAAGAATTATTCTGAATGTGCCATCAGGAAAAAAAGAGCAACTTGTTTTAAGTTATTCATTGTTGTGGGTGCACATTTCTTAGAAGACACGGCTCTCTTTAACTAACTAGTAGGTTGTTTATGTACAGTATAATGGCAGAACTGAAAAGGAGAAAGAGCGGAAACTACTAGTCAAGCTCAGCTTCTAGTGAAGGGTGGAGAAGCTTTGTATGCTTCTTTAGCCTTGCTACTGAATTTTCCGTTCCATCTGGAGTGGATCCTGGTAGGCCTTTCTATTCTGCCTCTTGTTAAGAGCCAGGTGGTCAAGTTTGGAAGCTGTCTGTCATTTGCTCCGAAATGGGACCCGGCTATAGCAGACAGAAAACAGGATAAAAGTGGGGACAAAAGGCACTGGCAGCTGTGTGTAGCCTTTGGAATTCCACCAATTCCGAGGCCATTCTACTGTTAAAATTCAGCAACACCTGGTTGTGCAGTTGGTAATGGCTCCTGTTGGGACATTTGGAAAGTTATATTAAGTGCAAACAAAAAACAAATTGTTGGTAAACAAAGTCTATGCAACTTTCAGCATGGCCTATATGATGACATATCACTAAAGGCTGAACTAATCTACTCAGGCTATTGAAACTCTGTATAGTTTGTCAGGCTAAAATGATCAGATTCCCATTGCTAATCAATGTGTAATAAGAGGTCTCCATGGGAAGATTCTGAGATAAATTGATCTTGAAGAAGAAACATATCGTTGGTAGAAGATCAGCAATTCTGTATTTAAGAATTATCAGTTAATGTGATTTTTCAAAAACTTGCTTAATTTTGAGATTTTTCAAAAACTTGCTTAATTTTGAGATTTTTCAAAAACTTGCTTAATTTTTAATTTGTCTATAAAACTTAGAAGAGTGTTTTTTATCAGCAGCACTTTTTAGTCAGGATTACAAGATGATCCATGTAGAAAGAAAGCTCAGGATAAAGCAAGCTAGTTCAAACTGCAATCCAGCTTTAACTGCACTACAAAGTTCCTTCATATTTGGCATCTAGCAACATAAATAATTTATACCTGAACTATTATTCCTGTAATATTGATTATTATGTGCCATCGAGTTGTTGTTGACTCTTAGCAACCATTTAGATAAGACTTTTTCCATGACAATCTGTCCTAATCTGGTTTTCAGGTCTATCAGAATTGAATCTGGATTGATTTGTTTGAGATACACTGCGGGGGGGGGGGGGGTGTTCTTTTTTTGCTCAGGAGTTTTCTCCAAAATCCATCATCAATACTCTTCCTATATTGCTTTCATAGGAAATATTACTGCTTGCTTAGTTCTGATCTTTGTAGATATAGACAGCATTTCAATAACTTTTGTTAGATTTTTTTTAATCCTGCTTTTATTCTTTGTATAAATAATTCTAGGGGTTTTATTCTTTTTATTCTTTGTATAAATAACTCTAGGAGCATGCCTAATATTCTTGCTTCCTCCTATTTTCCCTACAACAACAATCCCATGAAGTAGATTGGATTGAGAGGGGATGATTGGCACATAGTCATCCAGCTAGCTTTCTATAGGCAGGACTAGAACTCACAGTCTCCTGACTTCTAGCCTGGTGCCTTATCCATTGGACCAAACTGGCTTTCTTTTCCAAGTCTGTTATGTTCTATGTTCTTCATGGCTTGACCAAGTATTGACCAGCATATTTCTTTACTTCTTGTTCCCTTATTGTTGGTGGTCGATTCTAAAAGGCAGAATGTTGAACACTTCAATATCTTCATTGTCAATTCTAATGCCTGCAATATATTTCACAATATCTAAAGATTATGGGTTTTTTCTGTTTTTCTCGACATCCTTCAACATTTAATTGGGTGAAAAGTTCTAGAGAATTCAAAGGCTTGCTTACTTATTTATTAGGTATTTTATTTAGTCTTAATGTATGTAGATTTGTTTCCTCTAATGGTCAAATGTGACAATTTAAATTTTTGGAATTAAGATATCAATATATTTAAGCCAGTATAAATTTTAAATCAAGTCTACTTGATTTAATTGTATTTTTCAGAAAGAGAAATGTTAAAATTCTAAAATCCTATAGCCTTTTCAGTAAGGATTCTGGACTTCCTTTACTTATTGATGATCTCTGGAAGGCCCGAGACAGGGGTTGTTCCTCTGTCTTGGTCCTGTTAGATCTCTCAGCAGCTTTTGATACTGTCGACCACAGTATCCTATTGCGGCGGTTGGGGGGGGTTGGGAATGGGAGGCACCGTTTTACAGTGGTTCTCCTCCTTCCTCTCTGACCGCTCGCAATTTGTGTTGACAGAGGGGCAGAGGTCGACCCCGAGGCCCCTATTATGTGGGGTGCCTCAGGGGTCTGTGCTCTCGCCCCTGCTGTTCAACATTTATATGAAGCCGCTGGGTGAGATCATCCGTGGGTTCGGGGTGGAGCTCCATCAGTACGCTGATGACACTCAGCTGTACATCTCTACCCCGGGCCACCCCAACAAAGCCCTCGAAGTGATGACCCGGTGCCTGGAGGCCATGCGGAGTTGGATGGGTCTTAACAGGCTTCGTCTCAACCCGACCAAAACCGAGTGGCTGTGGTTTCCTGCGCCCAGATACAGCCAGTTTACTCCGTCGCTGGCCGTGGGGGGAGAAATTTTGGCCCCCGTGGAAAGGGCTCGCAATCTGGGTGTCCTTCTGGACGTACGGCTGTCTTTAGAAGATCACATTACGGCCATCGCCAGGGGGGCCTTTTGTCAGATTCGTCTAATTTACCAGTTGCGGCCCTTTCTGGATCTGGACGCACTTCGCACAGTCACTTCTGCCCTCGTCATCTCCCGCTTGGACTATTGCAATGCTCTCTACATGGGGCTCCCCTTGAAGAGTGTCCGGAGGCTGCAGTTGGTCCAGAATGTGGCCGCGCGGGTGATCTTGGGAGCCCCTCGGAGCTCCCATGTAACACCGCTCCTGCGCGTGCTGCATTGGGTTCCTGTGGCCTTCCAGATCCGATTCAAGGTGGTATTGATCGTTTTTAAAGTGCTCCATGGCTCGGGACCTGGGTACTTACGGGACCGCCTGCTGCCATCAACAGCGTCCCGCCGCCCAGTGCGCTCCCATAGGGTTTGCCTCCTCGGGGTTCCGCCATCTGGTCATTGCTGGTTGGCGGCCCCGAGGGTGCGGGCCTTCTCTGTGAGGGCTCCCGCCCTTTGGAACGATTTGCCCCCAGAGATACGGGCCATTACCGACATTCAGACCTTCCGGCGCGCAGTAAAGACCCTGTTTTTTCAACAGGCCGGCCTGGCTCAGTGACGATTTTTGGGGTTTTTAAAACATGGTATTTTAAATTTTTAAATTTTAAATTTTTTTATTAGTTTTATGTTCTCAAATTGTATATTCAGCCTCTAATGTAATTGTTTTTAATGTGTTTTAATTGTATATATTGTTTTTGTTTTTAGTTGGCTGTACACCACCCCGAGTCCCTTTTTTGGGAGAGGGGGCGGTATAGAAATTTAATAAATAAATAAATAATTCCTGGGGAAGATATTTTTGAATAATTATCAAATGTTACTGTTTTTTCTTATTCTTAATCTTTTTTTTAGAACAATGCAGACACCAGTCCTGAAATGGAGCATTGCATGGTTTTTTTACACAAATGAAAAAAGCATTATTGTAGTTAAAGGATCAGGATATCAATATATTTTTAAAGTTGCAGATTTATAGGGAATACAATGTGAACTTTTATTTTTAACTCTCTACTTTATTTTATAAGTTCTGTGATTGTTATATGACACACAATCCGTGCTAGCTCTTCGATGTTTTTTATAGGACTGATAACTAGAAATTATCTGGAAGCATCATAAGAACAACAAGATTTTATTGAAATACTAGCTTCCAAATTTTATGCATTTTTAAGAAAAATATTTTCCTTGGGATAAGTCAAATATCATGTTTGCCCTTTTTCTCACTGCATGTGGTCAGATGCAGCCCGCAGGACCATCTGGGTCTACCCAATGCGAAGAGGAAAGATTGGGCCAGCCTGGCTTCAGCCCATTCTACCCAATGCAAAGAGGAAACATGCCAGCAGTTTGGGGAGTGGCATCAAACTAGCCACTTCCACCCAGTTGGTGCTGTTGACCTAGTTGGCCACACTTATCCAGTCGACCATGCCTGCCCGGCCCCCTGAGGTCAACCAGAGCCAGGATACGGCCCTCAATGAAATTGAGTTTGACATCCCTGATCTAAGGTGTAAATAAACACCTTCATAGTAGAATTATTTGTCATCTGATACCTTAGGACAATTTTCAAGTCTCTTCTAATGGTTGATTAACAATAATTGATAGGTTCAGTAGCATAGTGCTCAATTATTTTGAATTAGTGCTTCCATTCAGCCTAAAACCACTTCTTATATATATTAAAAATGAAATAATTCTTTTTGTGAAATATTCTTTGTACATATTGGAAAATAATTTTATTGATCTAGAGTATATCAAGTTAAAGCACACATAATAAGCAGTTGTACAAACACATAAAAATATGTAAATAAAGGACATATTTAGGCCATATACCTTACCTCGTTGATTATCTGGAGATTTCATAGTTGAATTTAGGCCTTTTTGCAGACAAGGCATGTATTCCACCACTGAGTTATAGCTGCCTTACTGTCTTCAATGATTTTTCAAGCCATTTGAAAGCATCACGAAAACTTTTCTAAAGAAAAGTAGACTATATCAGCAGATATTTGTCAGTTTCAATGAACATCAAAGAAAGACCTGAAGCTGTTTTACGCAATCTGCTAACCATTGTTCATCTTCCTCCCTGAAATTGGTTTTCTTCAAATTAAATGCTTAATATGTTCATGCAAGTGTATGAAATAACCACACACATCACTTTTCTTCCTGAGCTCCTCAATCTGGATATGCTTCCTGTTTTGAAGTTGCAAACCCCAGGGCAGTGATATGCATAACAGCTTTCTTGGTAGGTGGGCCATCCTTCTACATCTTTACCACAAGGGAAGATAATCTTTTGCTTCATGCAGTGAAAAAACATGACATCAAGTTACTAATGTTGGACAATAATTAGAAAGGGAAATATAAAAATGCAGCCTTCTCTGTCATGGAGTATTTGATCTCGTAAAGGCTTTCATTATTAACTCCAGTCTTCCTGAACCTGGAAGCCCTCCAGGCATGTCAGCTTGCAGAAATCTCAACCAAACCACCTGACCAGGGAAACTGGCAGCTGAAAGCCATATATAGGTAGTCCTCAACTTACAACCATTTGTTTAGTGACTATTTGAAGTTACAATATCACTGAAAAAAATGACTTATGACCATTTTTCACACTTACAAACATTGCAGCATCCTCATGGTTACATGACCAGCCTAAACATCTGCCTGACAAGCCATAATCAACCAAAATAAAAAATATCTACCATTTACTATTGGAAAGTGCAGACCTGAGCCTTAAGAGGTTCATAGGTTAGAAATTGATCTAACACAGGTAACTTAAGAAGGGACAGGACATGATCAGAAGAATGTATAATACTTACAGACTCTTTCTATGGCAAAATTTTTGCTCATCCCAGTGTCAGCAATTATATATATTAAGTAGACAGAATGGGAAAGTTTCAGCTAGGTAATCATTTCCATCCAAAATTGGCACTTAGTTTAATTGAACAATTTGCTCAAGTAGAAGGCTTTCCACTTTATTCTTATAATTATAGCAATTATGTCTAATAACATTTCTTGATATCTAATATCTTTGTCATAAATAACAAGCAATAGACCAAAATGTAAGAAATGTAAGACAAGTATACACAGAAGGAATTGAAAGGAATTTAAAACTATAGATCAGAAGCATTATAAGTTAAATGAATATTGCTCAAAAGATTATATGGTAAAATGACTGGGAAAATAAGATAGTTTGATATCAAAATAATGATAGTATCAACTGTGATCAGCAAGGTTCAGTATGAAGAGCATTCTACAGATAAAATGCAATCACAAGCAAGATCCTTATAGCTTTACTCCACCAAACTAAATAAAATCTTACAAAGGTATCTTATGTGAAATGTCTCCACATATTTATATCTCACGTTATTTAGGATTCAGCTCAAGAATGAATATCTTAAACTGATCTTGGAAGTGAATAAATAGGCAGTGAACAATGATAGTCTTAATTCCACAACATGGCACCCATGGATCAACATTATCTCCATTAGCACTGCTTTTTAAATATATATATTAAGCTAAAGAGCAGAGGTACTAGCTTCAAGATAATCTAATTTTCCAGCAGTGCTTCAGAACACCAGAGTAGTAACTGAGGGATAGGTGCAATCCATTGTTTCGTTGAAAAATAGGGTGGCTGGAATTATTCTTTTGTCTCCTTTTTTTGTTCCCTTGTATCTCCAAACTGCCTTCTTTCTTTTAGTGACTCTCAGTAAAAATGGAAAACCATTACTACCAGGACACACAGAAATCCATGTGTCCAAAGCCCTACATATGTTCATAAGAGTGCAGACAGGAGAGAAGTATAGAAAACAACCAGATAAAGTGATAACAGTGTAAAAAACTATGTGTGTTTAGGGTGGAGGAAGAAAGCCTATAGTTTAGTGAAGAAACAGCTAGCACTGTTATCTTTGTTTTTAAGTTGGAGTGCATTTAGTTGTTGTTTTTTTAAAAAAATACTCCTCAGTGCTATTTTTTTTCCTATCATGTCCTCTTTTGTTGGGGTATTTGAATGGCAATCCAACTTAGAAGAATAGCTGTGAAGAAAGGAGCTAGACCAGGGGTGTCAAACTCAATTTTATTGAGGGCCTCATCAGGGTTGTGTTTGACCTCAGCGGGCTAGGATAGGAATGGCCAGCTTGATGTCTCTCATGTTGTAGGTGCCTGTGGTGGCCCAAGCGCTCTGCCAGCAAAAATGGGCTCCCAAGCTCCGTTTCAGCTGCCACAACCTCCTGCAACCCATTTTCACTGGCAGAAACATTGCAGGTTAGTGCTTCGCTGTTTTATCAAAAGAAAAAAGTCATTGTCCACTGTATTTTGGATAGACTTCATAGTCCTGAATATTAATAGCTGCAGGGGCAACTCTGGTTAACTTTTGAGATTAGCTAATGTTTTATTTCTGCCTACTCCCATTGTAGCATTTTATTATAATATTTATATCATATTCTCAAAATTCTAAATTTGCCCATTGACCAAAAAAGTTGATAGCACATAGCTGATTAATCTGATTAGGAAATAGTATCTGATTTATCAATATCTTTTAAAAATCTGAATAATGTTGAAGTTTCTTCTTAATTTTGAAGAATATGCTCACATTCCAGTAATCCAGTCATTATATTTGTAGAGCATAGATCACAAATACATGTTATACCTAATCCATGTGGCAGGCACATCAGCAAATCCAAGTTCAGGGATCCCAGGCTGCCAAGGTAATTTGCATCTCAAGAAACAGAGTTAGATCCAGGGATCCTAACAACTATAAATCTTCTCTTTGAAGAAGAATGCAACTTATCTAAGTGTAGGTTAAAGAGATTATAACTGGGTAAAAGAACCATTTACCCACAGTTCCTTCTTTTATCAGGATTATTATTACAGGATTATTAATTATTAGTATTAATGGTATATTAAGTCAATGCATCTTAAAATAAATTTTACCCAACTGAATTTTAGAACTGTAATTCCTGAATTGTATGTCAAATCAGAACACCATGGAAGAAGTATTTTGCCAAGCATCTGAACTTTATCACATGGCCATGGGGAAGCTGCAATGGTCATAAGTGTGAAAAATCATTATAAGTCAATTTTTTCAGTGATGATGTAACTTTGAACAATCACTAAACAAATGATTGTAAGTTCAGAACTACCTGTCTATGGCTTTCAGCTGCCAGTTTCTCTGGTCAGGTGTGTTGCTGAGATTCCTGCAAGTTGACATGCCTGGAGGCAGCCATGCTCAGGAAGACTGGATTCAATAATGAAAGCCTTTATGAGATCTAGTACTCTGTGACAGAGAAGGCTGCATTTTTGTATTTGTCTTTCTAATTATCCTGTAACATTAGTAACTTGATGTCATGGTTTTGCACTGCATGATGCAAAAGATGATCTTTTAATCTTGTTGCATTTAATTTGAAGAGAACCAACTTCAGGGAGGAACTATTGTAAATTAAGGGCTACCTATATTATATTTATATGGTATTAGTATATATATATATATATATATATATATATATATATATATATATATATATATATATATATATATATATATATATATATATATATATATATATATATATATATATATATATATATATATATATACTTTGTATTACAACACCCTGTTAAGCCCCAATTAAGGGAGAAAGCATACTGCTTTCTTTTCTGTCTTTCGGCTCAACACCAGAGACCATACCGACAGAAAGCTATTTGTTTCGTTGCCTTTTGTTTACATGTGTATAAGGTTTTTTAAGCTGATAATTTTAAATAATAAATAAGGGAGACTAGTATAGATCTATTTCGAGCTAGTTAGCTCTCTTCAGCTAGCCATACCCTAACTGGGATTCGAACCAGGGAAGTATTACATGTGAGGCAATTGTAATTGCCTCTACACCACTGGCTCTCTCCTTATCAGCTCAGGCAGGGGAATAAGTATATACTTTGTATTACAACACCCTGTTAAGCCCCAATTAAGGGAGAAAGCATACTGCTTTCTTTTCTGTCTTTCGGCTCATCACGAAACAAATAGCTTTCTGTCGGTATGGTCTCTGGTGATGAGCCGAAAGAGAAAAGAAAGACAGAAAAGAAAGCAGTATGCTTTTTTTTTACATGCCTCACATGTAATACTTCCCTGGTTCGAATCCCAGTTAGGGTATGGCTAGCTGAAGAGAGCTAACTAGCTCGAAATAGATCTATACTAGTCTCCCTTATTTATTATTTAAAATTATCAGCTTAAAAAACCTTATACACATGTAAACAAAAGGCAACGAAACAAATAGCTTTCTGTCGGTATGGTCTCTGGTGATGAGCCGAAAGACAGAAAAGAAAGCAGTATGCTTTCTCCCTTAATTGGGGCTTAACAGGGTGTTGTAATACAAAGTATATACTTATTCCCCTGCCTGAGCTGATAAGGAGAGAGCCAGTGGTGTAGAGGCAATTACAACTGCCTCACATGTAATACTTCCCTGGTTCGAATCCCAGTTAGGGTATGGCTAGCTGAAGAGAGCTAACTAGCTCGAAATAGATCTATACTAGTCTCCCTTATTTATTATTTAAAATTATCAGCTTAAAAAACCTTATACATATATATATATATATATATATGTGTGTGTGTGTGTGTGTGTGTGTGTGTGTGTGTGTTTTCTTAAGTTTTTGTGGGTATTTATATGTTTGGTATTCAGCTTTGTTCAGGTATTTTCCCACGTCATTATAGTTGTGCTTTTAAAGTTGTAGTGACGTTTTGTCAGAATCTGATCTGCCATCATCAGGCTTGTGTATTGTGTTTGTCTGTGAGTCAACGGCTGTGAAAGCCTGACTCGCAGATGAAGACAATACACGAGCCTGATGATGGCAGATGAGATTCTGCCAAAACTAGTCGCTACAACTTTAAAAGCACAATTATAATGATGTGGGAAAATAAAGAAAAGCAATAAGAAAAATACCTGTGAATTTTATAATGCAGTTCAAGACAATTTTATAAATTCCAAATAATGGAAATATAACAAAAAATAGCATGCATTTCTTTGACAAAAAGGAACATTTTAAAGTCATTCCAATGAATTTCAAACCAAAAGACAATAATAGCATAATTTATTTGCTACAAGTTGTTTTCAAACTTTATTTGCTTTGTTTCAGTTCTAGTTACTGTAAGCTTTTTTTTATTTCTTCAACTTTTCTAAATCAGTTCATTATGTAAATGTAACTGTCATTCTGTAATCCAAAATGGCAGGAAGACAGCAGACAAGCATTCAAGTCAACTTCAAAAGGCAATGGGGGGGGGGGGGGAAACACACCTTACAATCCTCATAACAGTTTGTTTCAATAAAAGCATACACCTGCAACAAGAAACCTTAGTTATTTGCAGATGCTGATCTCCAAAGCCATAAGCCTAGTGAATTCTCAGATTTAGGTTTTAAAAGCTGACAGGATTGACCTATTGACACCTCTGAACCAGTGACCTTCAGGTGGGAAGAAGCATTGTTAGCTGTGGGTGATTCAATTGTAACTCTGGATTGTTTTGATGTTTAGAATATCCATTTCATCTTGGAACAAAGAAAGATAACATAAAGATGAACTGAAGAAAAAAGGTGACCCTGCACTTGAATTGGCTCAGCTAGAAAAGGGAACCTGAGCATTAAAAAAACTGAATAATAAATAATTTATATATTTTACTTTATTCTATTTGTTTATATTTTTCAAGAACTGTATTTTCAGTTAGCCTTATTCCTGGAAACTCTTGGGATTCTGTCCACTGCTTATTACAACAAAGTGTATTTCATTTCTGTGAAAAGCAAAGTATAGTCCACCATTAGGGCTCTGTGAATGGTGCCTCTCCAAATTCAGGCAGACCTTCAAACTAGTCCATCCCAGTGATCCCAATGGAGTAATACTCAACTTGGAAAGTTGAGTTGCTCTATCTCTCTGTCTTGAATCAAAGCACTGAACTGAGCTGCATCAATCTGGCCAGCTGCTTTGCTCAAATGGAAAGAGGGCACCACATGTGCAACCCCACATTTTAACATCTGGATTGAAGCTGCACAGCACTTAGGAAAACATGGCTTCAATCTAAGGCACTGCTTCAAAGAGGCACTTTGATTGAAGCTTCATCAAATCAAACTGCCTCTTCAGAATTTCACCCAGCAGTAACCACCACAATATCAATATCAATGTCACTGCATTTGAAGATTCTTACTCTCTGTAACATAAAAGAGAATTTCTGATATAGTCCTCCAGGACTGATGAAAGTAGATTCCATGAAGTTTGACAAATATGATAAGAAGAATGCAAACCTTTGTGTACCTATTCAGTGGTTCTTCTTCAAGTCGAAACGTCTAGGTCTATTGTAAAAAAAATCACTATATTTCTTTCTTCTAAACATGCTTTTTGCATGTTTTTATTATAATTATACTTTTTGACATAAACATTAATCTGTCCTTTACCATTGTTTGTACTCCCCCCCAAATGACACATCACTGAAATGGTAACAGCAATATTTACAATTAAATTCTTTTTATTGCTGATTGTCATGCTGTTTTAATGGTAAAGACCATTAAATGTTTAAGTAGTCAAAACCACTTCATCAAATTGAATCTTCTGCTAATTATATTTAATGTATCAATATTTACTGGTACCATACTGATTACCCAAACTGTTCTTTTACACTACAGCTTCAGTGTTTTCCAGTCAATCCAACAGTGTACTTATTAATACAAGTCAATCATGTAACATGTAAAATATGCATAACTTAGCTATAACTTTTTTTATTTTTTTCTTAAAGAAAACAAATAAATGAAAAAAGCAACATCTCCTATATGCTGTATGTACATGGAACTTTAAATAAAATTTTCAGTAAAGGATGTTTGCATTTCATTTGGATTTTCCATACACAATTTGTGTCTATAAGCAACAAGTTCTAATACTGCAAGTATTATGTTTTTGTTCACTGAATATTTGATGCAAAATATTTATTTTTTCAAAGTTGAAAACAAGTCTAATAGCAATAAGAATGACATAGAGTATCTACTTTGTTATCTAGCCAATTTCTGCATAAAAAGTATATAATTTAAAAGAATATGGACATCTAAAAATATTAAACCCTGTCTTGAAATCAAATTAGTGTGAATAATGACTGTTGGAAATCAGGGTCTCCAATTCCTTATAAAAATTAATTATAAAAATGTTACTTTTATAAAATAAATTATCAGCACCATTGCAGGTAGGAAGAGAACAACCTAATTTTTCAGCAGTACAGCCTAACTGTAAATTTTTAAAAGTTACCAATGTTAGTTGGCATAATTTTAATTATTGATTAATTAAATTTATGTGCCATCCAATTCCTAATGAATTTATAATTTTATATATTATGTAATTTAGCTCTAACAAACAATATTCTGGATGAGGAAAAAAACCTTGATAGCTATTATGCATCATCCCACAATATTTACTAGTGGCAAAAGTATATAATATAAAAGTATATAAAATAACATTTTAGTATGGTCAGGTATGTTTGCCATTCCCAGTTTCCTGGAGGTTGGACATGTTTCCTCAAAATAATATATATAAACTTTATAGAATAGAAATTTTGTTTCTAATCATCATGATAGGGCAAAGTAATTAAAATCCAGTTAAATATGAGTGTTTTTGATGAAGTGCTGATGGGAAGAAATTTACAACACCTGCTTATCCAAACTCATTGGTGTTATAGAGTACATAGAAATAAGTAATCTGAAATTGGAGCTGAGTGATTCAAAAATAATTTTAATAATAGCTGACCCATTTAAATTTAAGCAGATGAAGGGTAAGATAAGTCAGGGATAAACTGAAAAGGCCATGTTAATTGCCTGTGTAACCAGAAACAACGTACTTCCTCATCTGCTTCAATCTCCCTACCATTTGCCCTTTAATTTTCCTAAATGGCTAGGCCTGCTGCTGAAGAGATAAAATATTCAATATTGGAAAAGGTTCAGATGTTCCAGCTAGGTCTAAGCTACATTTTTCCCCAAAATGTCATCTTGATTTGCACTTCTCTTTTCCTCTAATAAACAGATCCAGGGATTACAAAGCAAATCTGGAAACTAAATGTCATTAATGAAATTATTAGACATGCCAACAAAATATCAGCTCCTTCGGTCTCATATCCCTGATGTGCCGTGCTGGAGATGAGGGGGAACCTGACAGATACATATCAGATAAACAGATCTTGTCTTTCACTACCATAAGTTGGCAATGCTGAAATAAATGCATTAATTATAAACAAAATTATCCTGAAAAAATTACATTTTTTTAAAATTAATGACATTGGTGATGCCATCAAATATTAAAAGGAGGGAATTCAATTTGATATAAAGTTCTACAGTGGAAATAGATATTATGTGGCATGAGTATTTATATTGTGGTAGGATGTATTTATTTATTTTATTTATTTTTTGGATTTTTATACCGCCCCTCTCCCAAAAGCGGAACGGTGTACAGCCAGATAAAACAGAACAAGCTATAGGAATTATAGAGTTAAAAACAATTTAAAATAATTAAATTTGTGGCCGAAAGATAAAAAAATTGTATCAAAAACATATAAAACAGATAAAAATTAAAATACCAATTTAAAGCCCCCACAATTGTTACTGGGCCAGGCCAGCCTGTTGGAAAAAGTGGGTCTTTACTGCGCGCCGTAAGGTCTGAATATCGGTGATGGTCCATATCTCTGGGGGTAAGTCGTTCCAAAGGGAGGGAGCCCCCGCAGAGAAGGCCCGCACCCTTGGGGCCACCAACCGGCATAGCCCAGCTGGTGGAACCCCGACGAGGCTGACCCTGTGGGAGCGCACTGGGCGGAGGGAGGCCATTGGTGGCAGCAGGCGGTGTAACATGGGACCTCTGAAAAGCTCCCAAGATCACCCGCGTGGCCGCATTCTGGACCAACTGCAGCTCCGGATGCTCTTCAAGGGGAGCCCCATGTAGAGAGCATTGCAGTAATCCAGGCAGGAGATGACGAGGGCGGAAGTGACCGTGCAAAGTGCGCCCAGATCCAGAAAGGGCCGCAACTGGTAGATCCGATGGATCTGACAAAAAGCCACCCCTGGCGACGGCTGTGATGTGATCTTCTAACGACAGCCATATATCCAGGAGGACACCTAGACTGTGAGCCCTTTCCATGGCGGCAAAATTTCTCTCCCCACAGCCAGCGACGGAGTAAGCTGGCTGTATCTGGGCACAGGAAACCACAGCCACTCGGTTTTGGTCAGGTTGAGATGAAGGCTGTTAAGACCCATCCAACTCCGCACGGCCTCCAGGTCATCCCTTCGACGGCTTCATTGGGGTGGCTTGGGTAGAGATGTACAGCTGAGTATTATCAGCGTACTGATGGAACTCTACCCCGAACCCACGGATGATCTCACCCAGTGGCTTCACATAAATGTTGAACAGCAGGGGCGAGAGTACAGACCCCACAAAATAAGGGCCTTGGGGTCGACCTCTGCCCCCCTGTCAACACAAATTGTGAGTGGTCAGAGAGGAAGGAGGAGAACCACCGCAATACGGTGCCTCCCACTCCCAACCCCCCCAACTGCCGCAATAAGATACCGTGGTCGACAGTATCAAAAGCTGCTGAGAGATCTAACAGGACCAAGACAGACGAGCAACCCCTGTCTCGGGCCTTCCAGAGATCATCCACCAACGTGACCGACCCTGTCTCTGTGCTGTGCCCAGGCCTGAAACTCGATTGAAGCGGGTCTATATATATTGCTTCATCCAGGTACTGAGAGAGCTGTCGTGCCACCACATTCTCAACAACCTTCGCCACAAAGCAAAGGTTGGAAACCGGACGATCGTTCAACAATAATGCTGCATCCAGGGACGGTTTCTTGAGGAGGGGCCTCTTTCAAGGCAGCAGATAAAAGCCCCTCTTTCAAGGAAGCATTAATAATCCCTTGGAACCAGCCTCATGTCACCTCCCGAGTGGCCAAGACCAGCCAAGAGGGGCACAGGTCCAATAAACAATGGTTTATTAATGGTGGCATTAAGCCCACCCAGTATCCTGTCCACGTCCTCCAAGGTAACAGGATTGAACTTCTCCCAAATAACTTCACCGAAGTCCGCCCCCACCTCCCCACCCAGAGATGCCCAGTCGGAGTCCAGCCCGTACCAGATCTGACTGATTTTGTCCTGCAGAAATCTGGAAAAATCCTCAGCCTGTCCCTGCAAGGGATCCTCCCACGCCTCCACATCCAAAAGGGAGCGGGTCACCCTAAACAGGGCGGCTAGGTGATTTTCTACGGACGCAATAAGGGCGGAAAGGTAGGATCGCCTTGCCGTCCTTATCACCACTAAATACGCCCTAATATGGGACCGCAATAGTGTTCGGTCGGATCTGGAGCGGCTGGCCCTCCAACCACTCTCTAGGCATCTTTTCCGGCACTTCATCTCCCTCAGCTCCTCGGTAAACCAAGGAGCCGCTCGGGATCGGCACCGGGTCAGAGGCCGCAAGGGCACGACCCGGTCAAGGGCCTCAGCCGCCACCCTATTCCAGGCAACCACTAAGTCCTCAGCCAAGTCATGTGTGTGAGTCTCGGAAAACAGCCAAGTTCCATCAGGAACTTATCTGGGTCCATCAGGCGCCTGGGGCGGTACCATTTTGTCTGTCCCGCCTCCCTGTGGCAAGGGGGTGTGGAATGGAAGTCGAGTCTAAGGAACGAATGATCTGTCCATGTAAATGCAATAAACACACAACTCTCGTAATTGGTGTAGAATGGTTAATGTGTATTAAGATATTGTCAATTTTGATTGAAGTCCCATACCTAAAAACTGATATAATGTCCAATATTAAACAATTTATGTTCCTCAGGACTGAGCCAAATAGGTAGAACCTATGCTACTATTAAGATAATGCTACAACAGCAACTACTACTGTATTAGTAGTAGTTGTATTACTGTATTTATTACTAAATGTATTACTGTATTTATTACTAAATGTATTACTGTATTTATTACTAAATATTATTATAGTCCTGTAAATATAAGGTCCTATAATTATAATGAGGAAACATAACCCAACCCATTAATGCTGCTGGGTCAAAAGTATTTGAGGGACAGTCTTGGCTTTTGGCTAAATCAAAGCCCCATACAAGTAGTTCTCAACATTCAATTACTTGTTTAGCAACCATTTGAAGTTACTATGGGGTTAAAAAAGCGACTTACAACCAGTTCTCACACTTAAGTCAAAGCATTCCAAAATTGATTAATTGATTATTCCTTTGCCTTTCTGGAAGTGTTTTTGCTCCTTTGCCATAATGATATTGAAATGAGAAGAAAACTATAAGTAAAAGCACTAAATGTACCTAACAGAAGAGAAAGAAATAGTTCTCAGAAATGATTAATTTATTACAGCCTGATACATTTTGGAAAATAAAGATTCCTTACTGACAGTGTTTTGCACGCTCAAAAACATTATACTGGAAAGCTTACTTTTGCAAGTGTAGGCATTTTAGAGATGAGTTTGTTATTTTTTTCTGTTAACTTTTATATATATATATATATATATATATATATATATATATATATATATATATGTTTTCGGAGATTTTCGCGGGTATTTGTATGTGGATCTTTGGTTCTTCGGGTTTTCTCCCGCATAGAGTTGGAAATATCTAGGCGACGTTTCGATGAAGTCTCATTCATCATCTTCAGGCTTGTGTCTTCGGCCTTGTGCTTCTCAGAGTGATGTGAGCTTGCAGCTGCTTCTTCCTTTTAACTACTAGTGGGGGTGTGACTTGATTGGGTGGGGGCTTGGCTGTGTTCTGATTGGGTGGGGGGGTGTTCTCATTGGTTGGGGGTTTGGCTGTGTTCTGATTGGCTGGGGGTGTGTTCTGTTCTGGTGGGGGTTTGATTGTACTCAGGTTAGTCTCAGTTGCTGCGGGATTTGAGCTGGTGAGCTGTGATCCTGTTGTTTGGCTTCGCGTTCGTGGTCGTGCCACATCTTCATGGTGGGCATCAGTTCCCTTCATGTATGGGTTGGGGGGGTTTGAAGCAGGTAGTGATGCAGCTGTGGTACGGCTTCTGGTCCGTGGTCGTGTTTCATCTTCTGTGTGGGTGTGAGTCTGCTTTCTGCATGGAAGTGTGGTGGTAGTTTCTTGTGTGGCCCTCGTGGGTGTGGGTCTGGTGTCCTTTATGTTAGGTACTCTTTTGTTAATGAGGGCGGGTTTCCAAATGGCTGGTAGGCGGGAGGTGTCATCTCGTTTATTCATGCTGTGTGGGCGTTTTTCTATCTCTATGGCTTCTCTGATTATTCTGTTGTTTAAGTGTTCAGTTTTGGCGATAGTTCTGGTATTTTTAAAGTCAATCTTGTGTCCTGTGGCTTTGAGGTGTTGGACCAGGGAAGAGGTCGGTTCTTCTTTTTTGATTGAGTTCTTGTGTTCTTCAATGCGTGCACTTATCCTTCTGTTAGTTTGTCCAATGTATGTGGTGGGGCAGGAGGTGCACGGGATTTCGTATACTCCTTGGTTTTCTAACTCGATTTGTCTTTAGGGTTTCTTAGGATGGTGGATATTTTTCCGTTTGTGCAGAATGCTGTTTTTATGTTGTGTTTTTGGAGGATCTTGCTGATTTTGTCTGTAGTGCCTTTTATATATGGGAGGAGGGCTTTGCCAGTTTCTTGTTCTCTGTCTTGGATTTTGGTTGGGGTTTCTTTTTGGATTAGGTGAGTAATCTTTCTTCTTTGAAATCCATTTGCTGTTAGTACGTTAGTGAGAGTGTGTAGTTCGGTTTTTAGGTGTTGTTCATCGGCTAAGCATTTTGTTCTGGAGATGAGTGTCTCAGCTACGGAATTGATCTGAGCTGGGTGGTGGTGTGAGAGTGCGTGTAGATAGCGGTTTGTATGTGTTTTCTTCTGGTAGATGGTGTGTCCTAGGGAGCCATTGGATTTTTTGTATACTAAGACATCTAGGAAGGGAAGTTGATTGTTAGCTTCTGTTTCCATGGTGAATTGTATTTTGGGGTGTAGGCTGTTGAGGTGTGTGAGGAAGTTGTTCAGTTTTTCTTTCCCGTGTGGCCAGATTATGAAGGTGTCATCTACGTATCTGAGCCAGAGTTTGGGTTTGTGATCATATTTTTCTAGAGCTTGTGTTTCAAAGTGTTCCATGTAAAGGTTTGCGATGACAGGTGAGAGGGGTGATCCCATGGGTGCTCCTTCTATTTGTTTGTATTTTTGTCCATTGTAGGTGAAGTATGTATTGGATAGGCAGTGGTTGGTCAGATCTAGGATGTGCTTGGGGGGGTTGTATTTATTTTGGATGGCTGTCAAGGCTTCTTTTATAGGCACTTGGGTGAAGAGGGATATGACATCGAAGCTCACTAATAGATCGCTGGGTTGTAAGTTTTGTTTCTTTATAATCTCGATGAACTGGAATGAGTTTCTTACATGTGAGTTGATGGATTCAGCATAGGGCTGTAGTTGTTTGGCGAGAAATTTGGCTAGGTTTTGTAGAGGTGAGCCTATGGAGCTGACTATAGGTCTAAGTGGGGTTCCTTCTTTGTGTATCTTGGGGAGACCATAAAGCTTAGGGCATCTGGATGATTTCTCTCTGGGTATGATTCTTTGCTGGATTTCTTCGCTGATGGGGGAGGCTTTTATTTTGGATCTGGTGATTTTTTCTAGGTAGGTGGTGGGGTCTGTGTTTAGGGGTTTGTATGTGGGGTCTTGGAGTAGGTTGGTTAACTTGGTTTGATAGTCAGATGTGTTCATAACCACTGTCGCGTTGCCCTTGTCTGCTGGTAGGATTATTATGCTGGTGTCTTTTTTCAGGTTAAGTAGTGCAGTTTGTTCTTCTTTGGATAAGTTGCTTTTGGGTGGTTTGCTAGTGCAGAGGATGTTGGTAATTTCGAGTCTGATTCTGTTCGCATCATCAGGGTTGGTTTTGGTCAGGCTGGTTTCAACTCCGCATATGATGGTTTCCGTGGGAATGTGTTTGGGAGCGACAGCAAAGTTGAATCCTTTCGAAAGGACATTGGTTTCGGCTTCGCTGAGGATCTTGTCTGAGATATTGTGCACTGTTTGTTTCATGTGTGGCTGTGAGGGGGAGGAGTTTGTTTCTGGCATTGTTGTAGTTTTCTGAGTTTGTTGGTGTGTGTGTCTGTCTTGAGGGTGGTCTGTGTTTCGGCTCTCCAGACAGCGAGTTGTTTGATTTTGTCCCAAAGTGCAGGGTGAATCTTGTTGCTGAGTCTGAGGTGAAGTGTGAGGAGATCTTTGTTGATTTGGTCTAGGAGGAATCTTTTTGTATGAAGTTCATTTCTGATTAGGGCCAATTCTGTTCTTTTTAGGATGCGTTTGGTGGCTGCTGTGTTGGTGTGGAATTTCAATTGGAAGCTTATGGGGATTAAATTTTGATCTCGGCAGTTGCGTAGGAATGCAAGGTCACATAAAATGGAAGCTCTTTGGACTTCAAGTTTTTCGTAAGTCCTGGTCAGATGGTGGGTTTCCTCCCCGTAGAGGTGCAATATTTGTTTTCGGAGATTTTCGCGGGTATTTGTATGTGGATCTTTGGTTCTTCGGGTTTTCTCCCGCGTAGAGTTGGAAATATCTAGGCGACGTTTCGATGAAGTCTCATTCATCATCTTCAGGCTTGTGTCTTCGGCCTTGTGCTTCTCAGAGTGATGTGAGCTTGCAGCTGCTTCTTCCTTTTAACTACTAGTGGGGGTGTGACTTGATTGGGTGGGGGCTTGGCTGTGTTCCGATTGGGTGGGGGGGTGTTCTGATTGGTTGGGGGTTTGGCTGTGTTCTGATTGGTTGGGGGGTTGGCTGTGTTCTGATTGGCTGGGGGTGTGTTCTGTTCTGGTGGGGGTTTGATTGTACTCAGGTTAGTCTCAGTTGCTGGGGGATTTGAGCTGGTGAGCTGTGATCCTATTGTTTGGCTTCGCGTTCGTGGTCGTGTCACATCTTCATGGTGGGCATCAGTTCCCTTCATGTATGGGTTGGGGGGGTTTGAAGCAGGTAGTGATGCAGCTGTGGTACGGCTTCTGGTCCGTGGTCGGTTTCATCTTCTGTGTGGGTGTGAGTCTGCTTTCTGCGTGGAAGTGTGGTGGTAGTTTCTTGTGTGGCCTTCGTGGTTGTGGGTCTGGTGTCCTTATGTTAGGTACTCTTTTGTTAATGAGGGCGGGTTTCCAAATGGCTGGTAGGCGGGAGGTGTCATCTCGTTTATTCATGCTGTGTGGGCGTTTTTCTATCTCTATGGCTTCTCTGATTATTCTGTTGTTGAAGTGTTCAGTTTTGGCGATAGTTTCTGGTATTTTTAAAGTCAATCTTGTGTCCTGTGGCTTTGAGGTGTTGGACCAGGGAAGAGGTCGGTTCTTCTTTTTGATTGAGTTCTTATGTTCTTCAATGCGTGCACTTATCCTTCTGTTAGTTTGTCCAATGTATGTGGTGGGGCAGGAGGTGCACGGGATTTCGTATACTCCTTGGTTTTCTAACTCAATTTTGTCTTTAGGGTTTCTTAGGATGGTGGATATTTTTCCGTTTGTGCAGAATGCTGTTTTAATGTTGTGTTTTTGGAGGATCTTGCTGATTTTGTCTGTAGTGCCTTTTATATATGGGAGGAGGGCACAGCAAAGGGTACAGGTATGCAGATCTTGGCGTGTTTGGGTCTTTTCCCGTGTAAGATTGAGACTATCTTGGCAACGTTTCGACAAGATCTCACTCACCATCTTCAGGCTGGTGCTTTCGGCTTGTGCTTGTGCGAGCAAGCATGATCTGTATATATGTATATAATATAGTATTCCAAAAAGTTAAATATAAACTCTCTTTAAACTCTGATTTCTGGTGTAACATTTGAAAAAAATGTGTATAGACCAGGGATGTCAAAGTCACGTCATGACATCATCACATGATATATTGTGAATTTTTACCCTTTGCTAAACTGGGTATGGGTGTGGCCAGCACATGACGCACCTGGTCATGGGCCACAAGTTTGACATCCCTGTTATAAATCAATTTTTGATGCTACTGGTGGTGGTGCTGAAAAATAATGTCATACCTAAAGCTCTGCTAATTCCTGGGTTGTGTGGAAGGAGAAAAACATACATGTCTTCTTTTTATTATCCTCATTGAGAAAAGGTTAACAGTTTGAAGTATTATATAACTTTAATGCCTAAAACACAAAGGGAAGTGTTTCAAAATGAAAAAAAAACCCCTTAGAGTTCTGGGGAACTGGTTTTTTCTAACTATTTTGGAGCTGCCTTTTGTTGAAACACAGTTGATGAAATAGCACGGAGATGAAGCTATCCTCCATTGTTCTAGGTCAGTGGTGTCAAATTCATGGCCCACAGCTGGATGCATCACGTGCTGGCCCCCACCACAGCTGGTTTAGAGAAAGGAAAAAGTCCCAATACATCATGTAATACTGCCATGACAACACGAGTTTGACCATTCCTGTTCTAGATGAAGGCCTGGATTACTGTAACGCTCTCTACATGGGGCTCCCTGCGGGGAGCACTCGGAGACTCCAACTGGTGCAAAATGCGGCCGCGCGGGTGATTATGGGGGCGTCGCGAAGCTCCCATGTGACGCCTCTCCTGCGCGAGCTGCATTGGTTGCCGGTGGCTTTCCGGGTTCGCTTTAAGGTTCTAGTTTTGACCTTTAAGTTTTGACCTTTAAAGCGATCCATGGCATTGGGCCAGGCTACCTGCAGGACCGCGTTCTGCCGGTGATCTCCAACAGACCTGTGCGTTCCCACAGGGAAGGCCTTCTCCGGGTGCCGTCGGCTTCTATGTGTCGTCTGGCGGCCCCCAGGAATAGGGCCTTCTCTGTGGGGGCCCCTACCCTCTGGAATAGTCTGCCCCCAGAGATACGCACCAGCACGGACCTGAGAGCCTTCAGACGGGTGTTAAAAACCTGGCTCTTCGAGCAGGCTGGCCTGGGCTGATACAAGATTTTAACTGTCTCCCATTTTAAATTGGATTTTAAATACTTGGGGTTTTTAATTAGTTATGGGGGAGGGTAAATTATTAATTATCACAGCCTAAATTATTTAATTCATTTTAATTTTTGTATTGTGTATTGGGGTAGGATCGGCTGTGCACCGCCCTGAGTCCTTCGGGAGAAGGGCGGTAATATAAGTGCTTAAATAAATAAAAAATCTCTGCTCTCCTGAAGACTAGACTCTTTCCTGTGGAGAAATGTTTGTTTCCTTCACATTGGCTTTCAGGAATCTTCTTAAACTTTCCTTTTTAAATAGGCTTAGGTGCTATTAAGGTACAGTAGGAAGGATGACTACTTTATATTTATTTTCATTAGTTTTATATTAAAATTATTGATTGCATTTTACTGTCTTGTATTGTAGACATTGATAAGTAATAAATAAATCTATAACATATAATATTGCCAGGCATCTTGCCATAAATATTGTAATAATATAATAATAAATAATAATAAAGCATAGGTAAATATATAGTGAATGTATTTCTTCCTTTAGTATTACAGTTGTTATAACAAGAACTGTAACTTTTCAAGTTTGTCGTAGTAACACTGATTTAGAACTTTTTTTAAAAAAGAAAAACAAAACAATAAATTATCTTTCTTCAAAGATAAATTAAATATAACCCCACTATTTACTACATTTAATTGAATCCTATTGCAGCAGCATTATTGTCTTTTACTAGGAAAAAAAATCCTTCAGAATAACAGATGGCTTTCCACAATGTCCATGGACATTTTGACCATGACAATTAACATTTCACAGAGTTGAGCAGCTCCAGCTCATTAGTCAAAATCATATACTTGGAGCTTCATTATTACTGCTCCTAAGTTCAGTTTCTGCCATTAGATGAACAATAATATGGTTAATATGCATCCTGCAAAGTATTTTCACTGTTGTAACTATGTCACTCTTATACAAACCATAAAAGAAATTATATAAGAGTTTGCTTTATATTTCGGTATCTAGAGTTCCTGCAAATATTATGTGCTCCTTTCACATTCGTTCATCACCTTTTCACTGAGGTTGTCTTGGGACAGAAGAGCAAAAGGAAACTATGCCAATGACAGAATAATTAATAATTCTCCAGTTTCTTTACTCTAACGAAATCTAGTAGTTGCAGCTGATGAAACACCATTGTTAATACCAAAGTAAGAAAAGCAGAGGCAAGTTTTAGTTCAGCAAGATATTACTGTGACGGTGTTTACCATCCCTGTCCTATGTTTCTTTATTTTTCTTATATGTACCAATTCATGTATTCATAACTATATATATACTTATACCTATTATCTTGTAAGCGATTGACAAATAAATCAAATAAATAAATAAATAAAATAAAATCATAATGAAGAAAAAAAATCACTGCCGGGTTTCAATACTTTTTTTTTAGGTTGTGTCAGACTGACCTGTCTCCCTTCTTGGTATTTTTCCTGTTATCTTGCACATATTTTCATTTGGTAAGCTTGAAGGAAACTGTTTTTGACAATTTTGTTCACTTTCTTATTGATGGCGATGTTTTAGAAAACAATATTTATCTAAAAATAATAAAAATTATTACCTGAGTTAAAATACCTTCAAAAATAATTAAGTATGAATAATTCAAACCTGACATGCTCTACAAAAACAATCATGTTCTGTACCGTGGAGCCTTTCCTTACACCTATTTTTAAATTTTCTATTTAATATGTAAGAATTTAAAATTTTAAATAGAATTCCACTATGTGTACATTAATAGTGGGTTAGGAGAGTAATGCATATCCTTTACCAGCAGTATGGAGTATTCCGTTTTTGTTGGATTCTTCAGAGACCTGATAAACCTGAGTTTTTAATTATGAAAAAAGAAGGCTTAAAGTCTTTTGTCATTCTTTTCTTCTATCATAAATAGAAAATCTGCCCTATTTTTCCACATATAACTCAAGCCTTTGCAGAAAGAATAAACAACATCTGGCCCACAGATGTGAGAACTCAAAATAGTCTGTCTTCCAGTCTAGGCATATTTAAATGTTGGATATCCGAAATTCATATTTATTATTGAAGTGCAGAAATAATAATTTTTGCTGCATCTGCTGCCATACATTTTACTTAATCATAAAAAACATGTAATAAATAAAGTGCTTTGTGGAAGCTGATTCTCTTTCTATGCTTCCCAAAACATGAAAACAAACAATGCACTTATAATGGATGGGGTTACTGTTGTTATTGACTGATTAAGCTTACGTAGTTGCTTAATTATCTTGATCATTTTGCGTATGTTATAATTTTTTGGACTCGTTGCAATTTCTGATAGTTTTATAAGCAAATTAACAAAAAGCATCAATCCTGATTCTAATTTCATTTATCAATAGAAAACTGAAAAAGACTACAAGTTTTCTATGTCCTAAATTGAGAAACTGGATAAAAGAAAGCATGTTGGGCTTCATAAACTGCCAGACCTATAGAAGTTAGGAACAAAATTATTTAACAATATCTTATCTGTAGAATTCTTCAAGATTCTTCAAGAATGGCAAGATTATATTATATCAAATACAAACTGTAATGCATTTTTAACTCTTTCCCACTGAAATAAGAAATAAAACAATGCTGATGCTTTAGGCATTAATATGTTGTCACAAAGTGTTGTTTATTTAGTATGAAGTGTTTATATAATATAAATTACACTAATTCTTATCATTTATATTAACAATTTTGAGTTTCAATTATTATATAAGAAATGTTGATTTGTTTAAAAAAAGTATTTGTCAAATGCATTATTTTAAATATACAGTATAATCTCTTTGCTTCCCCATCTTCCAGGACTGCAAGTTCAATTAATCAGTGATTATATCTGTAAGCTAATTATTCTAAGAGTGCAGAACTAACATGATACAATGTTTAATTAAAAGAAGTGTACTGGTGATAATCTTATAATTTGAAAATAATGCATAAGACATAGCTGTGCAACATAGGAGTTTCAATATGAAATTTAAGCTTAATAATTCTTAATTAATTCTTAATAAAGAATGGTTTTTGCAATTGGCAATGAGAAAAAAATTCCATTGAAAACTGAGTAGCAAAAGAAATTAATTAAAAATTTTAATGATTTATGAAAACTAACCTTTCACAAACTTAGCTAGTGCCATGCTTGTATTTAGGAATAGAATGTTTTCTAATTAATAAGTTTTTGATTGCCCTAAAAGTTGTTCTACATCCTTTTTAGAACTGGAAACAGCCAGTATTGAATACTGACAGAAGTGTCACAATTTTCTTCCATCTCTAAACTCTTCTTGCACAAGATACATACTAAAGCAAAGAACCAAACTAATTGAGGTAACTATGTCACAGAGCCTGCTGTATTATGCTTAATACTGATGAAATCTTAGAATAGAATAGAATAGAATAGAATAGAATAGAATACTTTATTGGCCAAATGTGATTGGATACACAAGGAATTTGTCTTGTATAAATACTCTCAGTATACATAAAGAAAAGGTACATTTGTTAAGGATCAAGAATCATAATGATAGTTAAAGGGTACAATCAACAATCAAATCATACTAGGAAATAGTCAATATAAATTGTAAGGATACAAGGGACAAAGTTACAGTCCTACAATCATAAGTGCGAGGGGATGGTTGATAAGGAGTGATGAGAAGATTAGCAGTAATAGTAGTGCAGACTTTGTAATAGTTGAATAGTGTTGAGGGAATTATTGTTTAGCAGAGTGATGGCTTTTGGGAAAAAACTGTTCTTGTGTTTAGTTCTAGTGTGCAGTGCTCTATAGCGTCATCTAGAGGGAAGGAGTTGAAACAGTTTATGTCCAGGATATGAGGGGTCTGTAAATATTTTCACAGACCTCTTTTTGACTTGTGCAGTATACAGGTACTCAATTGAAGGCCGGTGGGTAGTAATTGTTTTTTCTGCAGTCCTAATTATCATCTGAAGTCTGTGTCTGTCCTGTTGGGTTGCAGAACCAAACCAGACAATTATAGAGGTGCAGATGATAGACTCAATAATTCCTCTGTAGAACTGAATCAGCAGCTCCTTGGGCAGTTTGAGCTTTCTGAATTGGCGCAGAAAGAACATTCTTTGTTGTGCTTTTTTGATGGTGTTTGTGATGTTAGGTGTCCATTTTAGGTCATGTGATATAGTAGAACCTAGAAATTTGAAGGTCTCTTCTGTTGATACTGTGTTGTCTAGTATTGTAAGAGGTGGTAGTATGGGAGGGTTTCTTCTAAAGTCTACGGTTTGAGTGAGTTCAGTTCCAGACTGTTCTGGTTACACCACGAGGCAAGTTGTATAATCTCCTGTCTGTATGCAGATTCATCGTTGTCTCGAATGAGACCAATCACTGTTGTTTCATCAGCAAACTTCAGTATTTTAACAGATGGATCATTTGAGATGCAGTCATTGGTATATAGGGAGAAGTGGAGATAACACACAGCCTTGGGGGGCCCCTGTGCTGATTGTACAGATATCAGATGTGATTCTGCCTAGCTTCACCTGCTGCTTCCTGTCTGTTAGGAACCTTATGATCCACTTACAAGTGTGTTCAGATACCGCTAATTGGTTTAATTTACTTAGAAGAGTGTCTGGAATGATGGTATTGAATGCTGAATTGAAGTCTACAAAGAAGACCCTTGCTTAGTTATTTGGAGATTCAAGGTGTTGTAGGATGTAATGCAGAGCCATGTTAACAGCATCATCTGTCAATCTATTTGCTCAGTATGCAAACTGCATGAGATCTAACAGCAGATCTGTGATGGTTTTCAGGTGGAACAGCGCTAGCCTTTCAAAGATTTTCATAACTACTGAGACCCCTCCCCAAGAAACCATCCCTGGACCCAACTCTGTTATCTAATTATCGTCCAGTCTACAACCTTCGCTTTGTGGTGAAGGTTGTTGAGAGTGTGCTGGCACGACAGCTCCCCAGCACCTGGATGAAGCTGTCTATTTAGATCCACGCCAATCGGGCTTCAGGGCTGGGCACAGCATGGAGACAGCTTTGGTTGCATTGGTGGATGATCTCTGGAGGGCCCGTGACAGAGGTCATTCCTCTGTTCTGGTCCTATTAGATTTCTCAGCAGCTTTTGATACTGTCGACCACAGTATCCTATTGCGACGGCTGGAGGGGTGGGGGGTGGGGGGCACTGTTTTATGGTGGTTCTCCTCCTTCTTCTCTGGCCGTTTGCAATTTGTGTTGGCAGGGGGGCAGAAATTGGCCCCAAGGCCCCTGGTTTGTGGGGTTCCTCAGGGGTTGGTGCTCTCACCCCTTCTGTTCAACATTTATATGAAGCCGCTGGGTGAGATCATCCGTGGCTTCGGGGTAGAATTCCATCAGTATGCTGATGATACTCAGCTGTACATTTCTACCCCGGGCCACCCCAATGAAGCCGTCGAGATGATGGCCCGGTGCCTGGAGGCCGTGCGGTGTTGGATGGGGCAGAACAGGCTTCAGCTCAACCCATCTAAGACTAAGTGGCTGTGATTCCTGGCGCCCCGATACAGCCAGCTAGTTCCATTGCTGGCTGTGGTGGTGGGGAAATTCTTGCCCCTACAGAGAGGGCTCGCAATCTGGGTGTCCTCCTGGATGTGCGGCTGTCATTGGAGGACCATGTGGCAGCTGTCGCTAGAGGGACTTTTGGTCAGGTCCGTAGGATCTACCAGTTGCGGCCCTTTCTGGATCGGGGTGCGCTTCGTACAGTCATCTCTGCCCTTGTGATCTCCCGCCTAGACTATGCCAATGCTCTCTACATGGGGCTTCCCTTGAAGAGCACCCGGAGGCTCCAGCTGGTGCAGAATGCGGCCGCGCGGGTGGTGTTTGGAACTCCACTCCTGTGTGAGCTGCATTGGCTCCCAGTGGCCCTCCGGGTGTGCTTCAAGGTTTTAGTTACCATCTTTAAAGCGCTCCATGGCTTCGGACCAGGATATTTGCGGGACCGCCTCCTGCTATTATCAGCCTCCCGTTGACCAATACGCTCCCATAGAGTCGGCCTCTTCAGGGTGCCGCCAGCTGGACAGCTGGCGGCCCTGAGGGTGCGGGCCTTCTTGTTGGGGGCACCCTCACTCTGGAATGAACTACCCCCAGAGATGAGGACCATCCTTGATCTCCTGACCTTCCAGCGTGCGTTGAAAACTTATTTATTTCATCAAGCCAGTCTGGCCTAGGGTTTTTTAGGGATTTAATTAGGGTTCATCTGGTTTTTAGTTTTTAGCCCTCTTTTTTAGCTCTCAGCCTTTATATTTGGTCTTTTGGTAGTTTTTAATTTTGTACTGTTTTTCGTATTTTAATGTGGCTGTACACCACCCTGAGTCCTGTTAGGGAAATAGGGTGGTATATAAGTTTAATAAATAAATAATAAATAAATTATTTTTAATGATTTTACAAAAGTAAAAGATATTTTAATTGTTTTTAATGATTATAAAATATAATTGAAAAGAAATGTAAAAGATTTACAATGAAATCAATATCAGTTGTCAGGATGAATTTAAATAGAATAACCATTTTATTCATTATTGTTATATAATTTTTCTTTGTTGTAGAATTTAGTGTGTATGTTTAAGGGAAAGTACCAAGTGGAATTCAGTTGATAAGAATTATATGATATAAAATAGATATTATAAACTGAACATTATAATTGTATAATGTATACATTAAATGTTAAATGAGATTTGAATTGATAACAATTATAAGATATAAAGGTGACATACTCTACTTGGTAATTACAGGGGAATCCTTGCTTTTTATGGAGGGATTTTTTTTTTCCTTTTCCCTTTTGGGATGATAATGGAAAACGAATGTATGAAATTGTAAATAGGACAGACAAAAGCACAAATATAATCACTAGAAAGATATAGAAATTTAGGAAAAGATATGTAATTGGATTAGAAAGGAATGAGATAATCATAAATAAGGTTGAGGAAAGTAAGGGAAGGGAAAAATTATTGAGAAAATGATAAAATAATGACAAGATATGAATTAGAATATAAAGATGAATATGCAATTAAGATTATGTCTGCATGGAGATGTGATAACCTGGAAGCATGCTGCTCTCAAAAAAGATATTTTATTTGTATTATGTTTGTGAAAACCCAAATAAAACTTTACAAAAGTAGATTTACTTTTATGAAAGTAAATTTATTATTAACCTTGAATTAAGACTTTTATTGAAACTATGATTATATAATAGAAATATTTGTTTAAACAGAAGAACTCATCAGCATATTCAAATGTAAAACATTTAAAAATTTCGCTAAAAGGCCATGACAAGAAAGCACATGTTAATAGAGATATTCAGCTGATCATTATTTTTTCTGAGTTGAATGTTCAAGAAGATAATTTGCTATAAAATGACAATTTATGTAGATGAATTTTCTATGTGTCTACTCAGAAGTAATCTAATGGACTAAATGGCTCATCATCTCAAGGAAGTAGATATAGCATTTCTGTCTGAATACATTTGATCAGTCTTTCAAGTACATTTTTCTTTTCTTACACTCTTCCTTGACTGCCTGTCTCTGACACAACATGCATCTTATGAATAATAACATAGCCAGCAATGTCATTTGCTTCACTTTGTAGCAGAATAGCTCAGTATTTGTGTTTAATTATATAACAATTCTATTTTTTGATATCTCAAAAGCATTTTGAAGTACAAGTACAGTGTGCAATTCAGATCAATCAATCTTACTTCCAACTAGGCTTCTCACATGATTAAATTGTCACATCTAGCTAGTACCTAAGCTTATGTTACTGTAAATATGCAAAACCCATCAGGAATTGCTCACCATATCAACTTACATTAGCCACTGTGATTGTGAATTCTGAGGTACTTTGTTTACAATGTTGCCATTAGCAACTGCCTTACTTAGCTTTTCAGTGAACATTTTTGCAAAACTATTAAATCTCATTCTGCTTTTCTACTGATATTTCTTATATTAGAAAACTTTGATTATTTGGTTATTTTATTACATTGGTTATAATTCTGTACTTTTAAGAGACCCATTGGGTGCAGTGATTACAATGCAGTATTTCAGGCTAGTTCTGCGGACTGTCCAGCAGTTCAATTCTGCCCAGCTCAAAGTTGATTCAGCCTTCCCTCCTTCTGAGGTTGGTAAAATGAGGACCCAGAACGTTGGGGCCAAGTACACTCAGTCTGTTACCTATTTAAATAGGGCTGTAAAGCACTATGAAATGGTATATAAGTCTAAGTGCTATTTCTATTACCTAACCAATACATTACCTAACCAATAATAAAAGACAATAAAATTAAATAATGAAACTTTTATTTACATTAGGATACTTCTGCTTAACAACAGAAATCTTAATCTCTTAATCTCTTTCATTATTTGTGTGTAACTTGCATTTTCCAACAAGCAGTTCCATCAAGTGGATTACTGAAGTTTAAACTGTGGCTAATGGGGGGCAAGTTAAATTTTGTAGAACTAGCTTAATTGACTTCAACTATCTAAATTAGATTATTTTAATAATAAATAAATAAATGAATAATAAATTACTTCACTCTTTTTGGGGAAGGGCCTTTTTTGTAAGCTGCAACCAATAAATTAAGATCAATTTAACTCACACTGCAACTTTTTATCATTTATTATTCTCTTGCTCTTTCTTGTTCTTTCTCATTCTTATTGAATGAAGAATGGGGTAGAGATTAGATCTATGTTCCATTAATTGTTAATCAGTTCCATTGACCTGTCTAAACTTTCCAGTAATTAACTTGTTGGATGTAGTTGAAATTTTTCCTTCTTCATCTCCATCTGTGCAATTTTATCCTATAGTAAGATAGGAAATAATAAATAAATAAATTTTATGAAGTTCTGTCATGTGTTAGTTTTCTATCTTCTAGAGCAAAAAGTCATAGTTATTTTGTCCCAATAGTGCTTTGTCAAGAGGCAACTGAACTTCCTCAGTTTTCTTCGAAGACATTTGCTTCTCATCCAAGAAACTTTTTGGATGAGAAGCAAAAACATCTTCAAACAAAAACAAGAAAGTCCAATGCCGTCTTGAAAAAGCACCTTGGGAAAACCCATGACCTGGATGACTAAGAATCTCTGTAGTTATTTTAATTTGTTCCTGCAGTTTGATCATTTTGCTTTAACCTTTCCTGACATTATAGTAGCCTTAAAAAAAAAAGAATACAGATTATGCAATATTTGGAATTCTAGTCTGTTAATGTAAATATTTACTTATTGTATTCTAAAACTGAAACGTAATTATGGCATGACTGTATGGAATTTTTGGGTTTACCTCTAGTGTACATGCTCTCCTTACAAGAGAATTATATGGCAGTCATTCTATCTAATTTTAATTGCAGGAATATTTCTGCTATCCTTATAAATCAGCAAAATATAACAAAAACATTGTTTTGCATTTGTTATGTTGTTTGATTCTTGTTTTATTTTGATGCATTTCAGATGTTTCATAATTTGCTATTCTAACTTTGAAATATTGAATTCAAAAGTAAAATATGCAAAATGTATTGACTTATAAAGTATAACAATTATTACATTCCTCACTTGTGCAACCAAATAATTGTTTTTCTATGGTCCAGTATCCTTCCTGACACATGACCATTTAGGAAATGTAATTCTTAGAATTAACTCTGTTGGTTATTTTAATTCAGTTCATCTACTATAAAAATTAAATAACACAATTTTTTTGTACTATACATGGAACTTAAAGAGAAAGGATAATTCTTTTCCTATTAACCAAACAATATATATTCACAGTTTGATGGGGTAATTGCAGAACACTTTGGGGGTGAGGAAGTACCTATTATAAATGTGCTTCATTATATCTCCATAGAAACAAGAACTTGGTCTCACAGAAAGTTCCTGATACTTATATTTTCATAAACTGTGACAGTGTGCACAAAATTTTATCAACCATTTCTTTTAAAAAATCAATAATTTGCTTTTCATGACATTTTGGTCTTGGAATGCTCAGAGCAGATATACTGAAGAGCCTCTGTCATAATCTGCACAACAGTTAATTATGATGCTGTAGAAATATTTATTGTCATGCTAATTAATGGCACTAGCTCGAAATAGATCTATCCTAGTCTCCCTTATTATATTTTAATATTATCAGCTTAAAACCTTACACACAAACACACACACTATATATATATATATATATATGCTTTCGGAGATTTCGCGGGTATTTGTATGTGGATGTTTGGTTCTTCGGGTTTTCTCCTGCGTAGAATTGGAAATATCTAGGTGACGTTTCGATGAAGTCTCATTCATCATCTTCAGGCTTGTGTCTGAATCACTCTGAGAAGCACAAGGCCAAAGACACAAGCCTGAAGATGA